>CM038147.1:28691369-29891369 GCA_021437245.1 Aegilops speltoides
CTTTGAGTCTGTCCTCTTCTTGGACACACATTGCTATTGTCTTTTCAATGTCCCATGTTCTAGGTGACATTTTGTAGTTTACAAAAAAAGTTTCAAACTCCTTTGGCAGTGAAGCCATGACCAGGTGGACCAGGAGCTTTGGTTTGATCTCCAGATCCTCATCCATGGGCTTTAGCTTTGCTGCCATATTGCTCATCCTGAGGATGTGCTCTCTTATTACACCACCTGTTTTAGTGTTCTATCACTAGTTGTTTTAACACCTGGGTGGCATATATCTTTGAAGAGCCAGTGAACTGGCTCTTTATCTTTGTAAGCAACTCCCCTGTGGAAGTGCACTCTGCAATGGAGCCCACAATGGTGCTCTCGATTGTATTCTTTATAAATGCCATGCAATTTTTGTTTGCATTGACCCACTTTTTGTTTTCTATGATGTAGGACATCTCCAAAGGAGCATATTCCCCCTCTTTTTAGACCATGCATCATCATCATCAGTGGCCTCTCTTACTGGCTTTGTGGGTCTGACCGGTTGTGGTTCATCCACAACCCACTCCAGATCAGCACAAACAAATGTCAGTTCTACTTTCTTCCTCCACTCAGTGTGGTTGTCACCTCTGAGTGTCGGAACTTCTTTTAGGCAACTCATCAAGTGAAAGCCTCCTGAAATCACAATTTAAGTGACATCAGTATAACAATCATATGCATTAATCTAACGTTGGTCAAATTAAACATACAATTGTCTATGCAATTAGATCTATATTATCGTTGGGAAAAATATTAGAAATAAAAGCACTGTTAAATTTCAATAATAAAACATGATCATGTTATTAATAACATTGGTCATAAAAAATAACATAATCATATACATTTTAATAATCACTTTAACATGCTCTTAAAAACATAATTCTATGTAAACTTTTATTTTCTTTGTAAAAGAGCACTAATTATTTATGCAGCGGAAAAACATGAAGAAAAATTCACGAACTTTTTACTCTCTACAGGAACTTTCCTTTGACCGAATAAAAAATCATGAACTTTTTTTATTTTCTTTATAAAAATTCATGAACATTTAAATTTCTATTCTCTGAAAAAATAGAATTAGTTGCAGCAGAGAAAAAATGCAGCTGGCCCGGCGCGCGAAGCTGCTGGCCTCAACCTACCGCAGCCCAGGCGCCCTTGGCTCAGCGTGGCCCAGCCGCGCGGCGGCGCCCGCAGCTGCTGGGCTCGGCCCAGCGCGCGTGGCTGCCCCCCTGCCGCAGCCTGCCGCCTGCCACTTACGGCCCATAGAGCCCGCTGGCGAGCTAGGGTTTAGATCGCAACCATCCATCGAGATCCGATGGACGACCGCGCCTTTCGCTTGAACAAAACAAGGAGTCGACCGAAACCCCGATCGAACCCTAACTCATTCCGCCCCACGCGCCTCTCTCGCTCTCCCGTTCCTCTCTCGCCCGCCCGTTCGGTTCCGGTGCGCGAGCCACCGCCGGCGCGGCGAGTCAGGGCAGAGCGGCGAGCCACGCGAGCCACCTCCTTTTCCTCCCTCTGTAGCAGAGAGAGAGAGAGAGAGGGTCACGATTGCACCCAACTCTGCTCCCTTACGCGCCCGCCTCTGTCTCTCACTGCGCTGCGGCGGCGTCGGGGCTCCGCCGGCCGCCGGCGACGGCTTGAAGCCACCATATCGCGCTAGCCGCGCGAGCTTTTCCCTTTCCCTGCTCCATCTCCACCTTTTGTAACATAGAGAATGAGGGTACTTTGCCCTTCTGCTCCCCTTCGTTATCGACGACGGCAGAGCATTCTACGGCGAGATGCGGCGCCGTGGCCTTCCCCCTCGCCGGCTGCGCGTCCACCTTGCGGTGAGCGCGCCGCCATTGAGCGGTTTGGCTACAGTGCCCCCTTTGCCCTTTGCAGGGTGGTTCTTCGTCCCGGATCCTCGGCGTGCCGATGCGATTCGGGATCGAGAGGAACGGCGCGGCCGGAGCGGCGGCGCAACTTTTATTTTAGATGCCTTTGCCCTCTTTTTGCTGTTAGGGTTCTTTGGGGAGGAAACCTTTTTTATTTGTGATCTATTTCAACCGAAAAAAATCCTATACCCAACATGTCTGATACCATTGATAGATCCATGGGATCGTGTAGGGTAGGATTAGATTCGGTGAACCTACCTTCTCCTGGTGACGGCGGCGACGTGGACAGAGAGATGGCGGCGGCGGTGTGCTTCCCGTGAGCACCGCGCTTACCCTAGATCGATAGGGAGTGTTCGGTGGGGTTTGTGGCAGCGATCAACCTCGTGAGTCGTGCCCCAGCCCCCACCTCTGTTATATAGCGTGGGTCACAGGGGCCCACCAACCATATGAGGGTTGGGCGCCCCCGATCAGGGCGTGGATCTAAGGGCCCGGTGGGCCGTTGGGCCCACACGGAAGAGATCATCCTAACAGTCTGAATTATGTCGATCCTCCCACCAACTAAATGAAAATAAGCATTGAGTTGCCCTGCATATGATCGGCATGTGAACAACTGAATCGTTTCATACGACATGTGAACAACTGGAAAATATGTATGGCAGCTGGCTGACACCGGACTCATGAGCTACACACCATTATGTAGCAGCATCACACACTTTGCACTGCTAACTTAACCAAAGTTGTGAGCAATCCCCACCCTGTCTATTTATATATCTCAAAACTATAAGAACATTTCTGTAGGTGTTCCTTCTGTTGGTCATGAGGTTATAAGGTGTACGATTGTTATTGAACTTTTGATATGTTTTCTTTCCGATGAGTTGAGATTTTAGAAGGAATTGACAGGGAAAGTAGACAATGATCCCTGGGAAACATGACTAGCCAACATGTCTTGGTTGACGCTTCTTTGTTTGCATTATGTGGGTTTATAAGGGAAATGAAAGCGTCTGCAAATGGTCCAATTTCGAGAAGAATCGGAATCTTTTAAATTTCTTTCAGCATATCTCACGAAGTTGGTATGTTCCAAGATAAACCTGACCCCTGCCCATGCTATTTCTTCCACCTGCATATCAATATACTTTCAATAATATGTAAGCTGGCAAATATAGTTGACTTGGACACTCGGTATTCGTTCTTGACCCAGCAACAATGGACTTGGGATTTTCACAAGTTCTTTCAGATTGCAGGCTTACATAGCTGCTTCATTTATAAAGCAACAGAGACACTAATCAAAACATAAAGTGAACTTCAGTAAAAAAAAAAACTTGCAGTGGGCTTCTGCGAAAATGTCTCTCTGTTGTGAACACAAATCTCCATGTGCCCCTTCCTGTATACGTCCAGGACATGATATGAGCTTGGGCTTTTGCTCCCCGTCAACCATGGATCTCCAACTACCATTTCATTTACCCCTAAAAAATCTACTACCATTTCATTACACTAAAATCCTTTTTTGGCGTAAAAGATGCTTTATTTCATAATCAAAGAGTTACAGTAGAGAGATAAAAGTTTCTCAATACATGGGGGTCCTTGTTGCAACATACAAGAGTTGTACACTCCTTACGATTATAATTTACCAGACGATCAGCTACTCTATTTTAATCACTACTACTCCTCTGTGGAATAAACTACTTGAAGTTCATCAACGCCTTGATCTCAGATCAAGGTGGACATAGGCGGAGCGAATTATGGTGGCCATCGAAAGGTCTTTGTAAGAGTTCTCTCTCTAAATCTAGTGGTTGTCTTCGGCGGAGACTTGCAAACTACAGGTGACGACTTGATGCAGAGGAATGGTTGTGCAGCGGTAGCAATCGGACATCACATTTAGCTACTGGAATTATGGAAAAGTGATGGTGACAACACATAAGTGACGTTGATGATGGTGCTACTCGAGTATGCGGTCTCGAGCTCCGGGGTAAAAGCCTAGGTCTGACCTGTGTCAATTATACCTAGAAATGGCGAGGTTTACATCGTTACCTTGTTGAAGACATTGCTCAGATATGCTCAGACTAGTTCTTATGGGTGGAAACTTAGATTCTGGCCTTCGATGGTAGGATGAAGTGACGGCAACGATTGAGCACCGCTTTCTTCCAGAAGGCATTGTTGTTGAAGAACCTCGATATTCGTGTGTAGTCATGGGATCGTCGGTGCGGATATGATTATTGTTGTAGTTTTTCGGTCACGTATGAGACCGCTTTCGGGTTCTATTTCCTTTTTTTTCCTTACCCATGCATAGGTTTGGTCTTACAAGACTTTGCTATTTGCCGGCGAGTTTTTGTGTGTGTGTATTGGTGTTGGTTGTGTGCATGTTAACTATTAAGAGGCCGAGTGTGTACTCATAGTATTTGTAACGAATGGTGCCTTGCACCGGGGGTGGCAACCACAGTAGACGACCTGCTAGACAGGGTCACGATGTTCATCGACGGCCAGCTGCAAAGGCAGTAACCATTGGGCGTGGTAGTCGCCATGCTCGCGTTGGCACTGAGGTGCGTGGCGTGGGAGCCTCGGACACGGCCACCCATGGCAAAGTGCTCCTTCCGATCTCCGGCACATACAATATTGAACATTAAACTGCGACGGCTATCAGAGCTCGCCCTCCTTGGGAACAATATGTCCACATTATTACATGGCGGGGTCATCGTCGGTATGCTCTCGCCGGCCCAACCCAGACATAGGCATATACTTTTTTTTAAAGAATCATCCTTTTTTTAGGGGATTGAAAGAAGCATCCTATATACTTGTATCACTATCACCATCAAATAAACCTCGACACTTAATCCAACTGGAGAACCTGATTAACAGTTGGCTGAATTATGTCGATCCTCACGCGAACTAAATGAAAATAAGTATTGGGTTACCCTGCATATGATCAGCATGTGAACAACTGAATCAGTTCATAAGAAATGTGAACAAGAGGAAATTATGGGCAGCTGGCTAATACCGGACTCGTGAGCTACACACCATTATTCAGCAGCATCACACGCTTTGCACTGCTAACTTAACCAAAGTTGTGAGCAATCCCCATCCCGTTTCTTTATACTCCCTCCGTTCCGAATTACTTGTCGCAGAAATGGATGTATCTAGATGTATTTTAGTTCTAGATACATCCATTTCCGAGACAAGTAATTCCGAACGGAGGGAGTATATCTCAAAACTATATGGACATTTTCTGTAGGTGTTCCTTCTGTTGGTCATGAGGTTATAAGATGTACGATTGTTATTGAACTGTTGATATGTTTTCTTGCTGATGAGTTGAGATTTTAGAAGAAACTTACAGGAAAAGTAGACAATGAACTCTGGGAAACTTGCTGTGAGCCCACTGAAAATTCAGTTTTTGCAAACCTGATTCTGTCGCACTGAGAAGCTTGCAAGCCCGGCAAAAACTCATCATGATTCTGTCCCACAGAGAGTACTCTGTTTGTTCGAGTCGAAGTGTGTACAATGTGTTCCGTTTAAAAGCACTCAGTGTGTGCAACTGAAAAGAATGAGCAGCTGGCCAACAGAAGATCTGGTTGGTGGTGGTGGATGGCTACGCCCTTGAATTAGTGGCTCTTATAGTTGGGAATTTGACCGTTGATAGGTACAAGATTGATGTGGTCGCTGAAACTGTTCAGGGCCGTTACATCGTATATGGCCATTGAATGTGGCTTTGATGGCTTTGCAGTACCCTTTATTGTTTCCGTTTGGTTTTTTTCGAAAAGGATTGTTTCCGTTTGGTGAGAAGGGTTTTCTTTTTTTTTGAAGTGGCGAGCATAGCTGGTTTTTATTTCATTTAGCAGGGAGAGAGGTTACAAAAGGTTGATCAAGCGATCATGGATGGAGTCGCTACATCTTAGTTCGGGCCCCCAAAGATCAGGCCATCTGGGAAGGACTAGGCTAGCCTACACACAGGGAGATCTCTCACGTCACGTCCCCAAAGGGCTGCTGGATGCGTCTTGCGCCGGCAAGTCGCCATTGCTCCATGTCACTCTGGCATGCTTTGATGATGTGCCGCGCGTCTGCCTGTTTGCCCCTGAATACACAAGCATTCCTTTCCAACCAGATGTGCCAGGAAACGAGGGCGATCATGGTCTTCGTGCCCTTCCTGTGCTCTGGGGCTGCGACAGCCACAATCTTCTGAACTTTGGCCGTTGTCGTTGTAGCACTGCTCCACACCCGCTGGTTCAAAGAGCTGCACCCCGTCCATGATGCCGCGGTGTTCCATACCTGCATTGCCATGGGACACTCCCAGACCAAATGCAGTGACGTCTCCAGGCTGCGCAGGCACAAGGGGCAAAAATAGCCATTTGGCCATCCTCTCCTCTAAAGACAGTCATTGCACTAGAGTTTGTCAAGGTGCAAGAGCCAGAGGAACATTTTCACTTTCCCTGGAGCCCAGATCTTCCAAATGATATTTTTGAAGCTGCACGGCTGATTGCCGTCGAATTGTGCGTTGTACGCCGAGCTTGCCGAGTAGTTGCCCGAGCTACAGAGCTTCCATTTGATCGTGTCCGGGTCCTAAGGCTCCAGGTTGATTTGAGCCCCCCTGATCTCTCTTGCCAGTTGCACCACTTGATGGACAATGGTGTTGTAGTCGCCGTTGTTGCGGAGGTCAGAGGATCCACCGATCGGCTGTCAAAGCTTCCTTTACGCTTCTATTCTTGCGGATGGATCGGGCGAATAGATCGCGGTATGCCAAGCATAGCTGCTGCCCTCCCAGCCAGGAGCACGACCAGAAGGATGCAGTAGTCCCATTCCCGATGGTCACCGCCGTGGAGGCCGCAAATAGAGCCCGATCAGCTGCGTCGCACGGCGTCCCGGTGCCTACCCAGGGCCTGGTTGGCTGCCTCCAGGATAGCCATAACCAGCGCATCCGTAGGGCCCGGCGAAGCGGCTGAGTTCAGGGATGCCCAGCCCGCCCAGCTGCTCTGGCTTGGTTACTGATGCCCATCCAACCTTGCATTTGCCGCCCGAGATTTCTTCGTCGCCAGCCCAGAGGAAACGTCGTCTTGCCTTGTCGATCTCCTTTATGAACCTCTTTGGTATTCGCAGCACCGTGAACGCGAAGGTAGGCATGGCTGATAGCACACAGCGTACGAGGACGCGGCGTCCTGCCAGTGGCAAGAGTTTCCCTTTCCAGCCAGCGAGCCTCACTCTAATTCGTTCGAGGATGGCCTGAAGATGGACTAACTTGATGCGGCCAATCGTGACAGGAAGCCCTAGGTATCTAAACGGGAACGCCGCCGTGGGGCCGATGAAGTTTTGCAGAACATCCTGAATTTCTATGTAACATCCTGAATGTCTATGTCGTCGCATCTAATGGGGGTCGCAGAAGATTTTGACAGATTGACGCGCAGCCCCGTCGCATCGCCGAAGACTTGGAGAAGTTCTAGTAGGTTGTCTATATCTGCACGATCGGGGTTTATGAAGATAATGGCATCGTCTTCGTATAGACTTGTGCGCATCCGCACCGCCGCGCCTGGGATGGTGCTCAGCACGCCGGACCTGGTAGCGGCCTCCAGCAGCCGGTGGAGGGAGTCGATACATAGTATGAAGAGCAGCGGCGATAGCGGATCGCCCTGCCGCAGCCCTCGCATGTGCAAGAAACAGCTGCCCGGGACACCGTTCAACAAGCAGGCCGATGAGGAGGTTGACAAAAGGAGCGCTACCCAATCTATCCATCGATGCGAGAACCCTAATCTCTGAAGAAGTTCTATCAAATACTCCCATGATATACTATCGAAGGCCTTGGCGATGTCAAGCTTGAGGAGAAGGGCCGGGGTTCTAGTTCTATGCAGCGCCCGGATCGTGTTCTGAACGTACAAATAGCTATCATTAATACATTTCTTCCTCTGAAAGGCAGTTTGCGCAGGGGAGATGATCCGGTCGATGACCGCGGCAGGTGAGAAGGGTTTCAATCTAGGGATGAAGTACAGGAGCATTGGTGGCCAGCCGCCAGCCTATAGTTGGAAGGGAGCATCTTACCATGTTGGAGTATTACTGTTATCGGTGCCATTGTAGAAGGGATCAGCCAAATCCTTACATATATTTTGGCCGGTTATCTGAGCAGATTAAAGTGGATGCTTTTTCATATGTTACAGGCTGTCTTATATTGTTAAAAGTCAGAAAAAGCTTAGGACTGAGACGCATCAGGGTCTTTCGGGAGCCGCCACGGGGAAAAATGTTTGCAAACGTTATATGGATCAGAATTATCAAGATGCTATGGCGATTTGTAGAGCTTATGGTGCCCCGGATTTATTTCTCACATTTACCTGCAATCCCAAGTGGGATGAGATCACAGAGGCCCTAGAACCGGGTCAGACCCCTACTGATATAATGGTCCACCAAAACAGCTATGCAAGCGAGACACTGCGCTGCAACTGCCATCACGCACCCATGAGCCAAATCACACCTCCAAGTAGGCCCCCACCACCCATAGGAAAAAAAATCTAATTCTTTTTAGGAAAAAAAAAGAAAGGTCTAATTCATACCCAAGTTTTCTTCCCCTCTCCCCCATCAACTAAAAAAACATTTCTAAAAAGAAAAAGAAAAAGAAAACAATAGCAAAGCCGGCGCGGCCCAGTACTTCTAGTATATATCTAAAACATATGCAACTTCTCAACAGGTATTGCTTCAGTTGTGGGTTATGAGATGTACACTATCATTGCAATAAAAAATAAAAAACTGAACACAGTACAGATGCAAGCGCTCATATACACGCGCATACACTCATCCCTATGAACGCACAAATGCACACCACCTCGTCGTCGACAGGAACGTCTCCTCCCACTGAATGCGCATCGCCGGAAATCCTGAAATAAATCCAGCAAAAAATGCGAGCACCAGGATTTGAAATCTGATGGGCCAGGGATACCACAGTCCCTCTAACCATCCAACCACATGTTGGTTCGCCTATCATTGCAATTTTGATGTGTTTACTTGTCCATGACTTGAGATCTTAGAAGAAACCGAAAGAGAATCAGGACAATCTCCCTGTAGGTCATTGGTTTTCGCCCAGGAAAACACAACAGGCAAATGTGCTGATACAAATCGAACATTTAGTACACGGTTGTTAAAACAGATTATGTCCCAAGCAAAAGTCGAACGAATTCTATTCCATGGAGAAGCGCTCGTGGTGTTACGACCTATGTACAGTGTTACCCGAGCATCTCTAGCAGATCCCGTAAACCAGCCATTCGGTATAATAACCGCCGGTCTGCGGGATCCCTCCCATATCCCCGTCCCGAACAGATCCGCCAAATCCAGCCGTCCCGGTTCCTTTTTTGTGGGATCCCGAATCCGCGAGCCCATTTTCTTCAAATCTACGGGATTTTGCCCAGTTTGCTGGCCCCCCCTTAACCTTGGCGCAAACCCACCTCCGGTCGTTTCAATTCCGACCTCCTGCGCCACACCTGCATCCAATCCGGCCGCTGACCCCGCTGGCTGGCTTCGCGGCACTGGAAATTGACGGGATGGAGTACCCGCTGCCCCCGGGTGCCCGATTTCATGCACCGGCCGTTCCTCTACTGCTGCCACATTGTTCGCCCGTGCCTGCAACGGCGCCAACTCCTCCTCCCGCCGCGGCAATTTCTCTGGCCGCCGCCACCAAAGGGAAGCACACCGTCCAAGGCGGTGCAGCAACATGACGCTCCTTCCCCCCGCCCCGATTCTACCAGCCAAGGGCGCGGGCGAGATGAAGAAGACTGCCTCCACCAGCCCGGCCGGTCCGTTGGCGAAGCCACCGAGGAAGAAAGCGATCACGACAAATGGTCATGCTCCTCCTCCGCCTCCGGATGATGAGGGAATCCACATTCATGGTGAATTCGCCTGGCAGGCCTACAACATGTTCGATGGAACGACCGGGAGGTATAAACTTGTACTTTTGCTTGGTTTGCTCTGGTGATCCATGCCTCCTCCATTCCTAAAACTTGTTTGATCTTCAGCCGTTTAATTTTGTAGTCAAAATGTGCCCTCCACATTTACCGAGATGTTGGCCGAGAGCACGGTGGATTTGAGTGCCCACCTCGGCAATTTTCATGCGTCTTATGTTGAGGTCGAGGCGGAGGTGAATGAAGATAATGATGATGAGGTGCAAGAGGTCAAGGAGACCGATTATGATGCTAGTGTGGGGAGGACGTTCAACTACACGGAGACGGAGGATATGTGCTTAGTTAAAGCATGGGAAAGCATCTCTCTTGACGCCGTGATCGGCAAAGATCTTTGTGAGGGTTCCGCTCTTCAGATTCTGTTTTTGCCTTCGGCGGTGATGCATTCTATGAACAATGACTTGATGCATAGGGTATGGTTGTGCAGCGGCGGTGGGCTATCACATATAGCTGCTGGTATCGCGGAAAAGTGATGGCGACAACACAAGATTCACTTCAAGTGTGGTGTATTCGTACACTTGGTCTCGAGCTCCGAGGTGAAAAACCTAGATCTAGTCAGAGTTGGTTGTCTCCTATGCCACAAAGCTCCCTAGGGTGAAAACACTCTTATTCATTAAGACTATTGATTGTGTGGTGCAAGACGATGTGCAGATTTGGCGCTATCCTTTGACTTTGTGGAGTGGAAGCAGCCAATCTGGAGTCCGGTGACTTGCACTGGCCACGGCCCCGGCCGACGAGCCATGGTGGTAATCTGCTCGCTGTTCGCATCGAGACCCTTATGAGGTCCATAAAGAAGATGTTGTGCAATGGTGCACCGCCACTCCGCCAGGCCTTCGCCACGCACCGCGCCGCCAAAACCCATTTCTGTGGGATGGACGCCGCCGGAGATGGCTGAGAGGAGGCCTTGACATTGATGTTGATGATCTCCCATACGCGCCCCCTGCCACATCTAACTTCTTTCGTCGGCCGAGGACTCGGACTTCGTCATCCATGAAGAAGATGCACACACGCTTGGGCTGGGGAGCCGGAGACCCAACGCGGCCTCTCCGGTGAGTGACGAGCGAGTTGGCAGGAGACATCACAAATCTCACGAGCGCTGTTGAGATTCCACATCAAACAATTCTCCCATTGGTAGCAAATGGTTATCCATTAAGCTCATCCAAGAGACACTACCAAGAACTCACTGTTAGAAGTATAAATGTAGAGATAAGGAGAGATAGAGATAAACTTAGTTTAAACACATAATATCTTGCCTTGTACTCCAAACCTCTACCCCTCATGTACTTCTATATATACGCCATACGAGGGTCGGTTCAATACAACACATTATTAGCCATCTCATATTTTTCCACATGGTATTAGAGCGGTTAGTCTCACGACGCCGATCCTAAGACCTTCCACCACTTCCGCAACGCGCCGCCCCGGGGAGATCAATCTCTCCCCGGGGGTGCGGCACTCGATCAATTAAAGATTCGATCGATTCCGTAGATTAGATCAATTTCTTAGATTAGATCAATTCCAAATTCCGAAATTTGCGTAGATTGATTTCTTTTAGCCACCAAATAAATCCCATAGCCCTCATATTGTGAAAACCAGTGCATGTTCATACACGACGACCATTACGGTGCCACGGTGCACTGCTGCATGCGGCCGGCTTCAACATCGGAACTCCACCAGCGGACACCACACATGAAGGCCAGGAGGGCCACGAGCGATGCAAGACTTCAGCAGAATGAGCACATCAAGCCTACTCCACCTCCGAACGATCTTCATCGACGGCGCCTCTGCACCGAGCACCACGCCCCCCGCCACGGAAGTCAGGATCACGGGAGGGCGATCTCCCGAGCACGGCTACATGGGACCGCGGGGCGCTGGCTCCAACCTCGTTGTCGTCGACTCCGCCCGGCGGGCGACAGCGGCGACATGCGACCGCACGCACAGGAGGAACGCTGCTTTGGTTGGGCAGCGACCGAATCGATCAGACTTACGCGCGAGAACGGGCCATACGGAGCGCCTCCCGCTCCGATCTGATCTAGCGGACTTCATCAACTACAACCGCATGCGCGCGCCCACCGTATCCTGGAACCACAATAACGCACCGCGATCGTCTCCGGTTCAAGGCCACGGCCTGCAGCCTCGCCGACTCCATGCAACTCAGGGCAATAACACATGTCTTGACTCCTGGCCGTATACGATGCACGTGCAGTGCATGCCATGAACTCTGAACGTAGGACATGATACTCCATGCTGAACCGGACTCGCCTCCTCTGCTGCTTCACCGGCTGCCGCCGACACATGCAAGGCCAGCAGTGCTTCATCGACAGTCATGGACCCCTGTGACCACATCAGCATAGATGATGCGCTGGTCTACACCGACATCTCTGCGCCAAGCCGGACCTCTCCATCAAGCTTTACGACTCCATCATGCCAGGCTACGAGCCCACATTCTTCGTCGAGCACATCCATGAGAAGTGACATCAACCACACGCCAGGCCGGTGTGGAAACCGATGCAATTTTTCATCGACTTCTCCGACGTGACACGGCATCAGACACTTCGTCGCCGCGAGGGACGCCTTCAAGCAACACATTATCGTCGACACACCGCTGCGGCGTCATAGCCGACTCTTCATGAGCCAAGGTCTTCATCAACATGGTGTACACCAACATCTTCATCAACACACTGCACGCCGCCTTGTCCACAAGATGGACACCTAGCGTCCTCTGACAGAGTTTTCTGCAAGACGCGACCACGACGACGGCAATGACCGCGTCACGACGACGGAAACGACCGCGTCATCCACGACGGCACGACTGCATCGACACAGCGTCACTACAGTGACGACCCTTCACGGCCGCACGGTTTTGGCAAAACCGATGTGTGCTCGATGGGCTTCCTCCGGTCTTGGCAAAACCGGTGGACTCATCGCCGACAGTGCCCTCTGACATCCGCAAGGTGCATAGTTCACGTCTGCAGCTCCGTCATAGTGCATTTTTTTGCGCCTCCGGCTTTGTGCGGTTTCATCATCCACGACAATCACATCATCGACCACGACTACCTCGACCATGGCTACATCAACATCGACATACACGACCACGTCTACAGCAACACATCAGCGACAACTCCAGTCAACAGCGTCCGCGTCGTCACCAGCATCCACGCCACTCCCGCGGTGACTGCCGGAGGGAATAGAGGGAGACAAGGAAGGCACCGGAAGGGGACGCAGTCACCGCCCTAGGTGTCGACCCATCAAAGACGTAGTGATGATGGCGTAGCGGAGTAGACGACGGAAGTGCAAGATTTCAAATTCAGTCGTAATCATCCGCTTCACTCCCGCTACGACTGAGGAGGAATGTTAGAAGTATAAACGTAGAGATAAGGAGAGATAGAGATAAACTTAGTTTAAACACATAATATCTTGCCTTGTACTCCAAACCTCTACCCCTCATGTACTTCTATATATACGCCATACGAGGGTCGGTTCAATACAACACATTATTAGCCATCTCATATTTTTCCACACTCACAAGAAAAGCCTCCCGTGGAAAATACAGCCGCAAAAACTTTCTGCCAGTTCCCCTTGTAATAGTACTTTCGAAAATCAGCTAAAAGTGACCAAGAAAAGACTTGGGTAGGGATTTTGCTGGGATTCAGTGCTAAGATCTGCTGCTCCATGTAAGCCAAATGCTCTTATAATTCTTTACGGAGGGAGTAGCTCACACTTCAAGAAATTGGTCAATGCACCGCCGGGCTTGGCTTGAGGGGCCTGTCTACTCCGTTTCACAGGATCTTTTTTCAGGGTTTTCCAGGATCTTTTTTGTATTACAAAGTAATTCAGATGCCTCAAGCTTCAGTCCAAGTAGTAAACTATCTTAAATTTCAAAAAAAAAAAAACCTTAATGTCAAATGTTTCATCAATGAATGAATGTGTTTGTAATCATTTTCTTCCAAAGAAAGACCAGTTCCGAAAAGTCACTTACACTTTTTGCATGTAGTTCACACATGCTCGCTCATAGATTTGTGTCCAATTTTCGTGAACTCTCTGATGAACAAATTCGAATGTATACTCCAGGCAAAGCACGCTCTCGCTTCTAGTACCTGGCAATGGCGATGGTATTGCGTCATTACCTTGTTGAAGACATTGCTCGGATAGGCTCTGATGTGTTATTCAGAGTGAAAACCTAGAATCTAGCCTTTGGTGCTTTGATCCGGTGACGGCGGCACTTGAGCGTCTCTCCCTTCCTAAAGGTGTTGTTGTTGAAGAATAGCATCGTCCATGCATGTGGTGTAATGAGATTATTGGTGCGGATATGATCATTGTTGTAGTTTGTCAATCACAGATTTGATCGCTTCCGGGTTCTTTTTTTCCTCACTTAGGCATAACTTTAGTCTTTGATGACTTCGTTATTTGCCAACGTGTTTTCTTTTTGTGTGTGTGTGATAGTGTTGGTTGTATGCATTCTAACTATGTAGAAGCCAGGTGTGCGCTGAATGTGTTTGTATTCTCTTGATACTTCATTTTGAGTCAGTAAAATCCACCTTCTGTGGAAAATCCGCAGCTGGCAAACGCAAGAAGCATTGTTACTCCTCATGAGAAATACACCTCTTAATTCAAAAGCATCACACCTATCGTGCTGATAATTTAACCAAGGTTGTAGGCTTCTGTTGCACATCAAGGTTATGAGATGAGCAATAATACTTAACTTTTGATATGTTTTCTTTTCAATGAGTAGACAATCGCCCGCAAGGTGGTCCAGCCTCCAGAAATTGTGCTGATCCAAACCCAGCACCCAGTAGACCCGAATACATCCATGCAAAAGTCGAACTTATACTGTTCCATGTAGAACTTCTCCGTGTGTTAGAATCTGTGTACAGCGTATTCATTCGAGAAGCACCGGTAGTGTCCATCTATACAATGAATTAGGCGTTGGTTGGAGATTTTTTTGTTTGTTCCGAGTAATTAAAGAGTGTCTTTCCCATGGTTATGCTGAGAATATAGAAGTTATTCTTTCTTTTTTTTGAGTTATTCATTTGTACCATGTTTATAGTATAAAATTTTCACCATCAATGAATGCAATCGCCTGGTATTTCTAAATTATGTATTTTGTTATATGTTTCTTTCCATTTGTGAATAGGTGTTAGGAGGGAGCCAAACTTGCACAGCCGGGAGTAATACAAATTGTATGGGCAGCCGTTGCAATCCAAGATCGGGGAGTTAGACGGACAAAAATGTACCGAAACACTACACAGTTTTAATTACCACTGTGTCTGGTTGTAGCGTTACATAACTCATACAAACTAATTGTTCTATCAAATGTATCGAAATACAACATTTGTGTCCTGACGGAGAAAATCTTTTCCATCAATCACTACAGGAAAATTCCGTTTTCCCGTGTGTTAGGCTATAAGCCGAGAGCTATATTTCGGGTACTCGGCTTATATGCATCTAAGCCGTGTCTAGGCAAAAAAGCACCCGGCAAATGCAAAGGACTCGGCTTATAGCCATCTATAAGCCGAGTGTAGAAAAAAAGCCCTCGGTTTATAGTGAGCACACAGTATCTACAGGAAAAAGCACTCGGCTTCCAGCTGGCACTCAGCAAAGACATCTGCCACGTGTCTACAACGGAGGTAGTTGACGGCGTCGTCACATAGCATCCTATAAGCCGTGTGCCGCGGGATAGCACTCGGCTTATACAGTATGTAAGCCGTGTCCCCTGAGATAACACTCGGCATATACAGTACGTAAGCCGTGTGCCGTATGATAGCACTCGGCTTATATGTTGGCAACCCATGAAATTTATGGAAAATTGGTTTAAAATGATTTTCATTGCATTTATCTTAACTATTTATTGTTATTTCTTTCTCACCCAATTTCTCCCGACTAGTTTTATGGGTCTTATTTCTGAAACTCCCAATTTAACGCCGCTTTATGATCACATGCAAAAGTAACTAATGTACTCTTCTGACCCCCTAGGTTACCCATATTATGATCACATGCAAAAGTCACTACTGAAAATTCACTCTGCACCCAGTGCTTGGCTCTTTGCTGGGAGCCAAAACACGGTCGGGCACTCGGCAACCCGAAGTAGGTGGCTGGGCCTGCCTCACCCTCGTCCGCACAAGGCCTACGCATGTCGCAAAGAGATCACATAGGATTTCTCATGCCGCTTCTGGGCATGATTTCATCTGTCACCTTGCAGATCTGCAATTTCTGACGCAGAAACCATAGCAGTGCAATAATGTCTCAAATATTACAGGCGGGTCCGAAAAATGCGGGGCCTGGCACGTGTCATTCGAAGGCCTCCTTTGAGAGCATAAGAAGTTCTAGGCCAACAGAGCAACATGACCCGCACAGCCTTCACAAACCCGACACGTTCCCTCTCGGTACACAGAGACTACCTCGGAGCTGGTGGTAGTTCACAAGTGGCCTCAGATGAGGCGTATTCAAGACGTGTCGAAACTTCTACCACACCCTAAAGGGCCCATGTGATGGCACCATGCCAGCTCCCGAGGATTACCGGCATCGTACGATTTTTCGACGCTTTAAACGGTTGGATCAGGCATGTCGTGGACATAATACCGCCCCGGGTGTAAGGGTGTACCCCTCCCTCGTCCGCATAAGGCATACGCATGTCGCAAAGACATCACATATTATTTTCCATGCCTCTTCTGGGCAAGCTTTCATATGGCGCCTTGCAGATCTGCAATTTCCAGAAAATATTACATGCGGGTCCAGAAAATGCGGGGGCCTGGCACGTGTCATTCGAAGGGCTCGTTTGAAAGCACGAGAAGTTTTGAGGCCAACAGAGCAACAGGACCTACACTTCCTTCACAAACCCGACACAGTCCTTCTTGGTACCAAAAGACTACCTCGGAGGTGGTGTAGTTTACAAGTGGCCTCAGATGTGGCATAATCAAAAACGTGCCCAAAGTTCTACCACACCCTATAGGGGCCATGTGATGACACCGTGCCAGCTTCCGAGGATTTCCGGCATTGTATGGTTTTCCAAGGATTTAAACAGTTGGATCAGGCAAGCCGCCGAGGTAATTTCACCACCCGATGTCCGGGCATGCCCTTCTCTCGTCCGCATAAGGCCTACGCTTGTCGCAAAGACATCACATATGATTTCCAATGACACTTCTAGGCATGATTTCATGTGGCGCCTTACAGATCTGCAATTTTCGGCGGTGAAACCCTAGTAGTGTAATAAATGTATCAAATATTGCAGGCGGGTCCAAAAAATGCGGGGGCTTGGCACATGTCTTTTCATGGCCTCCTTTGGGAGCACAAGAAGTTTCGAAGCCAACGGAGCAACAGGACCTGCACTTCCTTCATAAACTAGACACGTTCCCTCTCGGTCCCCAGAGACTACCTCGAAGATGGTGTAGTTTACAAGCATCCTCAGGTGAGGCATATTCCAAACGCGCCCAAACTTTTACCACACCCTACAGGGGCCATGTGATGACGCCATGCTAGCTCCTGAGGATTTCCGGCATCTTACGATTTTACGAGGATTTAAACAGTTAGATCAGGCATGCCGTCGGTAACTTCGCCCACCCGATGGCTGGGCCTGCCCCTCCCTCGCCCGCACAAGGCATACACATGTCGCAAAGACATCACATAGGATTTTCCATGCCGCGACATCGTACGAAATAATCAATGTTGGGGATATCGCGACATCGTATGAAATAATCATTATTTATTAAAAAATGAAAAAAATACAATAAGAAGAAAATACAATAATAAGAGAATAAAATATGTATAGTAAAGATACAATAAAATTAAATATAGAAATTATTAGAAGTAAAAATAATAAACTTTTTCTATTGAAATAAAATAAAAATATTTAAAAAGAATTGTAAACCGTGTGTTTTTATAAGACACTCGGCTTACCAGGCTTAGTAGTGAGCGCGGGACTTGCGAAAATAGACGCACGAAAGAGGCCATTTTGGCCCAGATCCACATGAGGCGCCAGCCCCACTTCTCCCGCGCCGCCCTGTTTCTCCCCAGCTGCCGCCTGTTTCTCCCCCACCTCGGCGCCACCCCTCACCTCGCGCCGCCCCTTTCTCCCCCGCCGCCCTCTCCTCGCGCCGCCATCTCTTGCGCCGCCGCCATCCTCCACCCACGGCTGCCTCGCCGTCACCCCCCGGCGCCGCCGCCCCACCCCGTCCTCTAGGAGCACAGATCCTCCCCGCCCCCTTTCCGAGCATGAGGAGCCCCAAGCTAGCCCTCCCATCGGCGCCGCCGCCCCTCCCTGTCCGCTAGGGTTGAGGTCGCACGGCCATCTCTCCGCCGGCAGGTAACCCCCCTGCCCCCGTCTCTCTCTCTCTCTGACCGACCTATTTCTCTGTTGACCAGGGCCGGCTCCTCCGGCGGCAAGGTGCTCCGGCGTGAAGGTGCTCAGAGGTGCCCCTGCTGATCTCCTCCTCATGCAACAACAAGAAGCAACCAGGTCTTGGTTCCCGTCTCTTCCCCAATTGCATCTTCAGGAACACATGCATGTTCTGTTACACACTTGTTCAGTTTCATACCTACATATTACTTGGATAGCTAAGATTTCTAGATGCTATATACAATCTAATTATGTGGGCGTACTTCTGCACAAGGAACTCAAGAACCTCTTCTAAAGTTTTTGGGAAGTGGATTGGTCGTTTAGGAGTATCACACGATTTATTCAGTTTACTTCTTTCTGTTCCATACAAGCAAAAAAATATGCCTTTATTTACTTTGATCTATTCTTTCAATTTATTCTCATCCAGTAATCCAATTTGACTGTGCATCTTACAAGCACAACCTATACTTTGTTCTGATGGAATTTCTTTGATGGTGTTGTTGCAGATGTGCAGTGTATATGCATCAACAAGGAGGCACCTGAACAAATTTATTCAAAGCAAGGCGAAATAAAAAATGATGCTCAAGTTAACCTCTTGCTAGGATTTAATAATATTGTTTCTTCTTGCTAAACTTTATTTTCGTTCTTTTGTTAGGTTGATGTACTAAATAATTAAAACATATGTGAGTTGATTGTTGTACAGTTTTTGCATCTGTTGTATGGAGCTGGGGCTTGCTTAGTAAGATTTGTTATGTAATTATAAGATCTGATTCTGTAACACCAATAAACTTCCTAGAAATTTGCGTCTGCTCACTGAATCTATGATACTAAATTGTATGCTGTTGTATTTCATATATATGTTATACATACATGTGCAGACTTTACTAGACACATATCATGAGTAGATAAGTTCAGTCTCCATTTATTTCTTTAAGAAGATGTGCAGTATGCTGTTGTATCTCAGTTCTCATATACTAATCATGTTGTATGCTTTAGATTTATACTGAAAGTGTGTCCCTATTTTGATGCAATTCTTCTTTTTTACATACTAGGAAACGTTCTGTAGCAAAAAACACGCTCACTGAGCATGTCGTTATGGATTACATAATGAAGTGTAGAAAATGAAGAGGATAATCAAGTCGAGAGCCACCGGCGATGATGTGTAGTTGCTGGATGAGCTTCTCATCCACGCCTTGGCTGCAAACCGTGTCTGCAGGTGCAGGTAATGACTTCATAGATTTCTATTTTATACAGGGTGCATACTGGACTAGAGGTTTGATTATTAGGATGATTTCTTATCACTACTTTACTCCTTTTCGCTTCATTCAGGGATGATGAGCTCATATAATTTTGGATAGCATGGATCATATGATTAATTTCAGGGGGCTAAGGTAAGAAAAGATTACTAATGCGTGATGTCCCACGCAAGCACCTTGCTGAATTTCAGGTTTTTTTATTTGTTGCATCAATGGTATCTTTCCAACAGAACATTTACTACAATGCTTCTATTCATATATATTTATGTGCTCAAATTTATTGCCACCATCATTTTGTATGCAGCACTTGAACAACATATATCTATTTTTTGCGTTCGGGAGCCTTCCTATATACTATTGTCAACTAACGTCCATTCCACTTAAGGGATATTTGAGGGGATATGTGTAACAAAATGTTACTATTACAAGAAATAAACTCCCATTTCAGTTAAGTGAGATTCTGAGGGATGTGTGTAACCACGTGCTTCTATTGCGAGAAAATGATTCTCAGTATTTGATCATCATATGGATGCACTTCTATATGATGTCTTGCACTTTGTGCCCCCAATATTCCCGTTAGAAACTTTGGTCATTGAGTGAAAATAAAATATTAATTTTTATGGCTCTCAGTTAACGATCATCAAGACAATCATTTTACTAGCTACCTGAATTCAATTTTATAAATAGTGTAATATGTGGCTCAAATCCATATAATGCAAATCCGTTATTCTTTCATATGATATTCAACAACAGCTCTCTTCGAGTTGGGGAATCCTACAAATTGCAAAATAAATTAAATCTTGCCGTTTGTTCACTTCTAATTTATTTGTTATACCATCGCTTGGTTTCTTGAATAATGTATATGATTCTTTATTGACCAACTGTTTTTCTTTACATTAACAAGCGATGAAGAGGATAATCAAGCAGAATACCGACAACGAGGACATACAGTGGCTGTGTGTGCTTCTCATCCACTCGTGCTTGAAGTGTTTGAAGATCATGAATCTTACCATCTTACCTTCTCGTGCTTGAAGATCATGAATCTTACCATCTTACCTTCTCGTGCTTGAAGTGTTCTCAGTCAGGACAAGCAAGCCCAGTGACTCCCACTAGGGCTCATGGCGCTTCGACCTCCTTGCAACAATGATCACTCGAGGTAGTTGTCTATGTTTGTGCATTGTTGATGCTTGCGTCTTGTATTTGTGCTTCTCAACTTACAACTTGTGCATTGTTGATAGTAGAGCCCACAAGTGTTGATGCTTATATTGTTCATACTTCTTAGCTTCAATTTGAACCTTATATGTTGATGCTTGTTGACTCTTGTGCCTTATCGATCATTTGAAACTTAACTTTGAAAACTCATGCGTTTGGTAATGGACTTATAGGTTTGCATCGTGGATGCCGTTGACGGTGGGCATACATGCTACGGTGGAGCACATTGCATGTTTGAGGTTCATGCTTGGTGTGAACTTGGAACTCATGCTTTTGTTTGTGAACCTTGTTGGATATGTACCTGTGTGGATTTCGGACTCATGGTCAATTTATTATGGTTGTCAAGTTGTAATATATTGTTGTTGTGAACCTTCGTTGGTTATATATTACTTGCTGGATATATAAGCCATGTTGCTGCTGCTCGCTGAAGCATGTAGGAAAAAAAAAGCAATCTGGCCTATAAACCGAGTGTCCCAGGGACATGGCACCCGGCTTAAAGGCATATTATGCCACGGGAGCTGTATAAGCCGAGTACTCCAGGTGCCAGGCACACGGCTTATAGGCATATTTGTAACAGCGGCTGGACTATAAGCCGAGTACAGCAGGAGTCGGCACTCGGTTTACATGTTTATATAGAAACCGTGCGGCTCATTTTGGCACTTGGTTTATAGATAAAATGTGTAGTGCTTGTAGGCACTCGGTTTATATATAAACCGTGTGGCTCCAGTAGACACTCGGTTTATACGGACGGTGACATGTGGCCGTTATCTTTCCGCTGCCGTCATGTTACTTTAATAAGCTGAGAGCCTCGTATAAACACACGGTTTATACATAAACCGAGAGTTTTTGCACTGGCACTCGGCTTTTACCTTATAAGCCGATGGAGTGTAAACCGTGTCATGTAAGCCGGGTGTTTTACTCGGTTTATATATAAACCGTGTTTATATCAATATAAGCCGAGTGTATTGGATACACGGCTTTAAAGTTTTTTCCTGTAGTGAATATTGCTAGACACGAGAACCCAGTAACTATAGGCACCAGCATGTTATATTTTTTATGTAAAAAGAAAGAAACACATCATGATTTTCTTCATGTTACTGCTATATTTTTATTTTGCGGGACATGCTAGTTGACGGCATTGCTCATAGTTGCTCCATTCAGTATCACAAATTCATGGTTGCTTCCGCTGAAAAAGTAAGTTACTGAGCTCTATGGTCCCTCGTTTTTGCCACGAGGTACCTATGTCTTGACTCGACATATATTGGTAGACCTTCGCAGTTTGGACCTGGTTTCATTCCAACCGTATAGTCATAAATGTAGGTACATATATCGTCAGTCCAAGTAAGCTAGCTCTTTTGAGTTTCTTCATTTTGTGCCCGTAGATGTGAGATTTTAGAGTAAACTGAAATCCAAACTTAACAAAAGAGAGGAAAAGGTCACCACCTGGGCCGTATTTTAGCCCGTGGGCACTAGCACAAGCTGGGCCTAGCCGTCGTTTCTTTTCGGCCCAAATTCAACCGTCCCTGGATGTATCTTCTAGCCTGGATTTGTACATACGGAAGTTCCATCTCGCGTCTGATAGCCTGGTGGTCATCTGAAGTCTGAAGGAGCCGAATTTCAATAAAGCCCCAGTTTATTCTCCAAAAAAAACATCCATCTCAACGCGGCAGTCTTATCCGGTGAGAAATTGGATCTTTTGCCCCACTTTACTTCTCCATTGGATCATTTGTCCCCCCCCCCCCGAGAGGCTACCAGGTGGGGCCCGGGGCCACTGTCATTGAGACAATCCAAGGGCAAATCATCCAACCCCTTGTAAAGTGGGGCAAATCATCAAGTCTTATCCGGTTATCGCCCAAAGAACTCCTAGGCCAACCGGAGTGCAGCTTCCTCCACAGCATTCCCTCCGTCAGCACGAGGTAGCTCTCTCCTTCTCCGTCGTAATCTCATCGCGTCAGCAGCGTGCGGACTGTAGGATCAGTTCACGCAAGGCCAGTCAGTGAGCACTGGAGGATGCGACCACCGGTGGCCACCATGGGAGAGGACGAGCACAGGGGGTCGTACCTGTCATCAGCAGCCAGGCGAAGCAAGTACCGGCGTCGCGGTGACCTCAGAATGTAGGAAGGTTATTTAGTGCATCACCATCGCCATTGTTTCAGAATGTGGAAATTTTGAAGCTGTGTGTCGGTAATTTTGTCGCCAAGTCCTACCGGGCAGCAGGCGAAGCCTGGTAATGCAGAATTCACAAGGAAAGCAAATTTCGGTGGATTTCTTCGGATTTACCGATTCAGTTAGAACTTAGAACATAGAACATGAGATGAGGTCAACCATGAATCTACAACATCTATTGTTTTTACTCTTGAAAAATAAACCTATATATGCTACTCCATGAGCTAAAGATTTGAAATACCGAGCGACGGGACCCCGCGTCGCCTCCTCTGGCGGCACAGGGGAAACCTCATCCGCCGCCGCCGGGTAGCCACCCCCGTCCACCAACGCTGCGCCACCGCCGGAGGGCCGGCCGGCAAAGCCGCGCCGCGCACCGGGATGGTGGTGGCGGGGCGGATCCGTCTCCCCAACTCGCGTCAGCTTCCCGGCGCCCCTCTCGAGATCCATCTGATGCACCTGCTCCTCCGCGCGCTTGTACGGCGCCGTCGCTGGAGGGCCGGCCAGCTAGGCCGCGTCACGCCCTGGGATGGCCGTGGCGGGGTGGATCCGTCCCACCGCTGCCCCAACACCGCACCCCTCCCCCGCGTCCCTGAGTTCCCAGCGCGCGTCGCGGCGCACCCCCCAGCTGCTGCGTTGCTGCTGGTCCAGCGACGGGTGCGGCGTGCTAGGCCATGGCCCTGTGCTTCCTTCCCTCCCCTGCGGTCTCCCCTTCCCTCGGCGTGGCACAGTCCTCCTAGTGCTACTTGGGCGAGACTGACGGACCTGCAGCCGGTCGAGGGGGTGTTCACAGCCTGCCTTCTGTGCATTGGCGGACCCCCTTGTCTCCGGCGACCCTTCCTCCCCTTGAGCTGCGGTGAAGGCTCACACGGTGGCGGCGAGGCTACAGTGCTAGTGGCAGTTCCGGGGCTCCGCAAGGCGGGTACTTGCTGGCGCTGCTCTGGCCCCGACGACCTTGGACCCGCGTTGTTCCGGCATCCATGGTTGACGGCGTCTCTTGTCGGGCAGCCACGGCCTCGGTGACCAAGCAGCTGCGTCCCTTCCAGCTCGTCCGGCTCATCGACGTCCCGACGGCTATGGCCATGGTAGCATGAATCTGCGTCCCTCCAGTCTCTGCTTGTCGGCGTTGCTGACCGCCGTTGCCCCATCCCCTCTTAGTTTGCTCCGCCGCCTGCCCTACTCTGTACGACTCAAAGCTCCCTGTTTTCGCCAGATCCAACGCTTGTGGGTCGGGAAGCGGTGCCACCATCCGACAGGAGGTGCAGCCCCGCCAACCTCCTTCCGACATGGTGGCTCCGACCAGCGTGGGCTTCCTGATCTCCGACTCCAGATCCGGCGGCTATGAGATTGTTCAGCCTCAGGCCAAGGAGAAATCCTTGCTCGGCTTGCCGATGCTGTCAGCGATGGTGTTTGCGGATGTTGTTTTCCTTCTTGGAGGCGCTGTCAAGGCCCTTAGTTGCGCCCCTCTTTGAGCTCAGGGGAAACCCTAGGTCTGGTTCCTCCGGACCGGATGGCGACGGCGACTCGGCATCGTCTTCCTTCTTGAAGTCGCTATCTTGTTAGCTCGTGGTGTTCCCGGTTTTGGCTTAGGTGATGTTGGAATTCTTGCTGGTTCGGCATTGCCATTCTTGATTCGGGTTTGGTTGGTTTAGTTGTGATGTACCCTCTGTTCGGGCTTAGCATCCCTTGTCTCTTTGCTCCGGACACCATGTTCACGTCTGTATGTGTTCGTGTCATGTGTTGTACCTCTATTTGTACTCATTCTACTCCTTCTATCAATGCAATGATATGCAAGCTTTGCGTATTCGCGAAAAGAGCTGAAGATTCGAAATAAGCTGAAAACTCTATTGTGTCTACTCTTAGAAATCTGCCAGTGGATCAGCTGGAATTTTGAAACAAGTTGAAAGCTATGTTAACATTATTCTGAAGACTGGCTGATTTCCCAAAATAAACATTTGGGCCCTTGCAATATGTCGGTTGATTAAGTGAACTCAATGGCATTTTTTATTGGCAGATCAACAGCCTACAATCACTGTATGTTTCGTGCAATGCTTGCAGTATGATCATGCAATTCTTGCATAAGGTACCATGGAACACTTCTTGCAACTCTTGCATTATGAACAAGCTAGTTACTTTACTCCTCATGAGTTGAAACATTTAGTATCACACTTGCCGTGCTGTCTGTTTAGCTAAACTTGAGCCGGTGCTCTGCCTTGTTATATATCTTATCCGTCATTTCCTAATTTTGTGTATTCATTTGTTTTGTTGGTCCTCAGGACTGGGGATATGTGTCGAACGTCTTGCTAATGAGATGAGAGTTTAGAAGAAGCTGAAATTGAAAGAAGATAGATGCTGGGCCAAGTTGGGTATCGACGTACAGTCAATAGAGCTCGGACCGAGACATGTGTAGCATATGTAGCATATGGTTTTTGGCATTGTTAATCATAGGGGCAATTCACATAGCCCAAGTGTTGTTCCATTTCACTTTCTTTGGAAAACATCATGGCAAATGCGGCACGCAAGTGAGATATTGCAAAGAGAGATGAAACGCATGCACATGAAACCAATTCCTGAATTTCTTAACAAGTTTGTACCGATGAGATGAACTTACACTCTTTTATTTTTTTGCCGGCCAAAGTTTTGCAGTACATGTTACTAGATGAAAGCCTGCACTATGCTTTTCTCATGATCTTGGGTGTGGGCCAGTCTCATGTAGGGTTTTATCCCGTTATGCCGGCGCCCCCCCCCTCCTTTCCTTCTTTTGGTGATGAGGGGAAGGAAGGGCGAGGTGGTGTCCCTCCCCCCCTTTCCTTTCTCCCACCAAGGGGGAAAGGCAGGAGGAGGTGGCGCCCCCTCCTTTCCTTCCTCTAGGGCCTGCGGCCAGGGAAAGGGGCGCACCAGCCCCTTGTGGGCTGGCATGTCCCTCCCTCGGCCCATTAAGCACATATATTTGCTGGGGTTGCCCGAAACTCCTTTCCGGTGACCCGATATATACCCGGTACCGTCCAGAACACTTCCGGTGTTCGATTACTATCGTTCTATATATCAATCTTTTCCTCTAGACCATTTCGAGACTCCTCGTCATGTTTGTGATCTCATCCGGGACTCCGAACAACATTCGGTCACCAAATCCGATAACTCATATAATATAATATCGTCATCGAACGTTAAGCATGCGGACCCTACGGGTTTGAGAACTATGTAGACATGACTAAGACAGCTCTCCGGTAAATAACCAATAGCGGAACCTAGATGCTCATATTGGCTCCCACATATTCTATGAAGACTTTGTCGGTCGAACCGTTTTGACAACATACATTATTCCCTTTGTCCATCGGTATGTTACTTGCCTGAGATCCGATCGTCGGTATCTCAACTAGCCTATTACAAGGCGCTTTGATGCCCAAAAGAATATTTGTTTGTTGCCCAGAACTCAATCTACGGAAATAAAGTCGACTGTCGGATTATGATTCGTCACCAGGTTGACGTGAAGTTGATGGATCATCTCGCTTCGGTTCAACCTCCTCCTCCCCACCCAGTGGCTGGAAGTCAATGGTGGCCCAATCAATCCTGGTTAAAGCTTGGAAGACAACTTCGTTGCTTATAAGATTGGACGGTTCAACGTCAGGGGCATAAGTGTTCTTACAGATTGCCGGGATAAGATTCTGCACTTCTTTTATAGATGCATCAACCCGATTGTTGTCCGCATCATAGTTGGACCGGTGGACAGACAAGTCAATTTCTTCGGCCAATCTGCTTGCAAGCGGGCGCATCTCGTTTGTCAAGGCCTTGAGGGCTTCATTATCAAATTCGGACCCGTCCTCTTGTTGGCCAGGATAGCCCTTTCCGATATCTTCTGGATCAAGATAAGCTATCCAAGTTTTGGCCTCGGTCAGTGCAGATAGAGCGCCAGCCCTTGCAGCAGATCTCTTTACCTCTTCTATCTGGGCAGGAGTCATAGATAATTTGGCCAATGTATCCTTGATCAAGGTTGGTGGCGGTTTATTGTATGAGGCCGCGCAGATGACTCGTTGAGCGCCGGTATACAGTTGTTCTATCAAAGTATAGGCTGCTTTCAACTTCATCCGCATATCCGAACCCAGATGAGCAACTCAACTACCTGCAACGGTTTAAGAATTTGTTGTTAAACCGACAACTTCAAAGATGTTTAAGAAAGGCTGTTGCAAAGAGTACTTACCAAATATCGCAGAAGTCATAGCATTGACCTAACACTTTAACCAGTTAGCTCTTCCGCCACCGGTTTAAGAGCTACCTCAACATCCTCAGGCCATTTTAGCAGAGTGGCTTTCTCGGTTTCCTAGTCTACCCGCTCAATTTTGAAACCATCCTTTAATTGCTCCATGGCAGTTGAAGCGCCTTTGAATTCATCTTTGGCCTTGGAGGTTCTTGCTTGCTGGGATTTGATATTTTCTTAAAGATCGGTGATTTGGGAATCCTTATTGCTCAAGTCAGCCTGCAACAGACAGATAATAAGTTGTTAATATTTTCTCAAAACTCCGAAGCACATAACAAGTTCGGATTGCTTCTTTTTACTTAATATTTTAAGTCCCAAGGCTCAATACAAGTATTACTCTTTGCACTTGGGGGCTAATGCGTAATTGATCAGAAAAATCAGAGGTGAAGGAATTCAACAAGGACAAGCTTTGCAACAGAAAGTCCCGGTTCATCCTGAAGAGATAAACCGGACCTTGGGGGCTACACAGTTGAAGTCCTTTTTATCAAAAGTCCCGGTTCATCTTGAAGAGATAAATCGGCCCTTGGGGGCTACAATGGAGTTGATACAAAGTACAAACAAAACTTTATAAAAATTTTGAATAGAAGTTACCTCATAGCGCTGCTTCATCTAGTTGACTAAACCGGCCTCGTAATCATGACTTGTATACAGGCGGTTTAAATATCCAGAATGGATGTCTTGAGCATTGAGATGAGCATAACTTGACAAATCAGTCTTCCACTTGCCTTTGTCCACAGCAGCAAATTCCTCTTTGGCACTGTGCTTTGATAAAGCGACAGGGTCGCCAGGAGTAGTGTGGCCGAAACCAGTAATCACCACATCATCGGTCTTGCCATCAACGATCTCATCTGCGTTGGACGGTTTGGCAGCGGCTCTTACTGGGCTTGGAGGATTAGCAACTGGACTTGGTGGATCGACAACTGGGCTTGGCGGATCAGCATGAGGACTAGCCGGATTAACTTCTAGTGGATCAACATAAGTGTCTTGATCTTGTGGCACAGGATCATCCACAACAACATCAGCATCTCGATCAGCAGCTTCTGAAGTCCTCTCCGGTTCAAAAGACGGATTCTCCTCAGTGGGAGCACTTAGTTTGGCTTTTTTGTTGAGTCGGGCTTTGGCACTGCAAGTAACAAACTGAGGTTAATATGGTAAACCGATGCAAGAAAGCAAAACTAAAATTACCATGCTTACCTAGGGACGGTCTTGAGGGGAGGCATCTGTGTGGTTGATGAGTAGCCAGAGGATGAATTGGAAGTACCCTTATAATTGGAGTCAGACGGATTAAGAGGGTATCGGAAATAACCCGCTTTGGGATAAGATTTGTTAGAAGTACAAGAGACCTCTGCACGGCGCTTCCGAACCGGTGTGTCCTGTAAACCGGAGGAGGTGACTTGTTGGCCAATATGCCAGGTTGTGCGACAGGCTTCAGGGTGTTGTGTCTTCAAAGAAAAGTATGGATTGAAATGAGAGAGAGGATGTGAACATTTCACTTTCCGGACTCGCGAAGGAGTTTTCGTACTGGCACAAGATCTGAATTGGAAGAAAGGGAGTTACCAATACGTGGTCAGCATGGCGGCTTCCGCATCATCCTGATAATGATCATTGTCAATAAGATGTATGAAAAATGAACCGGGAGTCAAGTTCTACCTCTGGTTCCGAGTCATCGACATCTTCGGGCTGATCTAGAGGACTTGGCGGTTTTCTTCTTTGCTGGCCTTTTTGTGACCTTGGTCTTGTTACGAGGCGCTCTCGCCGGATTATCTTGTGGTTTTGCCGGCTTGTCTTGAGTTTTCTTCTTCCAGAACGGATCTTTGTCCTGTAATGATAAACAGAAGGCTATCAGAAAGTGTCAAAAGGGAGACGGATTAAAAAGCAGAAAGATAAATTCTTACAGCTGGCGGTTTGTTGGGGGCATAAAAGGGATGCAACCCTGTCTTGCTGCACTCAGATATCGGTTCATCTAGCATCTTTTTGACTAACTCGGTGATCTCATCATTGGTCATCTGTATTTCAGTGTGCCGTTGAGGATCCTTGACATCCCCAGAATATTCGTACATTAATTTGTTGCGGCGCCTTAAGGGCAAGATACCCCATGAAACCCAGCAACGGAAAAGGTCAATACCGGTTAAACCGTTTGCCATAAGAGCCCGAAGCTTAGAAAGTTGTGGTGCATATGTTGATCGTTCTCTGGCAATAAGCCGTTGAGGCAGTGGATATTCATTGCTGAGCCGGTAAGCACGATAACCCAGCAGAGGATTTTCATCATCAGGAGCAGTGTTCCGGCAATAGAATCACGTCTTATTCCAATCCTTGGGGTGGCTGTGATGTTTGGCATGACGAAAATTGTCTTCTTTCCTTTTTTGAATCGACACCCCGCCAAGTTCAGTATTGGGGCTGTCGGTAAATTCAGTACGGCGGTTCAAGTGAAAAAAGTCTCTGAAAAGTTCAACAACGGTTCTTCTTGCAGATAAACTTCACAGAACACTTGGAAGTTGCAAATGTTGGACACAGAGTTTGTTCCAATGTTTTAATGGTGGAGTTGGAAGTTGGCAAGTACATCACAGGAATTTTTTGATACGGGAGGGCTAAATCCTCGGTCCAGATGCTGCATAAACACCACTACCTCTCCATCTTGAGGTTCACGAGGGTTTTCAATGCCCGGTACTCTCCAATGAATGATCTCTTTCTTCACTAAAGCGCCAGTCACAACATACCCAGTAAGTTGCTCTTCTGTAATCCGGGAGGGAACCCAATGGCAAGAGGAGAACTGTTTGGCCATTTTTGATGACAAGCTGTAAAGGAAGTTCAAATGACGGTTCACGGTTCAAGATTGATATGCACAAACCGGAATCAAACCGGGGGATTTAGTCATAAGCGTGTGTGCACGTTAAACCGGATACTGATGTTTAAGTAAAGATGGCGGTTTACGTGAGGGCTAATGGTACCTAATATTTGGGACAATGTGAACATTTTTGTGGACTAAATGCAATTTTTGAAAATGCATGTTTTCCCTAATTTAAATAAAATGCAGCGAATAAAATTGCAAATAAAATAATTTGACTTCCAATTTTATTTTCCAACATTTCTCCTCTGTTTTGAAGAAGTCCTTTTATCTTCTCTCTTTGTTTCTTTTGTTTTGAAATAATTGGAAAGAATTTGTTGAAATCAAATTGATCCACTTTTCAAATTTGAATAAATTCAAAAATGAAATTTATATGAAACCTCCAACTCTCTCTGCTTGGGTCCTTGAGTGGCTTAAGATTTCTTGGATCTCAACCAGAATAAAAACCAAAAACCAATAAAATATGAAATGCATATGAATGATCTATGTATAACATCCAAATTGAAAATTGGGATGTTACAATGATTCTCGCATAAAAGATAAAGATTGAAACATAACAAGAGCATCATGAAGCATATGACTAGCTGTCACATCCCCAGTTCAGGCCTTGCTTGTCTCTGCATAAGCATACATGCATCATGTTTAAATTTAAAGAAACTTGAAATGGGGATTGTTTAAACCCTAGCACCAAATCAATGCAAATAGGCTCAAATAAAATCATTTTCAATGAACCCAAAATACCTTTGAAAATATTCATGATTTCTGATAAAGGTGAAAACCTCTGCCAAAAATGATGAACCTATTTCTAGGTTATTTCTGGATTCTGAACTAAATCATACTCTATTTACTTTTGGGCATTTAAATACTAAATATTTTAAATGCTCAAATAATCATAAACTAACATGTTTACTGTTGGATATATTCTGAACAGTAGCCATGATTAGTTTCATGATTTTTAGATCTGTTTAAGTATTTTAAATAAAGGCCTAAAGACTACAGAATAATAGAAAACAGAAACAATAAATAAGAGAGAGAGAGTACCTGGACCTACCTACTATGCAGCCCACCTGCCCGGCCCAGCTGGCAGCCCAGCCAACTGGCCCAGCCCACCACCGCCTCCTCCCCTGTCGTCTTTCTCCTTTGCCAGGAGGACGAGAGGCGCGTGGCCGCCGCGCGCTGGCACGCGCCCGTGCCACCTCCTGCTTCCGCCGACGCTGGGGGCTGGCTGGAGACGCCACGCAACCCCCCCGACCCCCATTGGCCTGTCCACTCCTCCTCTCCCCTCCTCTGTCTCTCTCGCACGCAGCCACCGAACGCCATCGCCGCCGCGCTCGCTGCCACCGCGGCTACCGACCACCCCTCGCCCTGCCGATGAGCCCAGAAGCTCCGCCGCGTCGTCCTCGACCTCCTCGCAGAGCTACACAACGGCGGACGCCCTGAAGCCTCGCCAATGCCGCCGTTTCCGACCTCGATTGCCGGAGATCCCCGTTGTCGTTTCGCCAGACCCCGTGCCTCCCCTACCTCGCCAGCAGCACCAGAAGAACCGCGGTGAGCCTCTGTACCGTTTCCCCCATCACCCGTAGCCTAATTCGCTCTCTAACCGCATCAGCCACCGGAGCCGAATGCTCCCTGCCACCGGCCATGGCGCCGCCGTAGCTAGAGCGCACCCACGACGCATTCAAGCCTACCCATGTGCTCAGCGAGTCCGCAGGACTCCGTAGCAACCCGCAACTCATCCTCCCGTGCACCAAAACGTCGTGTCCGAGCGTGCCCGAACACCGGCAACCGCAAAAGTGCTCGCCGCCGTCAACCCCGGTCATCCCAGCTACTGCTGCTACCACCACTAGATGTGCGAGAACGCCAGGAAGCCGTAGGAGCAAACCCCGCCTCAAACCGTGGGCTGTAGCGAGATCCCGACGATCTCCGCCGCGCGAAATTGTCGTCGCCGGCGAAACTTCGGCGACTGATGACATGGCTCATCATTAGCCACTAATGACCCAGCTAAACCACCCCTAGAGCCACCACCATGTGGGCCCAGTGTCTAATTAGATTAGTCTAATTTTCTGTTAAGATTAGTACTAATCTGTGTGGACCCCGCGTGTCAGCTTTGGCTTTGTCAAGTCAACGTTGACCGGTCCCACCTGTCATACACCCAAACCAGCCTGAGACACTGACGTATGGGTCCCACAGGTCAGGTTTGACCTGGCCGACCCAGTTGACCTGCTGACGTAATAAAACATTTACTGTATTTATTCTTATATAGGAAATGCCAGAAAATGCCCTAAACTTCTAAAAATCATAGAAATTAATCTATAACTCGAAATAAAATAAGTTATATATGTAAAATGATCAGAAAAATCCAATCTATGCATCTGCAGTGGTTTCATGCATGTTAGAACACATTAACCTTGCTGTTTAGGTGAAACAAGTTAATTCACCTTTATGACTTCATATAATGGGTTTGCATTTGAATCTTTGGTTCAAATGGACTCATCCCAATCTGTTCTAGCTTGCATTAGCCCAAAACACATTCATATTGCCATGTCATAGCATGCATCATATTGTGCATTGCATTGATTGTGTTTCTTCTTTGTTTGCCGGTGTTGTTCCCCCTCGGTAGACGTTGTACCGACGTTGCGATCGTTGACACTGATGAAGACTCAATGCTATCTTTCGAAGTGCCAGGCAAGCAAAACCCCCTTGTTCATTCCGATACAATCCCACTCTCTCGCTCCTGCTCTCTTTTACTGCATCAGGACAACAACGATTCATCTGTTACTTGCTGCGGTAGCTGAACCCCTTTATCCTTTGCATGACCTGTCATTCCACAGTAAATAGATGAAACCCACTAGCATGAGTAGGAGTTGTTTGAGCCCTGATGTGCCTACTCATTCATGCTTGTTTCTCGTGCCTGCTATTGCTTAGAGTTGTGTCAGGTCTGATCCATCCGGGATGAATCAGAGGTGTGTGAACATGTCCTACTGTGTGTGAGCTAAGTGTGTGAACACGATTTGGTAAAGGTAGTGGTGAGAGGCCATGTAGGAGTACATGGTGGGTTGTCTCATTGAAGCCGTCCTTAGGAACTGAGTTCTGTGTTTGTGATCCATGATTCAGCTACTACCATGCATTGGGCCCTGAAATATGACCCCGCTCGACTTCTTAATCACCCTAGCTCTCTGCCCAGCAGTTGCAAGTAGTTTCGGTGTTTGTAGTATTTGGAGGCCGTCTTGTGATCTTGACCGTAGGGGTGGGCTGTGATCACGGTAGGCACGTGCACGGTGTACCAGGCGCCCGTTTGTTGTCTCGGGAACCCTGCACACATCGTTTGGGGCTGTGGCGAAACTCGGCGGATCTCCTCGCGGATGGAACCGAATAGGCGATAAACCTGGACTAGAGACTTGAGTGTTTAGGTAGGTCGTGGTCTACACCCACGTCGGCTTTCGCTTGAAGTCTGCCGAGCACATGTCGTGTGCTGACGCTAAGTGGTGGAAACATGTATGAAGAAGTACACCCCTGCAGGGTTAACATCATCTATTGAATAGCCATGTCGCGTAAAGGACTTCGGGTTGCTTATAACAGTTCATAGACAAGTGAAAGTGGATACTCTAAAATACGCAAGATAAGCGTGAGTGCTATGGATGGCGTTCTCATAGGGAGACGGGAGCGGATCCATAGTGGTGTATTGACATGGTGAATATGTGGACTCGTGTGCGCCACCTCAAAGAGTTACTTGCAGTCGTAGTTTAGGATAGCCACCGAGTCAAAGCTGGCTTGCTGCAGTTAAACTCCACCACCCCCTTTGTTGATAATGATGCATATGTAGCTAGATCTGATGTAAGTCTTGCTGGGTACATTTGCACTCACGTTTGCCTATTTTATGTTTGTGCAGAGAGACGTCAGTCTCGTTAGTAGTTCCGCATGGACTTCGACGTTTAGCTTGTTACCTCAGCTACGATCTTGTGCCCTCGGCAGGATCTGGTAGATAGTGCTTTTCAGCCTTTTTCATTTGTAGATGTCTGTACTCAGACATGTTAAGCTTCCGCATGTGCTTTGATTTGTAAGCTCTGAATGTTGGGTCATGAGACCCCTGTTTGTAATATCTCGCTACTCGGAGCCTAATGAATACATACTTGAGTCGTAGAGTCATGTTGTGATGCCATGTTGTATTTGCACATATCGAGCATATTGTGTGTATGTTATTGAAATGCTTGGTATGTGTGGGATCTGACTATCTAGTTGTTTATCCTTAGTAGTCTCTCTTACCGGGAAATGCCTCCTAGTGTTTCCACCGAGCCATGGTAGCTTGCTACTGCTCCGGAACACTTAGGCTGGCCGGCATGTGTCCTTCTTCGCTCTGTATACATCCTTCGGGAAATGTCACGCGATGAATACCGGAGTCCTCTTAGCCGCTACAGCCCGGTTCACGAGTCCTGCTAGCCAGTGCTGACTGGATTCACTCTGATGACCGACACGTTCAATGCTGGGTCATGGATGCCTTTCCTGTAAGTTTGTGCCACTTTGGGTTTACGACTAGCCATGTCAGCCGGGCTCCTTATCATATGGATGCTAGCGACTTTGTCATATCGTGTGCCAAAAGGCATAAACGGTCCCGGGCAAAGGTAAGGAGACACCCGTGGGAATACCGTGCGTGAGGCCGCAAAGTGATATGAGGTGTTACATGCTAGATCGATGTGGCATTGAGTCGGGTTCCTGACAGCTTTTGGTATGAGAGCCTGACTGCCGGTAGGATTACCAAGCCAAACTGGTCGAAGTTGTGTCTAGAAATGCTTTAGTTATGTAAGGGAATTGATTGTGGGATGGAACGTAAGGCTGTTTTTACTCCTTATACCTCATGGCCTTCTGATCTGAGTCATCCTCTTCTCATCTACGGGGATTAAGAACTAGGCCTTCTCATCTATCTACCAGGATGACGTGTTACTAATCCATAGACTTGTAGATTGTTGGATTTAAGCCTCAATTTAGTTTCTAATACTTTTAGTATGTTCTCAGTTGAACCAGAACCTTGATATAATGTTTTTAAGTGACCATGCAAATCCTTGTGAATGTCTCAAATCTTTTCTGAGCATTTACAGCTGTTATGCTGTCCAAGTCATCCCAGGTTTCTAATAGTCTGATGCATTTGCAAAATCCTTTCCTCCCGTTTCGACGTTCCTTTGGGCCAGATTAACCACACTAAATGGTGAGTTGAGGTACTCTATTGCCTCGACGTATATGTTGGAGCTATTATTATGACCCTAGATGTCTAGAGTGCCCCCTAGTAATCGAACCATGTTTCGCGTTTCCAGTGTGATGACTCTGGCCTTCATTCTCGAAAGCATCCCGTGATGCAATTTAGTTAGTAGGTATTCTATTCCTGGGGTTTTGAACCCGAGATTCACCCTACTTACTTCATGTTGATAGTGTTTGCTCGTTCCTTTAGGTTATTAGTAACCTTTGCATTAGTCCTCGAGGTCCGTGGTATTTCCTTCTTCCAAATACTATGAACCATTCTTGGCAGAAGTTCCTCGCTGAACCGAAAGATCACAACCAGAGTACTCTTGAGGAGTTCTCCATTCATAATTGTGAAACTGCCAGTTCTACCTTTCCACATGGGTTATCCGGAAGAAAATGTTGAGCTTCGCTCGACATACTAATCTATGCATCCACAACTCAGAAAGTTATACATTCCTTTGAGTTGTTCTCTTTAGTTGTGTCCTAACCCTCGTCTATCAATTGATAGTCAAGAGTAGGTTTGCATTCGTTTATCGATGCCTATTACTCTTGTGGTCCGTCAAGCCATTCTATCCGGAATGACTTGGAGAAACAAACTCCAGTACCTTGTCCACTTCGAGGATTGGGTCAAAGTAGTTGTATTCCGTGGATCAAAATGCTAATCGAGCTTTTGTTCTGTTCTACCTTGGAGTGTTACCCTCTTACGTCAGGATCGTCATGAGAATTGCACTATCTCTTATGAATCCTTGATGCAGTGATACTTCTTGCCATCATTGTTCATTTCTCGGTTCCCGTGTTGTTGCAAACGGAATGCCAACAGGTGAACTATGATGTGTGAAATCTATACTCCTAGCAACTCCGTTGTTTGGTAGTTAAAGGACAATATTCTCATTCTTAGCGTGTTGATTATTGAATCATCACCCTAAGGTTGATCGTGGCACCTAGTCCATTTTCCTGGTGCACACTTCGATTGATGGGTTAGGATCTTGTCAAAACCCTCGCTCTTTTGATCATATCATCTTGCCCTGAAAAGCAAGATTGTTCTCGAGCATAGTAACATATCGGTGGTTCGTGATTTCCGAATATTTTCTCGGAAGTATTACCAGGTTGTCACCTGACCGCTAGGTTGAGTTCATGAGCAAGATGGTTTCTTGTAAACCACCCCTTCTCCAAGAATCTGTGTGGGATACCCCTGAGCTAGTTGGTCAAGCTAAACAACAACTTGGAGAGTTGGAAGATAAAAGCTTGCCTAGCTTAGTTCATCTCAAGGGATATATTGCGTGTGTTGAAGAAAGATGATATCCTCATCGAATGGTCCCTGTGATCAGTTGTTGTACCTTTTGTCATGCCAAAACTTTGATTTGAGTGTGGGCTATCGTCAAATCAAATCAGAACCAATGATGTTCATAATGTTGTCTTACTCGTGAATTTTCCTTGAGCATAAACCATTATATCTTTGGGGTCTGACCAATACTATCACCTTGTTCACATAGTTATGGAATTCCATCTCCATGGGAATCTAGATGAATTGTTGTTGAGCCCATCGACAACATCCTTGTCTTCTTCATAATTTTGTTGAACATTAAGCTAGTACTGGAAACTTTTGAAAGCATTTTTTCATGCTAGCTCATGAAGCATATGCATGGATGGAAGAAGTGACTTCCTCTAATTCATGTGCATTTGATGTAAGTTGCCGCCGTGAATTCGATAAAGTCAATGTTGCTTCCTCTGGAATCATCCCAAGTTAGTCATGCACGTGCGAAGTGCCCTATTGTTTGATAGGTTGGCCGCCTCCACTCGATATGTGTTTCCTAGCACACCAAGCCACTGATTGATTTGTTCAAGGAGAAGAAGTTCTTTCTTAAGAGCTAGACTTATGTAAGGACTCCGATATCCTCGATGATGGTTCCCCACCTGAACTCGGTAGTGTTTTATTATAAGACTACCACGTGGTCATGCTTGTCTTGACAGCGTGTTCACAGGTTTGTAGCAGAACCAGCTCATGTTTTGGAGCTTGCTATCATAGCTCATTCCCCGAGAATCTCGCAACGTCATCTCATTGAATTGCGTTGCAAACTTTAATTTTTCTTTCTAGACTTGATGAGTCTAGAATATTCTGACACCAACCAGATCTGAATCTCAGGCAGACTTGATGGTTGGAACGTTTCCCAAGAACTACAATATTGGTCTCTCTGTAACCCGGTAAAGTGGATGTCGTGGCCAACACACCCAGCCGGAAGACCCATTATTGTAGTATCTGGATTGAGAAAGTTGGCCACCTCCCCATAAGGACTTCGTAGGATTTACTCCCTAGCTGTGCCTTATGATTTTTGTGTTTCCGAAGTCCGACCTTTACTTGATGTTCTAGATGCCAGACCATCTCAATGAATGGGATACGCTAGTACATCAAGGAGAACATTAGAAGCGGAGTGCTAAATGTCTCTCGGTCGATCATCCAAATTTTGTTCCCTTGGCCCCGCCAAGGTGAAATCTGAGAAGGTGTTATCTTCCTTTGCATCTGCATCTTCCACCGGTATTCATCATGGTAGTACGTTGTGTTGCCAGGATCCTTGACACGGATATTGGTAAAACCTTGGTGAATATGGAGATGTTCGAGTTCTTGAGAGCACGCGCCAGCATTAGGTGCTATCATAGTTACTAACTGGGATTGCTCCCAGTTTTCTCGGTTACACTATAACCATTCCAATAGTGGAATCACTCTCTGCTGTTGAGTTTCTTCCGAGTTACTAGAATCATTCCCAGCATTTGTGTTTTGGTTCCCAGCTTGCACCGTCATTGTGCATCCTACCTTGGGTCCCATCCATTTCCGATGATAAGCAAATCATTCTCTGTGTTGTCTTCAACAAGGTAGTTCACATCATCCATTCTGACCCGAGAATGTCATTCTTTCAGACTCCTTCAAATGGTCGATTGTGATTTGCCTTAGGCTGGTATAAAGAGTTTCAATGATCTCTGAATCAAAGGTAATTCTTTTTGCCAATTAAGGAGATATTTCTACGAGTCACCTTCCCTAAGGTGCATCGCTATGGTATCATGGCAACTCAACTCCTCGCTACGATGACAACCATTCACCACCCTCTTAATGGTAGAATTGTTGTCTACCTAGTGAACCCTCGTCATCTATCTCACTCCATTCCTTCAGATGTATGCTTCATGTCTTAGCTTGAGAGATGTTTCCATGTCTCAATCCATGAGTTGATCCTAAGTTGTTCGATCTTCGAGGAGATCGATCCTTCTAGAGTTTTCCCTTTCTTCTTGTCATCATGTTGAATGAAGATCTCGAAAGCAAAGACGTCAAGGTCGATTTGAAGCAATGAGTCAACATCTTCAAGAAGGGCAAATGGATCATGAAGATTGTGATAGTTTTGTGACCCCCCCTTTCCTCTTACCTCACGTTTTGACTCTCGGGGCGAGATTCTTGTTTAGTGGGGGTGAGTTGTCACATCCCCAGTTCAGGCCTTGCTTGTCTCTCCATAAGCATATACGCATCATGTTTAAATTTAAAGAAACTTGAAATGGGGATTGTTTAAACCCTAGCACCAAATGTATGCAAATAGGCTCAAATAAAATCATTTTCAATGAACCCAAAATGCCTTTGAAAATGTTCATGATTTCTGATAAAGGTGAAAACCTCTGCCAAAAATGATGAACCTATTACTAGGTTATTTCTGGATTCTGAATTAAATCATACTCTATTTGCATTTGGGCTTTTAAATACTATAAAATATTTTAAATGCTCAAATAATCATAAACTAAAATGTTTATTGTTGGATATATTCTAAACAGTAGCCATGATTAGTTTCATGATTTTTGGATCTGTTTAAGTATTTTAAATAAAGCCCTAAAGACTAAAGAATAATAGAAAACAGAAACAATAAATAAGAGAGAGAGAGTACCTGGACCTACCTACTATGCAGCCCACCTGGCCGGCCCAGCTGGCAGCCCAGCCAACTGGCCCAGCCCACCACCGCCTCCTCCCCTGTCGTCTTTCTCCTTTGCCAGGAGGATGAGAGGCGTGGCGCATGTGCCACGCGCGCCCGTGCCACCTCCTGCTTCCGCCGACGCTGGGCTGGTGAGACGGCACGCAACCCCCCGACCCCCTCTGGCCAGTCCACTCCTACTCTCCCCTCCTCTGTCTCACTCGCGCGCAGCCACCGAACGCCATCGTCGCCGCGCTCGCTACCACCGCGGCCACCGACCACCCCTCGCCCTGCCGATGAGCCCAGAAGCTCCGCTGCGTCGTCCTCGACCTCCTCGCTGAGCTACACAACGCCGGACGCCCTGAAGCCTCGCCAATGCCGCCATTTCTGACCTCGGTTGCCGGAGATCCCCGTCGTCGTTTCGCCGGACCCAATGCCTCCCCTGCCTCGCCAGAAGCACCAGAAGAACCGCGGTGAGCCTCTGTACCGTTTCCCCCATGACCCGTAGCCTACTTCGCTATCTAACCACATCAGCCACCGGAGCCGAACGCTCCCCGCCGCCGGCCATGGCGCCGCCGTAGCTAGAGCGCACCCACGATGCATTCGAGCCTACCCCCGTCCTCAGCGAGTCTGCAGGACTTCGTAGCAACCCGCAGCTCGTCCTCCCGTGCACCAAAACGTCGTGTCCGAGCGTGCCTGAACTCCGGTCGCCGCAAAAGTGCTCGCCGTCGTCAACCCCGGCCATCCCAGCTGCTGCCGCTACCACCACTAGATGCGCGAGAACACCAGGAAGCCGTAGGAGCAAACCCCGCCTCAAACCGTGGGCTGTAGCAAGATCCCGACGATCTCCGCCGCGCGAAATGGTCGTCGCCGGCGAAACTCCGGCGACTGATGACATGGCTCATCATTAGCCACTAATGACCCAGCTAAACCACCCCTAGAGCCACCGCCATGTGGGTCCCAGTGTCTAATTAGGTTAGTCTAATTTTCTGTTAAGATTAGTACTAATCTGTGTGGACCCCGCGTGTCAGCTTTGACTTTGTCAAGTCAACGTTGACCGGTCCCACCTGTCATACACCCAAACCAGCCTGAGACACTGACGTATGGGTCCCACAGGTCAGGTTTGACCTGGCCGACCCAGTTGACCTGCTGACGTAATAAAACATTTACTGTATTTATTCTTATATAGGAAATTCCAGAAAATGCCCTAAACTTCTAAAAATCATAGAAATTAATCTATAACCCCAAATAAAATAAGCTATATATGTAAAATGATCAGAAAAATCCAATCTATCCATCTGCACTGGTTTCATGCATGTTAGAACACATTAACCTTGCTGTTTAGGTGAAACAAGTTAATGCACCTTTATGACTTCATATAATGGGTTTGCATTTGAATCTTTGGTTCAAATGGACTCATCCCAATCTGTTCTAGCTTGCATTAGCCCAAAACACATTCATATTGCCATGTCATAGCATGCATCATATTGTGCATTGCATTGATTGTGTTTCTTCTCTATTTGCGGTGTTGTTCCCCTCGGTAGAGCGTTGTACCGGCGTTGTGATCGTTGACACCGATGAAGACTCAATGCTATCTTGAAGTGCGGGCAAGAAAAACCCCTTGTTCATTCGATACAATCCCACTCTCTCGCTCCTGCACTCTTTTCTTGCATCAGACAACAACGATTCATCTGTTACTTGCTGCGGTAGCTGAACCCCTTTATCCTTTGCATGACCTGTCATTCCACGGTAAATAGATGAAACCCACTAGCATGAGTAGGAGTTGTTTGAGCCACGATGTGCCTACTCATTCATGCTTGTTTGTCATGCTGCTATTGCTTAGAGTTGTGTCGGTCTGATCCATCCAGATGAATCGAGGTGTGTGAACATGTCCTCTGTGTGTGAGCTAAGTGTGTGAACACGATTTGGTAAAGGTAGCGGTGAGAGGCCATGTAGGAGTACATGGTGGGTTGTCTCATTGAAGCCGTCCTTAGGAACTGAGTTCTGTGTTTGTGATCCATGATTCAGCTACTACCATGCATTGGGCCTGAAATATGACCCGCTCGACTTCTTAATCACCCTAGCTCTCTGTCCGGGGAGTTGCAAGTAGTTTCGTGTTTGTAGTATCTTTGGAGGCTTGCGCTGACCGTAGGGGTGGGCTGTAATGCGGTAGGCACGTGGCATGGTGTACCGGGCGCCCGTTTGGTGTCTCGGGAACTCTGCACACATCGTTTGGGGCTGTGAGCGAAACTCCGGCCGGATCTCCTCGTGGATGGAACCCGAATAGGCGATAAACCTGGACTAGAGACTTGAGTGTTTAGGTAGGTCGTGGTCTACACCCACGTCGGCTTTCGCTTGAAGTCTGCCGAGCACATGTCGTGTGCAGACGCTAAGTGGTGGAAACATGTATGAAGAAGTACACCCCTGCAGGGTTAACATCATCTATTCGAATAGCCGTGTCCGCGGTAAAGGACTTCTGGGTTGCCTATAACAGTTCATAGACAAGTGAAAGTGGATACTCTAAAATACGCAAGATAAGCGTGAGTGCTATGGATAGCGTTCTCGTAGGGAGACGGGAGCGGATCCATAGTGGTGTATTGACATGGTGAATATGTGGACTCGTGTGCGCCACGTCAAAGAGTTACTTGCAGTCGTAGTTTAGGATAGCCACCGAGTCAAAGCTGGCTTGCTGCAATTAAACTCCACCACCCCCTTTGTTGATAATGATGCATATGTAGCTAGATCTGATGTATGTCTTGCTGGGTACATTTGTACTCACGTTTGCCTATTTTATGTTTTTGCAGAGAGACATCAGTCTCGTTAGTAGTTCCACGTGGAATTCGACGTTTAGCTTGTTACCTCAGCTACGATCTTGTGCCCTCGGCAGGATCCGGTAGATAGTCAGGCTTTTCAGCCCTTTTCATTTGTAGATGTCTGTATTCAGACATGTTAAGCTTCCGCATGTGCTTTGATTTGTATGCTCTGAAAGTTGGGTCATGAGACCCCTGTTTGTAATATCTCGCTCCTCGGAGCCTAATGAATACATACTTGAGTCGTAGAATCATGTTGTGATGCCATGTTGTATTTGCACATATCGAGTATATTGTGTGTATGTTATTGAAATGCTTGGTATGTGTGGGATCTGACTATCTAGTTGTTTATCCTTAGTAGCCTCTCTTACCGGGAAATGTCTCCTAGTGTCTCCACCGAGCCATGGTAGCTTGCTACTGCTCCGGAACACTTAGGCTGGCCGGCATGTGTCCTTCTTCGTTCCTGTGTCTGTCCCTTCGGGGAAATGTCACGCGATGAATACCGGAGTCCTGTTAGCCTGCTACAGCCCAGTTCACCGGAGTCCTGCTAGCCCAGTGCTACAGCCTGGATTCACTCGCTGATGACCGACACGTTCGATGCTGGGTCGTGGATGCCTGTCCCTGTAAGTTTGTGGCACTTTGGGTTTACGACTAGCCATGTCAGCCCGGGCTCCTTATCATATGGATGCTAGCCACACTACCATATACATGTGCCAAAAGGCGCAAACGGTCCCGGGCAAAGGTAAGGCGACACCCGTGGGAATACCGTGCGTGAGGCCGCAAAGTGATATGAGGTGTTACATGCTAGATCGATGTGGCATTGAGTCGGGGTCCTGACACTAGTACTTTTAAGTCTAACACACTTCCTATGCGTAGGGATTTTGTGAGCAAGTAATTCATCAGAGCCAGAATCAACTAGCATAGGAAGGCAAAACAAATGCAACTTCAAAACTTTCAACATAAAGAGAGGAAACTTGATACTAGTGAGAAGCCTACAATCATATGTTCCTCTCTTATAATAATTTTCAGTAGCATCATGAATGAATTCAACAATGTAAATATCACATAAAGCATTCTTTTCATGATACATAAGCATATAATTTTTACTACTCTCCATGTAAGAAAATTAATTCTCATGAATGGTAGTGGGAGCAAACTCAACAAAATAACTATCATGTGATTGACAATTAAAATCATGATGACAAGTTTCATGGTTATCATTATTCAATATAGCACACGTGTCATCACCATAATCATCAAAGATAGGAGGCATGCTTTCATCATAATAAACTTGCTCATCAAAACTTCGGAGATGAAAGTGCGTTATATCGACTAGAGGGGCGGTGAATAGGCGATTTTTATGAATTCTTCACTGAGGAATTTGCCGATGATGAAATTCCTTAGTGAAGAACTACTAGCAGCGGAATAAGTACTCAGAAGTAAGCATAACAGAATACAAGCATGGTCATCAAGATGAAATGAAGACAAGCACTGAGTACAGAAAGCGTAATCACAGGATAACACAAGGTGAAGACAAACAGACTGAAGAAATTGATCTGAGGAAATTGAGAAAGTCTTCAGTCGAAGTCTTCAAACACAGATATGAACAAACAATCAACACAGTAATGAGGAAATGAAAGGGTTGAGGAAATAGAACAAGTTAGGTTGGTGAAGACAATGATTTGGTAGACTAGTTCCAACTGCTGTCTCAGTTGTACATCTGGTTGGAGCGGCTGAGTATTTAAACTCGAGGACACACAGTCCCGGACACCCAGTCGCTGAGCACGCAGCTTAGGACACCCAGTCCTCACTGTATTCTCCTTGAACTAAGGTCACACAGACCTCGTCCAATCACTCGTGGTAAGTCTTCAGGCGACTTCCAAACCTTCACAGACTTGGTCACTCGGCGATCCACAATTCCTCTTGGATGCTCTAGACCATGACGCCTAACCGTCTGGAAGAAGCACAGTCTTCAAAGGTAACAAGCGTCGGATCCACGCAGGATCAATTTCTTCAGTGATGCTCAATCACTTTGGGTTTGTAGGGGTTTGGTTTTGGGTTTTCCTCACTCGATGATTTTCGCTCAAAGTCCTCGGAGGATGGGTTGCTCTCAAATGACAAGTGTCAAGTTCTCTCGGAGCAGCCAACCAGCTAGTGGTTGTAGGGGGGGGCTATTTATATCCTAGGGAGCAGCCCGACATGATAAGACATAAATGCCCTTCAATGATATGACCGTTAGGTGGATAAGATATTTTGGGACAGGTGGCAAGAAGAAAGAACGGTCGGAAATTTGACTCTCAAATTCCTCGGGGCTATCATGTTCCTCACTGTGTAGGCAATTCACACTGGCGAATTCCTAACTCCTCAGTCAGAACAAATTCATCAGCGACCAGAAGAACTTCGTCTCTATCACTGAAGAAAGTGACTGAACTGTATGAGATTTCCAAAGGCTTCACTCGAAGGGATTGGTAGGTGTAGGATTTTGAGTTGAGCATCACATGGAAATTTTTCCTTAGTATTTCCTCGACCCCCTTTAACAGTACGGTGTTTCCTATGACTCAAGAAAGAGAAAATGAAACTACGAAAACAAAAGTCTTCATGCTTCATGTTCCTCAAATGAATACCAAGTCTTCAAGGTCACACCAATTTCTTCACTTTCAAAGTCTTCAGAATATCAAAGTCTTCAGTCGAAGAACTTCATTTTTAGGGGTCGACTTTCTCTGTAAATATCAAACTCCTCATAGACTTATAGACCTGTGTACACTCACAAACGCATTAGAAGAGTTGATGACAATATAGGTTAAGTTTTTAGCGGGGATAAATGTATGAAGTGTAAATACTGATATTGAGGAATTTGATAGCAAGATATAGAAGAACTCCCCCTGAAGATGTGCATAGTGAGGAATTTGCGTTTGAGGCAATGCACATTTGAAGAGTTGAATCATGGAGATCTCCCCCTATATCTTGTAATTCATACACGCATTTGATATATTATATGAAGAATTTGAAATGCATGAAGAAATATGGTGCCTGATGAGATTCAGCATGCGTGCAATGTCATTAACGAGTAATAAGCATGCCGAAAGCATCAAAAGCATAATGCAACAAAAGTATCAGCGCACCATCGGGTTTAAGATTACAACTAGATCCAAATAAAAGTTTCAGAAGAACGAGAGTTGTAACTTAAAAAAATGCCCTTAATATAGACCCACTTGAAGACTAACTCAGATTTCTCCCCCTTTGTCATCAAATGACCAAAAGGATTGAAACTGAGGACTAATGCCCCTGAAGAATTTCAAGTCGATGGAGGAGCGCCAGCGTTGTCGGGGTTGTTTGTTGTAGCAGGGCCTGCCGCAGTGTCGTCCAAATCTTCATTCTCATCAGTGTCACGCGATGAAGAATAAAAGCCGGCCACCAGTGGAGGAATTTTGACCCTCTTGAGTTTCTTCGGAGGAGGTGCGGACCAGTCAAATTCTTCCTTGAGACCCATAGTCTTTAGTTCTTCAGCGCTATAGACATGAGTGAGGACAGCCCAGGTGCGGTTGAAGGTTTCATGAAGGTAGTATTGGTTCTTCTTCACTGCATTGTGTGTTGAGGTCATATTGTGAAGAAGTGCACCAAACTGGCACTTTACCCATTTGTGATTGCGATCAACCTTCTGATGAAGACTGAGGAGTAACTCACGGTCAGTCATCACGCTGGGTGTTGTGGCTTGAGGATTTTGCTTGGCTGACGTATTTGCGGCAGAGTCATGTGTGGCAGAGTCGTCATTGGTAGAGTAAGATGCAGCCTTGCAAAATTGACCATCCAATGGACGAATGCCTTCATCGATCACAACAGCTGCCTTGCCTTTATCATCAGCTGATGAAACTATCCGTTTGAGGACTTCAATGGGAGGCAAGTAGCTGCCGTGGTTCAGAGTGTCAGCTTTGTAATTCAGTGAAGATCTTTCCTTGATGAATCTCATAATCCAAGGCGCATAGGGCTTCAGCTCGAATGGTGATATAGCAATATTGCTCAGAGTCCTCATGAAGAAATCATGGAAGTTGACGGGAACGCCATGAATGATGTTGAAAAGCATATTCTTCATGATGCCAATGACTTCTTCATCATTTGAGTCGTGGCCTTTGATAGGACTCATTGTCTTCGTCAGAATGCGATAGACAGTCCGAGGCACATAGAGTAATTCCTTGACGAGGAATTTGGTTCGTGGGGCCTGCCCAGGCTTCAAAGGCTTCATGAGCACTTGCATATAGTGATTTGTCAGTTCAAGGTCACTGTAGGTGCAATGTGCACTGTCATGGGGAGGATTTAGAGGAAGGACACGAAGCAATTCAGTTGCCGGTGCCTTGTAGTGAGTGTTTTCAGTCATCCAGTCCAACACCCATGAGTTGACATCTTCAGCGTCTCCAGTGATATGCAGTGTCGCGTAGAACTGAAGAATGAGTTCTTCATTCCAATCGCAAATGTCCGTGTAGAAATTTAGTAATCCTGCATCGTGAAGAACACTGAGGACTGGCTCGAAGCATGGCAGAGATTCCATGTCCACGTGAGGAATATTTGCATGATCGAAGATTTTGTCTTTGTCAAACAGCACAGAGGAATAGAAGTTGGCCTGACTAGCAGTCCAGAAATGCCTCTTCCTTATGCGAGCAGAGTCATAGGGGTTGTGGTCGGTGACGAATACATGCTCGACAAAGAAGTCTTCAGCCTTGAACTTTTGTTTGCTTGAGAACGGATTCTTTGGCTTTGGTAGAGGGGTGTCAGTGAGTTGCATCACCACCTCAGGAATCGCGAGCTCAGGTTCTTCAGGCTAAGGAATTTCTGGTTCCTCTTCGTGTGCAACCTAAGGATCAGCAGCAGCAGGTTCTTCAGCACTAGCGGCTAGAATGTCTTCATGCAGAGAGGGAGTGGGTTGAGTTTCTTCAAAGCCCATTTGAACTGTTGTTGCAGGGGACTGAGGAATCTGTTGGATAGGTGTGAAGAGAGGAGTATTGGGATGCTAACTTTCCCAAAAGTCATCATTCATCACAGGTGTGGTGCATCCTATATCCACATCTTCATCTTCAATTTCCTCAACACCAGCCTCTTCAGCTATGAACTGAGGCATAGGTGAGGAGATGACAGGCGTTGAAGGGGTTTCATCCACTTTAATTTCTTCATCAATCTGCTCTGACGAAGCAGCAGAATGATTTTCTTCATCAGATCCGCTTGGGATCTCATAGTCTTCTCCAAAAGGAACAAGGTCCTTTGATGGCATGGAGGAAATCGGAACAGCATCAATTGGATTTTCGAGTGAGCTGGTCATTGGCTTCATCTTCTTCGCAGCCGAAGAATTTGACGCAGCTGATGCCTTCCTTTTCTTCACTGCAGCTCGCTCTGCAGCCGAGGTTTTCTTCACATCAGATGCAGATGGAAGAATTGGAGTTGGTGTAGGTGCGGGAGGAGCTAAGGAATCTGGTTCATTTTCTTCAGGCGCAACTGATGCAGTTGCTCCGATCTCTTCAGTTTCTTCAGGCGCACCACTAGTGGATGCCCTGGCAATTTCTTCAACGGCTGGAATTTCTTCACTAGCCCTGGAACTAGCATTTTCTTCAGCAGGCTGAAAGTCATCAGCTGTGCTGGCATGTTCTTCAGCAGGCTGAGCAGAGTCTGCGGCCTGAAGATTTTCTTGTTGCGATGGGGCTGCTACATTTGTGAATTTCTTCGTCAGATTGATGAATCTCGCTTTAGCTCCTTGCCAATCAGCATAGTAGGCATCAAAGTCTTTGCTGAGGGCTTGAATTTCAGACTGAGTGTGGAGAAGTTCCTCAGGTGTCATTCTGACAACATTATTCTTGAGGAGCTTCTCCTTTTTGTATTGAGCTTTCTTGATCTCTCTTGCCTTTTCAAACTTCCATTTCTCCTTAGTGATGAAATGGGTCAGCATGTGATTTTCACCAGAGGTCAAATGAAAATCAGGCATAGGGGTGTTAGGATCCTTGTGCCAGAGGTCAATGTAGTCGAGGATCTTCCTCGGATCCAAAAGCAGTGGCACATATGTGCCTTTGGCTCTAGCGGCCTTCACTTGTCTGTCTCTGATGATTTCCGCAAGTTCATCATCAAAGGCTTCATCATCAGAAGGCACGTGAAACATGACCTGTTTCTTCTTTGGACTTGGCCGAGGACCGCGTCCAGCTGTTGCTTTAGTCTTCAACAGTGTGGGGCCTGATGAGGAAATTGGTGCAGCTGAGGAACTTGCTGAAACACCAGAGGCAATCGAGAAACCAGCAGTCCTTTGACATGTAGCCAGATGCACAGGAGCTGAGGACTTTGAAGGAGCTGCTGAGGACTTTGGTGGAGCAGTAGCAGTGTGAGGAATTTGCCGTGAGGGCATTGCTGAGGAACTTGGCCGTGAGGGTGCTGTTGGTGAAGCACTTGGCTTACAAGCGAACTTCTTTGGCATGGATTTCCTCGGTTTGACCGAGGCCTCAGTAGCAGTAGCAGTGGCAGAATCCTCATTGAATTTCTTCACTGCCTCCTTGGCTTGTCTTGCCAATTTAGCTTGGCGCTTAGCCCATTCTTCAGGAAAGTCCTGACCACGCTTGATGCTGGTGGGGTCGACTTCTTGGCAGTGCCAATGGAGCTCTTGGGCATGGAGGGTTGAGGGCGAATTTCCTCATGTACTTTGGAGTCACATATCTGTATTCCCTCCATTCCCTTGCCCATCTCCGTTCAATCCTCTGTATGCGCACCTTGCGCTGATTTTTTTTTTCTTTGCCAAATTTTGCTTCATCAGGTGTGCAATAGTTAGCATAAATTTCCTCAGGGATTTCAAACGCAGTCTTAACCTCAAGTTTCTTTCCTCCTTTCTGCGGCTTCTTACCGTCTGCCATATTCTTCAGTTGAGGAATTTGAACAATCGAATTCTCTGAAGAAGTATGCAGTTTTTCTTCGAGGAACGCTGCAAATGAGTTAAGTTGATGAGAACCTAGTGATTCAGCAGCAGACATGAGTATCTGTGAACAGAGTATAGGTGCCAGGAATTTGGAGAGGTCATATGCGTTCTCAGAAGGTTTTTCGAAAAGAACAAGTTTTGAGGAATTTGACCAGATGAACCTTGAGGAATTTCACTAAGCGTTCTTGTCTTAGGTTCCAGAGTTGTACAGATCGAAGATCCACACAATTAGGGAATCTTGAAGAAAATGATTGCTTAGAGAAACAGTTCAAGATCATATGATGTGTGAGGTGTTCATATGTGTGAAGATTTGAAGAATAAACACCTTTGAAGATTTTCAGGAAAGTTTGAGAATCAAAGTGAGTAATAAAAGTAACTTTTAATTACCCGAAGTGAAGAACACGACGAACTGAGAAGAACAGATGTGAAGTTTGTCAGGTTAGATCTCCCATGCCCTAACTTGGCAGAGGAAGACAGCTACGGCGGCGCGGAGTGAAGATTTCCGCGGTCGGCGTGAGTACGACAACGACTAGGTCGAGGCAGCGAAGCTCTTCCTCACCGGCGACGATGGAGTAGTGGCGGCGCTAGGGTTTGAGGAGCTCGAGCGAGAGAGTAGCGATCGAGCGGAGTAAATGAAGTGAGGAAGGGGAGAGGGGTATTTATAGACACGGTAAAAACTGTTCGCCCGAAGATTTGGGACGAACAGGCCCCTGCCCTTTCTCCTTCTCGCGACATGTGTCACCCACGTACTGTGTAGTTGAGATCGTGTACGATCGTGGGTGAATAGAATAATGCATCTTGGGATGCGGAACGGTTTGAGCGGCAAAACCGAAAATTTGGATAAGATTTGTTTTAAAGTTTCGTTCGCAATTTCTTCAGCTGACAAGGACACAGTGAAGATTTTGAACGAGTTTCAAATAGAACGCACATGAAGAATTTGTGAATAGATTGGGTTGAGTATAGCATAGAGGGGGAAATAGCTATAAGTCAATGTTGTAGAGGACATAAACTCATATATATATATATATATAGCCAATGAAGAAAAATGACGGAAACAGTGAAGATTTTGCAAAGTTGAAGAATTTGAAAAACTGGAGAATTTCAAAACTGAGGAAAAACTCAAATTGAAGATTTTCAATTTTTTGTGGTGGCGTGACCCACCGTATAAGAATGATGATTTCAGACACCGCGTACAATTGTCGTAGGGTTCTGAGAATCAAATTCTTCATTAATTTCTTCACACTTAGAGTGTTATTCTTCATTGATTGAAGAAAAACGTTTCTTCATGTGTTGCACATCTAAGTCATCAATTTTGCATAAGTGTCAGGGTGTGTGTCCTTTTCAAAGAACATTCGAAGATTCTAAGATATTTAGCTCACACCGCAACTTACTAAATCTCTTCTCATCCAAGGGCTTAGTGAAGATATCAGCTAGCTGTTCTTCAGTCTTCACGTGCTCGATGGAGATGTCGCCCTTCAACACATGATCACGAAGAAAATAATGACGAATCTGAATGTGCTTTGTCTTCGAGTGCTGAACTGGGTTGTGAGCAATCTTGATGGCACTCTGATTGTCGCAGAGGAGAGGCACATTCTTCACGTTGACGCCATAGTCCTTGAGTGTTTGCTTCATCCAAAGCAGTTGAGCACAGCAAGAGCTAGCAGCAATGTATTCAGCTTCCGCAGTAGACAGTGATACGCAGTTATGTTTCCTCGAGGACCAACAGACCAAAGATCGTCCGAGGAAATGACAAGTGCCAGAAGTTGACTTGCGGTCCACATGATCACCAGCATAGTCAGAGTCAAAATATCCAATGAGATCAAAATCAGAGCCCTTGGGGTACCATAATCCTAGTGTTGGTGTGTGAGCTAGATATCGAAGAATATGCTTCACAACCTTATGGTGTGATTCCTTCGGTGCATCTTGAAATCGGGCACACATGCAAACACTAAGCATTATATCTGGCCTAGATGCACATAAGTACAATAAAGAACCAATCATGGAGCGGTATACATTGTGATCGAAGTCAATACCATTTTCATCAGTGCATAGATGGTCATTTGTGGGCATAGGAATTTTGATGCCTTTGCAATCTTGCATGCCGAATTTCCTCAGTACATCTTTGAGGTATTTCTCCTAAGATATGAATATACCATTGCGCTGTTGACGAATTTGAAGACCTAAGAAGAATTTCAACTCTCCCATCATAGACATTTGATATTCTTCACTCATCATATAGGCAAATTCATCACTATAACGTTGGTCAGTACAACCAAAAATAATATCATCAACATATATTTGGCACACAAACAGTTCACCATCATAAGATTTAGTAAAGAGAGTAGGGTCGAGTGAACCGGGTGTGAAGCCATTCTTCACGAAGAATTCCTTCAATGTATCGTACCACGCCCGAGGGGCTTGCTTGAGGCCATAGAGGGCCTTATTAAGTCTGAAGACTTTGTTAGGATTCGTTGGATCTTCAAAACCTGGGGGTTGAGCAACATATACTTCTTCCTCAAGCTTACCATTGAGGAATGCACTTTTCACATCCATTTGATATAAGATGATATCATGATGGTTAGCATAAGCAAGTAATATGCGAATAGCCTCAAGTCTAGCAACAGTTGCAAAAGTTTCATCGAAATCAATTCCTTCAACCTGTGTGTAGCCTTGAGCTACGAGCCGTGCCTTATTCCTCACCACAAGGCCATTTTCATCTTGCTTGTTGCGATAGATCCACTTTGTGCTTATGATATTATGCTTGCGAGGATTTGGACATTTGACCAGTTCCCAGACATTGTTGAGCTCAAACTGATGTAATTCTTCTTGCATGGCCTGAATTCACTCAGGCTCCAGAAATGCTTCATCTACCTTAGTGGGCTCTGTGATAGAGACAAAAGCATAGTGCCCACAAAAGTTAGATAAATGTGAAGCTTTTGAGCGTGTGAGAGGACCTGGTGCTCTAATGTCATCGATGATCTTCTCCACTTGCACTTCTGGTTGTCGCTGAGGAGTTTGATCAGCATTTTCTTCAGCACCATTTTCCTCAGCATTTTCTTCAGGTGCATCAGCTCGACGTTCTTCATGAACTGGAATGAATTCTTCAGCAGATTCCTCAGTTGCCTTGAACTTGATAGAATCCTTAGGTGCTGGTTCATCTAACACATAAGGTAGGTGCTCTCTTTGCAAGCCATTAGTTTCATCGAACCGCACATCTACAATGTCAACAATCTTGTGAATAACAATGTTGAAGACTCTGTAGGTGTGTGAGTCCTTTCCGTAAGCAAGCATAAAACCTTCATGTGCTTTCGGTGCAAATTTAGAATTGTGGTGAGGATCTCTAATCCAACATTTAGCACCGAAGACTTTGAAATAACTCACATTGGGTTTCTTGTCAATGAGGAGTTCATAGGCCGTCTTCTTGAAGAATTTGTGAAGATATACTCTGTTGATGATGTGGCATGCAGTATCAATTTCATCAATCCAAAAATGATGAGGCGTTTTGTATTCATCAAGCATAGTGCAAGCCATCTCAACAAGAGTTCTGTTCGTCCGCTCCATGATGCCATTTTGCTGAGGAGTATAGGGAGCAGATAACTCATGATAATACCAAGTTCATCAAGATAGTCATCAAGACCGGAATTCTTGAACTCAGCTCCATTGTCACTTCTGATGTGCTTGATCTTCACACCAAAGTTCGTTGAAGCCCTCGAGGAAAAACATTTGAATACTTCCTGCACTTCATGTTTGTAAGTAACAATGTGTACCCATGTATATCGAGAGTAATCATCAACAATGACAAAACCATATAGAGATGCATCATTAGTGACTGCTGAGTAATGATTAGGTCCGAAGAGGTCCATGTGAAGCAATTCGAATGGACGAGTAGTGGTCATGATAGTCTTCGCTGGATGCTTGGCCTTGGTCACTTTTCCAGCTTCACAGGCTCCGCATAAGTGATCCTTGAGGAATTTGACATTCTCAATGCCAATGACATGCTTCTTCTTCGCAAGCGTGTGCAAATTCCTCATGCCTGCGTGACCAAGTCATCGATGCCATAGCCAGCCTTCTGAAGCTTTTGCAAGTAGACACACGGCTGGTTGTGGTCCTGTAGAGAAATCAACAATATACAAATCTCCTATCCTAAAGCCTTCGAAGACTTTGGAATTGTCAGCTTCCATAATCACAACACAGCGATACTTGCCAAAGACAACAACCATATCAAGATCACAAAGCATTGAGACTGGCATGAGGTTGTATCCTAAGGACTCAACAAGCATGACTTTGTCCATGTGTTTATCCTTAGAGATTGCAACCTTACCAAGACCCAATACCTGACTTTTGCCTTTGTCAGCAAAGATGAGATGCTTTAGATGTGATGGTGATAAGGGAGCATCCATCAATACATTCTTGTCACCAGTCATGTGATTCGTACATCCACTATCGAGGACCCACTCAGTAGCTTTGGGTTGATCATCCTGCAGATGAATTAGTGTAGCTTACAATCTCATATTCTTCATTAGTGAAGAATATGATATCAAGTTCATCAGATGAATTTCATCAATCAGTAAACAGATATAGCAGTATGAGGACATGTGAAATGAAGGTTCATTTCATCATGATTCGCCTGCGTCCTTTCAGGCAATTTTGTCAGGTCCCCAGCAAATTCTTCAGACGTTAAGGCACGTCTGGAGACCTAACCCTGCAGAAGAGATTAGTTTTTTTTCTTCACCACCCACATCTGAAGGGGTGGCAAAGAGTTTATCACTCTGCGAGCACCATACGAGAATGGTGGCATAGAGGCCAAACCATTTCGTTTCACATAAGAGGGGTTAGGGTAAGCATATGAATAAGCAGAGAAATTCTTCGAGGACTTATGAGCATAATGGTTTGAAGAATAATGCACATATTCATAGCCCTTAGCTCTACCCTGCGAAACAGAGTTGTTAGCACGATAATAATCATGTGAGGACTTTGATCCATTTGAGGAATTTGATCCACGTGAAGGATTTGATCTGGGGTTCCTGTTCTTCACAGGTGGTGTCATGAGGACATTCACCTGAAGACTTTCAAGGCACTTCTTGGGAACCCAGATTTTCTTCATAGGAGAACCGTTCCTGCAGTTAGTGCCAACATATCTAGCAAATACTTCACCATTCTGATTATTGAACAGTTTATAGTTGGAGTCAAATGACTCATCAGAAGAATGAGGAGATTCACATGTAAAGCCAGATAAGTTAGATGGATCAACTGGAGGTCCCTTTGCAGCAACCCATGAGGTTTTGGGGTACTGCTCAGGCTTCCATTATGTTCCATCAGCATTAAGTTTCCTCTCAAAGGCGATACCCTCTTTCCTAGGGTTTCTGTTGAGGATCTGCTTTTTAAGCACATCACAAAGAGTCTGACGCCCTTTGAGGCTTTTGTACATGCCTGTCATGTACAATTCCTTCAGCCCTGCATTGTCAGTGATACTAGCAATGTCCTCAAATGAGGAATTAGTGATAGCAGAGGCAGGTGAAGAATTTGTAACAGTTGAAGCATTTGAACATTCAGGTGAAGAATTAGCAGATTCACGTTCAATGCACTTTAAGCATGGAGGAACAAATTCTTCCTGAGAAGCGCTGATTTGTTGAGCTAGTAATGAATCGCGCTCCTTCTGAAGATCTTCATAACTCACTCTTAGCTTCTCAAGATCTTTCTTTCTTTGGAGAAATTCATAAGAAAGTTTCTCATGATCAGATAAGAGAGTGTTGTGATGACTTTGAAGGTTATCAAACCTAGACTGAAGTCTCTGAAGATTTTCAGTCAGGGCTTTAGTGCGATCCATTTCTTCACCCAACATATCATCACTTTTGTCTAGCATGTTTTGAACTTGTTCCAAAGCCGTTTGTTGTTTAGTGGCAATGCAAACAAGTTTGGTATAACTAGATTCAATATCATCATCAGATCCATCATCATCAGATTCATCGTCACAAAACTCGGATGAGGAGCATTCGGTTACCTCGTCACCCTTTGCCATGAGACATGATGCAGAAGATTATGATTCTGGCTCGAAAGTCATCATTTTGAGAGATTCCTTGAAGTCCTCAAACCAGGGATCATGATGGGTTCGATGACCTTCATAGACATCAAAGATTCGGCCCCAGATAAGCTTCGCATTGCAAAGATGCATAATGCGCTTGAATTCATATCTGGATAGGCAGGAACAAATGATGTCCTTCGCCATGATGTCGAGTCGAGTGAACTTGCGAATTTCATCAGCGCCTGCCTTCTTGCATAGATCGGTAAGCCCAATCTCAGTGACGGTCCACAGCTTGCTGTCCATTGCCATGAGGCGCTTCCTCATCATGGCCTTCCACTTGGGATAATCATGACCGTCAAAGATAGGGCATGTCACTTTCTTCATACATGCGGTCGACATAACTAAAACTCCAGGTGGTTAATCAAAAATCACACAGAACAAGGGAGTACCTTGCTCTGATACCAATTGAAAGTGCGTTATATCGACTAGAGGGGGGTGAATAGGCGATTTTTATGAATTCTTCACTAAGGAATTTGCCGGTGAGGAAATTCCTTAGCGAAGAACTACTAGCAGCGGAATAAGTACTCAGAAGTAAGCATAACAGAATACAAGCATGGTCATCAAGATGAAATGAAGACAAGCACTGAGTACAGAAAGCGTAATCACAGGATAACACAAGGTGAAGACAAACAGACTGAAGAAATTGATCTGAGGAAATTGAGAAAGTCTTCAGTCGAAGTCTTCAAACACAGATATGAACAAACACTCAACACAGTAATGAGGAAATGAATGGGATGAGGAAATAGAACAAGTTAGGTTGGTGAAGACAATGATTTGGTAGACCAGTTCCAACTGATGTCTCAGTTGTACGTCTGGTTGGAGCGGCTGAGTATTTAAACTCGAGGACACACAGTCCCGGACACCCAGTCGCTGAGCACGCAGCTCAGGACACCCAGTCCTCACCGTATTCTCCTTGAACTAAGGTCACACAGACCTCGTCCAATCACTCATGGTAAGTCTTCAGGCGACTTCCAAACCTTCACAGACTTGGTCACTCGGCGATCCACAATTCCTCTTGGATGCTCTAGACCATGGCGCCTAACCGTCCGGAAGAAGCACAGTCTTCAAAGGTAACAAGCGTCGGATCCAGGCAGGATCAATTTCTTCAGTGATGCTCAATCACTTTGGATTTGTAGGTGTTTGGTTTTGGGTTTTCCTCACTCGATGATTTTCGCTCAAAGTCCTCGGAGGATGGGTTGCTCTCAAATGACAAGTGTCAAGTTCTCTCGGAGCAGCCAACCAGCTAGTGGTTGTAGGAGGCGGCTATTTATAGCCTAGGGAGCAGCCCGACATGATAAGACATAAATGCCCTTCAATGATATGACCGTTAGGTGGATAAGATATTTTGGGACAGCTGGCGCAAGAAGACAAGAACGGTCGGAAATTTGACTCTCAAATTCCTTAGGGCTATCATGTTCCTCTTTGTGTAGGCAATTCGCTTTCATGAATTCCTAACTCCTCGATCCGAACAAATTCATCAGTGACGGAAGAACTTCGTCTCATCCATCAAGAAAGTGACTGAACTGTATGAGATTTCCAAAGGCTTCACTCGAAGGGATTGGTAGGTGTAGGATTTTGAGTTGAGCATCACATGGAAATTTTTCCTTAGTATTTCCTCGACCTCCTTTAATAGTACGGTGTTTCCTATGACTCAAGAAAGAGAAAATGAAACTACGAAAACAAAAATCTTCATGCTTCATGTTCCTCAAATGAATACCAAGTCTTCAAGGTCACACCAATTTGTTCACTTTCAAAGTCTTCAGAATATCAAAGTCTTCAGTCGAAGAACTTCATTTTTAAGGTTCGACTTTCTCTATAATATCAAACTCCTCATAGACTTATAGACCTGTGTACACTCACAAACACATTAGTCCCTTAACCTATAAGTCTTCAATACACCAAAATCACTAAGGGGCACTAGATGCACTTACAGGAGACTAAAAATATCATCTTCATCAAACATAGCATCCCAAAAGCTTATGGCTTTGCATATCATTAGCATCATGGATATTCAAGGAATTCATACTAACAACATTGGCATCATGCTCATCATTCATGCCACTCATTTTATTGAATTCTTCTTCTATCAATTGAGCACAATTTTCTGAACCATCATTTTTAAGAAAGATATTATAAAGATGATCAATAATATGATGCATTTTCAATTCCATTTTTTATTAGTTTTCTTTTATGAACCAAACTATCGATAAACAAGAAACTAAAAGATTCGATTGCAAGATCTAAAGATATACCTTCAAGCACTCGCCTCCCCGGCAACGGCGCCAGAAAAAAGCTTGATGTCTACTACACAACTTTACTCTTGTAGACACGTGTTGGGCCTCCAAGTGCAGAGCTTTGTAGGACAGTAGCAATTGCCATCAAGTGGATGACCTAAGGTTTATCAATCCGTGAGAGGTGTAGGATGAAGATGGTCTCTCTCAAACGAGCCTGAAACTAAATACAATAAATCTCTTGTGTCCCCAACACACCCAATACAATGGAAAATTGTATAGGTGCACTAGTTAGGCGAAGAGATGGTAAAACAAGTGTAGTAGGGATAGTAGATATTGGTTTTGTAATCTGAAATTATAAAAACAGCAAGGTAACAAATATTAAACGGGCACAAAAACGGTATTGCAATGATGAAAAATGAGGCCTAGGGTGCATACTTACACTAGTGCAATCTCGCAACAATGCTAACATAGTTGGATCATATAACCATCCCTCAAAGTGCGATGAATAACCACTCCAAAGTTCCTATCTAGCGGAGATCATAAGAGGGAATTGTTTGTAGGGTACGAAATTGAAGTTGTTATTTATATTTCCTTATATCATGATAAATGTTTATTATTCATGCTAGAATTGTATTAACCGGAAACTTAGTACATATGTGGATACATAGACAAATAGTGTCACTAGTATGCCTCTACTTGACTAGCTCGTTGAATCAAAGATGGTTAAGTTTCCTAGACATAAACATGAGTTGTCATTTGATTAACGGGATCACATCATTCTCACATCATTAGAGAATGATGTGATTGACTTGACCCATTCCGTTAGCTCAGCACTTGATCGTTTAGTATGTTGTTATTGCTTTCTTCATGTCTTATACATGTTCCTATGACTATGAGATTATGCAACTGCCGAATACTAGAGGAACACTTTGTGTGCTACCAAACGTCACAACATAACTGGGTGATTATAATGGTGCTCTATAGGTGTCTCCGATGGTGTTTGTTGAGTTGGCATAGATCGAGATTAGGATTTGTCACTCCGATTGTTGGAGAGGTATCTCTGGGCCCTCTCGGTAATGCACATCACTATAAGCCTTGCAAGCAATTTGACTAATGAGTTAGTTATGGGATGATGCATTACTGAACGAGTAAAGAGACTTGCCGGTAATGAGATTGAACTATCTTTGTAGAATATGTGGGAGCCAATATGAGCATCCAGGTTCCGCTATTGGTTATTGGCCGGAAACATGTCTCGGTCATGTCTACATAGTTCTCGAACCCGTAGGGTCTGCACGCTTAACATTCGGTGACGATCAGTATTATGACTTTATGTGTTTTGATGTACCGAAGGTTGTTCGGAGTCCCGGATGAGACCCCGGACATGACGAGGAGTCTCGAAATAGTCGAGACATAAAGATTGATATATTGGAAGATTATATTCTGACACCGGAAGGGTTCCGGGGGTCACCGGATAAATACCAGAGTACAGGGAGGTTACCGGACCCCAGGGAGTATATTGGCCTTAATGGGGTTTAGCGGGGGGAGAGGGCTTGGCTAGGGCTGAGCCGCGCGGCCCCCCAAGCCTAGTCCGAATTGGACTAAGGGGGAGGGGCGGTGCCCCCTCCTTCCTTCTCCTTCTCTCCTTCCCTTCCCCCTTTTCCTACTCCTACTAGGAAAGGGGAGTCCTACTCCTAGCCTTGGCGCGCCCTCCTCCTAGGCTGGCCGCCTCCCCCTTGCTCCTTTATATACGGGGGCAGGGGGCACCCTAAGACACACAAGTTGATCATTGATCTTTTAGCCGTTTGCGGTGCCCCCCTCCACCATAATCCACCTCGGTCACATCATTGCGTTGCTTAGGCAAAGCCCTGCGTCGGTAGCTTCATCAACACCGTCATCATGTCGTCATGCTGACGGAACTCTCCCTCGAAGCTCTATTGGATCGTGAGTTTGTGGGATGTCACCGAGCTTAACATGTGCAGATCGTGGAGGTGTCGTACGTTCGATACTAGGATTAGTCGATCGTGAAGACGTATGACTACATCAATTGCGTTGTCATAAAGCTTCCACTTTCGGTCTACGAGGGTATGTGGATAGGCTCTCCCCCTCTCGTTGCTATGCATCTCCTAGATAGATCTTGCGTGAGCGTAGGAATTTTTTTTTAAATTGCATGCTACATTTCTCAACAATGGTATCAGAGCCAGGTCTATGCTTAGATGATAGGCATGAGTAGAACACAAAGAGTTGTGGGCGGTGATAGTCATACTGCTTACCACCAACGTCCGGACCAACCTTACATGACCACGTTCAAGAGACCGGTTCCACCGACGGACATGCAACTAGTTTAGCATAAAGGTGGCTGGCGGGTGTCTATTTCTCCAACTTTTATTGAATCGAATTTGACTTCGTTCGGTTCTTGTTGAAGGTTAAAACAACAAACTTGATGAAACACCGTTGTGGTTAAGAACAGTTCTTGCTAGAAGCCCGTAGCAGCCATGTAAAACTTGCAAAAACAAAGTAGAGGAGGTCTAACTTGTTTTTGTAGGGCATGTTGTGATGTGATATGGTCAACACATGATGTGATATACGTTATTGTATGAGATGATCATGTTTTCTAAATAGTTGCTGGCAACCGACAAGAGCCTTATGGTTGTCTCTTTATTGTATGAAATGCAAATGCCATGTAATTGATTTACTTTATCACTATGCATTAGCGATAGTTGTAGAAGCAATAGTTGGCGAGACGACCAGGACGGTATGATGGAGATCAAAGTGTCAAGCCAGTGACGATGGAGATCATGACGATGCTTTGGAGATGGGGTTCAAAAGCACAAGATGATGATGGCCATATCATATCACATATTTTGATTGCATGTGATGTTTATCTGTTATGCATCTTATTTTGCTTAGTACGGCTATAGAATTATAAGATGATCCCTTAACAAAATTTCAAGGTATAAGTGTTCTCCCTGAGTATGCACCGTTGTGACAGTTCATTGTGCTGAGAAACCACGTGATGGTCAGGTGTGATACGGTCTACGTTCACATACAGCGGGTGCAAGACAGTTTTGCACATGCGAAATACTCTGGGTTAAACTTGACGAGCCTGGCACGTACAGACATGGCTTCGGAACACTGGAGACCAAACGGTCGAACATGAATCATATAGTGGATATGATCAACTTAAAGATGTTCACCATTGAAAACTACTCCATCTCACATGATGATTGAACATGGTTCAGTTGATTTGGATCACGTATAATTTTGATGACTTGAGGGATGTCTATATAAGTGGGAATTCTTAAGTAATTTGATTAAATGAACATAATTTATCATGAACTTAGTCCTAATAGTTTTTGCATATCTATGTTGTAGATCAATGGCCCGTGCTATCGTTTCTTTGAATTTTACGCATTCATAGAGAAAGCTAAGTTGAAAGATGATGGTAGCAACTACACGGACTGGGTCTGTAACTTATGGATTATCCTCATTACTGCATAGAAGAATTATGCCCTTGATGCACCGCCAGGTGAAAGGTGTGCTGCTGGAGCAGATGCTGATCTTATGAACTTCTGACAAGCTCGCTCTGATGAGTACCCGGTAGTTCAGTGTGCCATGCTTTATGGCTTATAATCGGGACTTCAAAGACGTTTTGAACATCATGGACGATATGAGATGTTCCAGGAGTTGAAGTTAGTATTTCAAGCAAATGCTCGAGTTGAGAGATATGAAGTCTCCAACAAGTTCTATAGTTGCAAGATGGACGAGACCAGTTATGTCAGTGAACACATACTCAAAATGTCTGGGTATCATTATCACTTGACTCAAGTGGGAGTTAATCTTCCAGCTGATAGTGTTATTGACAGAGTTCTTCAATCACTTCCACCAAGCTACAAAGGCTTCGTGATGAACTATAATATGCAAAGGATGGATAAGACAATTCTCGAGCTCTTCGCAATGCTCATAGCTGCGGGGGTAGAAATCAAGGAGCATTAAGTATTGATGGTTAACAAGACCACTAGTTTCAAGAAAAAGGGCAAGGGGAAGAAGGGAAACTTTAAGAAGAATGGCAAGCAAGTGCCACTCCAGGGAAGTAGCCCAAAGCTGGACCCAAGCCTAAAACTAAGTGCTTCTACTGCAAAGGGACTGGTCACTTGAAGCAGAACTACCCCAAGTATTTTTTGGCGGATAAGAAGGATGACAAAGTAAACAAAGGTATATTTGATATACATGTTATTGATGTGTACCTTACTAATGCTCGTAGTAGCACATGGGTATTTGATATTGGTTTGGTTGCTCATATTTGCAACTCAAAATAGGGGCTACGGATTAAATTAAGAGTGGCTAAGGACGAGGTGACGATGGCCGTCGGAAATGGTTCCAAGGTCGATGTGATCGGTGTCGGCACGCTACTTCTACATCTAGCTTCCGAATTAGTTTTAGACCATAAAAATTGTTATTTGGTGCCAGCATTGAGCATGAACATTATATCTGGATCTTGTTTAGTGCGAGACAGTTATTCACTCAAATCAGAGAATAATCGTTGTTATATTTATATGAGTAATATCTTTTATGGTCATGCACCCTTGAAGTGTGGTCTATTTTTGTTGAATCTCGATTTTGGTGATACACCTATTCATAATGATAGTGCAACATATGCCAAAATATGCAAAGTTAATAATGATAGTGCAACATATTTTCGGCACTGCCGTTTAGGTCATATTGGTGCAAAGCGCATGAAGAAACTCCATGCAGATGGGATTTTGGAATCACTTAATGATGAATCATTTGATACTTGCCAACCATGCCTCATGGACATGACTAAAACTGCGTTCTCCGGAACAATGGAGCGAGCCAATGACTTATTAGAAATAATACATACCGATGTATGCGATCCGATGAGTGTTGAGGCACGTGGTGGGTATCGTTATTTTCTAACCTTCATATATGCTTTAAGAAGATATGGGTATATTTACTTAGTGAAACACAAGTCTAAAACATTTGAAAAGTTCAAATAATTTCAGAGTGAAGTGGAGAATCATCGTACTAAGAAAATAAAGTTTCTATGATTTGATCGTGGAGGTGAATATTTGAGTTATATGAGTTTGGTCTTCATTTAAAACAACGTGGAATAGTTTCACAACTCACTCCACAACGTAATGGTGTGTCCGAACGTCGTAACCGTACTTTATTAGATATGGTGCGATCTATGATGTTGCTTACCGATTTACCACTATCGTTTTGGGGTTATGCATTACAGCTACATTCACTTTAAATAGGGCACCGTCTAAATCCGTTGAGACGACACCGTATGAGTTGTGGTTTGGCAGGAAACCTAAGTTGTCGTTTCTTAAAGTCTGGGGTTGCGATGCTTATGTGAAAAAGCTTCAGCCTGATAAGCTCGAACTCAAATCGGAACAGTGTGTCTTCATAGGATACCCAAAAGAAACTGTTGTCTACACCTTCTATCACAGATCCGAAGGCAAAATATTTGTTGCTAAGAATGCATCTTTTCTAGAGAAGGAGTTTCTCTCGAAAGAAGTAATTGTACCTTCTCTTGAATTAGAAAGTAGCTCATCATAGAAAACCGTTTGTGTTATGCCTACACCAACAAAAGAGGAGGCTAATGATGATGATGATGAAACTTCAGATCAAGTTACTACCGAACCTCATAGATCAACCAGAGCACGTTCCTCACCAGAGTGGTACGGTAATCCTATTCTGGACGTCATGTTACTTGACCATGATGAACCTACGAACTATGACCAGATTCCGATAAATGGCTTGAAGCCATGAAATCTGAGATAAGATTCACTTATGAGAACAAAGTGTAGACTTTGGTTGACTTGCCCGAAGATCGGCGAGCTATAGAGAATAAACGGATCTTCAAGAGGAAGACTGACGCTGATGGTAATGTTACTTTCTACAAAGCTCGACTTGTCGCAAAAGGTTTTCGACAAGTTCAAGGAGTTCACTTGTCGCAAAATCTTTCTCCTGGCCGCTCGACTACAAGATTGTAAACTTTGCATTTTGAGAATGTGAAGGGAACTACACTTAGAGGCGGCATTGTAGCCGACATAGCCAGCATGCGCAACCTGCTACCAACATTTCTTGGTCAGGAAAGCATGGTAACATAACTTATGTTATGTCTATCACCAACTTTTCTTGGTCAAGAAAGGTTGGTAACAGATCTTATGTTAAGTCTATTACCAACGTATCTCGGTCAGGAAATACTGGTAACATACCTTATGTAATTTCTATCACTAAGTTTTCTTTGTCAGGAAAGATTGGTAACCGAATCCGTCTATGCTTCTTTTAGAGCGCCTAGGGCAAATATCGTGATGCATGGGATGTCCGCTACTCCCGTGACAAAATCCATGGTCAGTCGTTAATTCGGCCTATGTGACCGATTCATCATCGTCCCAAAAAACACGACGCGACCACTACGCATCCCCTGCCCCTCTTCTTCCACTCGTGCCCTAGGGGTAATCGCAGAACCGGCGAAGCCGAGGTGGACGGCGATGACGGCAAACCACCCCCACCTCGCTTGAATTACACTATGGAGTAACATAATTACTTTGAGTGGTAACAGGTCTGTAGCAGTAATAGCACACAGTTTGAGTAGTAACATATCATGAAGAGCACCGGAAGTACTTTGGACAGTAACATGCCTTGACAAGTAACAGTATTACTTTGAGTGGTAATAGGAATGTAGGAGTAACAGTAGACAGTTTGGTAGTAACATGTCATGAAGAGTAATAGAAGTACTTTGGACATTTTAGCACAGCACGACACTTTATGGCAAGACAACCAAACTACTTGCTTTTTTACTTTTTTACTTTTCTCCTCTTCATGTTTTTGCACTATGTCAGCAATCACTTGAGACTGCTCCACAATATTTCTCTAATGGAGAAGAGGTGGACCAGTTTTGCTGCCTTGTATCGTTTAGCCTTCTCCTACAAATTGGAATGAAAAGGAGAGATAATCCAGGTTATGTCCAGCAAATTGAAATGAAAAGGAGAGATAATGATGGTTATGCACAATATTTTTTGCATCATGTACACTCAGAAAACTTTTGGCATATGTTCTGCTTTGTCACATGAAACTAGGATAATGATAAAACTATTGGATTGTGAAGTTGGAAAGATGCATGTTGTTGTTTGCACTTCACATCAATGTAAAGAGGGGAATGCACTAATCGACATCTTCATGCCCATGGGCATCTGATATCCATAATACCGCTTAAGGACAAGCATAAATGCTAAACAACTATCTTTTAACTTGGCATTGAGAATAGCAGTTGACACCCTTATTTTGGATATTTCAGAAGAAAATGGCGAGACACAGCCTTTTTGCAGAAAGGCTTTGCCTACCTGCTCCGTGAATATTAAGTTTGCGACCTCTGTAGCCCCTTTCGATTAACTGCAATGCACGAACAGAGATCTGGTATTTCAATCTAACATCGACAAAACACACAAACCATTGCTGCTGGTGAATGGTTGTACAAGATAGTTGCAAAAATTTACCTATATTAGGATGTTGATTGTATTATCATGTGTATTGTCATTAGAATTCTGCACCACTTATAAAAATCTGCTCTGTTTTTTTCCATTTTAATTTCCTCATCAGCAAACACTTTCACAACTTCCAAGAACTCCATCACTGGTCTGCACCATTTTGCTTATATACATGCTATTATTCATGGATATATTTATCAATAGACAAACTTACCAGTTCTTGTGGTGGGATATTTATTCTATATTTGTTGTAGCCTTTAATCCTATCATCATGCTTGAGGCATTTGATGAATGCATTGATAATGCTTAGGGCATTGTCACTTTCCTCTAAGAACTTTACAATCCCCCCCCCTCATGATAGTTCCACACACATTCAACAGCTCATGATCATTGCTTCGCGGATTAAAAACATGATATGAATATCAGTTAGTTAATCAATTAAAGCAAATCTCGACAAACTAGTGCTAATATCTATAAACTTGTTAGTATGAATATCCATAAACTTACCATTCTATTTTGACAAGTCGATAGACCTCATCACAACTGATAGAAGACAAGAATTCACGTTCTACAAAAGTAATGGGATCATAGGAACAACCATCCTCCTGACTGCTCTCACAACTGGTATCTTTGCTGCTAATGAATTGGGGGATTGGTGACCATCTGCTCCTTCAACCATAGAAGAGTCAACCTGGTCACGGCCTAAATCAGTCATCTCTATATCCTCTTGGGCATGTGTGCTCTCTTCCTGGTCAAGAACAGGGTTGTCCCGTGTTCTCTCTTCCGGGTGATGGGCATGAGGTGTGCTCTCTTCTTGGTGTTGGGCATGTGTGCTCTCGTCCTGCTCAAGAACAAGGTTGCATGTGTTCTCTCTTCCGGGTGATGGGCATATGGGTTGTGCTCTCTTCTTGGTCAAGAACAGTGTTGTCCCATGTTCTCTTTTTCGGGTGATGGGCATGAGGTGTGCCTCTTCCAGTTCAAGAACGGGGTTGTCCTGTGTGGTCTCTTCCTGGCGAGGAACGGGGTTGTCTGCCTGGATTGTGACCATTCTCTAAGGCATCTTGGACATGAGGTTCGTCCTGAGAGACAAAATCCATGCTCTCTTCTTGGCGAGTGATGGGGTTGTACTGGTTCCTGCCTTCGTCACTCTTCTCTGAGGTATCTTGAGGGTCCTCCTAGTTGCCAAAAGTGCGCCCTCAATTTTGGGCATTATCACTTCTAAAATTTAGTGAGACAAAATCCTCATCCTCATCGTGGTTTCTTCTGCATGAGGAGGTCGATAGAATTCATGAACATTTTCTTCATTTTGAGGCATAAATCATTTGTTTCAGAATTTGAATATAAAAACTTGCTCCTTGTTTATCAGATCGATGTTATACCACCATCTTTGAATTTTGATATAAATAGAATATGATAGCCACAATAACTTTGCAATAATTGCAATAATAAAAAAATGTGGTAAACACAAAAAATCATCCACTTGTTCTTTTGAGGTTTAGCTTTTCTACACATAATCACAAATGTTGATGTTGTTCTTAGTGCTTAAATATGTATCTAGTTTAGCAACACATCATGTGGCATACTTCCATGTTTGGATAACAGAGTCAAGGATATATTTTTTGTGCCGTAATGGAAACGGCAACCTAGGAATATGTAAGAATGAGTATAATTGCAATAATAATTGAACTACAAAGATCCGATAATACAGAATGTCCTTCATAGGTTCAAGTGGGCATCCAGATATTTGTTTCATTTTGAGGTTCAAATCTATCTTTTCTACAATCATAATCAAAATGTTGATGTTGTTCTTAGTGCTTAAATAATATTCTAGTCATCATGTGGCATACTTCCATGTTTCCCTACTCATGTTCAAGGATATATTTCTTTATCCATGTATATCAATGCAATTATTAAAGAAAGAGATTTAGAATTCTAAAATAATAAAATATCATCAGATTTTATCCAAAATAAATATTGTTTAGAAACACAACATTTATTGGTGGTAACATAACAAACATAGGCGAGCAACTGCATGATGGTCGCAAGGCTCGCCTCGCTAAGACTGTGGAAGGAACAACCTAACATGTAGGGGACCAGACGCGATTTATCATCTCAGACGGTTGCTTGCCTATGTTGTTACAACTCAATACATGTTGTGTTTCTAAACCACGCTATTTTATTTTTGGATAGGAACCTGGTGATAATATTTTATTATTTTCCTCTTTAATTACCGCTAACTAGAATCTCTTTCTTTATTTCTACATCAAAATTCTGAGGACAATAGCATTGATAGTTTGTACAAGAAACATGTTTTAGAAAGAACCTCTGACAGTATTGTATTAGAGATTGATGACTATCGTGTACATGAGTCTATTTTTGTTGATTGTTTCAAATCATGTGGCCAAATGCAATCAAACATACTACACTTAGTATGTCACCTATGGTCAAAGGGCTGGAAGGATAAAATTATCCTTGGAGAATTTTATGTTGTAAGTACTTATCCTTAAACCGTAACCCTAAACCCTAACCTATACCTACGATTGTCATCTCTTTTGATTATTCTAGGTTGATTTGCTGCATCAAGAAGATCAACCTAAATATCTGCACGCATAGCTTACAGCAGAGAAAGTGAAGGACATGACACAGGTTTGTGTATTATTGTATCAGATCTTCATATTTCAATGTCATGAGTTTTGACAGTAGATTTTTTTCCAGATATTCATTCCTATAGCTCATTCTCACCATTATTCTTTGGTTGTCATTTCCATTACAGTTAAATAAATATATCCTTGACTCATATCCAGGGAGACATGAAAGCATGGCACATGATGTGTCAACTAAACTAAATGCATACTTAAGCACTAGGCACAACATTAACATTTCTGATTATGTTGTAGAAAAGCCAGAGGTTGAACCTCAAAAGAACAAGTGGATGAGACAAACTATAGTCTTTGTTTACCACCTTCTCTAGCACCGATTATTGCAATTATTGTTGTCATGATTGTAGCTATCATGTTCTATTATATATCCAAGGGTTAGAGCAGATGGCGGTATATAACATCGATACGGTAAACATAGAGCCTTGATTTTCAAGTTTTGTTATATTCAAATTCAGAAACAAATGATTCATGCCTCAAAAATGCAGGAAAACATGTTGAAGTTCCGCAAGGAGCTTTCTACCGGCCTCCTCCATCACAATTTGAACAGAAGAAACCCTTAATGTCGAGCAGCCGATGACGAGGAGCACGAGGATGAGGATGAGGAGGGTTTTGTCTCACTAAATTTTAGATATGATAATGCCCAAAATGCAAGGGGCACTTTGGGCAAATAGGAAGACACCAAACCTCATGCCCAAGATACCTCAGAGAAGAGTGACGAAGGCAGTAACTAGGACAACCCCGTCACTCACCAGGAAGAGAGCATGGATTTTGTCTTTCTGGACGAACCTTATGTCCAAGATGCCCCAAAGAATGATCACAATCCAGGCAGTACCAAGACAAGCCCGTTCCTCGCAAGAAAGAGACCACACCAGGACAAGCCCGTTCTTGACCAGGAAGAGGGCACACCTCATGCCCACCAGCCAGAAGAGAGAACACATGATAATGCTATTCTTGACTAAGAAGAGAGCATACATGCCAAAGACCATGAAGAGAGCACACCACATGCCCATCACCTAGAAGAGAGAACGCGGGACAACCCTGTTCTTAAGCAGGATGAGGGCACAATTGCCCAAGACCAGTAAGAGAGAACATGTCATGCCATTCACCCGGAAGAGAGAACACAGGACAACCCTGTTCTTGACCAGAAAGAGAGCACACATGCAAAAAGGATATAGAGATGAGTGTTTTAGGCCTTGACCAAGTTGACTCTTGTATGGTTGAAGGAACAGATGACCACCAATCCCCGAATTCATCAGAAGCAAAGACACCAGTTGTGAGAGTAGGCAGGAGGATGGTTGTTCCTCCTATAATAATAATGATCCCATTACTTTTGAAGAACGTGAATTGCTGTCTTCTATCGGTTGTGATTAGGTCTACCGATTTGTCAAAGCAAAATGGTCAGTTTATGGATATTCATACTCACAACTTTATGGATATATAACACTACTTTGTTGGGAGTTGTTTTAATTGATTAATTGACTGGTATTCATATCATGTTTTTAATCTGTGAAGCAATGATCGTGAGCTGTTGAATGTGTGTGGGACTATCATGAAGGGGGGCGAACTTGTAAAGTTCTTTGGGGAAGGTGACAATGCCCTGAGAATTATCAATGCATTCATCGAATGTCTCATGCATGACGATAGGATTAAAGGCTCCAACAAACACATAATATTTATCCCTCCACAAGAACTAATATGTTTTTCTGTTGATAAAGTTATCCATGAACAATAAATGTATATAAGCTAAATGGAGCGGACCAGCAATGGATTCCTGGGAAGTATTGTGAAAGTGATTCCTAATGAGGCAATCAAACATGAAAAAGAAAAAGAAATAGAGCAAATTTTCATAAGTGATGCAGAATTCTAATGATAATACACATGATAATTCAATCAATATTCTAATGCATGTTAATTTTTGCAGCTATCTTGTCCTACCATTCAACAACAAGAATGGTTTCTGTTCTTTGTCGATGTTAGGATGAAAGACAAGATCTTTGTCATGCATCGCAATGAATCGAAGCAGGATAGAAAGGTTCCAAACTTAGCTAGAATATTCACGGATCAAGTAAACAAAGCCTTTCTGCAAAAGTGTCGTGTCTCGCCATTTTCTTCTGAAATATCCAAAATAAGGGTGTCAACTGCTATTCTCAATGCCAAGTTAAAAGTCAGTTGTTTAGCATCTATGCTTATCCTTGAGCGGTATAATGTATATCAGTTGCCCATGGACCTAAAGATGTCAATTAGTGCATTCCCCTCTTTACATTGATGTGAAGTGCAAACCATAGCATGCATGTTTCAACTTCACACTCCAAAAGTTTATTTTCTGGTTCAACTCTACATTATCCTTGTGGAGTCATAGTTGTTTCATGTGATAAAGTAGAACATGTGCCAAATATTTTCTGAGTGTACATGATGCAAAAAATACTGTGCTTAACCTGCATTATCTCTCCTTTTCATTTCAATTTACAGGACATAACCTGCACTATCTCTCCTTTTCATTTCAATTTGCAAGACAAGGCTAAACGATACAAGGCAGCAAAACTGATTCACCTTCTTCTCCATGAGAGAAATACTGTGGAGCAGCCTCAAGTGATTGCTGACATAGAGCCAAAACATGAAGAGGTGAATTGGAAAAAAGGGGGAAAATAAGAAATAGTTTGGTTGCGTTGCCATAAAGTGATGTGTTGTGCTAAACTGTCCAAACTACTTCTGTTACTCTTCATGATATGCAACTACCCAAACTATGTATTGTTAGTCCTACAGCCCTCTTACCACTCAAAGTAATACTATTACTACTCAAGTCCGATTACAGTCCAAAGTACTCCTGGTACTCTTCATGATATGTTACTACCCAAAATGTCTACTGTTACTCCTACATCCTGTTAACACTCAAAGTTATTCTATTACTCCATAGTGTAATTCAGGCGAGGAGGGGATGGTTCGCCGTCATCACGGTCCACCTCGACTTCGGCGGTGCGACGATTACCCCTAGGGCACGAGTGGAAGAAGAGGGATAGGGGATGCGAAGTGGTTGTGTCGCCTTTTTCTGGACGATGCGTACATTACAAAAAAAACAATGTATCACTACTCTTAACATGATTAGAGTTGACGAGGGAGAGGTAGGAGAAGGAGGAGATAACAAAGCAGTAATGGGGGAGAAGCAAGTGAGGGAGAGAGAGGGGGAGAGGGATTGGATAAGGTGGGTGTTGCCTCTTAGCAGCTGCGCGGGTTCAGACGCGGTGCTGCTACTAAGTGCCATAGCAGTAGCGCGGGATCTGTTCCCTGCGCTGTTACTAAGTGGTGCCCACCAGGTGGCATAGTGCAACCATAGCTGCAGTGTTGGGTTCGCTACCCATGCAACTACTATCGTTTAGCAATAGAGCTAGGTATGTTGGTCATATTGCTACTATAGGTAGTCTGGTGGTAACGATGGCGACGACTTAGCAGCAGTGCGGTTTTGTATGCATGTGCAACTGCTACTGGCTTACCTGTAGCGCATCTCCGCCCCAAGACTACTTTTAAAGAGCAATAGCGCATGCCCTACACTGCGCTACTATTAAGCCTCTACGTATATGGTATTCCCTAGTAGTGTAGGGTTCACATAGGTAACACCACATATTAAGAGCATCTCAAGATCCCGCAAATCGGGCCATCAGCCAAGGTTTTGGACATTTTTTCTCGAGGGGCACCGAAATTGAAATTAAATACCGGAAAAAATTCGGACGAAATTTGAAATTAAATTTTGAATTCAAATTTTTGAAGTCGATATAGATAGAGGTTTAACTTCCAAAGTTATCACGTATCTGCTCCTGGCGTAGTGGCTGTTCAAGCCGAACTGCCCCTTGCTAAAAGGTCGCGAGTTCGACCCCTGGCCACTCCAACAAATTTCTAGCTTTTTTAACTTTTGCATATCAAAAAGAAAATAAAAAGCGTGTGACAAGATTCGAACCCGCGACGCGCTATTAATGAAAGGTTGTCGTTGCCACTAGGCCGCCACCACTTACGTTAAAATAGAAGAGATGGCCTATATTTAACTACACTCTAAGCGTTTGAATTCAAATTTTTCAGAAATTTCAAGATTTTTTGCCCGGTATGAGTGTTTCTCGAGGGGGTAAACGTGGTAACCGGGCAGATAGCAAAATTTCATTCGGTTACCAAAACAGTGCCATCAGCTATAATAACCACCAGTTTTCAAGATCTATCCCGAAAACCCGGCCCGAAAAGATACACCTAATTCGGTTGTCTCGTAAAATATTTTGTGGGATCCCGCATCCGTGAGGCCAGATCCTCTTTATCTATGGGATTTCCTTTGGCAGGATGGAAATTTCAACCCCAACTGCTTTCCTAAAAGCCAGGTACATGGATTCCCGACCTTGGCCAAATTGCACCGCTGCTGTTGCAAGCCGCAATCGCCACACGCGAGCTGCCGCACGTCGCGGCCCCGCCCACGAGCTGCTGCACGCCTCCGCCGTTGCCCTCGAGCAAGCTAGCTACTGCTACTATTGTCACCACCGCAAGCTAGCTAGCTGCCACTACATCGCGAGCGAGCAAGCTAGCTAGCAGCTGCTGCGTCGCGAGCTATCTAGCCACCGCTGCCGTGAGCTAGCTAGCTAGCTTCTGCCGCCACCGCCAGCTAGACCACGTTTCCTGGCCACGAATGCAGGCTCTTGCATGTCCATGACCATGAGGAGCCAATTGCAATTTAATTTACCCTTTTAAGGGCTTCTATGCCATTTTGCAGGACTTTCTTGTAAATTTAAATACTAAGAACCTGTTTGGATCCCCTCCACTCCCTTAAATTCTTTACTCCGCTCCCTGCTCCTATACTGTTGGCTCCACGTGCAAAAGCAGGAGTAAATTTCATGTTTGGCTATTGACTCCACTCCATACGGTCACGGGAGGGATTTGCTATCCACGGAAGGATAATTATTTTATCAGCCAACCTATCAGTTGCGGGAGTCGCACGCGGAGCTCAGCTTTTGCCACTCCCCCAGATTGCACTACGGCCGGCTCCGCTCCACTCCTCTGACTCCACGGAGCTGTGGCGTTCGGCGCCGCTCCGGCAGCTCCGCGAGTGGAGTTGCGGAGTGGAGCAGATCCGAACAGGGCCTAACTTAGTGGGTTCCACATTTGACCGAAAACAATTTTTACAGGATCTTTTCATTCGCGACGTTCGTCGTGCAAATTTGTATTACAGGATACCGTAAACAACTTTTATGGGACGAGCGTATACTGGATCTACTAGAGATGCTCTTAACACCATTGGCCAAAGGTAGCTAGTAGAGTTGGACAAAGAACCTACTCTTCTAAGCAGTATTGGAGCTTGGGTTGAATTATGTGGGGCAATGGGCAGGGGGCAAACAATATGTGTTTGGGGCTCATTTTCCTTGACATATGGGCCAAATAGTAATTGGTATACCAAAACTATCATGGAATTGGGGTCACAACAAAGGTCGTGTAATAGGGCCTGACATAAATATTAGTCACAATTCGTTATTCTAGCCTGGCGTCCAATCAAAAGAGACGAAGTTCGTCGTTGGGTCGTTGTCCAAATATTCCACTTGAGATTATTTGACTATATTCTAACTAAGGTGCTCACGAGCTAGGTGGGGATTAAATAAAATAACACATTCATAGACTACGACACTACATTTATATGCAAGTCGCAATTTTTCAATCGCGACTAAATTCACCACAGACTAATCTCAGTCTCCCTCATATATCGAGGGGCATGTGTTCACTAATTGTATAGAAGAATGTACAACTAAATACATAATACATACTAATGTGAAAATCTGAATGACATGATACACCTAGATTAAAAGAGGAAAACGGAGATCATGATGATATATCTAGTAGCATCAAAATATATATCTAACCGCAACAAAGCAGAACCTATATGTCATTAAGAGAAAGTCTAGCCAACTGAATCAAACAGAAGGCCTTGAGTACTAGACAAAACTATAAAATAAGTTTAGATCTTACTTGCCATCAAGAAGATATAAATTCACCGAAGCAAACAATATAATACTTGTCAAAAGACGCCACATATTCTTCCTCAGCGTAGTATCAGAACCCATTACAACCTCTGCGTTTTGACACTAGCACAATCTATTACAAGGTAAACACAAAAACTGACATTCATACGTGGATCTTTCTGTTAAAATTCACCATTAATTTAGGCATAAATAAACTAACCGGTTGTAATATGATCCAAAACAGGAGATGCCAGACCTTCAACTGCTCTACAACAGCCAACGTGTCTCATGGCCCGAAACAAAATCCATCCGGAGCAATGATGAGAGGCCGCACGTATTGGATCCGAAGCAGACGCTGCCTAAAAAAGGAAGGAGGAATTAAACAAGAACTCATAGGGAAACGTGAACAATCCGAGAGGGAGGGGAGGAAGACGAGGCGCTCACCCGATCGATGGATTGCAGTGAAAACGGGAAGGAAATCCTGGGAGATTTGTAGAGCTTCTTGATCTGCATCGCCGGGAAGGGAGCCTCGTCGGACTAGGCTGCTCGCGACGACACTGGAGCTGGTGAAGCGCCGCCAGCGCGCGCGCTTGAGGACGTCGGTAGGTTTTGAAGGGGAATGGGCAGCGGTGTTTGGTTATGTCCTCATCGCCTCGTCGGTGAGAAGGGTGAGAGGGCGAGGGGCTATGACGATGATATTGGGAGTTCGGGCGGCGGCGGTCTTCATCTCAGAGAAAGGAAGTGGAAGGGGAGGCGGCTGTTAGGTTAACGCGAGGGCCCGGGAAGGTGAAGCGCTCGGATCACGTCCACTTGGGTGCCAATTCTTTCCTTTTTCCTTTTATAATTTGAGAAGGTAAATATGCCATTATATTTTGTTTATCTTTACCTAATATTAAAAGGGCAGTGATCTGCGCCGGCGCACCGGCCCAACGTTTCGGCCGGTCGCGTGCGGGCCGTCAGATCAAATCGCGGGAGGCCGTCAGATCTAGGTAAGAAAACGATTCGCCCAGGCTCCCTTCTTCCTCACGTTGTCTCCTCCCCCGAGCGCCGCCGAGACCACGCCATACCGCGCGAGAGAACGGCCGAGCTTGAAGCACCACCGCGGCGTTTCCTCGTCGCCGGTGGGCGCCCTCGCCGGCCTTCTGCGTTTGCCCAAGAACAGCGGTCGCCATGGATGCAGCTCCGCCGCCCGCGCTCGTCGGAGATCCGCGCTCGCCATGGATGTAGCTCCTCTGGCCGCGCTCGCCATGGATGCAGCTCCGCTGGCGCCGCCATGGATGCAGCTTCTCCGTCCGCGCTCGCCATGGATGGATCCCGCCTGCGCACGCCATGGATGCAGCTCCGCCTCGCTGACGATTGACTGGTTCCAGCAAATATAATTGACCGTTGTAGCATTTTTCGTTGTTGGTCGTAGCAAAATGGACACATGGTTGCAACAAAAAAAAGCGGGTTGTAGCAAAACATTTGCATTCTGAAAAAATGAACGGATGTAACAAAGCCCGTTGCCGGACGTAGCAAATACCTATGACAGTTGTAACAAAAAGCCGTCGTCGTCGTCGCGGGTCGCAGCTCGGCCATGATGGATGTAGCAAAAACATTATGCCGGTTGTAGCAAAAAACGATGCTAGTTGTAGCAAAATCCTGCTACGGTTGCAGCAAAACATCGTTGTCGTCGTCGCGAGGACCGAGCTCCGCCTGATGGATGTAGCAAAAACCTTCGCCCGGTAGTAGCAAAATTCAACTATGGTTGCAGCTTCCCCTTGTTGTGCAGTGCCATTGAAGCTTTCTATGTCTATGGTTGAAGCTTTTTTGAATGGCCGTTGAAGCTTTTTTAGGTGACGGTTGCAACACTTCTATACGCGGGTGGATCCGGGCATGGCGGGCAGGCAGTTATGGCGGGCGGCGAGGGAGCGCCCTGGCCGCCGGCGATGGAGCTTGTGGTGGCCCAGTCGCTGCCCGGGAGGAGGAGGAGGAGGGGATGCGCGCCCTTGAAGGCTGTACGTTGGGGATGGATCTGGCCATGGCAGCAGGCAGCCATGGCGGCCGGCGAGGGAGCGCCTCGCCGCCGGCGAGGGAGCGCCTGGCCGCCGGCGATGGAGTTCGTGGAGGCCCAGTCGCAGCTCGGGGGAGGGGAGGTGCGCGCACGTAGGCTGGAGGTAGGGGATGGAGGCCTGTAAGGAAGGAGAAGGGGATGCGCGAGCGTGTTTGCCAGCGTGGCGTGCGGACCGACGGAACGGCTCGGCCGGTGCGCCGTTTCTAAACGATTCCCATATTAAAAGACCGACGCTTTCATAGTTCTCCATCAGTCATCCCCTTTATATCTGTTAATTCTATGTTAAAAATAAAGATTAACGGTTGAGATTTAAAAGGACATTTTTTTCTGTCCTCTCTCTTTTCGTATCTATACTGATATAAAAAGACTCAAAGGGGCAGATCCAATTAATCTCGGTCATCAAATCATGTCAATCCAACAAACTAGACTGCTTCAATATCGAGCACTCAACACGTTTAGCGTGCAGTTAATTTCATGCCAAATATAGTGCTAATTATATAATAACACGCAAATAATATCCTCATGTACTTAATATACTTCCAAATTATCATGCATTACACGTACACATTGATTAGTATTAAAAAGGCAGCCTTCCTTTTTCGTCCTCTTCCGTCAAATCCCAATCCACTTGTTTTTTACATCAAACAGAATGCTGCCCTAATTCATCTCGTTCCTTTTTTTTTTTTTTTTGCACGGAACGATCGATCTCTTGACCCGAACAATCGATTTCTTAATTTTTTACCGGCCCAAAGAAGCCTAGCCAGCCAGCGCAAGGCATCGAACCAGCCCATAGAAGCCCAACCAGTGTAGCGTGATGTGAGAAAGCCCAGACGACCCGCATAGGTCTTTTTTTTGCTTCGTCCTACGTCCGCACTACATACGTCGTTCCACACGCTCAATTGGTTTCGCTTCGGTTTCCTAATTAAGAAAGCTGATCATATTTCCTGTTAAAAGGCCTAGCAGCAGCAGGCCGACGCCCAACCCACGAGCCGACAAAGCAAAAACACCCTGGCTCTCACTTCTAAGAGCATCTCCAGCTGTTCGTCCCCCTAGGGCGCCGAAAAAGAGCGGTCTTGACACATTTCAGAGTGGCAACGGACTCATTCATTGCAACTCATATCCCACATCGAGAAACAGTATAACGTAGCGAGCTATGAGGCACCTCGTTCATTTTCCTACGTAAGCCGTTGGATCATTTAAGAAGCGGTGCAGATCTTTCCTTCGCGTCTCAGCACACGGTCGTCGCTGCAGCAGGCCCATCGTCTCTTGGGCCGCTGCTCCAAAGACTGACCTAGGAGAGCTGACGTTGACTGGGCTTGTTTGTGTGGGTAACAGATTGTGTGCCTCGGACAGCGTCGTTAGCCCATCACAGAAGCAATCGCACGGCAGCGATGACGCCTACGGCGGCGTGGGCAGTAGATGGGACTCTCCTGCGGCGGCGGTGTGGGCAATTTGCTATGGCGATAGTGCCATACGTCATTGCTTGATGGAGCTGAGGAGAGGTGATGGCAACCGCTCCACGGTGGGCGAGGTGAGATGCATGGCGCGGCGAATATCTTTGGCAGCGGGGGATGTAAGATGGAGATCAAGATGGCAACGGGGACGAAACCCATCGGGTTTTGCTTGCCCAAACCCACCCCCACGAGAAAATCGCAAACCCGTCCCCATCCCCATTAACGTGCGCGGGGTTAAATTTTTGCCCGTCCCCTAAACCCGTCGGGTTTTCAAAACCCACGGGGAATCCGTCCCCACGAGCAGTAAATGAAAATAGCAACATTTGAAAGAAAACAGTATCATGTTACAGCAGCAGGCGACGGCTGGGGGACCTAGGTTTAGGTTCAGGTGTTGCGCTGTGCGGGAGAGAGTGGCCTGAAGAGCGAGCGACACTGCAGCGACCGAACGAGGGGTTAGTTTGTACTCCAGGGCCTCGACGCTGTGGGGCTTGGCTGCTCGGGCACTGTGGCTTTGGGCTACATTAGTTAAGATGGATCGGTGCATGCTAAATAACGTATTTTGACGGGTTTTGTCGGGTTTCGGGTTCGGGTAGTACTCAAACGGGTTTAAACCCATGAAACATGCTGGGTTTTATAATATACCCACGAGCAGCCCCGCGGGGGTAGAAAGTCGCCCATCCCCGTCCCCTAATAGGGTAAAAACCCATGGGGACGCGGGTTTCGGGGCCCCATTGCCATCTTGAGATGGAGATAGGAGGAGTGCGGGTGACGGTGATCGGTGGGTCGGCAACTTCTGCTTCTTTCTAGCGATCGCCAGTTACATTATTCGCTGTCTAGCTATCCTCAGCCACCATCGCCCGTCTGTTCAATCACCCCTGATGGCCACACATAGCAGCAATGCAGACTATGTTGGAAATATGCCCTAGAGGCAATAATAAAAGTATTATTATATTTCCTTGTTCATGATAATTGTCTTTTATTCATGCTATAACTGTATTATCCGGAAATCGTAATACACGTGTGAATACATAGACCACAATATGTCCCTAGTGAGCCTCTAGTTGACTAGCTCGTTGTGATCAACAGATAGTCATGGTTTCCTGACTATGGACATTGGATGTCGTTGATAACGGGATCACATCATTAGGAGAATGATGTGATGGACAAGACAATCCTAAGCATAGCACAAAGATCGTGTAGTTCGTTTGCTAGAGCTTTTCCAATGTCAAGTATCTCTTCCTTAGACCATGAGATCGTGTAACTCCCGGATACCGTAGGAGTGCTTTGGGTGTATCAAAGCGTCTGGCGTGGCGGGTGACTATAAAGGTGCATTACAGGTATCTCCGAAAGTGTCTGTTGGGTTGACACGGATCGAGACTGGGATTTGTCACTCCGTGTAAACGGAGAGGTATCTCTGGGCCCACTCGGTAGGACATCATCATAATGTGCACAATGTGACCAAGGGGTTGATCACGGGATGATGTGTTACGGAGCGAGTAAAGAGACTTGCGTAGCGAGATTGAACAAGGTATCGGTATACCGACGATCGAATCTCGGGCAAGTACAATACCGTTAGACAAAGGGAATTGAATACGGGATCGATTGAGTCCTTGACATCGTGGTTCATCCGATGAGATCATCGTGGAACATGTGGGAGCCAACATGGGTATCCAGATCCGCTGTTGGTTATTGACCGGAGAACGTCTCGGTCATGTCTACATGTCTCCCGAACCCGTAGGGTCTACACATAAGGTTCGATGGCGCTAGGGTTATAAAGGAAGTTTGTATGTGGTTACGAATGTTGTTGAGTCCGGATGAGATCCCGGACGTCACGAGGAGTTCGGAATGGTCGGAGGTAAAGATTTATATATGGAAGTCCTATTTTGGCCAGGAAAATGTTAGGGATTTTTCGGTATTGTACCGGGAAGGTTCTAGAAGGTTCGGAGTGGGGCCCACCTGCATGGGGGACCCACATGAACGTGGTAGTGGGGAAAGGCCCCACACCCTGGTCAAGCGCACCAAGATCCCCCTTAGAAGGAATAAGATCATATCCCGAAGGATAAGATCAAGATCCCTAAAGGGGGATAACAATCGATGGGGAAGGAAATGATGGGATTTCTTTCCTCCCACCTTGGCCAACGCCCCAATGGACTTGGAGGGCAAGAAACCAGCCCTCCACCCCTATATAAAGTGGGGAGGCGCATGGGAGCTCACCACGAGTTTGGCGCAGCCCTCCCCTCTCCCAAGTCCTCCTCCTCTCTGCGGTGCTTGGCGAAGCCCTGCAGGATTGCCACGCTCCTCCACCACCACCACGCCGTCGTGCTGCTGCTGGACGGAGTCTTCCCCAACCTCTCCCTCTCACCTTGCTGGATCAAGGCATGGGAGACATCACCGGGCTGTACGTGTGTTGAACGCGGAGGTGCCGTCCGTTCGGCACTAGGATCTCCGGTGATTTGGATCACGACGAGTACGACTCCTTCAACCCCGTTCTTTTGAACGCTTCCGCTTAGCGATCTACAAGGGTATGTAGATGCACTCTCCTTCCCTCGTTGCTGGTCTCTCCATAGATAGATCTTGGTGACACGAGGAAAATTTTGAATTTCGCTCGTTCCCCAACGATGGCATCATGAGCTAGGTCTATCGCGTAGATTCTTTGCACGAGTAGAACACAAAGTAGTTGTGGGCGTTGATTTTGTTCAATATGCTTACCGTTACTAGTCCAATCTTGTTTCGACGGTATTGTGGGATGAAGCGGCCGGACCGACCTTACGTACTCTTCGTGAGGCAGGTTCCACCGATTGACATGCACTTGGTGCATAAGGTGGCTAGCGGTGCCGTCTCTCCCACTTTAGTCGGAACGGATTCGATGAAAAGGGTCCTTATGAAGGGTAAACAGCAATTGGCATATCACGTTGTGGTTTTGCGTAGGTAAGCGTTCTTGCTAGAAACCCATAGCAGCCACGTAAAACATGCAACAACAATTAGAGGGCGTCTAACTTGTTTTTGCGGGGTATGCTATGTGATGTGATATGGCCAAGAAGAATGTGATGAATGATATGTGATGTATGAGATTGATCATGTTCTTGTAATAGGATTCACGACTTGCATGTCGATGAGTATGACAACCGGCAGGAGCCATAGGAGTTGTCTTAATTTATTGTATGACCTGCGTGTCATTGAACAACGCCATGTAATTACTTTACTTTATTGCTAACGGTAGCCATAGTAGTAGAAGTAATAGTTGGCGAGACAACTTCATGAAGACACGATGATGGAGATCATGATGATGGAGATCATGGTGTCATGCGGTGACGATGATGATCATGGAGCCCGAAGATGGAGATCAAAGGAGCAAAATGATATTGGCCATATCATGTCACTATTTGATTGCATGTGATGTTTATCATGTTTATGCATCTTGTTTACTTAGGACGACGGTAGTAAATAAGATGATCCTTACAAAATTTCAAGAAGTGTTCTCCCTAAGCGTGCACCGTTGCTACAGTTCGTCGCTTCTAAGCACCACGTGATGATCGGGTGTGATGGATTCTTACGTTCACATACAGCGGGTGTAAGACAGTTTTACACAGCAAAAACACTTAGGGTTAACTTGCGAGCCTAGCATGTACGGACATGGCCTCGGAACACGTTGACCGAAAGGTCAAGCATGAGTCGTATGGAGGATCGATCAACATGAAGATGTTCACCGATGATGACTAGACCGTCTCACGTGATGATCGGACACGGCCTAGTTGACTTGGATCATGTAATCACTTAGATGACGAGAGGATGTCTATCGAGTGGGAGTTCATAAGATGAACTTAATTATCTGAACATAGTCAAAAGATCTTTGCAAATTATGTCCTATGCTCGCGCTTTAGTTCCTTTGTTTAGATATGTTCCTAGAGAAAATATAGTTGAAAGTTGTGATGGCGATTATGCGGACAGAGAAAGCTTATGTCCTTAATGCACCGCTCGGTGTGCTGAACCCCAAGCGTCGTTTGTGGATGTTGCGAACATCGGACATACGTTTTGATAACTACGTGATAGTTCAATTAAGCGGTTTAGAGTTGAGGCACCAAAGGCGTTTTGAAGCGTCGCGGAACATATGAGATGTTTGAGGGATGAAATTGAGATTTCAGGCTCGTGCCCACGTCAAGAGGTATGAGACCTCCGACGATTTTCTTAGCCTGCAAACTAAGGGAGAAAAGCTCAATCGTTGAGCTTGTGCTCAGATTGTCTGAGTGCAACAATCACTAGAATCGAGTGGGAGTTGATCTTCCAGATGAGATAGTGATGTTTCTCCAAAGTCATTGCCACCAAGCTGCTAAAGCTTCGTGATGAACTATAACATATCAGGGATAGATATGATGATCCTTGAGGTATTCACGATGTTTGACACCGCGAAAGTAGAAATCAAGAAGGAGCGTCAATTGTTGATGGTTGGTGAAACCACTAGTTTCAAGAAGGGCAAGGGCAAGAAGGGATACTTCATGAAACGGCAAATCAACTGCTGCTCTAGTGAAGAAACCCAAGGTTGAACCCAAACCCGAGACTAAGTGCTTCTATAATAAGGGGAACAACCACTGGAGCGGAATTACCCTAGATACTTGGTAGATGAGAAGGCTGGCAAGGTCGATAGAAGTATATTGGATATACATTATGTTAATGTGTACTTTACTAGTACTCCTAGTAGCACCAGGGTATTAGATACCGGTTCGGTTGCTAAGTGTTAGTAACTCGAAATAAAAGCTACGGAATAAACGGAGACTAGCTAAAGGTGAGCTGACGATATGTGTTGGAAGTGTTTCCAATGTTGATGTGATCAAGCATCGCATGCTCCCTCTACCATCGAGATTTGGTGTTTGCGTTGAGCATAGACATGATTGGATTATGTCCATCGCATAATCTGTTATTCATTTAAGGAGAATAATGGTTACTCTATTTATTTGAATAATACCTTCAATGGTCTAGCACCTAAAGGAATAGTTTATTGAATCTTGATCGTAGTGATACACATTTTCATGCCAAAAGATATAAGATAGTAATGATAGTACCACTTGCTTGTGGCACTGCCATGAAACTCATATTGGTATAAAAACGCATGAAGAAGCTCCATATTGATGGATCTTTGGACTCACTCGTTTTGAGTAGTTTGAGACATGCGAACCATGTCTATTGGTGTATTCGCATGAAGAAACTCCATGCAGATGGATCGTTTGGACTCACTTGATATTGAATCACTTGAGATATGCAAATCATACCACATGGGCAAGATGACTAAAAAGCCTCGTTTTTCAGTAAAATGGAACAAGATAGCAACTTGTTGGAAGTAACACATTTTGATGTGTGCAGTCCAATGAGTCTTTGAGGCATCTGATGAATATCGTTATGTTCTTACTTCACAGATGATTCGAGTAGATGTAGAGTATATTTACTTGATGAAACACAAGTCTGAATTATTGAATGGTTCAAGTAATTTCAGAGTGAAGTTGAAGATCATCGTGACAAGAGGATGAAATGTCTATGATATGATCATAGAGATGAGTATCTGAGTTCTGAGCTTTGCACGCATAATTAAGACATTGTGGAAATTGTTTCACAATTAATACCGCCTGGAGCACCATAGTGTGATGGTGTGTCCGAACATCATAGTTGCACCCTATTGGATATGGTGCGTACCATGATGTCTCTTATCAAATTACCACTATCGTTTATGGGTTAGGCATTAGAGACAACCACATTCACTTTAAATAGGGAACCACATAATTCCGTTGAGATGACACCGTATGAACTATGGTTTAGAGAAACCTAAGCTGTCATTTCTTAAAGGTTTGGGGCTGCAACGCTTATGTGAAAAAATTTCAGGTTGATAAGCTCGAACCCAAAGCGGATAAAATGCATCTTCATAGGACACCCAAAACAGTTTGGTATACCTCCTAATTCAGATCCGAAAGCAATAGGGATTGTTTCTTGAATCGGGTCCTTTCTCGAGGAAAAGTTTTTCTCGAAAAGTTGAGTGGGAGGATGGTGGAGACTTGATATGGTTATTGAACCGTCACTATAACTAGTGTGTAGCAGGGCACAGGAAGTTGTTCCTGTGACACGTACACCAATTGAAGTAGAAGCTTATGATAGTGATCATGAAACTTCAGATCAAGTCACTACCGTACCTCGTAGGGTGACAAGGATGCGTACTGCTTAAAAGTGGTGCAGTAATCCTGTCTTGAAGGTCATGTTGCTGGACAACAGCGAACCTACGAGCTATGGAGAAGCAATGGTGGGCCCAAATTCCGACAAATGGCTAGAAGCCATGAAATCCGAGATAGGATCCATGTATCCAGAACAAAGCATGGACTTTGGTGGACTTGCCCGATGATCAGCAAGCCATTGAGATAAATGGATCTTTAAGAAGAAGACGGACGTGGACGGTAATGTCACCGGCTGTGAAGCTCGACTTGTGGTAAAGAGTTTTTCACAAGTTCAAGGAATTGACTACGATGAGATTTTCTCATCCGTAGCGATGCTTAAGTCCGTCGGAATCATGTTAGCATTAGCTGCATTTATGAAATTTGGCAGATGGATGTCAAAACGAGTTTCCTTACCAGTCTTCGTAAGGAAAGGTTGTATGTGATACAATCCGAAAGTTCTTGTCGATCCTAAGGATGCTAAAAGGTATGCTAGCTCCAGCAATCCTTCTAAGGACTGGAGTAAGCATCTCGGAGTTGGAATATGTACTTTGATAAGATGATCAAAGATTTTGGGTTTATACAAATTTATGAGAAACTTGTATTTCCAAAGAAGTGAGTGGGAGCACTATAGAATTTCTGGTGAGTATATGTTATTGACATATTGTTGATCAGAAATGATGTAGAATTTCTGGAAAGCATATAGGGTTATTTGAAAAGTGTTTTTCAATAGAAAACCTGGATTAAGCTACTTGAACATTGAGCATCAAGATCTATGAGGATAGATCAAAAACGCTCAATAGTACTTTCAAATGAGCACATACCTTGACATGATCTAGAAGGTGTTCAAGATGGATCAGTCAAAGAAGGAGTTCTTGCCTGAGTTGTAAGGTATGAAGTCAAGACTTAAAGCTCGACCATGGCAGAAAAGAGAGAAAGGACGAAGGTCGTCCCCTATGTTTCAGACATAGGCTCTATAGTATGCTATGCTTTGTGTACCGCACGGAAGTGTGCCTTGCCATGAGTCGGTCAAGGGTACAAGAATGATCCAGAATGGATCATTGGACAGCGATCAAAATTGTCCTTGGAGTAAATAAGGACATGTTTCTCGATTATGGAGGTGATAAAGAGTTGGCGTAAAGGGTTACGTCGATGCAAGCTTTAACACCTATCCGAGTGACTCGAGTAGCAAACCGGATCGTATAGTGGAGCAACCATTTGGAATAGCTCCAAGTGGAGCATGGAAACAGCATTTACAATATGACCTAGAAATTTGCAAAGCACACACGGATCTGAAAGGTTCAGACCCGTTGACTAAAACCTCTCTCACAAACAAAACATGATCAAACCCCAGAACTCATTTGATGATGTTGGTCACATGGCGATGTGACCTGTCAATGTTAATCACATGGCGATGTGAACTAGATTATTGACTCTAGTGCAAGTGGGAGACTGTTGGAAATATGCCCTAGAGGCAATAATAAAAGTATTATTATATTTCCTTGTTCATGATAATTGTCTTTTATTCATGCTATAAGCTGTATTATCCGGAAATCGTAATACACGTGTGAATACATAGACCACAATATGTCCCTAGTGAGCCTCTAGTTGACTAGCTCGTTGTGATCAACAGATAGTCATGGTTTCTGACTATGGACATTGGATGTCGTTGATAACGGGATCACATCATTAGGAGAATGATGTGATGGACAAGACAATCCTAAGCATAGCACAAAGATCGTGTAGTTCGTTTGCTAGAGCTTTTCCAATGTCAAGTATCTCTTCCTTAGACCATGAGATCGTGTAACTCCCGGATACCGTAGGAGTGCTTTGGGTGTATCAAGCGTCACTGGCGTGGCGGGTGACTATAAAGGTGCATTACAGGTATCTCGAAAGTGTCTTTTGGGTTGACACGGATCGAGGCTGGGATTTGTCACTCCGTGTAAGCGGAGAGGTATCTCTGGGCCCACTCGGTAGGACATCATCATAATGTGCACAATGTGACCAAGGGGTTGATCACGGGATGATGTGTTACGGAGCGAGTAAAGAGACTTGCCGATAGCGAGATTGAACAAGGTATCGGTATACCGACGATCGAATCTCGGGCAAGTACAATACCGTTAGACAAAGGGAATTGAATACGGGATCGTTGAGTCCTTGACATCGTGGTTCATCCGATGAGATCATCGTGGAACATGTAGGAGCCAACATGGGTATCCAGATCCGCTGTTGGTTATTGACCGGAGAACGTCTCGGTCATGTCTACATGTCTCCCGAACCCGTAGGGTCTACACATAAGGTTCGATGGCGCTAGGGTTATAAAGGAAGTTTGTATGTGGTTACGAATGTTGTTGAGTCCGGATGAGATCCCGGACGTCACGAGGAGTTCGGAATGGTCAGAGGTAAAGATTTATATATGGGAAGTCCTATTTTGGCCACCGGAAAATGTTAGGGATTTTTCGGTATTGTACCGGAAGGTTCTAGAAGGTTCGGAGTGGGGCCCACCTGCATGGGGGACCCACATGAACGTGGTAGTGGGGAAAGGCCCCACACCCCTGGTCAAGCGCACCAAGATCCCCCTTAGAAGGAATAAGATCATATCCCGAAGGGATAAGATCAAGATCCCTAAAAAGGGGGGATAACAATCGGTGGGGAAGGAAATGATGGGATTTCTTTCCTCCCACCTTGGCCAACGCCCCAATGGACTTGGAGGGCAAGAAACCAGCCCCTCCACCCCTATATAAAGTGGGGAGACGCATGGGAGCTCACCACGAAGTTCTGGCGCAGCCCTCCCCCTCTCCCAAGTCCTCCTCCTCTCCCGCGGTGCTTGGCGAAGCCCTGCAGGATTGCCACGCTCCTCCACCACCACCACGCCGTCGTGCTGCTGCTGGACGGAGTCTTCCCCAACCTCTCCCTCTCACCTTGCTGGATCAAGGCATGGGAGACATCACCGGGCTGTACGTGTGTTGAACGCGGAGGTGCCGTCCGTTCGGCACTAGGATCTCCGGTGATTTGGATCACGACGAGTACGACTCCTTCAACCCCGTTCTTTTGAACGCTTCCGCTTAGCGATCTACAAGGGTATGTAGATGCACTCTGCTTCCCCTCGTTGCTGGTCTCTCCATAGATAGATCTTGGTGACACGTAGGAAAATTTTGAATTTCTGCTACGTTCCCCAACAGACTAGACAGTCCATGTCCTGCTACCTGTGACCCGTCGTCGTTGTAGTTCACATATCCTCGCAGCCGAGCATATCCATGTGAACTGAAGCATTGCTAATGTTTCACATGTATCCAGTTTGAAGCATAACCATGTCGAAGGCTAATGAAACACTTTTCAATAACAAAATTGGCAGGAACCTTGAGGCAATGTTCAGTTGCAGTGACATTCATCTGGCTGATGGTACAGTGTCTCCCATCAGCTGCCGATCATCTTTCAGTTTTTTGAGAATTTGCTGGCCTGACTGCACCTCTGGTTGAAAATTTTAGGATATGTAAGCAGCTCCAAGGAGGAAAACTAATACATTCGACGTGCCAATCAGATTGGTATATGAATACATTAGTAGTTTTATATTTTCTAGAGATAGGAAAGATGCCACCACGTGGCAAAATTACATTTTTCAGATGATGAAACTTTTAGTCCCAGTTTCATATTTACTTTTCCTTGATGTTGGGAAAAAGTGTAACATGTGCAGTTCAGTGCCTACTTCATTGATATTTTCTTTGCATATTTAGGGTGATGATGACTTCTTGTTTATTTCTCTTTTTTCTAGCAGACAACAAATTCGCTCTTTCTTCATTACTCTTCCATCATGCAAAGATTATATAACTATATCCAACCAACACAAAATTGATGAGGACGTAATGAGTAATGAAACTTACGTGAACTCACTAGCAGCAAAAAGAAGATAGCTAGAGACACGCACATACAAAAGAAATCATCATTGCTGTGTTTTTCTGAGAACTTATCATTGGCAGTTGGCACCTTTACAAAGTGCAATGATCAACATCGTAATTTGAGAGTCAATCCATTGTATCCAGAAATCTAATTTGCAATTTTGCGTCTTCATGGTTTTTTCTGTGTCAACGCCACAATCCTGAAATCTAATTTACAATTTTGTAGTTTCATGGTTCTTTCTACATCAACGCCTCAACAGGAGTAAAAGTTCAAAATCCAAACATCTTTGTTGAAGACGGTTTGTTCAAATTCTTACACATTGTAATTTCTATAATTTCTTCCAATGCAGTAGTTTTCCCCTCCACGATCGGACGATATCTTATCAATTGATTAAGAAAACTAATACTTATGACAACTTTGTCTTGGGATGTGGTGGAATTGTTGTTAAACCCTTTCGATTGGCAGAGGTGTATCGTACCTTTTGTTTTTTGAAAAGGAGGAAAACCTCCGGCCTCTGCATCAGGTGATGCATGCAGCCATATTATTAGAAGTCGCAACAGAGTCTTAAGATTAAAGGAAGCTCAAAATCCGAGCAAAAAAGAGAAAAAAATATGTAAAGTGCCACAACCGGCAATAAAGCGCCACATCCGGCGATAGAAAACAAACTTGCATCCATCCATGAAGATAGATGGGCGTGGAAATGTGTGCTCGGTCTTCCTTTTTGCACTACACGCGAAACCAGTTAATTTTCTCCCTTTGTCATCTTACCAACGTTGGGTCAATTTATGCAAATTTAATATCTATGTTTATTTTGTATCCATGAAAATTCCTATTGATCTATTGTAAAAATCGACGGGCGCGGCAATGTGCGCCATCATGGTCTAGTATAAGGACATTGCAGTTTGAGCAAATGAATTTAACATTTGATTCGAACAAGCGAAACATGTATAGTTCATTCAGGTCGACCGCAGAGAAGGCCACTGTACAACTGAAAAGCAGAGCATTTAAAACAGCCCAAGAACTGCAACAAACAGGCAGAAATGTCAGGCTAACATTAAGGTATACATCCTGGAGTTGCAGGTTTTGAAGAAAACAACAACAAAAATTAGAGCACTCTGGTATCTATTATTCAGATCAAACAAAGTGGGATGATAATCAACATAATCAATCAACACAGATGGATCAGATGGAGTCGACCAGCTTGGCAGTTTCCTCGCGGACTTCCATATGTTTTTGATCTTTAGGCGGTGTCGCAACCCGGGTAACTTCTTCCCAGCCACAGTGTACGTCCATGCCAGCTTCTCTCTAGACCTTCGCCCTCATGCATATCTAGTTTTGTCCCCTCTATCAGGAGATTGGAAACGAAAATGAGATGCAACTTTGCCTCAACGAAAGTGAGAGAATGGAGAGAGAACTGAAAATGAATCTTTACAGCAACGTATACATGTGATAGGCATGTGACCAACCGAAAAGGGCACGCAGCCGGCCAGTGTGAGAAACATTTAACTGGTACTCGTTTCCTCATGAGGTACACACCATTCAGCAACGCCATACTTACCTCCTTTTTTGCGACACACATCACACTTGTCGCGCTTCTAATTTAACTTACCGTTTTAAACATTGTCCACATTCTCTCCATATATATGTCTGAACCATATGCACCGTCTCTGCAGGTGTTAAGTGTTCACTCACAACTGAACTTTTGATATGTTTTCTTGCTGACGAGTTGAGATCTTAGAAGAAACTGAAAGATAATGTACACAATATGTGTTCTGGTCGAAGGATTGGGCCAATGAGAAACAATGAAAAATTGATAGGAAAGTGGGCTGCTGCAGATCCAACATGTATAGGCCTGATTCTCTGATGCAAGCCTGGCCAATGTTGAACCTGATTCTGTCCCATGGAAAAGTGCCAAGTTTGTTTGTAGTCTCGATCTGTGCAGTTTATAAAGATGAAATGATCTGCGCTCTGATCCGATGGCTGACAGCACCATTGCTGCAAGCCTGTGCAAATAGAAATGGTCTGACCTAACTTAGCGGGTAATGATCAAGACAGGACACCTTTGTACAAATAGAAGTTTGCATTGTAATCACAGTATGCTATATATGCGAAATGGCTTGACCTAACTTAGAGGGAAATGATTGTTCATCCATAATGTATATATGTGATGGCATTATTCGCTGTTGTGATCAACTAAAAATCATGCAGAAGAAAACAACGGATGAGAAGAAATAAATGTCAGGCTAACATTTCAGTATATATCCTGAAGTTGCAGAAGAAAACAACAAAAAGTTTGAGAGCATTCTGTTGTCTGTTATTGTGATGAAATAAAATGGGATGATAATCAACAAAGATGGAATCGACCTGCTTGTCAGTTTCCTCACTGAGTTCCACATTTTTTATCTTCAGACGATGTCGCATCCCAGGAAACTTCTTTCCAGCCGCCGCGTATGTCTGTGCCAGCAGTTCGAACACCATCATGCGCCTTCTTCAGCTCGATGAATTTCTCAAAAGTGCCTCATCAAGGTGTTGGTCACGTCGGGATCGGGTGGTGGCACCCAAATCCTGCCGCTGTTGTGTCCCCAGCTCTTCGAGAGAGCAGTTTGCAAGGTCATATGCATCACTAACCAAACTACCACCATGAACAAATATGATACTGAATCCATCAGGCTGTTCTACATAGCAAACCACAACTAATTTGAGAGGTTATGGAAGAGTGAATAAGCAAGCTTAACTTTTACAGGGTATGGTCAGAATGAGCAAGCTTAACACCCACCAAAATGCATGTTTTCTGGTGGTTTTTTTGTGAAGCATTGAAAACTTCGACCCAATTATGGTGGTTTTTTGCAATTTACTCTGGAGAAATGTTTCGTTTGTTTGAATCAAAATGTGTACAACGTATCTCGTTGAGAAGCACTCAGTATGTCCATCGAGAGAAGACGAACGAAGCATAGAAACGGAGTTATCCATGTCCATGTTGTTTATATAGATTGTCAATTTGTCACAATCCATCAAGGCAAACACCATGTCATTCTGAATTATTTATTTCGTTGTGTTTTTTTCCATGCTAATATGTGGTCAAGATTCGGGGAGGAGGATGATGTGCTTCAGTTTCCCGGCGGTAGCCTCTACATCATGCCGATGATAAACTGCAAGAGATGTTTCAAGGGAAGGTGGGGGTCACCGGAGACATGAGCTATGAGATGGTGGTCGACGGGGCCAGAGTAAGGAGGCTGGCTAGACAAAGGTAACGGTGTCATGTATTAGGGGATACTCACCACATCGGCCTACCATTCGTGGGACGGGCCGAGGACCCACCAACAACCCATGAATGAGCCATGTTGGCCATGATCCTCGGTATACTCAAGATGGAATCTTCCGGAGACTTGACACATACTTCAAGGCATATTCAAATATTCGGCATGATTATCTCTAGATGCAACCGACCATGTGTAAACCTAAGTACCCCGGTCCTATATAAGCTGAGGGGTTTAGTCCGTAGAAGCAAGATTTTTTTAGACTCATTCATATGATCTCGAGGTAGATCATTTGTAGTTTTGTACTTTTTACCCCATCCAAAATCAATACAATACAAGGATGTGGCATTTTACCTCTTCGAGAGGCCCGAATCTGGATAAACACTATGTCTCTCGACTTCTTGTTACCATCTAGCTGATACCACCAGCTTGGGACACCCTACCCAAGATCTGCCGGATTTAGCTCCGACATTGGTGGCCCATGTAGGTCCCGTTGTGCGGTCACATAGCCTCGATGACTCGTCTAGATCGACAAGAGCATTGGTCGTGGGAAGACTTTCTTCCCTTGATAGCTTTTTGCCTTCGGCAGTATCGTGTTGCACGCTAACTCGACTGGCCACCTCGGCTAGGTTGAGAGCTTTGCCCAAGGCAGACCATCAGGTTTTGGAATCCGGAGTACGCCATTGATTCCCATGGCGAACTCGCTTTTCGGGTTGGGTATCAGACCAGTCTGAAGAGCCCGTCGACGCCATCATTCCAGTACCAGATTCGATATTGGGGTAGTATCTCCGAGCCGTCCATGCCTCGGATTTAGGCTTGAGCTCGAATCCAAACACATCCCCATCGAAAAAGGCCTCAGATCTGACCGGCAAAAACCCCAAAGTTGCATTAGACGGTACCTCGGGCGAACTTCAGTTGAGCCTGTCAAGAGATGTGCAAGGTCGATATCACACTCTGAACGAGATGTTGGATCGAATTCAGAACCTTACTGTCTCAGGCGATCAAGCCTCGATCTACTATCGTATCTAGGAGAAGTTTGAAGAGGTCAGAAATTTCAACCCACCCTCCACCCACATCGTCGCAGACAGGGAATCCTTTGTATAAATAGAAGTTTGTATGGTAGTCACAGTATGGGTCAAGATTCAGGAAGTGAATATTATCCACAATGTATATATTTGACCGTCATTGTTCTCTGTTGTGATCAACTAAAAATCATGTGCATTTATCTAACCAACACGAGGAACATTTAGATGTATCTCTGCTGCTTCAGGGAGTTTAGTTGCATAGTTTGACTTGGAAATCTGGATTCCAATCGATTCGTGCTTAATGCATATGCATCAATAGTGTATGATGAATTCCTTCATGCTCTTATTGCACTATGGTCATGCTAGTTAACTCCTCATGAGCTAGACGCCATTCGGCAGCATCACACTTTTTGAGCTGCTAAGTTAACTAGAAGTTTAATACTGCTCACTCGAGGCACTCAATGTGTGCATCGAGATACAATGTGTGTAGATTGGAGATATATACCTGATTCATTTTTCCTTGTTCGGAGTGATTAAATAGCATTAGTGTTAATTTTTCCTTCCCCAAAATTATGATCAAAATATATAAACAAAATTACCCATCTGTACAATGTTTATAATATCAAATTGACACCATCTATGAACACAATCCTCCGGTATTCTTAAATTGTTTATTTTGCGCTCTGAGCTGGTGGTTTATGGATGCACTTACTGCGGCTCACATCAGAGATATAAAGGACATTGCAGTCAAAGTACATGAATTTAAAATTTGATTCTAACAAGCGAAACATGTAGAGTTCATTCAGCCGATGGTAGTACAACTAAAAAGAGAAGCACTTCAAACAACCCAAGGACTCCTGGTGTATAGAAGCAGCTGGCGAACAGAAACAAATGTCATGCTAAATTTCAGTATTACCCGATGAGTTGAGATTTTAGAAGAAACTGGAATAAATTGTGGACAAAATCCGGAGTGGCGGTGGGTGTGTGCCCACTAAGAAACCATGAAAAAATTGATAGGAAAGTGTGTTGCTGCAGATCCAATAACCATGAAACTGATTCTCTGACAGGCTTTCTGTCCCATTAAGAACAATGCAAGCACGGCAAACTGGATTGATTTTATCACATGGAGAAGTGCTCAGTACGTTCGAGTCAAGTGTGTAAAGTCTGTTCCATTGATAAGCGCTCATTATGTCCATCGACATAAGATGAATCCAATTGTGTATAGAGTGGAGGCAAGTATGTAATTCGTCATTTGCTTCTTCCAAGTAATTAAAGAGCGTGGCAATATGATACTTCTTCCTCCACCAAGAGAGAATATACAGACGAAGTTATCCACCTGTCCAATGTTGATATTGCCGTTTTTCACCATCCATTAAGGCAAACACCCAGTTTTTTTTATCTTTCTAAATTGTATGTTTATGTTCATCTCCAAATTGATACTCCCTCTATAAAGAAATATAAGAGTGTTTAGATCACTACTTCTTTAGATCACTAAAGTAGTGATCTAAATGCTCTCATGTTTCTTTACGAGGGAGTATATTATTTGCTTCAGCCGGTGGCTGCCACTGCATCATGCCATTGGTAAACTGCGAGGAACATTTCAGGGGCTGGAGAGGGTCGCCGGAGACCTGAGCTCTGAGCTGGTGGTCGATGGCGCCATGGTAGCAAGCAGGGGCGGAGCCAGGATTTGGACATGAGGGGGGCGAGGAAGATAATAATCGCTCAAGAAACCTAATAAATGAATTTAGTCTCAAAAGTAGCATCTGTCTGAATGCATTGGCATCATATATTTGACAATACAAAATGCTAGATCTCTATTAGTTCAAATTTAACTCTACGAGTGAGTCAGGTGATTTGTATTTTGGGTAGCATGAATATTGGAGCTGGAACCTGGAAATAATCTACTTCCGTTATATTCCTCATGTCCATACTTCAACCATTAGAAACATTGAACAAAGAATGGAATTACGTTTCTAAATTGTAACCTTACCAGTTACCACATTTATTAAGTAGATCAAACTATTTTTATATGTAGTTGGACTAGCTCGCTATATGCGCCCCTGATCTGACAAATCTATTAGCAGTTTGTTGTATTACTATATACTCTATACCAGTAACGTACCTAAAGTTGAAACCGGTTGATAAAGCAGCCGTCATTCAATCGCTGGATTAGAAGCACGGAATGAATGCCCTGTGCTGCAGCGGCGACGAAAGGAGCAGCGAGATCTGAGAGGCGGCGGCGCATGGGCGCAGGAAGCCACGAAAAAAACTAGGAAGGAAACTAACTACTCGATCAACGGCTGCACGCACGTCAATTTTGCAGTTTAGACGCAAGCTGCAATTCAAGAGAGGCATACAGACAAAGTTGGTCAACACAGGGCATCCTTTGTACAGATAGAAGTTTGTATGGTAATCATAGTATGGTACATATGAGAAATGATCAGTCCTGATTTAGAGGGAAGTGGTTATTATCCACATTGTATACACATTTGACCGTCATTGTTCTCTGTTGCTATCAATCAAAAATCATGCACATCTATCTAGCCAACGCGAGGAAGGTTCACATAGACCATGGCTAGAAAGATAGAAAACAATCAACCATGTCAGCTGCAAGGTACATCTGCCGATTTAGGGAGTTCATTTGCATGCTTTGACATGGAAATCTGGATTCCAATCGATTTGAGCTTAATACCTGCATCAATAGCGTATGATGAATTCCTTCATGCTCTTATTGCGTTATGGTCATGCTAGCTAACTCTTCATGAAATAGACTCCATTCAGCAGCATCACACTTTCTGAGCTGCTAAGTTAACTAAAGTTTCTTCTATCACTCTGCCTCTATATATACTTGAGACCATTTTACACCTTTTGTGTTTGTGTTCCTTCGGTTGTGTGACTTTTGATGTGTCTTTGTGCTAGTGAGGTGAGATTTTAGAAGAAACTGAAAAGGAGATGTGAGTAGTTCGAACATGGCCTATTGGTGCTTTAACCAGCTGCCCCACAGACCGAAGCTCGGACGGGTAGGCTGCATAGGAGTGGGCTGCTCCACGAAGGCATCGATAGATTTGTTGACCGGACTGACAGTCTCGTGTGGAGAGATGTCGGTGGCCAAGCCCCTATCTGGAGGTGATTTCCAAGACATGCAGGAGTGGGAATCTCGGAACTTCAGATCCGGCAATAACGACAAGTATGTTTTATTGATTGATTCTGCTGCCGCGGACGAGGATGGCGGAGCATGAGGACCGTGTGGGACTGCCGGAGTGTTCCAACATAGTATTTGGCGGTCCCTATGACCTTCCTCTTTAAATCTCCACTGCAATGTGCGACGGCGACCTTCCTTGTTTGCATTTGTTGGTGGCAATCGGTTCTTGTCGTGACTCTACTGTTTGGTTTTGCAAGTATGGTCTTCACTTGTGTGACATCTCACATCAAAGGCAATGTTCTGCATGTAGCTGCTGGAATCGCGGAAAGTGGCGGCAACAACACTTGATGATTTTGATTTGGTGGTGCTTCTCAAGCATCAATCTCGAGCTCCGTGGTGCACTAGTAGAAAAAGGGCCTATTGTCCCGGTTGGTAAGGGCCTTTAGTCCCGATTCGTGAACCGGGACTAAAGGGTCGGTACTAATGCCCTGGCCCTTTAGTCCCGGTTCAATCCAGAACCAGGACAGATGGGCCTCCACGTAGCCTGTGCGCTGAGCCCAGGCAGGAGGGCCTTTGGTCCCGGTTGGTGGCACCAACCGGGACCAATAGGCATCCACATGTCAGCATTTCAGTGGCTGGGGTTTTTGTTTGTTTTTTGAAAGGGGGGGGGGTTGGGGGTTTTGGGGGGTTAATTTAGGTGTTTCATATATTGTGTTAGCTAGCTAATTAATAGAGAGAAGTGTCCTCTCTTTTCTCCATGCTTGGTCGACGCTACGTACTATACATACGTATAGAGAGGACTAGCTAGACACGCTAGCTAGCTAGTAAGCAAACGAAGGAAACAGAAGATCGTCATGAACATATATGCATACAGAGAGAAGTGATATCGACCACCTCTCCTTCTCCGAGAGATTGGTCGAACAACAAGTTATCATATATCTATCCGACACTACCGGCTACATATATACAATAATTATCTTTTACAAATATAATCTCCTAACATACGGACGCGTGGTCCACATAGTATTCTCCGTCTTCAGCGATCACGTGGTCAAGAAAGAATGCCGCCAATTCCTCTTGAATTGCTCGCATGCGATCTGGTGCTAGGAGTTCATCCCGCATCCGAAACATCTAATTTTCAGAAGGGGGTCAATACATATATATATGAATGAATGAAACTCAACACAAATGATGGTAATAAAATAAATTGTGAATATTGTTACTTACGCACTTCATATAGTTTGTCAGAGTAGCCCCGCTAACAGGTCGTGTGGCGGATGGACTCGCAAATGTAGTATCCACAGAAATCATTCCCTTGTTCCTGCCACAACCACTTTACAAGAAATAGAGGTCAATCAAACGGATAATTAGCAAGCATGCTAAATGGTATTGATGAAACTAGCGCTTGAATCACTAGGAGATGCGTGGAATATGCTACTATAGTACTTACTTTCGGGTGTCTAAATTGCAGCTTCTTCGGCAGTCCCGGAGCTTTTTTGGTGAATTTTCTCCAAACCCTGCCATACAAAGAAAATAATTACTTGATATCAGAAATGAACAAAGACGAGAGTTAATTAATATGTGTACATACCAAAACAATGAATGCATCAATTAGCTAGTCAGCACAAGCTTAGCTAATATATATAACTGGCCGGACTCGGTTCGATGATCACCGGAGCCGTCCTCACGGTCTACTTCTTCACCCTCTCCTTCTTGCACCGACATTGGGTCATCAGAGCCATCATAATCATAGCGAGGTGCTTCTTCACCCTCTCCTTCCAGACCATCGGTATCGTTGAGAAACATCAACGAGCAGACGGCATCACTTCCTTCTGCAATTATGTCCCTCAACAACGCTTATTGTATTTCGTCTCGGGGCGGGGTGTCCATAGTTTCTACAAATATTTACAATATGGCAATTATTATTCAAACATGACAGATATGGATATATTAGTGGCAAACGTAGAACTACCTAGCTAATCACAATAAGGAATCATATTAATTAGTGGCCTCGATGCTGCTTCTCTAGGGTTTCAGGTGGCCTCGACAATGCTTCAAGGGTTAGGGGTGGCCTCGAGAACGCTTCAAGGCGGGGGTAATATCGACCCCCCCCCCCCCCACGTGTTGAAGCTATCGGGAGGGGGTATATCGACAACGGCGACATACGTACATGGGAAAATAATAAGCTTGTTTTTTCCTTCTTAAAAATACATGAAGCTATCGGCAGGGGTATATCGACAACAACAACGACGACACTACATCTATGTCCCACAAGTGACGTGGGCATCGACGCCCGCGTCACTTGTGGGACGTGGATGTAGTGCCCCACACCGACGGCCACATGTATCTCACATCGACGATACTTTGTATTTAATTAGGGTTTCCTCTACCGCTCGGCGACCCTCGACGACGCTCGTTCCCGATAAAAAAAGAGGAAGAAGAAGAAAAAAAAGAGGAGAAGAAAGAATAGAGGAGAAGAACTCCTCTATTCTTTCTTCTCCTCTTTTTTTTCTTCTTCCTCTTATTTTTGTATCCTCTTCTTCCTCTCATGTTCGACGACCCTCGACCCCGATAACATAGATCCATCGATATCATTCCATATATACATAGACATCTACATTATATATGAACAAACATCTATGTCCCACAAGTGACGTGGGCATCGACGCCCGCGGTACGGTAGAGGGTCGTAGATCGCCGAGCGGTCGAGGGTCAAGGGGTCGAGGATCGCCGAGGGGTCAGGAGGTTGCCTAGTGTCAAAGGATTCAACAAAACCATGTCTTCATCATTAGGCAAAAGTAACAGGTGCATGATGGTACGAAGCTCTCCAAAGTTATTTTCGAACGGAGTACCAGATAGGATAATTCGCTTTTTGGTACAAAGTTCAGCAAGAACCTTCCGAATATCGTTATCCTTTGCAGAAATTCGTACAAAAAGGCAAATTATCCTATCCGGGACTCCATTCCAGAATAACTTTGGAGGACTTCGTACCATCATGCCCTGGTTACTTCCGGCTAATGATGAAGCCATGGATTTCTTCAATACTTTGACACTAGGAAACCTCTCTCGACCCCTCGGCGATCCTCAACCCCTCGAACCCTCGACGACCCTGGAACCCTCGACCCCTAGACGACCCTGGAACCCTCGACCCTCGATCCCTCGACCCTATAGAACCCTCGTACCCTCGACCCTTGACCCCTTAACGACCCTCGACCCTCTACCCCTAGTTCCCGACCCTCGACCCCTCGGCGATCCTCGACACCCTCGTTCCCGATAAAAATTAAGAAGAAGAAGAAGAAGAAGAAAAAGAGGAGAAAAAAAGGAGAAGAAGCTCCTCTATTCCTTCTTCTTCTCCTCTTTTTTTCTTCTTCTTCCTCTTCTTCCTCTCCTCGTCTTCTCCTTCTTCTTCTCCTACTTTCTCTACTTATTTTCCTTTTTCCTCTCCTTCTTTTTCTTCTTCTTCCTTCTTCTTCCTTCCTCTTTTCTTCCTTTTCCTTATTTTACTTTTTCCTCTCCACTAACATAAAATGCACTAACCTAAAATTCAACAAACATAAAATGCACTAAATCAATCAACTAACCTAAAATCAGTGATAAAATGCACTAACCTAAAATCGATATCTACTAACAACTTTAAAAGATTAATACATATATGAAAAAATGCATATATGAAAAAAACATCATCATATCATCAACATGAACATATCATCAACATCATCATCATATATATGAAAAATGCATATATATATATATATATATATATATATATATATATATATATATATATATATATATATATATATATATATATATAGGAGGAGGCTGCCTGCATTTGTAGTCTTTGGGCGCGGACCGGGCGGCGGCGGCAGGGCAGGGGCATGTGTGGCACGGTGTCGAACACAACGGCAGGGCGTGGTGGTGGCGGTGAGGGCGATGGCGATGGCGGCAGCGGGCAGCGAGAGGGCGCGGCGAAGCGGCGGCGGCGGCGGCGGCGGGACGGCGGCGGCGATGGCGGCGAGGGCGCTGGCGGCGGCGACGACGGGGGCGACGGGATGGCGAGGCGGTGGGCGGCGTCGGGGCAGCCTGGCGGCGTCGATGTGCTCAGCGTCATCGGGGGAAACTGGCGAGGGAAAAATCTGAAATTTCCTAAGTGTTGGCTTATATAGCAAAGCCATTGGTCCCGGTTGGTGCCACGAACCGGGACCAATGCCCCCCTTTAGTCCCGGTTGGTGCCACCAACCAGGACCAAAGGCCTCTTTTCAGCAGCCCAAAGGGCGGGAAGCGGCGGCCTTTGGTCCCGGTTGGTGGCACCAACAGGGACTAAAGGGGGCATTGGTCCCGGTTCGTGGCACCAACCGGGACCAATGTGAAGGAAATATGCCCTAGAGGCAATAATAAACTTACTATTTATTTCCTCATATCATGATAAATGTTTATTATTCATGCTAGAATTGTATTACCCGGAAACATGATACATGTGTGAATACATAGACAAACATAATGTCACTAGCATGGCTCTACTTGACTAGCTCATTAATCAAAGATGGTTATGTTTCCTAACCATAGACATGTGTTGTCATTTGATTAACGGGATCACATCATTAGGAGAATGATGTGATTGACTTGACCCATTCCGTTAGCCTAGCACTTGATCGTTAAGTATATTGCTATTGCTTTCTTCATAACTTATACAAAGTTCCTACAACTATGAGATTATGCAACTCCCGTTTACCGGAGGAACACTTTGTGTGCTACCAAACGTCACAACATAATTGGGTGATTATAAAGGTGCTCTACAGGTGTCTCCGAAGGTACATGTTGGGTTGGCGTATTTAGAGATTAGGTTTTGTCACTCCGATTGTCGGAGAGGTATCTCTGGGCCCTCTCGGTAATACACATCACTTAAGCCTTGCAAGCATTGTAACTAATGAGTTAGTTACGGGATGATGTATTACGGAACGAGTAACGAGGTTGAACTAGGTATTGGATACCGACGATCGAATCTCGGGCAAGTAACATACCGATGACGAAGGGAACAACGTATGTTGTTATGCGGTTTGACCGATAAAGATCTTCGTAGAATATGGAGGAGTCAATATGAACATCCAGGTTGCACTATTGGTTATTGACCAGAAACAGTTCTAGGTCATGTCTACATAGTTCTCGAACCCATAGGGTCCGCACGCTTAACGTTACGATGACAGTTTTATTATGAGTTTATAAGTTTTGATGTACCGAAGATTGTTCGGAGTCCTGGATGTGATCACGGACATGATGAGGAGTCTCGAAATGGTCGAGACATAAAGATCGATATATTGGACGACTATATTCGGACACCGAAAGTGTTCCGGGTGATTTCGGAGAAAACCGGAGTCTTTGGAGGTTACGGACCCCCCGGAGGAGTATTGGGCCTTATGGGCTTTAGTGGAGAGAGAGAGGGGCAGCCAGGATGGGCCGCGCGCCCCCTCCCCCTCTGGTCCGAATTGGACTAGGAGAGGGGGGGCGGTGCCCCCCTCTTTCCCTCTCCCTCTCCCCCTTCCTTTCCCCTCCTAGTAGGAGTAGGAAAGAGGGAGTAGGAGGACTCCTCCTCCTTGGCGCGCCCACAAGGGCCGGCCGGCCTCCCCCCTTGCTCCTTTATATACGGGGGCAGGGGGCACCCTAGGACACACAAGTTGATCTTCGTGATCGTTCCTTAGCCGTGTGCGGTGCCCCCCTCCACCATATTCCACCTCGGTTATATCGTCGCGGAGTTTAGGCAAAGCCCTGCGTCGGTAGAACATCATCATCGTCACCACGCCGTCGTGCTGACGAAACTCATCCCCGACACCCTGCTGGATCGGAGTCCGGGGATCGTCATCGAGCTGAACGTGTGCAGAACATAGAGGTGCCGTACGTTCGGTGCTTGGATCGGTCGGCTCGTGAAGACGTACGACTACATCAACCGCGTTGTCATAACACTTCCGCTTTCGGTCTACGAGGGTATGTGGACACACTCTCCCCTCTCGTTGCTATGCATCACCATGATCTTGCGTGTGCGTAGGATTTATTTTTTTTGAATACCACGTTCCCCAACAGTGGCATCCGAGCCTGGTTTTATGCGTTGATGTTATATGCACGAGTAGAACACAAGTGAGTTGTGGGCGATACAAGTCATACTGCTTACCAGCATGTCATACTTTGGTTCGGCGGTATTGTTGGATGAAGCGGCCCGGACCGACATTACACGTACACTTACACGAGACTGGTTCTACTGACATGCTTTGCACACAGCTGGCTGGCGGGTGTCAGTTTCTCCAACTTTAGTTGAACCGAGTATGGCTACGCCCGGTCCTTGCGAAGGTTAAAATAGCACTAACTTGACGAACTTTCGTTGTGGTTTTGATGCGTAGGTAAGAACGGTTCTTGCTGAGCCCGTAGCAGCCACGTAAAACTTGCAACAACAAAGTAGAGGACGTCTAACTTGTTTTTGCAGGGCATGTTGTGATGTGATATGGTCAAGACGTGATGCTATATTTTATTGTATGAGATGATCATGTTTTGTAATCAAGTTATCGGCAACTGGCAGGAGCCATATGGTTGTCGCTTTATTGTATGAAATGCAAACGCCCTGTAATTGCTTTACTTTGTCACTAAGCGGTAGCGATAGTCGTAGAAGCAATAGTTGGCGAGACGACAATGATGCTACGATGGAGATCAAGGTGTCGCGCCGATGACGATGGTGATCATGACGGTGCTTTGGAGATGGAGATCACAAGCACAAGATGATGGTGGCCATATCATATCACTTATATTGATTGCATGTGATGTTTATCCTTTATGCATCTTATCTTGCTTTGATTGACGGTAGCATTTTAAGATGATCTCTCACTAAATTATCAAGAAGTGTTCTCCCTGAGTATGCACCGTTGCCAAAGTTCGTCGTGCCCAGACACCACGTGATGATTGGGTGTGATAAGCTCAACGTCCATCTACAATGGGTGCAAGCCAGTTTTGCACACACGGAATACTCGGGTTAAACTTGACGAGCCTAGCATATGCAGATATGGCCTCGGAACACGGATACCGAAAGGTCGAGCGTGAATCATATAGTAGATATGATCAACATAGTGATGTTCACCATTGAAAACTACTCCATCTCACGTGATGATCGGTTATGGTTTAGTTGATTTGGATCACGTGATCACTTAGATGACTAGAGAGATGTCTGTCTGAGTGGGAGTTCATAAGTAATATGATTAATTGAACTTAAACTTATCATAAACTTAGTACCTGATAGTATTTTGCTTATCTATGTTTGTTGTAGATAGATGGCTCGTGCTGTTGTTCCGTTGAATTTTAATGCGTTCCTTGAGAAAGCAAAGTTGAAAGATGATGGTAGCAATTACACGGACTTGGTCCGTAACGAGGATTATCCTCATTGCTGCTGAAGAATTACGCCTGGAAGCACCGCTGGGTGCCGGCCTGCTGCGAGAACAACGCCGGATGTTATGAGCGTCTGGCGAGCAAAGCTGATGACTACTCAATAGTTCGATGTGCCATGCTTTACGGCTTAGAACCGGGTCTTCAACGACGTCTTGAACGTCATGGAGCATATGAGATGTTCCAGGAGTTGAAGTTAGTATTTCAAGCAAATGCCCGGATTGAGAGATATGAAGTCTCCAATAAGTTCTATAGCTGCAAGATGGAGGAGAATAGTTCTGTCAGTGAGCATATAATCAAAATGTCTGGGTATAATAATCACTTGATTCAACTGGGAGTTAATCTTCCGGATGATAGCGTCATTGACTGAATTCTCCAATCACTGCCACCAAGCTACAAGAGCTTCGTGATGAACTATAATATGCAAGGGATGAACAAGACAATTCCCGAGCTCTTCGCAATGCTAAAAGTTGCGGAGGTAGAAATCAAGAAGGAGCATCAAGTGTTGATGGTCAACAAGACCACTAGTTTCAAGAAAAAGGGCAAAGGGAAGAAGAAGGGGGACTTCAAAAAGAACAGCAAACAAGTTGCTGCTCAAGAGAAGAAACCCAAGTGTGGACCTAAGCCTGAAACTGAGTGCTTCTACTGCAAGCAAGCTGGTCACTGGAAGCGGAACTGCCCCAAGTATTTGGCGGATAAGAAGGATGGCAAGGTGAACAAAGGTATATGTGATATACATGTTATTGATGTGTACCTTACTAGAGCTCGCAGTAGCACTGGTATTTGATACTGGTTCTGTTGCTAATATTTGCAACTCGAAACAGGGACTACGGAATAAGCGAACACTGGCCAAGGACGAGGTGACGATGCGCGTGGGAAATGGTTCCAAAAGTCGATGTGATCGCGGTCGGCATGCTACCTCTACATCTACCTTCGGGATTAGTTTTACACCTGAATAATTGTTATTTGGTGCCAGCGTTGAGCATGAACATTATATCTGGATATTGTTTGATGCGAGACGGTTATTCATTTAAATTAGAGAATAATGGTTGTTCTATTTATATGAGTAATATCTTTTATGGTCATGCACCCTTAAAGAGTGGTCTATTTTTGATGAATCTCGATAGTAGTAATACACATATTCATAATGTTGAAGCCAAAAGATGCAGAGTTGATAATGATAGTGCAACTTATTTGTGGCACTGCCGTTTAGGTCATATCAGTGTAAAACGCATGAAGAAACTCCATACTGATGGACTTTTGGAATCACTTGATTATGAATCACTTGGTACTTGTGAACCGTGCCTCATGGGCAAGATGACTAAAATACCGTTCTACGGTACTATGGAGAGAGCACCAGATTTGTTGGAAATCATACATACAGATGTATGTGGTCCGATGAATATTGAGGCTCGTGGCGGATATCGTTATTTTCTCACCTTCACAGATGATTTAAGCAGATATGGGTATATCTACTTAATGAAGCATAAATCTGAAATATTTGAAAAGTTCAAAGAATTTCAGAGTGAAGTTGAAAATCATCGTAACAAGAAAATAAAGTTTCTACGATCTGATCGTGGAGGAGAATATTTGAGTTACGAGTTTAGTCTACATTTGAAACTATTTGAGTTACGAGAGTGATGTTCGGAGTTCCGGATGTGATCACGGACATGACGAGGAGTCTCGAAATGGTCGAGACATAAAGATCGATATATTGGACGACTATATTCGGACACCGGAAGTGTTCCGGGTGATTTCGGAGAAAACCGGAGTGTCGGAGGGTTACCGGAACCTCCCCGGGAGGAGTATTGGGCCTTAAGGGCTTTAGTGGAGAGAGAGGGGCAGCCAGGATGGGCCGCGCACCCCCTCCCCCTCTGGTCCGGGTGGACTAGGAGAGGCGGCGCCCCCTCTTCCTCTCCTCTCCCCTTCCTTTCCCTCCTAGTAGGAGTAGGAAGAGGAGTCCTACTCCTACTAGGAGGAGGACTCCTCCTCCTTGGCGCTCCCGCAAGGGCCGGCCGGCCTCCCCCCTTGCTCCTTTATATACGGGGGCAGGGGGCACCATAGGACACACAAGTTGATCTTCGTGATCGTTCCTTAGCCGTGTGCGGTGCCCCCCTCCACCATATTCCACCTCGGTCATATCGTCGCGGAGTTTAGGCGAAGCCCTGCGTCGGTAGAACATCATCATCGTCACCACGCCGTCGTGCTGACGGAACTCATCCCCGACACCCTGCTGGATCGGAGTCTAGGGATCGTCATCGAGCTGAACGTGTGCAGAACACGGAGGTGCCGTACGTTCGGTGCTTGGATCGGTCGGATCGTGAAGACGTACGACTACATCAACCACGTTGTCATAACACTTCCGCTTTCGGTCTACGAGGGTACGTGGACACACTCTGCCCTCTCGTTGCTATGCATCACCATGATCTTGCGTGTGCGTAGGAATTTTTTTGAAATTACTACGTTCCCCAACACAATGCCCCCCTTTTGTCCCGGTTGGTTCCACCAACCGGGACCAAAGGCCTTGTGCTGCCCCGCACCCAAATATTTAGTCCCACCCCGCTAGTTGAGAGGGAGCCACACCTGTTTATAAGGTGCGGTGCGCCTTCCCTCTCGAGCTCCTCTCTAAAGCAGGCTTTCGGGCCTAACCGTGCAATGTGTGCCTGTGGGCCTACTGGGCCTACCGCGGGCCTGAATCCTGGCCCATGGTAGGGTTTCTAGTCGTATTCAGGTCGTGGGGGCCCAGTAGGAGGCACTTTTTTTGTTTTTTTGTTTTCTTTGTTGCTTTATTTAGTTTATTTTGTTTCTACTTACAACAAAATACTTATTGTTGCTATATTTATTTTTTTCCAGTTTTTTTGTTTTGTTTTCTGCATTATTTATTTTCTTTTGTTTTTTGCTTTATTTTTTAATTCTTTTTGCTTTTAGTTTTCGAAAAATTATAAACTTTCTGTTAGTGCCATTAGTTTTGAAATTTGAAAAAACACTTTTTTTTGTTTTCTTTGTTGCTTTATTTATTTTATTTTGTTTCTACTTACAACAAAATACTTATTGTTGCTATTTTTATTTTTATTTCCAGTTTTTTTGTTTTGTTTTTTGCATTATTTATTTTCTTTTGGTTTTTTGCTTTATTTTTTAATTCTTTTTGCTTTTAGGTCAGCAAAATTATAAACTTTCTGTTAGTGCCATTAGTTTTAGAAAAATTATAAACTTTCTGTTTGTGACATTAGTTTTCAAATTTGAATAGTTAAAATTTGAATTCTTTGAAAATTCGACCTAAATTCATAGTTACAGGCTAATATTTCAGCATATATCCTGAAGTTACAGGTTTTGCAGAAGAAAACAACAAAAAGTTTGAGAGCATTCTGTTGTCTGTTATTGAGATGAAATAAAGTGGGATGCTAATCAACATAATTAATCAACAGAGATGGAATCGACCTGCTTATCAGTTTCCTCACTGAGTTCCACATCTTTTATCTTCAACGATGTCGCATCCCAGGAAACTTCTTTCCAGCCGCCGCGTACGTCTGTGCCAGCAGTTCGAACACCACCATCCCTAGATCTTTCTGCACCTTCTTCAGCTCGATGAATTTCTCAAAGTAGCCCATCAAGTTGTTGGTCACGTCAGGGTCGGGTGGTGGCACCCAAATCCTGCAGCTGTCATGTCCCCAGCTCTTCGAGAAATCAGTTTGCAAGGTCATATGCATCACTAACTACCACTGTGAACAAATATGTTACTAAATCCATCAGGCTGTGCCTACATAGCAAACCATAACTAATTAGAGAGGTTGTACCTCCCTGGACAATGATTGTGGTTAAAATAAGAAATTTAACTTTTACATGGTATGGTCAGAATTTGTTCAAATTGCGTCGTAGAAGATGAATATGGCAAGAGCAGCAGAGCCGTGTTCAGCTCTTTTCCCCCACTCTATGAGCAGGTCGGAAAATGAGATGCAACCTTACCTCCCATTGAAAATGAGTTGAGATATTAGCTAAAACTGAAAATGAGTATTTATCCCATGTATACATGGCAAACAATGGAAAATAAACGGCAGGTGGCCAACATGAAGAGACACTGTCACTCAGCATGAACTACACACCATTCAGCAGTATCAGACTTATGACTTATCACACTAATGTAACCAAAGTTTTACCCACATTGTCTCTTTATATACCTCTAAACCATATGCACCTTTTCTGCGTTCCTTCCATTGTACATCAGGTTACGAGTGTACACTCGATTACTGAAATTTTGATATGTTCTCTTGCCGATGAGTTGAAATTTTAGAAGAAACTGAAATAAATTGTGGACTAATTACGTTGTGGTCGTTGGTCTGTGCCCCCTGAGAAACCATGAAAATTTGAAGGAAAGTGTGCTGCTACAGCGCCAACATTCATAGACATGATTTTGTCCCATTGAAAACACCTATTTTTGACATGGAGAAACGTTTTGTTTGTTCAAATCAAAATGTGTACAACGTGTCTCGTTGAGAAGCACTCAGTATGTCCATCGAGAGAAGATGAACGAAGTATAGAAACAGAGTTATCCATGTGCACATTGTTTATATAGATTATCAATTTGTCACCATCCATGAGGGCAAACACCATTGTCTTCCTGAATTATTTATTTCGTTGTGTTTTTGTCCATGCTAATCTGTGGTCAAGATTAGGGGAGGAGGACGATGTGATTAAAATAAGCAAGCTCAACTTTTACAGAATTTGCTGAGAACTACTCCCTCCGTCCCATAATGTAAGATCTTTTCCGACTTTACTAGAATCGGAAAACGTCTTACAGTATGAGAAGGAAGGAGTAGCTTGTTACTTCGAAAGGAAGCACATACAAAAAAAAAGCATAGTAGAAGAGTGTGAGAATGGCAAGAGCAAAAAAGCCATTCTCTACTTTCCCCAACTCTATTAGTAGAATGATTCAACTCTACCTCCCGGCGAAAAGGAGAGATCTTAGTTCTAAAGGAAAGTGACTATTTACCCCAATGTATAAATCCGATCAGCATGTGAACGATTATGTGCAGGGGTAAACACGGGGAACACATTTACCGATGAGCTACACACCATTCAGCCTCATCACAGTTATCATGCTGCTATTGTAACCGGTGTTCTGAAAGTTGCCAACTCTGTCTCTTTATATATCTCTATACCATAGGTATCTTTTCTGCCGGGGTTCCTTCAGTTGGTGATCAGATTATGAGTATACACTCCTTGTGAAACGTTTGATGTGTTTTCTTGGTATTGAGTTGAGATTTTAGAAGAAACTGAAGAGAATGTGAACAAGACTAGTTGCTGTCTGTCGGTCATGAACAAGAGCGGGTTGTCCAATGAGTGTGCCCACTGAGAAAGCAGAAAGGTTTGCTGCCGCAAATCCATCATCCATAGACCCGATTCTGGCCAACTGAAAAATGCTCAGTTTATTCGATTTGAAGTGTATTGACCATGTCCCATTGAAAAGAGCTAAGTGCGTCCGTTACAGGAAACTTTAATCGAAGTGGGTAGAGCACCCGAGTATAGAGCCAACTACCTGCTTCTTCTTCGGTTGTACTAACGAGTAATTTATTAGCCGTATGATCCTTCTTCCATTCCCGAGATTATATCCAGCGTTTATTGTCAATGTTGTTACGATCCAAGAATATAATTTACCTGCTATATATAAATTATATAGTTTCTTATTTACTTTTCCATCAGTGAATTGTGGCCCAGAGGAGAGCAGGGACCCACTAACAGGACGACAACAATATTACTGTATGATTCCTGATCCAGTTCCCTTTTTGGCTATCTTACCAGAGAGTTCCCTTTTTTTTTTCTTTCTTCCAGAAGCTATGCGTTGCCGTATCACCATGGCAATTGTCCCTTGTCAGGTACACATGTACCTAGTCGTATATCTCAGGTTACAATAATGTGACATGAATGAAGATTCTGCTAAACTTCGAAACGAGGAGTTCATCCAGGAGTAATGGACGTATGGAACACAAAATCTCAGGGAACAAGAGCCAAAATCCAAATTAGCAAGCTCGATAAGAATTGTATGTCGGTGAAACTGAGACGAGAATTTAGAGCAAACTGAAAGTGACTCTATAACCCCAACCTATACGTGTTATGGGCATGCAACAACTGAAAAGTATGTGCGTCTGGCAAGGTGTGAGAAACACTAATTGATACTCCTCATGATCTAACATACCAATCAGCCCCATCACACTTATTGCACTGCTAAATTAGCAGACGTTTTGAACATTGCCTGCTCTGTCCCTTTATATATCTCTAGACCATATGCACATTTTCTGCAGGTGTTGTGTACACTCAGTAGTGAACTTATGATTGGTTTTCTTGCTAATGAGTAATGAGTTGAGATTTTAGAAGAAATTGAAAGAGAATATGGACAATCTGCGTGTTGGTCTAGGGTCTCCATGTGTGCGCACTGAGAAACCATGAGAATTCAATAGGAAAGTGCCGTGATGCAAATCCAGCACGTATAGAACTGATCATGTCCCATTGAGAAGTGTACAAGCCCAGCAAATTTCCTATGGATACTTGAGACACTTCTGATTCAGCATCCATAGACCTGATTTGTCCCGTTTATCTGGAAGTCTTGCAAAGTGGAGCGTATTTTATCCCATATAGAAGAGCTCAGTTCGTTCTGATTTCAAGTGTGTGGAGTGTGTCCCGTTGAAAAGCCCTTGGTGTGACCATAGAGACAAACTGATTCCAAGTGTCTAGGGTAAGCAAAGTGGGTGATACATTTTTCGCTTGTTCCAAATGATTGAAGAGCGGACAATACTGTACTAGTTTCTTCCTCAAGACTATGTTGAGAATCATGGAAATGGGGTTACCCATCTGCAGAATGTACCAAGCATATCATACACCAGAGTACCAATCATATCTGACCGTCCCTGGTGGAGGGCAGTTTAGTCATTGTTTCAAGGGTAATTTGTTATTTTTGTCACCCTCCGGTGGCCACCGTCCCGATCATTCAGCTACCATTCGGTTACCAGAAGAAGAAAATCCCGGATGAGTGTTGGCGCCGCCTTGAGCCGAATAAACTTCTCCGCCGTATGCTGCTCTGCCCTCCCGCACCAATGGCTCAACTCTGACGCCCGTGTGGCATATCGGGTCGTCCCGGGCGCCCCGATAGTTTTGTTTTCGTGCCGCTTGATTGAGATTGATTTCTCATGCTGACGTCTGGATGAGGAAAATAAGGAGTACAGATGAAACCAGGGACAACAGATTTGTCGCCAAATGATTGCTCCCGAACACTACTGAAGCTGTTAATTCATGTATAGATGAACTAGAATAATTTGTAGAACGAGTATGGTTGTGATAAAATAGCAGGCGAGACATTTTTCTACTAATTTATTCATCCATCCAACATAAATTTCTTCCAGCAAGCGAGCCGCCATGGGGGCTTGAACGGCGTGGGTCTTTTTCGGGCTCATCCCCGTCTCGTCGCCAACTACAGACGTGCAGAAGCTGCCTCAGGACAGCATGGAAGTCGCCCCAACCCCAGGGTGGTGGTTCCATGGTGGTGGCCGGCAATCCAAGCTCCGGCCGCCATGAATAAAATAGGGTTTGGTAAAAACGAATGACGCTGAATACTCGAAGAGGGTTACCACTGGGAGAAAAATGACCAGAATAAAAAAAATGTTTGTTATGATCATGGTTTTAAATAGCCCGCTATAGCCCGCTATAGCATTTAGAAAAGGTCCTGCGCTAAGAGTCTTTTGTTCAAACACTTGAGCAAACATTTTAAATAGCTCGCTATAGCTCCGCTATAGCACGCTATAGCATTTAGAAGAGGTCCGCCGCTAAGAGGCTTAGCGTGCTATTTAAAACTTTGGTTATGATTACTGTTTTGCCCCTTGGATCAAGGTACTCCGTGACTTTTTGAATTAGTACTCTGTGTGACTAGTTTTTTTTTTTGAGACAAACTCAGTGTGACTAGTGGTGCAGTACCAAATGGCTATCACCATTGGATCAGGAGAAATAGACGGCCCATATGTGTTTCGGGGTATTGTAAAAGAGCTCCTGCACAATGTTTATACTATCAATTTTTCACTGTCCATGAAAGCAATCATCCGGTGTTATTAAATTGTTTATTCCGTCCTTTTTCTGTCCATTCTGTGAACTGGGGTTATGAAGGAAGGGGATTTGCTCTGGTACCCCGCCTGTGACATCTTGTCAGGATCTTTAGGGGTTGGATGAGGAGGTTGCCTTGGGCGGGGGGTGGGGTGTCTGAAATTCTATTTGGCAGATGCTGCCTGCCCTTGGCCAAGGTGCAACCACACTGCGGTCTGGCAGAGCAGATTAACGGTGTCGTCTTGCATGGCCAGCAGCGATAGACTTGGTTTCTTCCATGGCAGTTTTGGTCCTGCAATGTCCGTCTGGAAAGAAACATTTTTTTTACACGAAGTGCAGAATTATTTCCACAAATTGACAATTATGCTTTGAAAAATTGTGATGATCTGTCCGGATCGCTGACAAACTGGGAGAAACATTTTAGAGGCTGGATTGTTGTCAGAAGACCTGAGCACCGAGTTGACGACCATTGATGCTGTTGCCGAGGTGCAGCCACATCACGGTCTATCATACTCCAACGCGGATGAACCATGTCGCCCAGTTGTGGAGGAGAACAGAAAGTTCCAGCCTAGCTCGAGCTCCATAGTACCCATTATCATGGCCATCTATTCACGTCGTGATTCGTGCGCCAGAAAGCATCACGTGACCATCTCGTGACCGCGCCTGCGTCGTTAGCGACAGGTCAACTGCGCATGTGAATAGTAATTCGCCCTAGGCTAGGTTCTGCATGCTAGTCGTTGCCTCGTTGGGGTCTGCACCTATTTGACATCTTTTGCACTGTTCACCTCGTGGCCATGGCATGCTGGGTGTGAGCGGTTTCTTCCACGTATTCACAGCCGTCCCCCACCACCATGCAAGTGAACGAGAATTGAATAGTGCTCTTATCTGAGGATCTAATTTTGGTGCACAACTGAGTGTCATACTACGGTTCAGCCATGGACCGCAGAACACATGTTCGTGTAAATAGTTTCTCGACTTGAGACAGGAACATAAAAGGTGCAGGTTGATGGAACAAGAGTTCGTGAAACACGAACGGGTTACTCGTCACGGCACCTCAAACGCTCTCTTTCTGTAACATAGAAGCACCGGAATATAGACATGTCACCTACTGCATCACTAGCAAGTTTTTGTTCCTGTCACCAATATGACAGAGCGGAGAATAGTGGGGTCAACAAAAAATTAAATAGTCGTCGCCGCCGCAGAGGGTCTGACAGGGGATGGAGACATAGAAAGTCATGTCATCTACAGTCCCTACGAGGCCCATCCCTATTTCAAATTTAGTAGGCGTCGCCGCAGAGGATTAAATTTGAGCGCCTGGCGCCAGCTGCTGAAATTCGCATCGAGGCACACATCCACATGAAAACTGGAGCCGATATGGACGCCTTTGATATGGGGTACCACGTAGGACGCGCTAGGAAAAAACGTTCTCTGGAGGAGAATGGCCAAACTGATAGGTCGATAAACAAATAGTCGACCATGAACATGATGCATGCTGACGCAGCCTTTACACGCTTTAACTTACTGAACCAATTTCTCTCTATACCTTCACCCCATTCATATCTTTGCTTCGTCCACCCTGCTAGGAATTGGAAGTTGAAAAAAACCGATCTTTACCTACAAAGCATACATGTGATCGGCATGTGAACAACCGAAAACTACACACACAGCTCGCCCGTGTGAGAACCACTAATTGGTACTCCTCACGAGTTTCAGTCACATCACACTTATTGTGCTGCTAATTTAAATGACGTTTTGAACATTGCCCACATTGTGTCTTTATATATTTCTAAGCCTAATGCATCTTTTTTGCAGCTTGCAACCGTCATGAGTGTACACTCACAACTGAAACTTTTATCTTGTTTACTGGCTAATGAGTTGAGATATTAGAAGAAACTAAAGTCAAATGTGGACAATTCGTGTCTAGGATGGGAGCGCTTGTCAGTATGTGGGAATTCACAAAAATTAAGCAGGAAATCCTCTGTTCCAAATCCAGCACGGATCTGATTCTGTCCCATTGAGAAGCATGAGGGCCAGGCAAAAATCTGTTGGAGTATAAGTGTGTACAGTGTGTTCTGTTGAGAAGAGAGAGACCAGATGGATCAAAGCGCATACAGTGGAGCTAAGTATGCGATTCATTTTTTGCTTGTACCAAGTTCCTCAGATAATGCTGACAAAGAAAAACTGCAGTTAAAACTAACTCACCACAGGTGCATCTTTCGAGTACCAATCACATATCCATATATACTTCAGAGCAGCAGCAGAAGTCTCTGTGAGCTGTAGGCCAAGCGGAGCAGTTTGCAAGTGGAGTACAGCACAAACCAAACTATCGCTCTGAATCTGTCAGGCTTCACTTGCAGAGCAAAGCACAACTAATGTGAGAGTTGGAACCTCCCAGATGGTTTCCTCGTAAGCCATCCCTGGACAAATATTAATGACTGAAATAAGCAAACTCAACATCTACATAATTGTTGAGAATTAGCTGAGTACTTGAAAAGGTAGGGCTTGCAAAAATTGCATAGTAAACTAGTGTGAGAACAGCAAGAGCAACCAGCCCATGTCTAGTTTCATCCAATGTATCAGTGGTTTGTAAGAAGAAAAAAGGGGTGCAACTTTACATCCAAGAAAAAATTGAAATGAAGTGATTATTTATCCCAACATATACATGCAATCAGTCAGTTAATAGCAGTATTTTATACGAAGCTGGCCAACACAAGAAACATGGTCTCTCTTCATGAGCAAGACAACATTCAGCAGCCTCATGCTTATTGCGCTGCTAACGCAACCGGCCTTTTGAACATTGCCCAGTCTCTTTATATATCAAATATACCATATCCACCTTTTCCCTTGGGTTCCTTCCATTGGTCATCAGGTTATGAGATGTACATGTAAAAAAAGGTCATGAGATGTAGAATGTGTAATGTTGGTTTGTTTTCTTGCCAATGAGTTGAGATGTTAGAAGAACCTGAAAGGGAATATGAACAATTGGAACCAGCATTGTGCGTGTCCACTGAGAATCCAGAAAAATTGAGCACGCATAAAGCAGGTTCTGTCCCATGCAGCAGTTTATGTACCCGTTAATACTCACCAAATTCAGTCCGACGGAGAAGTACTTTCAATTGGAAGTGTGATTAAATGGATGCATAGTTTTTCTTTAGCTATTCTACTGAATGAGAAAAAGTACTACGTTCGTTTAATTTATTTATTTCTCTTTAATTCGCCCACTTTCTTGTAACCTGCATGGGCGTGCGCATGCCAGGACCAGAGACGCACAAGGGGAGTTCAAGGGCGTGGCTCGGCACCACTGATCTCCCAAACGACCGGTGCCACAAAGCCCTTAGTTTTGGTCTCAAATCAAACTTTAATGTTTGGTTAAATTTATATTTTAAATATTATTAATTAAATACAATATGAAAACATATTCCATTGTGGATCTGCTTCAGCTCTTTGTCACGACCAAATATCTTTGTTTCCTTTGACAGCAAAGAGGTGGTCTCCGTCTTGACTAATTTGTCAAAGTGATGTGTAACTCCACGAACCTCCATATTCTCCAGCTGACTCCGAAGGAAGTCAATGAATGGAGATTGGATTGCATTGCCCTTCCACTTGCCCCTTCATCTCGTACCATCTAAACTCGTCAATAAGGTCCTCAGCCTCAGACACGGAATCCTTGAGAATCGGAAGGAGCTTGGCTACATGCTCTTCATAGCTTCTACACTCTGCTCCATTAATGACGTCATACATTGCAGGAAGAGTGTCACAGTGATGCTGTAGATCACATTGCAATACATAATCATGGAGACTTTACTCCTGTGAGCCACTCCATCGAGAGTCAGGGTGGACATGGTCTGGGCCTTGACCGAGCCGCCAGTTGGACCGGCCGCCGGCGACAATGCCCGAGCCGGACCGAGACGATCAGGAGGACCGGCCATGGAGAGGGCGGGGGCGTCACGATGTGGATGTGGTGGTCGTGAGCAGGGACGGAGCTCCCATGTAGCCACTGGTGTCAATTGACACCAGTGCCTTCTGGCCTTTCAGCTAATAAGTATTAGCAAAAATGCGTTTGACCCCAGCCCAAAAATTCCATTGACCCCAGCCCAGCAGCAGGGCAGCTAATCCCTAAAGCCTTAGCCTATAAGATCCATTAAGTTCTAAAAAAATCAAGAGCCTGCGGCAGCAAACAATGACACAAGGCCAGGCCCAATGCGTACGCACGTCTCTATGTATCAATTAATCGATCTACTGTACGCGAACAGACGGACGCCCTCATCTCTTCCCCTCCTCATCTCGATCCCTAATTCCGCAGCCGCCGCAGCGAATCGGCGACGAACGACGGCGAACTCGACGCCGTTTCATCGGGTGAATGTTGATATCGGCCGACCATCCGCCAGTGCAAAATCTTTAATTTGCAAGTGTTGGTTCTTCCCATCCCAAGTAATATGCACCCTCTCTCTCGGTCTCTAGACTGTCTACAATTCTACTTGTGCTTTGATTTCATGATGGCTATTGGCTAAGTAATTTCTTTGATTTGATTTGCCAAGGACCAGGAGGATATGGATAAATTTTTGTTGAAAGGGAAACGACCAGCACCAGATAGTAATGTGGCAGGGACTTCAAGGCCAGTTAGACCAAGACAAGGTCTTGCATCAAATAGGGTACTACTCCTCCGCCTCCGACAGAAATTAACTTAGATGCACTTCCTCATGATCCAGCTGATCGAAAAAGAATACGGCAGTACACAAAGAATCCTAAGAAGCAAGATGAGTTTTATCCTGATGATTTCAATTCAACACAATTGATGAATCTTGGTCATGAACTTCAGATTTTCATAGACAATATTTTCTACAATAACGAATGATGATGTGATTGATCTATTTAAGAAGATGGAAGATCGAGAAGGGAAGTTATAAAATGTGAGTCTTGGATCACTTTATTTTTCTCCCTTAATGATACTTATTTTCTGCTTTATTTGTTTCTTACTATTCTTGTGAATATAATATGTTCTTTTGTTCATCCTTTCCAGAAAGTTACAAGTGAAATGTTCCAAAGTCATCTTTTTGCCTATTATTTCCGGAATATGTAAAGAAGTGTTACTTTATGACTTCGTTCAGCCAATACTCGTTACTCGGTATGTAAATTTTTATATGTAATAATAATATCACCAGCTCGTTGCAAATTGTTGCTCTTTATATCGCTCTCGGCCATTATCTATGTTGTTGCACCACTATAATTTCTGCAAGAGGCTTAGCGTGGGCAGCGGTTGACACCAGTGCCCATTTTTTCTAGCTTCGTCCCTGGTCGTGAGCTTCTGCGCAGCGAAGACGCCGGAAGGCACGGGAGCGAGGCGAGCCATCGCGACCACGAACAGCACACCGGCGGCCGCAGCAACGTGCGCGTCGGGGTCCTCCAGCTTGTGGCCAGCGATGTGCTGGTGCACTAGCAGCAACGGACGCGCGCGCTGGGGTCCTCCGGGAGAAAGCCAACGACGCGGGCTATGTGTCCGGTGCCAGATCTATGTCTTGTGCACGTCTTTGTTGTCTTTTTTTATGCATTTTCTTACCCGCATGCAAATAAGGTAGCACGTGCATGAGCGCACAAATTTGTGTGTGCTAGTCCTCCATGATTAGTGGGTCAGACCTAACGTGGAGCTGAGTCCTAGTCGTGGGCGTAGTGGACGCAGAAGCCGGATCATTAATGAAAAACTTTTTACGCTGAACGAAAGGAAAGGGAAACGGCCGTATCAGATTGATACCGTCTTTCTCGTTCTTTCTGTTTCTCCTACGCTTAATGAATGGAAAGGGAAAAGGCAGAGAAACTCCATCCTTTTACGCTAATGTTACGCGGAATGAAAGCAAAGGGGTGGCCGCCCTTGTCGTGCGCCATGTCGACGGACTTCTCGCCGCCATCGTCGGAACTGCCTCATTGCCGCGTCAGTTGCTCGAATATGAACTGCCTCGTGCTGACCCCATCGCTGGTTCACGTCGCCGGATTATGCCCCAGACCCGGTATGTGGCTAGGCTGGGGCTTCCGAATGTGTTTCGGTTCCGGCTTTTGATGTTAGGCTTAGGCGAGTGGTCTGGGTAGTGGCCCAACTAGCACCCCTTCATCATTTTGGTTAGGAGTAGCGGCATATGTTGCCAAGATGGTGGATTCAGGCACATTGTTGTAATACTTTGTAAGGTCCTTGAGAATAATCAATAAAGTGGCCGTATGCATCTCCCAGATGCAGAGGCCGGGGGTCATCCTCCTTTTCTAAAAAAAAGGTGTGGTGCTGTGTACCTTAAATTAGTTTTATGTTTTCCCAAGTTGGACATGGTCGCAAAAATGAATGTGTCGAATACTCGGAACGAGCCAAATTAATACCGACATCCTCGATCATAAGTTTTTTGCTCCCTGGAATAATCGCATACGTGTTAAAAAATGTGGATTATGGAGTCCTAAAAAATGGCCATCTCATCATGGCGGCAGCAGTGCAAGTAATGAACCATTACATAATTAAACTGAATTGTTCATCTGTTGCAGCTCGAAATGCAGAAAAGGAAATAATTAAGATGCTGCAAACCAAACTGTTCTACTGAAACCTCAGCCAGTATGTTTGCATAAGTACAGTAAGAGTAGTGGTGCTCTGGTCTGCCGCTAAAACAAAGCAGAGGATGCTACTCTACTCCAGCAGCAACAGAAATGGGCAAAACCACCAAGCTTCTGCCCACCATAGTTCGCATCAAGAAAAGGGAACAAATGCTTAACAAGGCAAAATAAACGCCATCGATTTGGCGAGAAATGGTTTCCTGATGAACTTTCCTCTAGTCATCATATCTTACAGTTTTCATGCTAGCAGCTGCTTGTTGCATAATTAAACTGCACTGTAACTTTCCAAGTAGGACATGGGTCGCGAAAACTAATAGCCCAAAGAATGTAGATCAAATGCATCCTTGCATAATTAAAGTGCATTCGGTTAAAAACAATTGCATGACATGATAGCCCAAAGAAGAAGTGTTAAACCAGCAATGCTAACCAATTGTTTCTCATGCTCCTGGAACCTAGACCACCCCCCCCCCCCCTCCCCCCCATCGATTTTATTTTTACGCGACTTTCTGATGATGTAACTATTCCACAATAAAGCTGCCATGAAGGCTTTCCCTCAAAAAGCAAATACTAGTATTTGTTTCTCATACTCCCATTGAACCCCGAATGCCTGAAAAGTGTGGAGTATGGTATGGAGCACTAGATGTTCTCCCCCTCAGCAGCAAATCGCAATTCCTTCCAAAATAATCTGTTGTATCCATCCTGAAGAACATGTGCAGCTAGGGTTTTTCATCGCAAGGAGCCTCAAGCAGACACTCGTAAAAGGGCCATTTCATCATCATCGTGGCGACAATACAAATATGGTGCTCTACTGGTAGAAGAAGTAGAGGAGGCTACTCCAGTAGTGACATAAATGTGCAAAAAATGTCAAGCTCGATTCCTTCCAGTGCTATAACAACTAGGTTGTAGTTTGAAGCAATCAAAAGGCAAAACACAAACACAAAATTATATACTTCTGAACACCCTGCAAACAAAATGTCTTCATACTTCTAACTTCTGAAACCCCACTGCCTTATTAAATGTCACCCAAGCACCAGCAGCAACATCGGCAGCACATGCATACGTATACAACCACTGCCTTATATTTGTAGCTAAATATACACCCTGCACCTTGCACCACATCCCTTTTGAAATACAACCACCGATTCTGTGTGGATATGTATAATCTATCCATCGTAGAAGGCTGGAAAACATGTGCAGCTTGCTGTTAGCTTGGTTGCAGTTTGGCATAGATAACTATGACTACCGCTCTCTTCTGAAATTAAACCTATTAATCCAGAAACCTCACAAGTCAATAATTAAACGATTAACAATCTTGGTTGAAAACACCATCATAGCATAAAGTTGAAACTGATTAACCCACCCAATGTTTCCTCAGAAAAAATGGCCACACCTGTTTGATGTTTTGCGAAATGCAAGTTAACCCACCCAAGCTACCAAATCCGAATCAATCATCAAACCTATCATGGGATGCAAAGCGTGAACCACGCCGGCGGCGGCTTGTTCCGGTGCGGCCCAAGGCCATCGACCTTCTCCTCCCTGCCGTCCTTGAGGCTGAACAACCCGGCGCCACGCTGGTTGTCAGGGTAGTACAGCGACAGATCGTCGGCGGTGTAGTAGACGCAGCCGGCCCTAAGCTCAGGGTGCTCCCTCGTCGACACGCACAGCGAACCGTTCACCCCAACAAACAGCGCGGAATCGCCAATGTCGCCCGCCTGCTTCCATTGCTCGGCACCAGCGTCAAGGACCTGCACCTTGAATGTCAACCGATGTGTGATCTTATCAGACTGCTTGAGCACGACCATCAGCCGACCGCCCGGCCCCGTCACCAGGTACTTGCAGTGGTCGCACCAGGGTGTAAGACGTATGTTTTGGGAACTGCTCGACACCCTAAAACGGGTGTGGCTATCTCATTATATAGACGTACCAAGAGGTACAATACAAGGCATGTACAAGACTACATATATACAGTCTAACACCCTCCCTCAATCTTAACTGTAGCCTGAAGTACAAAGCAAGTTAAGATTGCGCCTACAGCCTACAAACTGTGGTTGTGGAAGAGGCTTCGTGAAGATGTCAGCAAGTTGATCTTTGGAGGAGATGAACTTGATACAAAGCAGTCTCTGTGCAACACGTTCCCGAACAAAGTGATAGTCAACCTCGATGTGTTTTGTCCTAGCATGAAACACCGGATTAGATGAAAGGTATGTAGCGCCGATGTTATCACACCACAAAACTGGAGGATGAGCTGGAGACACTCTCAGCTCTCGTAACAAAGACTGTACCCATATGATCTCAGCGGTAGCATCAACAACAGCTTTATACTCAGCTTCAGTACTGCTACGAGACACGGTGGCTTGCTTGCGTGCATTCCAGGCGATCAGGTTAGGACCAAAGAACACTGCATATCCCCCCGTGGATCGCCTATCATCAGGACTGCCAGCCCAATCCGCATCAGAGAACGCCGAAAGGTCACAAGACGTTGCAGACTGAAGGAGCAGACCATACGAAGCAGTAGAGGAAACATAACGCAGGATGCGCTTAACTGCCGAGAGATGAGTGGTACGAGGTGCATGCAGATACTGGCACACACGGTTGACTGCATAAGAGACATCAGGTCTGGTGATAGTGAGACACTGCAGACCCCCAACAAGGCTGCGATACTCAGTGGCGTCATCAGTGGAAAGAAGATCTCCATCAAGGGCAGACAACCTGTCAGTGGCAGACATCGGAGTGATAGCATGTTTGCATTGGAGCATCCCAGCACGGCCCAGCAAATCCATGGAGTACTTTACCTGACTCAAAGTCAAACCAGCAGAAGACCGTGACACCTCCAATCCAAGAAAATAATGCAAAGCACCCAAATCTTTGACAGCAAATTCCTCACCCAATGCGAGACACAAAGGCGATCCGCAGCAGCATTGGAGGAGGCGACAAGGATGATATCATCAACATATACTAAAAGATACATCGTCACCTCACGGCTGAAGGAGAAAGCGATGGCGTGTCGGCGATTGAGGAATAAACCCAAGAGCCGGTGCGAGAACCAAGGCGAGCATGCCATGCACGAGGCGCTGTTTAAGTCCATACAACGCCTTGACTAGACGACAGAGATGATGCGGCCGCTTAGGATCAACAAAACCGGGTGGTTGACGCATATAAACCTCTTCCTCCAGAATTCCATGGAGGAAAGCATTCTGCACATCAAGCTGACGAAGCGACCAACCACGAGTAACGGCAAGAGACAGCAGTATACGAATAGTAGTAGGCTTGATAACCGGACTGAAAGTGTCTTCATAATCAAGACCGTACCTCTGCTTGAAACCCTTGGCAACCAGCCGTGCCTTGTAGCGCTCAATAGAACCATCTGCATGACGTTTGACCTTAAACACCCACTTGGAGTCAATGATCTTGGCGCCCGAGACCGGAGGAACAAGCTGCCAAGTACCATTTTTGAGAAGGCTGAAATTCCTGCTCCATCGCAGCACGCCCGATGTAAGGAATACCCAGTGCAGCCTGAAAATGACGTGGCTCTGCCGTGGGATCCGCAGCAACATGAGCCACACATGCAGCAAGCCACGCCACCGTCCCGTCTTTGCGTTCCTTAGGACAAAAAATACCAGACCGGCTGCGTGTGAGCGGTCGATGATGAACCACAGCGGGCGGTGCTGGCACCACGGGGCTGGCCGCAGGCGACGAAGGCGTCGTGGCCGAGCCAGAGTCAGCAGACTCAGCATCAGACGACACTGCCGAGGCGGGGCTGGCCGGCGCAGCTGCCGTGTCTGCTGGGCCCGACGAGGGCAGCTCGTGCCTGCCACAGCAGGCGAGCGAGGCGAGCAGGCGCTAAGGCCGAGCAGAGGCGCTGGACGGGTGACCCGATCGGCGAGGCGGGCGGCCGGGTGCGGCGGGCGACCAGCGCAGCGCAGGCGAGCGAGCGACGGGCTGGCGACCGAGCGTGGAGGTGGGCGACCCGGCGAGGGGCGGCGAGCGGGTGTAGCCGCTGGCACGCGCCGATGCCAGCAGGCGGCGGTGGAAGCACCGAGCTGGCGGGTAGGACCCGCCATGCATGGGCCATGCACAGGATCATCGCGGCCATCATGAGTGTCGTCGAGAATCTCATCATCCAGGAGTTCAAGGCGAGCACCGCGTCCAATACCTGCAGCATGGTTAGGAAGCAACACAGGAGCATTTGCAACATCCACAAATTGGTCAGGTGAAGGTGTAGCGGAGTGAATAGGTGGTAAAGTAGTGATAGAGTGGTTCGGAAGAGCACGAAACGGGAACACATTCTCATCAAACACGACGTCACGAGAAATGTAGACACGATTGGTGGGAACATGAAGACACTTGTACCCGTTGTGAAGAGAACTGTACCCAAGGAAAACACACTTCTTAGACCGAAACTCTAATTTACGCTTGTTGTAAGGCTGCAAGTGCGGCCAACATGCGCATCCAAACACTTTGAGAAATGTGTAGTCTGGAATATCACCGAGCAAGAGTTCAAGAGGGGTTTTCATTTTCAGTAGTCGTGAGGGAAGCCTATTTATCAAGAAACAGGCGGTGGAGAAAGCATCACTCCAGAACCGAAACGGAACGGAGGCATGAGCTAGTAAAGTGAGGCCAGTCTCTACAAGATGATGATGCTTATGTTCAGCGGTGCCGTTTTGCTGATGTGTATGAGGACAAGACACACGATGCGAAATCCCAAGCTTATTAAAAAACGAGTTGAGGTTGTGATATTCACCCCCCCAATCGGATTGAACATGAATAATCTTATGCTTAAGGAGACGCTCAACGTGTGCTTGGAACTGAATAAAAACATTAAACACATCAGATTTGCGCTTGATAAGATATAGCCAAGTACACCGACTGTAAGCATCAATGAAACTGACATAGTAATTGTGACCACTAACAGATGTTTGGGCATGACCCCACACATCAGAAAACACAAGCTCAAGAGGATGTTTCACAACACGACTAGACTCTAAAAAAGGTAGTTGGTGACTCTTGCCCTGCTGACAGGCATCACAAATAGTTTCAGCACTTTTATTGGACACAACTGGTAGTTCATGGCGATGCAGCACATGACTAACTATAGGAGCAGCAGGGTGTCCAAGGCGCGCATGCCAGTGCCTAGGTGACACACGAACACCACTGAACACCTGAGGAGAAGACGGCGTAGGAGATGCAGACGGTGCGTCAAGTGCATATAAGCCATGGCGAAGACGACCACTAAGCAGAACGGCCCTCATGTCCCGATCCTTGATAAAGAAACGAAAAGGGTGAAACTCAGCAAGGACATTATTATCACGAGTAAGTTGAGGAATAGACAACAAACTACGCGTAGCAGAGGGAACTCGAAGGACGTTAGAAAGGTGCAGTTTGCAAAAATTGTGTGCAAGAAGTGATGCCTGACCAACATGGGAGATGCGCATACCTGCTCCATTGGCGGTGTGCACCTGATCATGTCCACGATACGGTTCTGAGCGGAGAGCTTGCCCATCTCGCTGGTGAGGTGATTCGTCGCGCTTTGTATCCATGTACCATCTTTGGATCAAGAAATCTGTTGGGTCCGCCCGTGGTCGTGTCCGGTCACCGCAGCTGCAACTGGTTATCATTCCTTTGCCATTGTTGCCAAGGCCAAGGAAATCTTGCTTATGGCGTCGCTGGCAGCGAGAGGCGAGGTGACGGTCTATGCCACAAAGGCGACAAGCACGAGGCGCCGCAAGCTGGAACAGCAAGCAAGCTGGCGACTCCCTCTGTGATAGTCGGCGCATTGCCCTTGAGGCTGTGGACGGGAAGCGGTGGTTTTCCACGATGGGGCGGCCGAGGTTTGCCACGTGTGGCGGCGTTGGCGGAGACGAAGCTGGGGGAGACACGGCGCGCCTTAATGTGCTGCTCACGCCCAAGGAGGCGCGCGTAGAGCTCACGACGCGGAAGTGTATCATCTCGACCATGGACGTTCTCAATGAGATTATCATAATCATCATCGAGCCCGTTGAGCACAAAGGTGGTGAAGTCCGCGTCCAGAAGTGGCTGACCAACAGAGGCCAGAGTGTCTGCGAGGCTCGTCATCTTGTTGAAGTACTCCGTGATGCTGAGATCGCCAAGTTTGGTCTCGCCTAGCTCGGTGCGTATGGAGTGCGACGGGCACTGAGGCCGGGAGGCTGGCTGGTGTGGAGGGCATACGCCTCCTGGGCGTAGCAGCGAAGATGACCATCGACGAAACACTCGGCGTGAGCGAGGACTGGATGGCTGAGAGAATGGCCTGATCCTGTGCCACCCACGTGTGATATGCCGGATGGTGAGGAGGTGGGCACGTGATGGACCCATCAACATAACCCTCCGGTGCGATTGCGGAGGAGAGGCGGGACTGCGCCGCGCCATGACGGTGGTTGTCCGTCCGAGCTTCGGCGGCGAGTGCGAAATAAAGCGGCGATGGCGGTGAAGCACGATCCTGTGGCGGTGGCGCATAGGGACCCATAGCCGGACCCATCTCGTGAGGTGGCGCGATGGCCAATGGCGCACCATAGCCAGGGGCACCAGCGTACGGGTCCCCTGGCGACGGAGGAGGCGCGGGCCCGTAAGGGAAGCGGCGGCGCCGCATATGGTTGTGTTGGGGAGCGTAGTAATTTCAAAAATTTTCCTCGCACGCAAGATCATGGTGATGTATAGCAAGAGATGGGAGAGTGTTGTCTCGTACCCTCGTAGACCCGGCGAAGCGATCTGGCGTAGAGGAAGTAGTCGACGTTCTCCTCGCGATCCGACCGATCGGCGCCGTTACTCGGCGCCCCGAGTTCTTGACACACGTACAGCTCGATGGCGTCCCTCGTACTCGATCCAGCCGAGTGTCGAGGAGAGTTCCGTCGACCGACGGCGTGATGGCGATCTTGATGTTTCACGGCGCGAGGCTTCGCCTAAGCTTTGACGGTATAACCGAGGTGGAATATGGTGGAGGGGCACCGCTGCACGGCTAAGAGCGATCCAAAGATCAAACTTGTGTGTTCAAGGTGCCCCCTGCCCCGTATATAAAGGAGCAAGGGGAGGGGCGGCGGCCAAGGGAGGCGCGCGAGGAGTCCTACTCCCTCAGGGAGTAGGATTCCCCCAATCCTAGTTGGACTAGGATTCGGAGGGAAAAGAGAGAGAGGGGGCGGCCCTTCTCCTAGTCCTAGTAGGACTAGGGAAGGGGGGGCGCGCCCACCTAGGGCTGGCCCTTCTCCTTTCCACTAAGGCCCATCGAGGCCCATTTACCTCCGGGGGTTCGGTAACCTCCGGTACTCGATAAATTCCGTTTTAGCGGAACCATTCGAACTCCAAACATAGGCTTCAATATATCAATCTTTATGTCTCGACCATTTGAGACTCCTCGTCATGTCCGTGATCACATCCGGGACTCGAACTTCTTGGTACATCAAAATACATAAACTCATAATAAGCATCGCCGAAACCTTAAGCGTGCGGACCCTACGGTTCGAGAACAATGTAGACATGACCTAGAACTATTCACGGTCAATAACCAATAGCGGGACCTGGATGCCCATATTGGTTCCTACATATTCTCGAAGATCTTTATCGGTCGGACCGCATAACAACATCGTTGTTCCTTTGTCATCGGTATGTTACTTGCGAGATTCGATCGTCGGTATCAATACCTAGTTCAATCTCGTTACCGGCAAGTCTCTTTACTCGTTCCGTAATACACCATCTCACAACTAACTTTATTAGTTGTAGTGCTTACAAGGCTTATGTGATGTGCATTACCGAGAGGGCCAGAGATACCTCTCCGAGCAATCGGAGTGACAAAACCTAATCTCGAAATCGCCAACCCAACATCTACCTTTGGAGACACTGTAGTACTCCTTTATAATCACCCGATTCGTTGTGACGTTTGGTAGCACCAAAGTGTTCCTCCGTAAGCAGGAGTTGCATAATCTCATAGTTACAGGAACATGTATATGTCATGGATAAAAGCAATAGCAACATACTAAACGATCGTGTGCTAAGCTAAGGGAATGGGTCATGTCAATCAGATCATTCTACTAATGATGTGACCTCGTTAATCAAATAACAACTCTTTGTTCATGGTCAGGAAACATAACCATCTTTGATTAACAAGCTAGTCTAGTAGAGGCATACTAGTGACATATTGTTTTGTCTATGCATTCACACATGTATCATGTTTCCGGTTAATACAATTCTAGCATGAATGATAAACTTTTATCATGAAATAAGGAAATAAATAATAACTTTATTATTGCCTCTAGGGCATATTTCCTTGATCTCCCACTTGCACTAGAGTCAATAATCTAGATTACATAGTAATGATTCTAACACCCATGGAGTCTTGGTGCTGATCATGTTTTGCTCGTGGAAGAGGCTTAGTCAGCGGGTGCGCAACATTCAGATCCGTGTGTATCTTGCAAATCTCTATGTCTCCCACGGACTAAGTCCGGATGGAATTGAAGCGTCTCTTGATGTGTTTGGTCCTCTTGTGAAACCTGGATTCCTTTGCTAAGGCAATTGCTCGATATTGTCACGAGAAGATTTTCATTGGACCCGATGCACTAGGTATGACACCTAGATCGGATATGAACTCCTTCATCGAGACTCCTTCATTAGCTGCTTCGAAGCTGCTATGTATTCCGCTTCACATGTAGATCCCTTCTGACGCTTTGTTTAGAACTGCACCAAGCGGCTCCTCCGTTTAGTGTAAATCGTATCCGGTCTGCGATTTAGAATCGTCCGGATCGGTGTCAAAGCTTGCGTCAGCGTAACCGTTCACGATGAGCTCTTTGTCACCTCCATATCTGAAAACATATCCTTAGTCCTTTTCGGTATTTCGGGATGTTCTTGACCGCTGTCGATGATCCATTCTGGATTACTTTGGTACCTCCTGCTAGGCTTATAGCAAGGCACACATCAGTGCGGTACACAGCATTGCATACATGATAGAGCCTATGGCTGAAGCATAGGGAACATCTTTCATTTTCTCTCTATCTTCTGCAGTGGTCGGGCATTGAGTCTTACTCAACTTCACACCTTGTAACACAGGCAAGAACCCTTTCTTTGCTTGATCCATTTTGAACTTCTTCAAAATTTTGTCAAGGTATGTGCTTTGTGAAAGTCCAATCAAGCATCTTGATCTATCTCTATAGATCTTAATGCCCAATATGTAAGCTGCTTCACCGAGGTCTTTCATTGAAAAACTCTTATTCAAGTATCCCTTTATGCTATCCAGAAATTCTATATCATTTCCGATCAGTAATATGTCATCTACATATAATATCGAAATGCTCTGAGCTCCCACTCACTTTCTTGTAAATCTGAGGCTTCTCCAAAAGTGCTGTACAAACCCAAATGCTTTGATCACACTATCAAAGCGTTTATTCAACTCGAGATGCTTGCACCAGTCCATAGATGGATCATTGGAGCTTGCACACTTTGTTAGCTCCTTTTGGATCGATAAAACCTTCGGTTGCATCATATACAACTCTTCTTCCAGAAATCCATTCAGGAATGCAGTCTTTACATCCATTTGCCAAATTTCATAATTATAAAATGCGGCAATCGCTAACATGATTCGGACGGACTTAAGCATCGCTACGGGTGAGAAGGTCTCATCGTAGTCAATCCCTTGAACTTGTCGAAAACCTTTTGCGACAAGTCGAGCTTTATAGACAGTAACATTACCATCAGCGTCAGTCTTCTTCTTGAAGATCCACTTGTTTTCTATTGCTTGCCTACCCTCGAGCAAGTCAACCAAAGTCCATACTTTGTTTTCATACATGGATCCCATCTCAGATTTCATGGCCTCAAGCCATTTTGCGGAATCTGGGCTCACCATCGCTTCTTCATAGTTCGTAGGTTCATCATGATCTAGTAGCATGACTTCGAACAGGATTGCCGTACCACTCAGTGCGGATCTTACTCTGGTTGATCTACGAGGTTACGTAGTAACTTGGTTTGGAAGTTTCATGATCAACATCATCAACTTCCTCACTACTTGGTGTAGGTGTCTCAGAAACTGGTTTCTGCGACGAACTACTTTCAAGTAAGGGAGAAGGTACAATTACCTCATCAAGTTCCACTTTCCTCCCACTCACTTCTTTCGAGAGAAACTCCTTCTCTAGAAAGGATCCATTCTTAACCGAATGTCTTGCCTTGGATCTGTGATAGAAGGTGTACCCAACTGTCTCCTTTGGGTATCCTATGAAGACACATTTCTCCGATTTGGGTTCGAGCTTATCAGGTTGAAGCTTTTTCACATAAGCATCGCATCCCCAAACTTTAAGAAAGCGACAACTTTGGTTTCTTGCTAAACCATAGTTCATAAGGTGTCGTCTCAGCGGTTTTGACGGTGTTCTATTCAGTGTGAATCGGCCGTCTCTAGAGCATAACCCCAAAGCGATAGCGGTAAATCTGTAAGAGACATCATAGATCGCACCATATCTAGTAAAGTGCGATTCTGACGTTCGGACACACCATTACGTTGTGGTGTTCGGGTGGCGTGAGTTCTTGAAACTATTCCACATTGTTTCAAATGTAGACCAAACTCGTAACTCAAATATTCACCTCCACGATCAGATCGTAGAAACTTAATTTTCTTGTTACGATGATTTTCAACTTCACTCTGAAATTCTTTGAACTTTTCAAATGTTTCAGACTTATGTTTCATTAAGTAGATATACCCATATCTGCTTAAGTCATCTGTGAAGGTGAGAAAATAACGATATCCATACGAGCCTCAACATTCATTGGACCACATACATCTGTATGTATGATTTCCAACAAATCTGTTGCTCTCTCCATAGTACCGGAGAAGCGGTGTTCTAGTCATCTTGCCCATGAGGCACGGTTACATAAGTGCCAAGTGATTCATAATCAAGTGACTCCAAAAGTCCATCGGTATGGAGTTTCTTCATGCGCTTTACACCGATATGACCTAAGCGGCGATGCCACAAATAAGTTACACTTTCATTATTAACTCTGCATCTTTTGGTTTCAACATTATGAATATGTGTATCACTACTATCGAGATTCATCAAAATAGACCACTCCTCAAGGGTGCATGACCATAAAAGATATTACTCATATAAATAGAACAACCATTATTCTCTGATTTAAATGAATAACCGTCTCGCATCAAACAAGATCCAGATATAATGTTCATGCTCAACGCAGGCACCAAATAACAATTATTTAGGTCTAAAACTAATCCGAAGGTAGATGTAGAGGTAGCGTGCCGACCGCGATCACATCGACTTTGGAACCATTTCCCAGCGCATCGTCACCTCGTCCTTTCCGGTGTTAAGCAATCCGTAGTCCTGTTTGAGTTGCAAATATTAGCAGAACCGAGTATCAAATACCAGTGCTCTGCGAGCTCTAGTAAGGTACACATCAATAACATGTATATCACATATACCTTTGTTCACCTTGCCATCCTTCTTATCCGCCAAATACTTGGGGCAGTTCCGCTTCTAGTGTCGATCGCTTGCGGTAGAAGCACTTAGTTTCAGGCTTAGGTCCAGACTTGGGTTTCTTCTCTGAGCAGCAACTTGCTTGCTGTTCTTCTTGAAGTTCCTTCTTCTTCCCTTTGCCTTTCTTCTTGAAACTAGTGGTCTTATTGACCATCAACACTTGATGCTCCTTCTTGATTTCTACCTCCGCAGCCTTTAGCATTGCGAAGAGCTCGGTATAGTCTTTACTAATCCTTGCATATTATAGTTCATCACGAAGCCTTTGTAGCTTGGTGGCGGTGATTGGAGAATTCATCAATGACACAATCATCCGGAAGATTAACTCCCAATTGTGTCAAGTGATTGTAGTACCCGGACATTACGAGTATATGCTCACTAATGAACTATTCTCCTCCATCTTGCAGCTATAGAACTTATTGGAGACTTCATATCTCTCAATCCGGGCATTACTTTGGAATATTAACTTCAACTCTGGAACATCTCATATGCTCCATGACGTTCAAAAGCGTCGTTGAAGTCCGGTTCTAAGCCGTAAAGCATGGCACCTTGAACTATAGAGTAGTCATCGACTTTGCTCGCCAGACGTTCACAACATCTGGTGTTGCTCAGCGAGCACTGTCACCTAGCGGTGCATCCGGGGCGTAACTCTTACGTGCAGCAATGAGGATAATCCTCAGATTACGGACCCGATCCGTGTAATTGCTACCATCATCTTTCAACTTTGCTTTCTCAAGGAGCGCATTAAAATTCAACGGAACAACAGCACGAGCCATCTATCTACAATCAAACATAAACAAGCAAGATACTATCAGGTACTAAGTTCATGATAAATTTAAGTTCAATTAATCATATTACTTAAGAACTCCCACTTAGAAAAACATCTCTCTAGTTATCTAAGTGATCACGTGATCCAAATCAACTAAACCATAACCGATCATCACGTGAAATGGAGTAGTTTTCAATGGTGAACATCTTATGTTGATCATATCTACTATATGATTCACGCTCGACCTTTCGGTCTCCGTGTTCCGAGGCCATATCTGCATATGCTAGGCTCGTCAAGTATAACCCGAGTATTCTGCGTGTGCAAAACTGGCTTGCACCCGTTGTAGATGGACGTGAGAGCTTATCACACCCAATCATCACGTGGTGTGCAGGCACGACGAACTTTGCAGCGGTGCATACTCGGGAGAACACTTCTTGATAATTTAGTGAGAGATCATCTTATAATGCTACCGTCGATCAAAGCAAGATAAGATGCATAAAGGATAAACATCACATGCAATTCAATATAAGTGATATGATATGGTCATCATCATCTTGTGCTTCATGATCTCCATCTTGCTGCACCACCATGATCACCATCGTCACCGGCGCGACACCTTGATCTCCATCGCAGCATCGTTGTCGTCTCGCCAAACTTATGCTACTACGACTATCGCTACCTCTTAGTGATAAAGTAAAGCATTACATGGCGATTGCATTGCATACAATAAAGCGACAACCATATGGCTCCAGCCGATTGCCGATAACTACGGTTACAAAACATGATCATCTCATACAATAAAATATAGCATCACGTCTTGACCATATCACATCACAACATGCCTGCAAAAACAAGTTAGACGTCCTCTACTTTGTTGTTGCAAATTTTACGTGGCTGCTACGGGCTTTAGCAAGAACCAGTCTCACCTATGCATCAAAACCACAACGATACTTCGTCAAATAGACTCCGTTTTAACCTTCTTCAAGGACGGGCGTAGCCATACTCAGTTCAACTAAAGTGAGAGAGACAGCACCCACGGTCACCTTTAAGCAGCGAGTGCTCGCATGGCGGTGAAACCAGTCTCGCGTAAGCGTCTGGCGTAATGTCGGTGCAGGCGCTTCATCTCACAATACCGCTGAACCAAAGTATGACATGCTGGTAGGTAGTATGACTTGTATCGCCCACAACTCATTTGTGTTCTACTCGTGCAAAACATCAAACCATAGAACAAAACCTAGGCTCGATACCCTTTGTTGGGGAGCGTAGTAATTTCAAAATTTTCCTACGCACACGCAAGATCATGGTGATGTATAGCAGCGAGATGGGAGAGTGTTGTCTCGTACCCTCGTAGACCGAAGCGGAAGCGATCTGGCGTAGAGGAAGTAGTCGTACGTTTTCCTCGCGATCCGACGGATCCGGCGCCGTTACTCGGCGCCCCGAGTTCTTGACACGTACAGCTCGATGGCGTCCCTCGTACTCGATCCAGCGAGTGTCGAGGAGAGTTCCGTCGACCACGACGGCGTGGTGGCGATCTTGATGTTTCACGGCGCAGGGCTTCGCCTAAGCTTGACGGTATAACCGAGGTGGAATATGGTGGAGGGGGCGCGCACGGCTAAGAGCGATCCAAAGATCAAACTTGTGTGTTCAAGGTTCCCCCTGCCCCGTATATAAAGGAGCAAGGGGGGGGCGGCGGCCAAGGGGAGGCGCGCGAGGAGTCCTACTCCCTCGGGAGTAGGATTCCCCCAATCCTAGTTGGACTAGGATTCCGGAGGGAAAGAGAGAGAGGGGGCGGCCCTTCTCCTAGTCCTAGTAGGACTAGGGAAGGGGGGCCTAGCGCCCACCTAGGGCTGGCCCTTCTCCTTTCCACTAAGGCCCATCGAGGCCCATTTACCTCCGGGGGTTCGGTAACCTCCGGTACTCGATAAATTCCGTTTTCGCCGGAACCATTCGAACTCCAAACATAGGCTTCCAATATATCAATCTTTATGTCTCGACCATTTTGAGACTCCTCGTCATGTCCGTGATCACATCCGGGACTCGAACTTCTTGGTACATCAAAATACATAAACTCATAATAAGCATCGCCGAAACCTTAAGCGTGCGGACCCTACGGTTCGAGAACAATGTAGACATGACCTAGAACTATTCACGGTCAATAACCAATAGCGGGACCTGGATGCCCATATTGGTTCCTACATATTCTCGAAGATCTTTATCGGTCGGACCGCATAACAACATCGTTGTTCCCTTTGTCATCGGTATGTTACTTGCGAGATTCGATCGTCGGTATCAATACCTAGTTCAATCTCGTTACCGGCAAGTCTCTTTACTCGTTCCGTAATACACCATCTCACAACTAACTTTATTAGTTGTAGTGCTTACAAGGCTTAAGTGATGTGCATTACCGAGAGGGCCGAGAGATACCTCTCCGACAATCGGAGTGACAAAACCTAATCTCGAAATCGCCAACCCAACATCTACCTTTGGAGACACCTGTAGTACTCCTTTATAATCACCCGATTCGTTGTGACGTTTGGTAGCACCAAAGTGTTCCTCCGGTAAGCAGGAGTTGCATAATCTCATAGTTACGGGAACATGTATATGTCATGGATAAAAGCAATAGCAACATACTAAACGATCGTGTGCTAAGCTAAGGGAATGGGTCATGTCAATCAGATCATTCTACTAATGATGTGACCTCGTTAATCAAATAACAACTCTTTGTTCATGGTCAGGAAACATAACCATCTTTGATTAACAAGCTAGTCTAGTAGAGGCATACTAGTGACATATTGTTTTGTCTATGCATTCACACGTGTATCATGTTTCCGGTTAATACAATTCTAGCATGAATGATAAACTTTTATCATGAAATAAGGAAATAAATAATAACTTTATTATTGCCTCTAGGGCATATTTCCTTCAGGTTAGAGGTAGCGTCGGCGCCCGTAGAACTCTTCTGACGAAGACGCCGTGGGAACCATCGGCCAGGCGGCCCGCGGCGGTGGTGGAGCACCCGGAGCAGGGGCGCCATACCACGAAGGGCCATAGGCCGGACCCGAGTACGGGTGCGGGGCGGCATATGGCGACGCAGTGGCAGCGCCATAGGTTGGTCTTGGCGGTGCCGTCGCCGCGGCTGGCCTGGAAGGCGGCGGCTGGTGGGGCACCCGTAGAGGTCGAGGCGACGGGCCACGGAGGATGGCGGCGGAGGAGGTCGCCGTGGCGGCGCCCGATCCGTCGGGGACCCAGCTGGCGTGGGTGTTCCACCACGCCGAGACCCGCTGCCGAGGGCTGGGAGGCCAGAGCGGCGACAAGTGCGGCGGGGGCGGCGCATGGGGCGGCAGCGGAGGCGGCGTCGAACAGGAGTAGCGGTCAGCGCGGCGGCGGCGGCGGCGGCGATGGCGGCAGCGGAAGACATCGTAACCCTAAACTGATACCATGTAAGACGTATGTTTTGGAAACTGCTCGACACCCTAAAACGGGGTGTGGCTATCTCATTATATAGACGTACCAAGAGGTACAATACAAGGCATGTACAAGACTACATATATCTGATCTAACAGGGGCTGCCTCGGGGTGGACACGGTCCGAGCGGTCCGGTCCCTGTCCGAGCAGCGTTTGGACCGGCCGCCGGCGGTCGGTCCGGACCGGACCGAGCAACGTCGCGGTCCTGTTTTCGAGGACGGACCGGCAATGGCGAGCTCGGGCGGACCGAGAGGACCGTGAGGACCGGCCAAGACATGGGCGAAGCGCTCTGGAGCTCGGCGGCGGCTCGCCGGAGAGATATCTTGCTAGAGGAAGCGCAGCTCGCCGAAAAAGATGTCTAGGAGCTTGAAGCATCGAGGAAGCTACGTGACCAAGAAGAACACGGAGGAGCTCATCGGCGGCGAATCGACACGACGGCGGTGGGCGGAGATGAAAGGAGCGATGGCTGATGCGGCTCGTAGGACCTCCCTCATCGATTTTTTGCGGAGATGATAGATCTCACGACGGAGGAACTCCTAGACATGATGGTTCGTCCCAGGAAGGCTGGTGGCCATGGTGTTATGCGGTGGTGCTCTGCTTGTGCGTTGGATGGCGGCGGCCGCGGCACAGGTGCGTGGCCCTGTCACGCCTTGGCCGCCACGCACTGGCCAAGCCCCTGTCAAGCCCCCGCCATGCCCCCGGCAAGCCCCCAGCCATGCCCCCGCCCTGCTCTGGCCATGCCCCCGCCCTGCTCTGGCCATGCCCCCGCCATGCCGCCGGCTGCTTCTTCGGTCCGCTCGGTCGGCCCGAGCTTTAACGGACGGACGGCGATTTCGGTCTTGTTTTGAGGACGGACGGCCGATTTTTGTCGGGCGAGGACCGAGCCAGCCCGGACCGAGCGGGCCATGAGCCGGTCCAAAAGACCGCTCGTGCCGTCCACCCTGAGGGCTGCCCTTGTGCTACCACCACACCATGCTGGGCGTCGACGCAGGGAGCGCGCGCTAGCTGCTCGCCGGTGACCGGGTTGACGAGGCGGAGCCGGGCGAAGATGTCGGCAGTGACGAGCCACCCGCGGGAGATGAGGAGCCCAGGATGAGCTGGTCGGGGCCCGGTGCGCGCACGACGGCGGAGCGGCGGTCCGTGAGCGAGAAGAGCGTGGCGGTGTCCGAGGAGTCACCGGGCAGGACGAGGCATGGCGCCTCCGGCATGCGGAAGGCGGCGGCGAAGGCGAGGCGGTCGATGAGGCACAGGCGGGCTTGGATGTTGGCTAGCATGTCCGGCGGGAGGCCGGAGACGCCTGCTTGATTCCGTAGCATTGGATTGGGGATTGGAGGGTGGTCTGCGTGGTCCGATCGGGAATCAACGGTTCAAAAATTGACTAGCAGCCTTCTTTTTGATCTCAACTGTTGCTAGGTCAGCGTGCCACTTGTATAGGGCAACTCGTTGGTCCTCGCTATATGTAGCTGTTGTAACCTTGAGATCAATAAAGACTTTGGTATCAGACAGACTGCGCGCCATGGCAGCCTGCGGACGCCACTTCCTCCCCGGCCATGTCCTCGGTTTCCTCCGTCGCTGCCTCTCAGTCTTACATCCCTGGCCTTCTCTCTGGCTCCTCCTCTGACCCTCTCTGGCGGCCCCCTCCCGGCATATCCCTCACCATCCTCTCTGTCCCTTTGTTCTCCAGCTGCAATCCACCGGCCATCATCGCCACCCCACCTGCTTCTCGCTACGGCAATCTCTTCAACCATCATATCACCAATCACATCAAGTTCAAACTTGATCCTCCCAGCACAACAATCACAAGTGGCGTGCCTTCTTCCTCTTCGTCCTCCTCACATACAATGCCGCCCACCATGTTCAGCAGAAGCCGCCGGCCCACCCCAATGACTTGTGGAACTTCGCCGACATCCACATTGCCCTCTGGATTTACTCCGTCGTGGCGGACTCCCTCAGCGATCTGCTTCCTATGGACGATGATACCACCGCCTACCAGCTCTCGTGCCGCATCCATGACTATTTCCTTGCTAGCCGCGCCGTAAAATACATGCAGCTCAAGCGGCAGTATCGGAACCTGAAGCAGGGCGATCTCCCCATCACCGAATACGCATGGTGGCTGGAGGTGCTTGCCGATGGGCTCGTGGACGTCGAACAGCCCGTCTCCGATGCCGACCTCGCCATGTAGCTCTTCCATGGGCTCAAATAACGCTTCGAGCCGATCCGCATTGTCCACGGTGACACCGTCCCCTTGCTGCCATTCGATGTCGTCATGTCCCGGCTGCTCCTCACGGAGGACTCCCTCGCTCAGCGCGCCGCGGACACGAGCACCTTCTCCTGCTCCATCACCACTGGCGGCGGCCTTGGCAACGAACCTGATCGCGATGACCGCGGCAACCACTCTGGCGATCAGGATGAGCCTCCGGGGCACAGCTCCGGCACCGGCTCCGACCATCCTGGCAACGGTTTGGGCTCCCTCGCCACTGGTGCTCGCGATGGCAGCACCGGCTCGTGGACGTCGAACAGCCCGTCTCCGATGCCGACCTAGCCATGCAGCTCTTCCATGGGCTCGACCAACGCTTCGAGCCGATCCGCATTGTCCTCAGTGACACCGTCCCCTTGAGGTCGTTCGATGTTGTCATGTCCCTGCTGCTCCTCGCGGAGGACTCCCTCGCTCAGCGCGCCGTGGAGGCGTGGACACGAGCGCTTTCGCCTTCTCCATCACCACCGGCGGTGGCCTCAGCAACGGTGTTGATCGCGGTGACCACGGCGACTGCTCTGGCGATCACGATGAGCCTCCCTGGCGCAGCTCCGGCAACGGCTCCGACCATCCTGGCAATGGCTTGGGCTCCCACGCCACTGGTGCTCGCGATGGCGGCACTGGAGATCGCGATCGTGACCGTGGCCGTTGTTGTGGTCGTGGTGCTGGTCGCAATGACTCATCTTCCCAAATTTACCTCCAAAACATATCGCCAAATGCTCCCCAACCTAGCTCCTCACCGAAACCTCCGGCTCAGCCTGGACGACACGAGCGGGCTTTCCGGCCCGCTCGTGGCCCGTTTAGGACCGGCCCGTACGGTCCAGGCCCGACAAAAAAACTAGCCGGTCCGAGCCCAGAAAAGGAGACCGAAATTTTTCGGTCGGTCCGATCTTTATCCGGGCGACCAAAGCGGACCGCTGGCGGAAAAGGCCCATCAAGTGTCTGAGATAAGCCGCCGAGGCCCACCCGAGCCGGCGACCCCCTCCCTCGTTCCATTCCCCAGCTCGATTCCTTCTTCGTTCGCCCCTCGGCGCCGCCTCCTCTGTTCCTCTATCCTCGTCGTCATGGCCACGGCAACCCCGAGCGAACCACGCGTCTCCGAGCACCGCCGCGCCGCCATCTTCTGCTGTGCGATGAATTGGTCGAGACGCCGCCTACATGCGCGACGCATCCTCTCTTCCCGACCAAGGCCGCCATCAATTTTGTCGCGATCGTCAAGTCCGGCCTTCTTGGCGTGATGAAGCGATGCAACCTGTGCACGCGAGCACGCAGGAACGCCTGGCTGTATCTCCTTCTTTGCCCGTCATGTCGCGAACACTCTTGAATAAATCCGAAGCTCTGTCACGTTTCGATTAGTTCAGTTAACACTTTGGTTTTTCGTCGGGTTAGTCTCGAACACTTTCATACATTAGCTAGTTTAGCTCGCGGGTCTAATTTCACAGGCGGACTCGCGCCTCGTCGGTCTGCTCGTGGAGCGGCACCGGTGTTGTGGATCACGTCACGCAAAGTCGAGGGCCCACGAAGCCTTGTTTCCGTTACGTAAGTCGACTAATAGAGCGAAAAGGTCTGAAGTTTGTGCGGCGCAAAACACTGTATCTTCCTTTTTTTCTTGAGCAATCTCTCGTTCGCGTGGGTTCGTTCCAAGGGCACCTCAGTGCGAACAAACCGTCGGAGAACGCACACACGTTGGTGTGCCTGTCTTGTTCCCCATGAGCTGGAAGTTGATCTCGTCATGATTGTCCCAATGTCTGAATTTGGCAATTAATTGATGCATGTCTGATTAGAATTGCATGCGGTACAAGCTGATTAGCAATGCGCCGATGCACATACCTCTTGAAAGCACCTACTTGGCGCGTCCTGCGGTACAAGCTGATTAGCAATCTGGCTGAAGCGCCCGATGTCTTGGCGGTAGCAGTGCCGACAGGCGGCGGAGTTCTCGGGGCGAGCTTGATGTTGGCGAAATGCTACCGTAGATGAACGCCTCTTAAATGCAGCAAGCAGCCGGAGTAGTTGATCTTTAGGACAGGGCGCAGCGCTTGAGCGAACGCCGCGCGGCGCAAAGGCACACACGCAGCTCACGTTCCCCTCCATCGCTCGGTCCTCGGTCTGACCGAGCTTTCTCCTCGCCGGTCGGTCGAAACAGGCCCGCTGGGCACTTCGGTCCGGTTCGGTCCGGACCGGTCGCGGCCGGTCCAAAGCACGGCTCGGTCAGGGACCGGACCGGCTCGGACCGTGTCCACCCTGACCTCGGGCCCTGCGGAGGTTGGTCACCTTACGCGTCGCCGCAGTCAAGTGCCCCGAACCTAATGACTAGGCTGTATGTGACGCGCTCGCTGGAGGGAGTGGGGGATCCCGTCCGGAACGTGACTACACTCTGCGTCGTAGCCGGCCCCATGATGGGCGCCAACTGTCGTGGTATTAGAACAACAGATGCCATGGGGTAGCTTTTCTTGTGTGGTTACAGACCGACGAGCGCCGACGGTGTCCGGATGCAGGTTTAGGTACAAGCAACTGACGGACGCAACGATGTACCCTGATACGTCCCAAGCATATCTACTTTTCCAAACACTTTTGCTCTTTTCTTGTACTCTAATTTGCATGATTTGCAGAATTGTTACAGTGTTATTTTTGTGTAGCAATAAAAGTTCTTGGATTGGGTTGAAACTTTACGGAGATTATTTTTAGAATATATAAAAAATACTGGCGAAGGGAAATACCAGAGGCGGGCCACCAGGGCGCCAGAATCCCGGGGGGCGCCTGGCAGGCTTGTGAGCCCCTAGCAGCTGTAGCAACCCTAACTCCAACTCCATAAGTACCTATTCGTCCAGAGAAAAAAGCAAAGTTAAGGAATCATCATGATTTACAATTCGGAGCCGCCGCTACCTCCTGTTCTTCATTGGTTGGGATGATCTGGAGTTCGTTTGGGGCTCCGGAGGGTGGAATTCGTCGCCGTTGTCATCATCGACCCTTCTTCACACCAGTGCAGAACCGGGCTATAGCACCGGTTCGTAAGGTCCTTTAGTGCCGGTTCGGTAACTGGCACTAAAGTGTGGGGACTAAAGCTCCCCCCTTTAGTACCGGTTCCGCACGAACCGGTGCTAAAGGGCAACCACGTGGCATGGGCCAGCTCCGTGGGCAGGGAGCCCTTTTGTACCGGTTGGTGACACCTACCGATATTAAAAGGTTGGGGGGGTTTTGGGTTTATGATTTTTTTTCATTTAATTCTTTTTCATTTGTTGGTATTTTACGATACTACATATTGTACACGTTATGCATATATATAAATAGAATTTCTAGTAGAACAGATCATATATATATATATATATATATATATATATATATATATATATATATATATATATATATATATATATATATATATATATATATATATCATCGAATATCTCACAACCACCATTATAATTAATTCACACATAGATACACACATGTATATATATATACAATTAGCTAGCTATATACAATTTCTCCTAATTGGTGCCTTCGGAGCCAGTGGCATTAGCCTAATTGGTGCGTTCGGAGCACGATGACAATTGGAAGTGGTTCATGGGGGCGGTAGCGGGTAATAGTATTCTCCTTTGGGATCTATGACCTGGTCGAGCAAAAATCCCGCTATTTCCTCTTGAATTGCTTGTATGCGCTCCGTTGGTAGGAGCTTCTCCCGCACCTCTCTGAACTGTTTCGAAGGAGAGCAATATGTATGTGTATTAATTCTATGACAAGATACCGATAATGATGTAAAAATTGTGAATAGTGTTCTGACAAACGTACCCAGTCCTGTCTTTGAGATCTGCTCCTTTCGGACGCCACATATTATTCCCTGGCGCCTGCTTCAGGGCCTTTACGAGAATGGAATTTGATCAGATAATAATTAATCAAGCATGATAATTAAAGAGATGGCAGCTAGCTAGGTAGTACTACTTAATTACTTACCTTGGGTCGATACCATTTCAGCTTTCGTTTCCATTGGCCTGGAGTGACGTTGATGAACTTTGCCCAAGCCCTGCCCGCCGACAAAGAAAATGAATAAAGGGGTTATTAAATAGCTGTTATCAGGGAATGACGAACTAATTAAATATGCCGAGATATAGTTACTAATGATTGAAATTACATGTCAACTATCCCCTTCACGATGGTGTACTCACTTTCTTTCTTAAGTAGTGAGTCCAGTACTTCAACTGTTCCTTCATCAACTTTAATGATTAACAAGATCGAGTGAAATCTGCATGCACACACGTTTGCATGTCTTAATTAATTAAGCGGGCATATGTAAGCAAAAACATGTAGCTAGCTAGTAGGCAAAAACAGAATTTGTAGTACAAGACAGTGTGACTCACTTGAAGTTGTAAGGAAGTAGTATATCTTCATTGGTATTGAGGTTCTTGAAGAACTCTAGCTTGCTTTCCTCTACACTGGCTACATAATATGCATCTAATTTCCATGTGTATCATTAATAGTATTTGGATCAATGAACCCAATGCCATAGCGTCCACCTTTTTTCATTTCATACATCTTCATCCTGCATAATACCACAGAAAAGAATATAGTGAGGATAATTACAGGTAATGATTGATCAAAATCATCACTACAGCTAGCTTGAGTCTTAAATTATAGGAAGAAATCACTTAGAGACAATAGCAACTGACGATAAATTTGTCGAGTGCGTCTTGATTGTATAACTGAAATAGTTCTGAATACTCAACAGACACAGCTTTCTCATGGAAGTAATGATCCTTCTTGACATTCACCATGAGGGACTCTCGATTGGAAATCTTGGTAATGTTCATGTACCATTGATGCAATTCATACATTCTCATTGGGAGCTTCTTGACCTCGTCTGGCTCGACCAAAGGTTGGCCCCGGACATATTTCCGTTTTATTTCCTCCTCTCTAAGCGGAGACATGGGCTCGATCTTCAGGAGTTGTCCAACAGTGATCTCGAGGATTTCAGCCTGCGTTATATGCTCCTCGGTTATTACCACATTGCCCATCTGGGGAACGTTAACGGTTTGCCCACAATAATATTGGGCACGGGTACTCTTATATGTTGTTGGCACAACAAGCAGGGGGATTGATTACGCCGCCTGTTCTCCCAGGTGGGGAATGGTTTTACCGCATTTTGTGCCAGCTGATTGCTCGAGCTCGAGCTCGCCTCTTTCTGTAGACGTGCTCGATTTAACTTCATGAGGTGGCGCTCATAGTCTGTGTCGACAGCCTTGGGAGCTGGTGCTCTAGCCATACGAATGAAGTGGTCAATCTTTTCCTAAGGCACTTTCTCCGTTGGCGGCGGTGGCGGTTTCGGTGCAAAATGGGCTTCCACCTGGGCCTTCACTATGGCTGTGTTTTCCTCCTCGGGCTTGTCGTAAGGCCTCTTCGGAAGAGGCGCGAGGCTTGGACCATATTGAAATCGCTTGCCTCCGCCTGTACCTCCCGTACTACCTTGACTTGTACCGCTACGCACCATAGCTGCGGCGGCTCTCTTCCGTGATTGCCGAGGTAGCGGAGACGGCTGACGTGGCTGAGTTGGAGGAGGAGGAGTGGCCTGAAGCTGTGCCGGACTGCGAGGAGGAGTGGCCTGAAGTTGTGCCGGACTTGGAGGAGGAGTGGTCTGACGCTGTGTCGGACTTGGAGGAGGAGTGGCCTGACGCTTTGCCGGACTTGGAGGAGGAGGAGTGGCCTGACGCGTTGGTGGACATGGAGGAGCGGGAGTCTGCGGACTCAGTGGCGGACTTCGACGAGGAGTCGGCTGACGCGGTGTCGGTGGCCTTCGAAAGATGATGCAATCCTTTCTCCATAAGGAGATCCGATGTTTGGCCTCTCCCAGTGTGTGCTCCTCGTCACCTCCAGGAATGTCAAGCTCTAGCCCCGAATATTGGTCCACCACCTCATCAACCAAGACACGAGCATAGCCCCCTGGAATCGGGTTGCAATGGAAGGTTGCCTCGGGGGAATTTGTAAAAGCAACGGCGTCCGGCACCTTCATGGATATGTTCTTCATTTTGAAGTGTAGCTTGCAGTTAGTGTTCTCCATTATGTCATCCACAGGGTATCTATCCAGCATTGCGTCGCCCGGGGCGGAACCCATGCTGCTTCTCCGCATGGATGGGACGGTGCTATCCAATGCTGGATCATCCGCTAGCAGCTGCCGCTGCTGAGACCCCCTTTGTTGGCTAAGTGAGTCGATCTGCTCCTGCTGCCGCTGGAAATTGACTGCCAAGTCCGCGTGCGCTGATTCTAGGCCTTGAAGCCATTCATAGTTCAGCTTCCTCTGCTCCTCCTCCATCTTCCTCTTCTTCTCCTACGCAATCTTCCTTCTCGCACAGCTTCTGTAGTCGGCGTTCCAGTCCGAAAACCCCTCATACCACAGAATAACGCCCTTGCCTCGTGTTCTTCCTGGGTGTTCAGGATTTCTCAGGGCACGCGTAAGCTCGTCGTTCTCTCTGTTGGGCTGGAACACCCCCGATCGAGCCTCTTCTATTGCAACAAGTAGCTTATTTTCGGCTCCGTTTAGACATGCCTTCTTCGAAACTTTTCCTGTCTTCGGGTCCAACTCCCCCCCCATGCACATAGAACCAAGTCCTGCACCTGGGAGGCCAACTCAATGTTTCTAGAGTGACCGAGTAGCCACCTGGCCCCAGCTTATGGAACTTATCCTTTTTTGCGGCATTGGCCCTGTTTATTCTCGACCGTTCCTTAGATAATTCCGATTCTTTAAATTTCACGAAATTGTCCCAATGAGCACTTTGGTTCTTTAGTGTTCCCTCGAATACTGGAGTCTTCCTTCCTCCCTTGACGTACTTGTCCCATACACGTTTCTTGTGGTTGTTGAATGCAACTGCCATCTTCCTAAGAGCAGCGTCCTTGACTTTCTCCACCTCTGCATTTGTGAAATGATCTGGTAGGGTGAAATGTTCGATCAGAGTTTCCCAAAGCAGAACTTTTTGTCTGTCGTCGACAAAAGTAAGATCTGGACGTGGCTTTGCTGGCTCTCTCCATTTTTGAAGGGAGACCGGGAGTTGGTCCTTCACAAGAACTCCGCACTGACGAATGAACTTGTTCGCAATCTTCTTAGGTGCTAATGGTTCGCCATTAGGTTTCATGGCCTTGATATTGTACTTTACGCCCTCCTTCAACTTTTTGTCCGGGCCTCGTGTCCTGCTGCCTGAAGATTTGCTCGATCCGGATGGCTGAAAGAAGAAAGATCGATTCGTTAATATATCTTCAAGTCATTTAAAAATGTGATGATCACCAGATGCCTGCTTATATAAATATACCTCGCCGGTCTTTGTTGTTTCAAGATCAACATTTTCTTCGTCATCATCATAATCATAGTTCATGACTTCATCAATTCGGTCATCGCGATCGAATATCATATCACCCTCCCCTGTGTTGTTTAGATATTCGGAGTCGTCATAATCTTCTTCATTCTGATCATCATCTGGCCCGCGAGGATGGCGTATGATATCGAACAGGGCCTCTTCTCCCTCTCTGCCGGTATTGTCCGCCATAGCTTTTATTTAACTAATCCAAAAGAAATATAAAACAATTTAGTATTCAAATTACAACGCATGGATGCAATCAATTAATAAGGAAAAACTGAATCAATCATAGTACATAATAAGCATAATTGAATATAATCTCGAATACATCGTCTCGAATAATAGATATAATCTCGAATGCATCGTCTCGAATAATATATATAATCTCGAATATTATATATCGAATACATCACTAGCTAGCTAGCTAGCTAATAAAGATCGAATAATAAAGAGTAATCTAGGCCACTCGCGGTTCCTGAGGCGCGGGCGGTGGACAACCAAAGTGATGGAACCATCACTGGATCATAGCTTGGGTGATCTCCCCAAAGAACCTGCCAGGTATTGGAGAACCTGACGTCCATAGCAGCCATGTAGCTAGCGATGGACGTGCTCGTCCTCCTCCCTGACACGGCGACGTACCACCTCCGGCGGGGCCTGCTCCCTCCGCACCGAAAGTGGCCCACGCGAATGCCAGCAAAGGAGATCAAGGTCGACGACGGGACCCGGGGCCGGGTTCCTCACCAAGCGTCGCACCCCTGAAGTTAGCACCTCCCAGTGCCAGCCCGGAGGAGCCCAATCCCGGACATGGGTCCTCTGAAGCAGGACGTCGTCGCGAACGGGTCGACGGCGAGGATGCGGGCTGGGCATCGTCGACAACAAATACTATATGCTGCAAAAGTAACATTTTTAAATGATTGGATTGTGATTTCTAACATTTCTATAACTAAAATTGTATAACTAATTTTTATAAAACTAACATTTCTAACATTTCTATAACTAAAATTGTATAACTAATTTTTCTTTAACATTTCTAACATTTCTATATAACTAACATTTCTATAACATTAATACAGAAAAAACTAACTTTTCTATAACATTAATATAGAAAAAACTAACATTTCTATATAACTAAAATTTCTAACATTTCTAACACATTTCTATATATAACTAACATTTCTATAACATTAATACAGAAAAAATAGAAAAAAACTAAAAACTAAAAACAGAAAAACTAAAAACTAAAAACATTGTGTGTGTGTGTGTATGTGTGTGTATGTGTATGCATGTGTGTGCAGAGGCGACGGCGACGGCGAGCCAAGGCGACGGCGTCGGTGGCGCGGCGGCTTCGATTGGAGGGAGGAGAGGGGTGACACAGGGCTCTGGCTTGGCGAGAGGTCGGCGATGGCGGCAGCAAGTTCTGGCGGCGGCGGCAGCGGCAGCGGCGACGCTGGCGGTCTTGAGGGGCGGGACGCGGGCTGGTGCGGGGATGGGGGCGGGCGGCGCGGCGGCGCGTGTGACGGGGCAGCGCGATGAGGACAGGGGCAACGCGGAGTCAACGGGGACGGCGCGACGGGGGCGGCGATGGCGCGGGACTGGGCGGCGGCGATGAAGCAGAGGGAAGTGGAGAAGGAAACTGACGAAATTTTTCGAAGTGTTTTCTTATATAGAACACCCCTTTAGTACCGGTTGGAGCCACCAACCGGTACAAAGGTCTCGTTTGGCCAGGCGAAGCGGCGGGAAGCGCACTCCTTTAGTATCGGGTGGTGGCTCCAACCGGTACTAAAGACCCCCCCTTTACTACCGGTTGGTGCCACGACCCGGTACTATTGGGGGTTGCGCTGCCAGGCGAGGAGCACAGATGTTTAGTCCCACCTCGCTAGTCGAGGAGCGCCAAGACCAGTTTATAAGCCCCGCCGCGGGCACTGCACTGAGCTCCTCTCAAATGCAGGCATTCTGGGCCTACCTCTGCTACTCTGCCATGTGGGGCCTGTTGGGGAACGTAGTAATTTCAAAAAATTTCCTACGCACACACAAGATCATGGTGATGTATAGCAACGAGAGGGGAGAGTGTTGTCTACATACCCTTGTAGACCCAAGCGGAAGCGATCTGGCGTAGAGGAAGTAGTCGACGTTCTCCTCGCGATCCGACCGATCCGGCGCCGTTACTCCGGCGCCCCGAGTTCTTGACACACGTACAGCTCGATGGCGTCCCTCGTACTCGATCCAGCCGAGTGTCGAGGAGAGTTTCGTCGACCGACGGCGTGGTGGCGATCTTGATGTTTCACCGGCGCGAGGCTTCGCCTAAGCTTGCGACGGTATGACCGAGGTGGAATATGGTGGAGGGGCACCGCACACGGCTAAGGAGCGATCCGTAGATCAAACTTGTGTCTTCTAGGGTGCCCCCTGCCCCGTATATAAAGGAGGGGGGGAGGTGCGGCCGGCCCAAGAAGGCGGAGGAGTCCTACTCCCACGGGAGTAGGACTCCCCTTCCTAGTTGGAATAGGATTGGGGGAGGGGAAGAGAAGGGGCGCCCCCCCTCCTGTCCTATTCAGACTGGGGGGGGGGCGCGGCCACCCTGGCCGCCCCTCCTCTTCTCCCTCGAGGCCCACCGAGGCCCATTTACCCCGGGGGTTCGGTAACCTCCGGTACTCGGTAAATTCCTGTTTTCACCGGAACCATTCGAACTCCAAACATAGGCTTCAATATATCAATCTTTATGTCTCGACCATTTGAGACTCCTCGTCATGTCCGTGATCACATCCGGGACTCGAACTTCTTGGTACATCAAAATACATAAACTCATAATAAGCATCATCGAAACCTTAAGCGTGCGGACCCTACGGTTCGAGAACAATGTAGACATGACCTAGAACTATTCTCGGTCAATAACCAACAGCGGGACCTGGATGCCCATATTGGTTCCTACATATTCTCGAAGATCTTTATCGGTCAGACCGCATAACAACATCGTTGTTCCTTTGTCATCGGTATGTTACTTGCCCGAGATTCGATCGTCGGTATCAATACCTAGTTCAATCTCGTTACCGGCATGTCTCTTTACTCGTTCCGTAATACATCATCTCACAGCTAACTTATTAGTTGTAATGCTTGCAAGGCTTGAGTGATGTGTATTACCGAGAGGGCCGAGAGATACCTCTCGACAATCGGAGTGACAAAACCTAATCTCGAAATCGCCAACCCAACATCGCCTTTGGAGACACTGTAGTACTCCTTTATAATCACCCGATTCGTTGTGACGTTTGGTAGCACCAAAGTGTTCCTCCGTAAGCAGGAGTTGCATAATCTCATAGTTACAGGAACATGTATATGTCATGGATAAAAGCAGTAGCAACATACTAAGCGATCGTGTGCTAAGCTAATGGAATGGGTCATGTCAATCAGATCATTCTACTAATGATGTGACCTTGTTAATCAAATAACAACTCCTTGTTCATGGTTAGGAAACATAACCATCTTTGATTAACAAGCTAGTCTAGTAGAGGCATACTAGTGACATGTTGTTTTGTCTATGCATTCACACATGTATCATGTTTCCGGTTAATACAATTCTAGCATGAATGATAAACATTTATCATGAAATAAGGAAATAAATAATAACTTTATTATTGCCTCTAGGGCATATTTCCTTCAGTCTCCCACTTGCACTAGAGTCAATAATCTAGATTACATAGTAATGATTCTAACACCCATGGAGTCTTGGTGCTGATCATGTTTTGCTCGTGGAAGAGGCTTAGTCAGCGGGTGCGCAACATTCAGATCCGTATGTATCTTGCAAATCTCTATGTCTCCCACGGACTAAGTCCGGATGGAATTGAAGCGTCTCTTGATGTGCTTGGTCCTCTTGTGAAATCTGGATTCCTTTGCTAAGGCAATTGCTCGATATTGTCACGAAGATTTTCATTGGACCCGATGCACTAGGTATGACACCTAGATGGGATATGAACTCCTTCATCCAGACTCCTTCATTAGCTGCTTCGAAGCTGCTATGTACTCCGCTTCACATGTAGATCCCGCTTCGACGCTTTGTTTAGAACTGCACCAATGACAGCTCCTCCGTTTAGTGTAAATCGTATCCGGTCTGCGATTTAGAATCGTCCGGATCAGTGTCAAAGCTTGCATCAACGTAACCGTTTATGATGAGCTCTTTGTCACCTCCATATCGAGAAACATATCCTTAGTCCTTTTCGGTATTTGGGATGTTCTTGACCGCTGTCCGATGATCCACTCTGGATTACTTTGGTACCTCCTGCTAGGCTTATAGCAAGGCACACATCAGGTCTGGTACACAGCATTGCATACATGATAGAGCCTATGGCTGAAGCATAGGAACATCTTTCATTTTCTCTCTATCTTCTGCGGTGGTCGGGCATTGAGTCTTACTCAACTTCACACCTTGTAACACAGGCAAGAACCCTTTCTTTGCTTGATCCATTTTGAACTTCTTCAAAATTTTGTCAAGGTATGTGCTTTGTGAAAGTCAATTAAGCGTCTTGATCTATCTCTATAGATCTTAATGCCCAATATGTAAGCAGCTTCACGAGGTCTTTCATTGAAAAACTCTTATTCAAGTATCCCTTTATGCTATCCAGAAATTCTATATCATTTCCGATCAGCAATATGTCATCTACATATAATATCGAAATGCTCTGAGCTCCCACTCACTTTCTTGTAAATCTGAGGCTTCTCCAAAAGTCTGTACAAACCCAAATGCTTTGATCACACTATCAAAGTGTTTATTCCAACTCGAGATGCTTGCACCAGTCCATAGATGGATCATTGGAGCTTGCACACTTTGTTAGCTCCCTTTGGATCGATAAAACCTTCGGTTGCATCATATACAACTCTTCTTCCGTAAATCCATTCAGAATGCAGTCTTTACATCCATTTGCCAAATTTCATAATCATAAAATGCGGCAATTGCTAACATGATTCGGACAGACTTAAGCATCGCTACGGGTGAGAAGGTCTCATCGTAGTCAATCCCTTGAACTTATCGAAAACCCTTTGCGACAAGTCGAGCTTTGTAGACAGTAACATTACCGTCAGCGTCAGTCTTCTTCTTGAAGATCCATTTGTTTTCTATTGCTTGCCTACCCTCGGGCAAGTCAACCAAAGTCCATACTTTGTTTTCATACATGGATCCCATCTCAGATTTCATGGCCTCAAGCCATTTTGCGGAATCAGGGCTCACCATCGCTTCTTCATAGTTCGTAGGTTCATCATGATCTAGTAGCATGATTTCCAGAACAGGATTGCCGTACCACTCTGGTGCGGATCTTACTCTGGTTGATCTACGAGGTTCTGTAGTAACTTGATCTGAAGTTTCATGATCAACATCATCAACTTCCTCACTACTTGGTGTAGGTGTCTCAGAAACCGGTTTCTGCGACGAACTACTTTTAAGTAAGGGAGAAGGTACTATTACCTCATCAAGTTCCACTTTCCTCCCACTCACTTCTTTCGAGAGAAACTCCTTCTCTAGAAAGGATCCATTCTTAGCAACGAATGTCTTGCCTTCGGATCTGTGATAGAAGGTGTACCCAACTGTCTCCTTTGGGTATCCTATGAAGACACATTTCTCCGATTTGGGTTCGAGCTTATTAGGTTGAAGCTTTTTCACATAAGCATCGCATCCCCAAACTTTAAGAAACGACAACTTTGGTTTCTTGCTAAACCACAGTTCATAAGGTGTCGTCTCAGCAGATTTCGACGGTGTTCTATTCAGTGTGAATGCGGCCGTCTCTAGAGCATAACCCCAAAGCGATAGCGGTAAATCTGTAAGAGACATCATAGATCGCACCATATCTAGTAAAGTGCGATTCGACGTTCGGACACACCATTACGCTGTGGTGTTCGGGTGGGGTGAGTTGAAACTATTCCGCATTGTTTCAAATGTAGACCAAACTCGTAACTCAAATATTCACCTCCACGATCAGATCGTAGAAATTTAATTTTCTTGTTACGATGATTTTCAACTTCACTCTGAAATTCTTTGAACTTTTCAAATGTTTCAGACTTATGTTTCATTAAGTAGATATACCCATATCTGCTTAAGTCATCTGTGAAGGTGAGAAAATAACGATATCCGCCACGAGCCTCAACATTCATCGGACCACATACATCGTATGTATGATTTCCAACAAATCTGTTGCTCTCTCCATAGTACGGAGAAGCGGGTTCTAGTCATCTTGCCCATGAGGCACGGTTCATAAGTGCCAAGTGATTCATAATCAAGTGACTCCAAAAGTCCATCGATATGGAGTTTCTTCATCGTTTACAACGATATGACCTAAGCGGCGAGTGCCACAAATAAGTTGCACTATCATTATCAACTCTGCATCTTTTGGTTTCAACATTATGAATATGTGTATCACTACTATCGAGATTCATCAAAATAGACCACTCCTCAAGGGTGCATGACCATAAAAGATATTACTCATATAAATAGAACAACCAATATTCTCGATTTAAATGAATAACCGTCTCGCATCAAACAAGATCCAGATATAATGTTCATGCTCAACGCAGCACCAAATAACAATTATTTAGGTCTAAAACTAATCCGAAGGTAGATGTAGAGGTAGCGTGCCGACCGCGATCACATCGACTTTGGAACCATTTCCCACGCGCATCGTCACCTCGTCCTTTGCGGTGTTAAGCAATCCGTAGTCCTGTTTGAGTTGCAAATATTAGCAACAGAACCAGTATCAAATACCCAGTGCTCTGCGAGCTCTAGTAAGGTACACATCAATAACATGTATATCACATATACCTTTGTTCACCTTGCCATCCTTCTTATCCGCCAAATACTTGGGGCAGTTCCGCTTCAAATGACCAGTCGCTTGCGGTAGAAGCACTCGATTTCAGGCTTAGGTCCAGACTTGGGTTTCTTCTCTGAGCGACAACTTGCTTGCTGTTCTTCTTGAAGTTCCTTCTTCTTCCCTTTGCCTTTCTTCTTGAAACTAGTGGTCTTATTGACCATCAACACTTGATGCTCCTTCTTGATTTCTACCTCCGCAGCCTTTAGCATTGCGAAGAGCTCGGTATAGTCTTTACTAACCCTTGCATATTATAGTTCATCACGAAGCCTTTGTAGCTTGGTGGCGGTGATTGAAGAATTTCATCAATGACACAATCATCCGGAAGATTAACTCCCAATTGTCAAGTGATTGTAGTACCCGGACATTACGAGTATGTGCTCACTAATGAACTATTCTCCTCCATCTTGCAGCTATAGAACTTATTGGAGACTTCATATCTCTCAATCCGGGCATTACTGTTGGAATATCAACTTCAACTCTGGAACATCTCATATGCTCCATGACGTTCAAAACGTCGTTGAAGTCCCGGTTCTAAGCCGTAAAGCATGGCACACTGAACTATAGAGTAGTCATCAGCTTTGCTCGCAGGCGTTCTTAACGTCGTCGGTTGCATCAAGAAGAGGCACTGGCACCTAGCGGTGCATCGGGGCGTAACTCTTACGTGCAGCAATGAGGATAATCCTCGAGTTACGGACCCATCCGTGTAATTGCTACCATCATCTTTCAACTTTGCTTTCTCAAGGAACGCATTAAAATTCAACGGAACAACAAAGACGAGCCATCTATCTACAATCAAACATAAACAAGCAAGATACTATCGGTACTAAGTTCATGATAAATTTAAGTTCAATTAATCATATTACTTAAGAACTCCCACTTAGAAAGACATCTCTCTAGTCATCCAAGTGATCACGTGATCCAAATCAACTAAACCATAACCGATCATCACGTGAAATGGAGTAGTTTTCAATGGTGAACATCTTATGTTGATCATATCTACTATATGATTCACGCTCGACCTTTCGGTCTCCGTGTTCGAGGCCATATCTGCATATGCTAGGCTCGTCAAGTATAACCCGAGTATTCTGCGTGTGCAAAACTGGCTTGCACCCGTTGTAGATGGACGAGAGCTTATCACACCCGATCATCACGTGGTGTGCGGGCACGACGAACTTTGGCAGCGGTGCATACTCGGGAGAACACTTCTTGATAATTTAGTGAGAGATCATCTTATAATGCTACCGTCAATCAAAGCAAGATAAGATGCATAAAGGATAAACATCACATGCAAATCAATATAAGTGATATGATATGGTCATCATCATCTTGTGCTTCATGATCTCCATCTTGCAGCACCACCATGATCACCATCGTCACCGCGCGACACCTTGATCTCCATCGTAGCATCGTTGTCGTCTCGCCAAACTTATGCTTCTCGACTATCGCTACCGCTTAGTGATAAAGTAAAGCATTACAGTAGCGATTGCATTGCATACAATAAGCGACAACCATATGGCTCCTGCCGATTGCCGATAACCGGTTACAAAACATGATCATCTCATACAATAAAATATATAATCACGTCTTGACCATATCACATCACAACATGCCTGCAAAAACAAGTTAGTCGTCCTCTACTTTGTTGTTGCAAATTTTACGTGGCTGCTACGGGCTTAAGCAAGATCCAGTCTCACCTCGCATCAAAACCACAGCGATATTTCGTCAAATAGACTCCGTTTAACCTTCTCAAGGACGGGCGTAGCCACACTCGGTTCAACTAAAGTGAGAGAGACAGCACCCACCAGTCACCTTTAAGCAGCGAGTGCTCGTGGCGGTGAAACCAGTCTCGCGTAAGCGTCTGGCGTAATGTCGGTTTGGGCGCTTCATCTCACAATACCGCTGAACCAAAGTATGACATGCTGGTAGGTAGTATGACTTGTATCGCCCACAACTCACTTGTGTTCTACTCGTGCAAAACATCAAACCATAGAAAAACCTAGGCTCGGATGCCTTTGTTGGGGAGCGTAGTAATTTCAAAAATTTCCTACGCACACACAAGATCATGGTGATGTATAGCAACGAGAGGGAGAGTGTTGTCTACATACCCTTGTAGACCCGGCGAAGCGATCTGGCGTAGAGGAAGTAGTCGACGTTCTCCTCGCGATCCGACCGATCCGGCGCCGTTACTCCGGCGCCCGAGTTCTTGACACGTACAGCTCGATGGCGTCCCTCGTACTCGATCCAGCCGAGTGTCGAGGAGAGTTTCGTCGACGACGGCGTGGTGGCGATCTTGATGTTTCACGGCGCAGGCTTCGCCTAAGCTTGCGACGGTATGACCGAGGTGGAATATGGTGGAGGGGGCACCGACACGGCTAAGGAACGATCCGTAGATCAAACTTGTGTCTTCTAGGGTGCCCCCTGCCCCGTATATAAAGGAGGGAGGGGGAGGTGCGGCCGCCCAAGGCGGAGGAGTCCTACTCCCACCGAGTAGGACTCCCCTTCCTAGTTGGAATAGGATTGGGGGAGGGGAAAGAGAAAGGCCCCCCCCTCCTTGTCCTATTCGGATTGGGGGGGGGGCGCGGCCACCCCTGGCCGGCCCCTCCTCTTCTCCTCGAGGCCCACCGAGGCCCATTTACCCGGGGTTCCGTAACCTCCGGTACTCGGTAAATTCCTGTTTTCACCGGAACCATTCGAACTCCAAACATAGGCTTCCAATATATCAATCTTTATGTCTCGACCATTTGAGACTCCTCGTCATGTCCGTGATCACATCCGGGACTCCAAACTTCTTGGTACATCAAAATACATAAACTCATAATAAGCATCATCGAAACCTTAAGCGTGCGGACCCTACGGTTCGAGAACAATGTAGACATGACCTAGAACTATTCTCGGTCAATAACCAACAGCGGACCTGGATGCCCATATTGGTTCCTACATATTCTCGAAGATCTTTATCGGTCAGACCGCATAACAACATCGTTGTTCCCTTTGTCATCGGTATGTTACTTGCCCGAGATTCGATCATCGGTATCAATACCTAGTTCAATCTTGTTACCGGCATGTCTCTTTACTCGTTCCGTAATACATCATCTCACAGCTAACTTATTAGTTGTAATGCTTGCAAGGCTTGATGATGTGTATTACCGAGAGGGCCAGAGATACCTCTCCGACAATCGGAGTGACAAAACCTAATCTCGAAATCGCCAACCCAACATCGCCTTTGGAGACACCTGTAGTACTCCTTTATAATCACCCGATTACGTTGTGACGTTTGGTAGCACCAAAGTGTTCCTCCGTAAGCGGAGTTGCATAATCTCATAGTTACAGGAACATGTATATGTCATGGATAAAAGCGGTAGCAACATACTAAGCGATCGTGTGCTAAGCTAATGGAATGGGTCATGTCAATCAGATCATTCTACTAATGATGTGACCTTGTTAATCAAATAACAACTCCTTGTTCATGGTCAGGAAACATAACCATCTTTGATTAACAAGCTAGTCTAGTAGAGGCATACTAGTGACATGTTGTTTTGTCTATGCATTCACACATGTATCATGTTTCCGGTTAATACAATTCTAGCATGAATGATAAACATTTATCATGAAATAAGGAAATAAATAATAACTTTATTATTGCCTCTAGGGCATATTTCCTTCAGGGCCTACTGGGCTAGCGGGCCTGCATCCTGGCCCAACAACAGGTTGGGTTTCTAGTCGTATGCAGGCCGCTTTGGCCCTGTAGGCGGGCTTTTTTTTTCTTTCTTTTCTGCATTATTAATTTTGTTTTATTTATTTTTAGTTGTTTTTTGTTGTATTTAGAGTTTCTTTGTGAATATTTTTGCTTTAGGTACAAAAACTACTAACTTTCTGTTAGTGCCGGTAGTTTTAAAATTTGAATAGTTTAAATTTTGAATTATTTGAAATTTGTGTGAATCACTAGTTTGTGAATAACTTAACTTTAAAAATACATTTTTTTCAGTGATTCTTTGTTATTATGTTTAATATTAGTGTGTGTTATCATTATATTCAATTTGCTAATGCTTAGGTTATTTAAAAAATGAAATACTTTTGTAACAGATGAGTTTTCGTCCGAAACCCTGATAGTTCGAAAGAGATTGTCCATTTTCTACACGAAGTGCATCCAATTTTTGCCGTAACCCTCTCTCCTTTTTTGGACATGCTATGTGGGTGAAATTATGATACCATGCCAACTTTCAACCTTTTCGGAGTTAATTTGAAGTGTTTTACAATTTAGCTGAAAAAGCAGTAAATGCATGAAAGAATTTGTTTAAACATAAAATTTCTCCGCGTTTCAAACGCCAAAACACATAACTAGCTACCCTAACTATTACAGAGATTCCCTCCTGGGTGTGAAACACAGAAGAAAGTGATGATAGTGAAGCCGATCACATTCCAGATCTTTGGGTGTGAAACTTTTTCTTCACGTGTGTCCCTTTGCGCCGTAACCATGGAAAATCTTCATCGTTTAACAGGATGCTCGGGTCAATATTCACTGTGAATGGAGCAATTTCAGCAAACTTTTCATAATCTCCTGAAATGTCTGTCTTGTCATCCACTCCCACGATGTTTCTCTTCCCAGAAAGAACTATGTGCCGCTTTGGCTCATCGCATGATGCATTGGCTTCCTTATCTTTTCTTTTTTCTCGGCTTGGTAGAAATGTCCTTCACATAAAAAACATGTGCCACATCATTGGCTAGGACGAATGGTTCGTCTGCATACGCAGGATTGTTGAGATCCACTGTTGTCATTCCGTACTGTGGGTCTTCCGTTACCCCGCCTCATGTCATATTTACCCATTTGCACCGAAACAAACGGGCCTTCAAACCACGTCTATAGTCAAGTTCCCATATGTCATATATATAACCATAATATGTTTCCTTTCCTGTATTGGTTGCTGCATCAAAGCGGACACCACTGTTTTGGTTGGTGCTCTTCTTATCTTGGGCGATCGTGTAAAATGTATTACCATTTATTTCGTACCCTTTGGAAGTCATTATATTCGAAGATGGCAACTAGGACAACAAGTACTACATGTCATCTTCAATAGAGGCGTCATGCATGGTACGTGTCTGCAACCAGCTGGCGCAACTCCTGGTTTGTTCACATGTAATCCAGTCATCAGACCGCTCCGGGTGTTTGGAGCGTAGCAAATTCTTGTGTTGGTCCATATACGGAGCCACCAAGGCGGAATTCTGTAGAACTGTGTAGTGTGCTTCAGTGAGAGAATGTCCGTCCATACATATTATTTGATCCCCTCCTAGCGTGCCTTTCCCTCCAGTCTGCCCTTATGCCGCGATTCAGGAACACCAATCGACTTAAGGTCAGGAATAAAGTCAATACAAAACTCAATGACCTCATTGTGATGGCCCTTGGAGATGCTTCCTTCTGGCCTAGCACGGTTATGAACATATTTTTTAAGACTCCCATGAACCTCTCAAGGGGGATCATATTGTGTAGAAATACCGGACCCAAAACGTTAATATCTTCGCATAGGTGAACTAGGACGTGCGTCATGATGTTGAAGAAGGATGGTGGGAACACCAACTCGAAACTGACAAGACATTGCAGCAAAATAATTCTCTAACCTTGGTACAATTTCTGGATCGATTACCTTCTGAGAGATTGCATTGGGGAATGCACATAGCTTCACAATGGCTAATCGAACATTTTCCGGTAGAAGTCCTCACAATGCAACCGGAAGCAGTTGCGTCATAGTCACGTGGCAGTCATGAGACTTTAGGTTCTGGAACTTTTTCTCTGACATGTTTATTATTCCCTTTATATTCGACGATAAGCCAGACGGTACCTTAATACTGAGCAGGCATTCAAAGAAGATTTTCTTCTATTCTTTGGTAAGAGCGTAGCTTGCATGACCCTGCTGTATGCCGTCTTTTCCGTGCATACGTTGCTGGTTGTCCCGTGCCTCAGGTGTATCTTTTGTCTTCCCGTACACGCCAAGAAGCCAAGAAGGGTCACACAAAGATTCTTCGTCACGTGCATCACGTTGATTGCGGAGCGGACCTCTAGGTCTTTCCAATAGGGCAGGTCCCAAAATATAGATTTCTTCTTCCACATGGGTGCGCGTCCATCAGCGTCATTCGGAACAGGTTGTCCACCAGGACCCTTTCCAAAGACCACCTTCAAATCCTTGACCATATCATGTACATCAGCACCAGTACGGCGGCGAGCCTTCATCCGGTGATCCGCCTCACCTTTGAAATGCTTGCCTTTCTTTCTTACGGGATGCTTGCTCGGAAGAAATCGACGATGTCCCAGGTACACATTCTTCTTACAATTAGCCAAATATACACTGTCGGTATCGTCCAAAAAGTGCATGCATGCGCGGTATCCCTTGTTTGTCTATCCTGAAAGGTTACTGAGAGCAGGCCAACCATTGATGGTCACAAACAGCAACGCCTTCAGTTCAAATTCTTCCTTTTTGTGCTCATCCCACACACATACACATGTTCCATTCCACAGTTGTAAGAGTTCTTCAACTAATGGCATTAGGTACACATCAATGTCGTTGTCGGGTTGCTTAGGGCCTTGGATGAGAACTGGCATCATAATGAACTTTCACTTCATGCACAACAAAGTAGGAAGGTTATACAAACATAGAGTCACAGGCCAGGTGCTATGGTTGCTGCTCTGCTCCCCAAAAGGATTAATGCCATCTGCGCGTAGACCAAACCATACGTTCCTTGCGTCATCTGCAAACTCCTTCCCGTACTTTCTTTCGATTTTTCTCCACTGCGACCCGTCAGCGGGTACTCTCAACTTTCCGTCTTTCTTACGGTCTTCTCTGTGCTATCACATCGCCTTGGCATGTTCTTTGTTTTGGAATAAACGTTTCAACCGTGGTATTATAGGAGCATACCACATCACCTTTCTTCCTGGGGCGCTAGCCCTTGACATCACCAGGGTCATCGCGGCTGATCTTATAGCGCAATGCACCGCATACCGGGCAAGCGTTCAAATCCTCATACTCACCACGGTAGAGGATGCAATCATTAGGGCATGCATGTATCCTCTGCACCTCTAACCCTACAGGGAAGATAGCCTTCATTGCTTCGTACGTACTCTTGGGCAATTCGTTGTCCTTTGGAAGCATATTCTTTATCATTACCTGCAACTTTCCAGATCCCTTGTCAGATACACCATTGTCTGCCTTCCATTGCAGCAATTCCAGTGTGGTGCCCAGCTTTTTCTTTTCACCTACGCAATTTGGGTAGAACAATTTTTTGTGATCCTCTAACATGCGCTGCAACTTCCTCTTCTCCAAATCACTTGCGCAGTTTCTCTTTGCATCGGCAATGGCCCGACCTAGATCATCAATGGGCTCATCTGACGCCTCTTCTTCAGCTTCTTCCCACACTGCCGGCTTAGCTTCTTCCCGCATTACCGGCTCAGCTTCTTCCCCCATTATTGTATCATCGTATTCAGGGAACCCATGGCCAGGATAGTTGTCGTCGTCCTCTTCTTCTTTATTGTCTTCCATCATAACCCCTCTTTCTCCGTGCTTGGTCCAAACATTATAGTGGGGCATGAAACCGGACTCAAACAGGTGGACGTGAATGGTTCTTGACGTAGAGTAATTGTGACCATTCTTACAGCCAGCACATGGACAAGGCATAAAACCATCCGCCTGCTTGTTTGCCTCAGCCGCAAGCAGAAAAGTATGCACGCCATTAATGAACTCAGGAGAGCATCGGTCATCGTACATCCATTGCCGGCTCATCTTCAATACACAACACCGAAAACACCAAATTAATACAATACATAAAGTTCATACAACACTTAAATGCAACAAACAAATAACTCTCTAGCTAAAGCATTTAAATGCAACAACAAATGCGATCAAGATCACAACTAAGGTAACAATTGATCCAACAACATAATGATACCAAGCCTCACTATCAATGGCATATTTTCTAATCTTTCTAATCTTCAAGCGCATTTTCTTCACCTTGTTATTGTGATCATCGATGACATCGGCAACATGCAACTCCAATTCCATCTTCTCCCCCTCAATTCTTTTCAATTTTTCTTTCAAATACTCGTTTTCTCTTTCAACTAAATTTAACCTCTCGACAATAAGGTCGGTTGGAATTTCCGGTTCACATACCTCCTAGATAAAAATATCTATGTCAACTTGATGGGCATAATTTGTCATAAACAAGAAATGCAACAAATAGTTTTAGAAGAGAATATACCACATCCGAATCATAACAAGGACGAGGGACGATGGGGATGGATATCAAAACCATGGCACTATGTATAACAAACAACGTACGGGTAAGATTATTATACGAGTAACTATATATCCAAATCACACAAACATCAATTTTTTATATAAAATTTCATGAACAAGAGGCTCACCACAAGGTGGTGCCAGCGATGGGACGGTGCGGGCGATCGACGGTGGATACGACAGAGATTTAGAAGGCACTAAGTAAACCACACCTACATATGCAAATTAAGTATTATTTTGACCTCAATTTGCATATAAATCAAATAATACCACATATAATTCCTCCCAAATTACTAAAACCCACAATTAATCACTATATAAACCAATGCAAGAGCTAATCTATCAATGAGAGGTGAAAGGACAAAGTTGCTAACCTTTGTGATCATTTGAATGGATGGGGGCCTGCAAATCTTGACAAATTTTGGGCAAAATTTGTGATGAACTTGAGAGGAAGAAGGGAAGAACAGAGGAGAGGGAGAGGAGAAAGGGGGAAGAACAGAGTGCGGGTGGATGAAGGGTTTATATAGGCCGACCTTTAGTACCGGTTCGTGCCACGAACCGGTACTTAATGTGCTAGAGGGGCCTGTTGGGGAACGTAGTAATTTCAAAAAATTTCCTACGCACACGTAAGATCATGGTGATGCATAGCAACGAGAGGGGAGAGTGTTGTCTACATACCCTTGTAGACCAAAGCGGAAGCGATCACAACGTAGAGGAAGTAGTCGTACGTTCTCCTCGCGATCCAACCGATCCCAGCGCCGTTACTCCAGCGCCTCCGAGTTCTTGACACACGTACAGCTCGGTGACGCTCCTCGGGCTCCGATCCAGCAAAGCTCGGGAGAGAGTTTCAATGAAAGACCTCGTGAAGCTGCTTACATATTGGGCATTAAGATCTATAGAGATAGATCAAGGCGCAATTGGACTTTAAGCAAAGCACGATATGACAAAGGTGAAGAATATGGATCAAGGAAGGGGTTCTTGCACCGTGTTACAAGGTGTGAAGTTGAGTCGACTCAATGCCCGACCACCGCATGAAGAGAGAGAAAATGAAAGATGTTCCCTATGCTTCGATCCATAGGCTCTATCATGTATGCAATCTTGGTGCCCCCTGCCCCTATAATATAAAGGAGCATCGGTTGGTGCAGTTCTAAACAAAGCGTCTTGGCGGGATCTACATGTGAGGCGGAATACATCGCCTAAGCACCGCTAATGATGACCGAGGATGAAGGTTCATATCCGATGGAGGTGTCATACCTACGTGCATGAGAGCAATGAAAATCTTCAGTGACAATCTTGGAGCAATTGCCTTAGCAAAGGAATCCAGATTTCTCAAGGACCAAGCACATCAAGAGGCGCTTCAATTCCATCGGGACTTAGTCGGTGGAGACATAGAGATTTGCAAGATACATACGGATCTGAATGTTGCAGACCCGTTGACTAAGCCTCTTCCACGAGCAAAACATGATCAATTGACCATGAATAAAGGAGCAAGGGGAGGGCCGGCCGGCCCTAGAGGGCGCCAGGAGGGAGTCCTCCTCCTAGTGGGAGTAGGACTCCCTTTCCTAGTCCAACTAGGAGGGAAGGGGAAGGAAGGAGAGGGAGGGAGAGGGGAAGGGCGCGCCCCCTCCTTGTCCAATTCGGACTCCTCATGGGGGGGGGGGCGCCACCTCCTGGCGCAGCCCTCTCTCTCCCCTCTTGGCCCATTAAGGCCCATTACTTCCCCGGGGGGTTCCGGTAACCCCTCCGGCACTCCGGTATTATCCGAAACCACTCGGAACCATTCCGATGTCCGAACATGGCTGTCCAATATATCAATCTTTATTTCTCGACCATTCCGAGACTCCTCATCGTGTCCGTGATCACATCCGGGACTCCAAACTCCTTCGGTACATCAAAATACACAAACTCATAATATAACCGTCATCGAAACCTTAAGCGTGCGGACCCTACGGTTCGAGAACAATGTAGACATGACCGAGACACGTCTCCGATCAATAACCAATAGCGGGACCTGGATGCCCATATTGGCTCCTACATATTCTACGAATATCTTTATCGGTCAGACCGCATAACAACATACGTTTGTTCCCTTTGTCATCGGTATGTTACTTGCCCGAGATTCGATCGTCGGTATCCAATACCTAGTTCAATCTCGTTACCGGCAAGTCTCTTTACTCGTTCCGTAATACATCATCTTGCAACTAACTCATTAGTTGTAATGCTTGCAAGGCTTAAGTGATGTGTATTACCGAGAGGGCCGAGAGATACCTCTCCGACAATCGGAGGACAAATCCTAATCTCGAAATCGCCAACCCAACATCGCCTTTGGAGACACTGTAGTACTCCTTTATAATCACCCGATTACGTTGTGACGTTTGGTAGTACCCAAAGTGTTCCTCCGCAAACGGAGTTGCATAATCTCATAGTTATAGGAACATGTATAAGTCATGGATAAAAGCAATAGCAACATACTAAACGATCGGGTGCTAAGCTAATGGAATGGGTCATGTCAATCAGATCATTCAACTAATGATGTGACCTTGTTAATCAAATGACAACTCCTTTGTCTATGGTTAGGAAACTTAACCATCTTTGATTAACAAGCTAGTCTGGTAGAGGCATACTAGTGACACTCTATTTGTCTATGTATTCACACATGTATTGTGTTTCCGGTTAATACAATTCTAGCATGAATAATAAACATTTATCATGTAATAAGGAAATAAATAATAACTTTATTATTGCCTCTAGGGCATATTTCCTTCAGTCTCCCACTTGCACTAGAGTCAATAATCTAGATTACACAGTAATGATTCTAACACCCATAGAGTCTTGGTGCTGATCATGTTTTGCTCGTGGAAGAGGCTTAGTCAACGGGTCTGCTACATTCAGATCCGTATGTATCTTGCAAATCTCTATGTCTCCCACCTGGACCAAATCCCGGATGGAATTGAAGTGTCTCTTGATGTGTTTGGTTCTCTTGTGAAATTTGGATTCTTTCGCTAAAGCAATTGCTCCAGTATTGTCACAAAAGATTTTCATTGGACCCGATGCACTAGGTATGACACCTAGATCGGATATGAACTCCTTCATCCAGACTCCTTCATTAGCTGCTTCCGAAGCTGCTATGTACTCCGCTTCACATGTAGATACCGCTACGACGCTTTGTTTAGAACTGCACCAACTGACAGCTCCACCGTTTAGTGTAAATACGTATCCGGTTTGCGATTTAGAATCGTCCGGATCAGTGTCAAAGCTTGCATCAACGTAACCGTTTACGATGAGCTCTTTGTCACCTCCATATACGAGAAACATATCCTTAGTCCTTTTCAGGTACTTCAGGATGTTCTTGACCGCTGTCTAGTGATCCACTCCTGGATTACTTTGGTACCTCCCTGCTAAGCTAATAGCAAGGCACACATCAGGTCTGGTACACATCATTGCATACATGATAGAGCCTATGGCTGAAGCATAGGGAACATCTTTCATTTTCTCTCTATCTTCTGCGGTGGTCGGGCATTGAGTCTTACTCAACTTCACACCTTGTAACACAGGCAAGAACCCTTTCTTTGCTTGATACATTTTGAACTTCTTCAAAACTTTGTCAAGGTATGTGCTTTGTGAAAGTCCAATTAAGCGTCTTGATCTATCTCTATAGATTTTGATGCCCAATATGTAAGCAGCTTCACCGAGGTCCTTCATTGAAAAACTCTTATTCAAGTACCCTTTATGCTATCCAGAATTCTATATCATTTCCGATTAGTAATATGTCATCAACATATAATATCGAAATGCTACTGAGCTCCCACTCACTTTCTTGTAAATACTGAGCTTCTCCAAAAGTCTCAGATAAACCCAAATGCTTTGATCATACTATCAAAGCGTTTATTCCAACTCGAGATGCTTGCACCAGTCCATAAATGGATCGCTGGAGCTTGCACACTTTGTTAGCTCCTTTGGATCGATAAAACCTTCGGTTGCATCATATACAACTCTTCTTCCAGAAATCCATTCAGGAATGCAGTTTTTACATCCATTTGCCAAATTTCATAATCATAAAATGCGGCAATTGCTAACATGATTCGGACAGACTTAAGCATCGCTACGGGTGAGAAGGTCTCATCATAGTCAATCCCTTGAACTTGTCGAAAACCCTTTGCGACAAGTCGAGCTTTGTAGACAGTAACATTACCGTCACCGTCAGTCTTCTTCTTGAAGATCCACTTGTTTTCTATTGCTTGCCGACCCTCGGGCAAGTCAACCAAAGTCCACACTTTGTTTTCATACATGGATCCCATCTCAGATTTCATGGCCTCAAGCCATTTTGTGGAATCTAGGCTCACCATCGCTTCTTCATAGTTCGTAGGTTCATCATGATTTAGTAGCATGACTTCCAGAACAGGATTACTGTACCACTCTGGTGCGGATCTTACTCTGGTTGATCTACGAGGTTTCAGAGTAACTTGATCTGAAGTTTCATGATCAACATCATCAACTTCCTCACTATTTGGTGTAGATGTCGCAGAAACCGGTTTCTGTGATAAACTACTTTCCAATAAGGGAGAAGGTATAGTTACCTCATCAAGTTCTACTTTCCTCCCACTCACTTCTTTCAAGAGAAACTCCTTCTCTAGAAAGGATCCATTTTTAGCAACAAATGTCTTGCCTTCGGATCTGTGATAGAAGGTGTACCCAACTGTCTCCTTTGGGTATCCTATGAAGACACATTGCTCCGATTTGGGTTCGAGCTTATCAGGTTGAAGCTTTTTCACATAAGCATCGCATCCCCAAACTTTAAGAAACGACAACTTTGGTTTCTTGCCAAACCATAGTTCATAAGGTGTCGTCTCAACGGATTTTGACGGTGTTCTATTCAGCGTGAATGCAGCCGTCTCAAGAGCATAACCCCAAAACGATAGCAGTAAATCTGTAAGAGACATCATAGATCGCACCATATCTAGTAAAGTGCGATTGCGACGTTCGGACACACCATTACGTTGTGGTGTTCCAGGTGGCATGAGTTGCGAAACTATTCCGCATTGTTTCAAATGTAGACCAAACTCGTAACTCAAATATTCTCCTCCACGATCAGATCGTAGAAACTTTATTTTCTTATTACGATGATTTTCAACTTCACTATAAAATTCTTTGAACTTTTCAAATGTTTCAGACTTGTGTTTCATTAAGTAGATATACCCATATCTGCTTAAATCATCTGTGAAGGTGAGAAAATAACGATATCCGCCACGAGCCTCAACATTCATCGGACCACATACATCTGTATGTATGATTTCCAACAAATCTGTTGCTCTCTCCATAGTACCGGAGAACGGGGTTTTAGTCATCTTGCCCATGAGGCATGGTTCGCAAGTGCCAAGTGATTCATAATCAAGTGACTCCAAAAGTCCATCAATATGGAGTTTCTTCATGCGCTTTATACCGATATGACCTAAACGGCAGTGCCACAAATAAGTTGCACTATCATTATCAACTCTGCATCTTTTGGCTTCAACATTATGAACATGTGTATCACTACTATCGAGATTCATTAGAAATAGACCACTCTTCAAGGGTGCATGACCATAAAAGATATTACTCATATAAATAGAACAACCATTATTCTCTGATTTAAATGAATAACCGTCTCGCATCAAACAAGATCCAGATATAATGTTCATGCTCAACGCTGGCACCAAATAACAATTATTTAGGTCTAAAACTAATCCCGAAGGTAGATGTAGAGGTAGCGTGCCGACCGTGATCACATCGACTTTGGAACCATTTCCCACGCGCATCGTTACCTCGTCCTTGCCGGTGTTAAGCAATCCGTAGTCCCTGTTTGAGTTGCAAATATTAGCAGAACCAATTATCAAATACCAGTGCTCTGCGAGCTCTAGTAAGGTACACATCAATAACATGTATATCACATATACCTTTGTTCACCTTGCCATCCTTCTTATCCGCCAAATACTTGGGGCAGTTCCGCTTCGGTGACGATGCGCTTGCGGAGAAGCACTCAGTTTCAGGTTTAGGTCCAGACTTGGGTTTCTTCTCCTGAGCAGCAACTTGCTTGCTGTTCTTCTTGAAGTTCCACTTCTTATTCCCTTTGCCTTTCCTCTTGAAACTAGTGGTCTTATTGACCATCAACACTTGATGCTCCTTCTTGATTTCTACCTCCGCAGCCTTTAGCATTGCGAAGAGCTCGGGCATAGTCTTTACTAACCCTTGCATATTATAGTTCATCACGAAGCCTTTGTAGCTTGGTGGCGTGATTGAAGAATTTCATCAATGACACAATCATCCGGAAGATTAACTCCCAGTTGACTCAAGTGATTGTAATACCCGGACATTACGAGTATGTGCTCACCGATGACCCATTCTCTTCCATCTTGCAGCTATAGAACTTATTGGAGACTTCATGTCTCTCAATCCGGGCATTCTGTTGGAATATCAACTTCAACTCTGGAACATCTCATATGCTCCATGACGTTCAAAACATCGTTGAAGACCGGTTCTAAGCCGTAAAGCATGGCACATCGAACTATAGAGTAGTCATCAGCTTTGCTCGCGCAGACGTTCTTAACGTCGTCGGTTGCATCGATAGCAGGCACTGGCACCCAGCGGTGCTTCGGGGCGTAACTCTTACGTGCAGCAATGAGGATAATCCTCGAGTTACGGACCCAGTCCGTGTAATTGCTACCATCATCTTTCAACTTTGCTTTCTCAAGGAACGCATTAAAATTCAACGGAATAACAGCACGAGCCATCTATCTACAAACAAACATAGATAAGCAAGATACTATCAGGTACTAAGTTCATGATAAATTTAAGTTCAATTTATCATATTACTTAAGAACTCCCACTTAGATAGACATCTCTCTAGTCATCTAAGTGATCACGTGATCCAAATCAACTAAACCATAACCGATCATCACGTGAGATGGAGTAGTTTTCAATGGTGAACATCACTATGTTGATCATATCTACTATATGATTCACGCTCGACCTTTCGGTCTCCGTGTTCCGAGGCCATATCTGCATATGCTAGGCTCGTCAAGTATAACCTGAGTATTCTGCGTGTGCAAAACTGGCTTGCACCCGTTGTAGATGGACGTAGAGCTTATCACACCCGATCATCACGTGGTGTCTCGACACGACGAACTTTGGCAACGGTGCATACTCAGGGAGAACACTACTTGATAATTTTAGTGAGAGATCATCTTAAAATGCTACCGTCAATCAAAGCAAGATAAGATGCATAAAGGATAAACATCACATGCAATCAATATAAGTGATATGATATGGCCATCATCATCTTGTGCTTGTGATCTCCATCTTGAAGCACCGTCGTGATCACCATTGTCACCGTAGCGACACCTTGATCTCCATCGTAGCATCGTTGGCGTTCGCCATCTATTGCTTCTCGACTATCGCTACCGCTTAGTGATAAAGTAAAGCAATTACGTATGCGTTGCATTTCATACAATAAGCGACAACCATATGGCTCCTGCCGATTGCCGATAACTTAGGTTACAAAACATGATCATCTCATACAATAAAATATAGCATCACGTCTTGGCCATATCACATCACAACATGCCCTGCAAAAACAAGTTAGACGTCCTCTACTTTGTTGTTGCAAATTTTGCGTGGCTGCTACGGGCTGAAGCAAGAACCAATCTCACCTACGCATCAAAACCACAACGATATTTCGTCAAATAGACTCCGTTTTAACCTTCTCAAGGACCGGGCGTAGCCACACTCGGTTCAACTAAAGTTGGAGAAACTGACACCCGCTAGCCACCTTTGTGCAAAGCACGGCGGTAGAACCAGTCTCGCGTAAGCGTACGCGTAATGTCGGTCCGGGCCGCTTCATCCAACGATACCGCTGAACCAAAGTATGACATGCTGGTAGGCAGTATGACTTGTATCGTCCACAACTCACTTGTGTTCTACTCGTGCAAAACATCAAACCATAAAACCTAGGCTCGGATGCCACTGTTGGGGAACGAGTAATTTCAAAAATTTCCTACGCACACGTAAGATCATGGTGATGCATAGCAACGAGAGGGGAGAGTGTTGTCTACATACCCTTAGACCCGGCGGAGCGATCACAACATAGAGGAAGTAGTCGACGTTCTCCTCGCGATCCAATCGATCCCAGCGCCGTTACTCGGCGCCCCGAAGTTCTTGACACACGTACAGCTCGGTGGCGCTCCTCGGCTCCGATCCAGCAAAGCTCCGGGAGAGAGTTCCATCAAGACGACGGCGTGGTGGCGATCTTGATGTTCTACCGACGCAGGGCTTCGTCTAAGCACCGCCACGATATGACCGAGGTGGAATATGGTGGAGGGGGCACCGACACGGCTAAGGCGATCTCAAGGATCAACTTGTGTGTCTTAGGGTGCCCCCTGCCCCCGTATATAAAGGAGCAAGGGGGAGGGCCGGCCGGCCCTAGAGGGGCGCGCCAAGGGAGGGGGAGTCCTCCTCCTAGTGGGAGTAGGACTCCCCTTTCCTAGTCCAACTAGGAGGGGGAAGGGGGAAGGAAGGAGAGGGAGAGGGAGAGGGAAAGGGGGGCCGCGCCCCCCCTCCTCCTTGTCCAATTCGGACTCCTCATGGGGGCGCCACCTCCTGGCGCAGCCCTCTCTCTCCCCTCTTGGCCCATTAAGGCCCATTACTTCCCCGGGGGGTTCCGGTAACCCCTCCGGCACTCCGGTATTATCCGAAACCACTCGGAACCATTCTGATGTCCGAACATGGCTGTCCAATATAATAATCCTTACGTCTCGACCATTCCGAGACTCCTCGTCGTGTCCGTGATCACATCCGGGACTCCGAACTCCTTCGGTACATCAAAATACGCAAACTCGTAATATAACCGTCATTGAAACCTTAAGCGTGCGGACCCTACGGTTCGAGAACAATGTAGACATGACCGAGACACGTCTCCGATCAATAACCAATAGCGGGACCTGGATGCCCATATTGGCTCCTACATATTCTACGAAGATCTTTATCGGTCAGACCGCATAATAACATACGTTTGTTCCCTTTGTCATCGGTATGTTACTTGCCCGAGATTCGATCGTCGGTATCCAATACCTAGTTTAATCTCGTTACCGGCAAGTCTCTTTACTCGTTCCGTAATACATCATCTTGCAACTAACTCATTAGTTGTAATGCTTGCAAGGCTTAAGTGATGTGTATTACCGAGAGGGCCCAGAGATACCTCTCCGACAATCGGATGACAAATCCTAATCTCAAATCGCCAACCCAACATCTGCCTTTGGAGACACCTGTAGTACTCCTTTATAATCACTCGATTCACGTTGTGACGTTTGGTAGTACCCAAAGTGTTCCTCCGGCAAACGGGAGTTGCATAATCTCATAGTTATAGGAACATGTATAAGTCATGGATAAAAGCAATAGCAACATACTAAACGATCGGGTGCTAAGCTAATGGAATGGGTCATGTCAATCAGATCATTCACTTAATGATGTGACCTTGTTAATCAAATGACAACTCCTTTGTCTATGGTTAGGAAACTTAACCATCTTTGATTAACAAGCTAGTCTGGTAGAGGCATACTAGTGACACTCTGTTTGTCTATGTATTCACACATGTATTATGTTTCCGGTTAATAGAATTCTAGCATGAATAATAAACATTTATCATGTAATAAGGAAATAAATAATAACTTTATTATTGCCTCTAGGGCATATTTCCTTCAGGGCCCCACTCTGACAACATCCTGCCACCACTTCCTTTAGTACCGGTTCATGGCACGAACCAGTGCTAAAGGTTCGCCACAACAAGTACTATGCCTAGCCGTTGGAACCGGCACTAATGGACACATTAGTGCCGGTTTTGTTACAAACCGGGACTAATGTGTCTCACATTTGACCCTTTTTCTACTAGTGTCATCGTAAATTTCATGATGCTCACTACCGGGAGTAAATATTCCTTCATAGGCTCGCTAGACAGTGATGGGTTGGATGGGATTTGTCATGTAATTGAGTCAGTTTTGTTAGTGCTTCATCCCTAGTATCCACTATGTTATGAGATTGATTTTTCTATGACTTTGCTATGCTTAATGCTTGTCACTAGGGCTCGACTGCCATGATTTCAGATCTGAACCATTTGTGTTTTCACGAATATATTGTTTTCTTATCCTATCTTGCAAGTTGTATGCACCTATTACGTGTTATGATCGGTGTACCCCAAGGTGACAAGAATTGATATTCTTTTCGGTGATTACCGTAGTTTGAGGAGTTTATGTATTCATTATGTGTTAATACGTTGTTCCGGTTATCTATTAAAAGGAGGCCTTAATATCTCTTAGATTTCCTTATGGACCCCGTGCCATGGGAGGTTAGGACAAAAGATGTCATGCAAGTTCTTATTATAAGCACGTATGATTATATACGGTATTCATTCCTACATTACATTGATGAATTGTAGCTAGTTCTCTGTCGCTCTAGGTTATGACTATAACATGATGAATGTCATCCAACATAATTATCCATCACAGATCCAATACATACTCTTTTCTTATATATATATATATATATATATATATATATATATATATATATATATATATATAATTCATCACCGGGATGCAGAATAAGTTATTCTTCACTCGAGGTAATCTTACGATTGCTTTATAAGTAAATTACGTTTGGAATACAAATAGTTACATTCATATTGATTCACCACGTAAAATTTGGTATAAGAAAACAAAACAAAAGGTTTTAACACCAAAAATCACATTTTATGTATATTTTACACTATGTTTTTACGTTCGTAATTTTACATAACATAAAATATTTTTTACGACGAGTATATATTTTCTTACATTGTCTTTTTAGTATGAAATAAGACAAAATTTATGAAACTTAAAAATACGGTGCATTGACGTGAAAATAGAGAGGGGGTGAATAATAATTATTCCTCACCCAGGGTGACGAATACAACTACTATCGAACTATTATAATGTTGTGCTACTGATCACTCTGCTGCAGATATTTAGTTCTCCAGGTGTGGTTGAATTCACAACTCAACTGCTGATACCTGCAAATATTTTTTGGCTCGCCTTGTGTCAAATCAATAAACTTGGGTTGAATACTCTGCTCTCGAAAACGGTTGCCATCTCCTATACTTGCGGGTTATCAAGACCTTTTTCTGGCGCCATTGCCGGGGAGCATAGCTCTATTTACTGAGTCACTTGGGATTTATATCTATTGATCACTATGAAGAATCTGAAAGATAATAGAACCAAGATCATACCCTCTACTACGAGGGGAGATAAGGAATTGTTGTCTAGCTATGCACTTGATTCACCTTCTGTTTTGAGTAGGCTTGCGACACCACCACCAGATGCTATTAATTCTGATATGTCGCAAATAATTGATGATGCTAGTACTCTATATAATGAAACTGTGCCACTAGGTGAATTTCTTGATGAACAACTTGTTAAAGCTAAATAAATTGAAAATGCTGAAATTGATGAAATTTATGGTTCACCTATTAGAGTTAGCTCTCCTACAATGATCTATAATGATAATTTACATTAATGTATGATTTCCTGTTTATTTTTGTAATTCAATTCAAAATTCTTAATAATTTACCTTAGACATTTACATCATTTGACTTGCCAATTGACCAAATTAACATCCAATTATTATAAATAAGCTTATACTTAATAATTTTCCATGTTGAAATTAAAATTTCTTGAAAAAACTAAATGTTTATTGGAAATTTTTGTTCAGATCTAAAAATTTTTCTAGGTTATTTAATTGAAAACCTTTAAGGGTTTCTTAATTTAACCATTGGATTAATTATCTAATTTTTCAATAAAACTTTTTGACAGATAATTGTTAATGCCTATCTAAATTTTCGATTAAATAAAATTTAATTTTTTTTCCCATTAACTAATTCAATGGAAATAATTTTCCTTAAATACATTTTTCAATTTTTAATTCTTTAAAATTATTTTTCTTTTGTAATTATTGTTGGTGCTTGAAATATCTTAATTCGTAACGGCCCAGTCCTTGAAAAATTTATATATTAAATTTTAATTTTTGGTTTATTCTTGTTTAAGACAGGTTTGCCATTATTAACAAATTTAAACAATTTTGAAACAAATTAAAATTCAAACAAATTTTTTGGAAACTATTCATTAAATAATGTTTGACCTAAGTTGCCCCAAATTAAAAAAATAATAATTAATTAATTTTAAATCCATTGTTAGGGGATTTAAAGTTAAAGGTAAAATTGGTTATTTTAAGCATAAACTTTAAGATTCTTGATAACTTTTCTTTAGGTTTGAGTTTTAAATCTTAAATTTTCCCAAGACAAGAGTAGAAGATTTTTTATTCTTTTAAAGTTAAATGCAAAATTCCATTTAAAATTAAAGGCCAGTGTTTTAAATCTATTTATATGGTTTTTAACAACGACCACCTGATATATGTGAAAAATTTATTTACATTTTTTAATAATTTAAAACTAGGTAATGCCCTTGAAACATAAGGCCTTTAAATATTATAAAAAATACTAATTTCAAATGTTACTAAAATTTAAATAAGGTTATGTTGATTTTTGATAAAAACTAGAGGATATTTGAAAGCTTAAAAAAAATTTAAAAATAAAACCTCTAATGCCCAAATGGTATTGTTATAAAGAATAAAATGGCCAAACCCTAATTTTAAATTTTTAATTTTAATGCTTATTGATTGGGAAATGAACAATTGCCTTGATACATGACCAAAAATTGGAACATTAAACCAAATTATAACATTTGCAAGATGTCCAGAAACAATTCATGGGCTATGTTCCTTAGCAATGAAATACTGATCAAGTATATTTCTTCATAGTAAAACTGCTTCATGTTAATTAACTTCCATCTATATAATTAATGGAGACATTGGATATGCATTCTGAATGGTTAAATGAAATCTTTACATTGATTGCTAATGCCACTGTTTCATAGCTTCTAGATATTCACTGGTAAGTTGTATGATGAAAAACTAACTGAAATTGAATCAACAAGTTTGAAGTATGCAAAAGTTGGAACTTGGAACACTCAGACTTTAACACGTAGAGAAGTCTAGGAAATAAGCGACAGATATGCTGTGAAAGTGTCCAAGAACAATATAACAGTTTAAAAAACCTTATGAACGTCAGGTTAAAGACTTTTTCTACCTACCTTTTAAATAAGCTACTATGAATCTGAACGTTAATTGATATACATCCTTTATATAGTAGCACCTTTTACTCTATTTCTTTTATACTCATTTACAATTGAGACGCATTACTTTATTCTAATGGTATCATTATTATATTGAAATTTGCACCTTGATCTGTTAGTGATCATATAATATTTAACTTGTTGAAAAATCCTAGTCAAACACTGCACGTTGATATAAAGTTTGAACTGAAAATGAATATTATAATCTTTAATATAGTGTAGCTAGTAATGATCGTGTTAGAGAATGACAATCTAGAACTATATCTCATTGACTAAGATTGACCTTCAAAAACGTAACTACTAATGTGCTAGTCTTCAGAAGATTGAATGGCAAAAAATTTGAATAAATATTCAAATCTGTGATAAATTGAAACTCTAAAACATGCTGACCATATGTGGTAAACTAATTTCATGACAACTATATAAATAATATTATTTATATCAGAAATAATTTCAATGAATAGGTTAAACCCATAAATTAGGACTGTTATAGAACCCAGCTGTTGGTAAGAAAATTCTAATAAAAATAAAGTTTAAATCCAAATTTTTTGAATTATATAATACAATAGTTTTCATGAATATAGAAAGAAAGACACTATATGAGGCTAATTGTTACTTAGATCCAAAATCTGAGTGTTTGAAGCATGCATCCTATGTACGATTAGAGAGTTTAAATATGATGATTGCATGCAATGAACTAATTTAAAACTTAAGATTTATCAAGTTTATTCGACTATTGCAATTGCTAAAACATTACGCATATATATTGAAAGTACAATGTGAATACTAATTTTACTAAAGTAAACACTATTATTGATCCTATGTAACTTCGAATATGATATGATAATTTATCTATGTTGATGACTTCAATTTAAGCTCACATAAATGAAATTAATAATTTTCAGAATACCTCAATGGTAAATTGACATACATAAATTAGACATGTCACTGATAAGACAACATGTCAAAATTAAAAAAGACTATCCTTAGGGTGTCTTTCAAATTTTATTTAATTGTGACAAATATTTAGCAATATTTGTGTCCTACTACAAATGATTAAAACTTTTTACTATGTCAATGTTGATTAGTAAGTTGCAAATGTATTATAAAATAAATTATAGGCATATGACCAATAACTAATGCATTGACTTAAACAATGATCTGTTAGCGTCTTGTATCTTGAATACTCATGATTAATTTATAATGGCAACATCATTATAAATACTATGCCCATTAATGAACATAACCTTTTAATTAATAGACAGTCTCTACTTTATCTTAAAGGATAATATCAGCTTAATCATTCCTTTCTCAATGATTACATTATAATATAGATATGACAAATAAAAGAATTAGAGCAAATGATCTGATCATCATAGAAGTAAACAGAGAAGTATAAAAGATCTTTACTTGCACAATGTCATTCTAGCATTATGTTGATGCACTTCTCTAAAATAGAATCATTACCCAACAAAATTATCTGAGAGTGTATGACCGACTTATAGTGGATAAATCTTAAACCTAAATGTTACCTACTTAGCATCTTGATAAATAAGTTATTCCTCATTTACATAATCCTTTACTATTTTTTTAGAAAAATCTGCAATGCTTCCATTGTGCTGACCATAAATATGTATCTACAAATTTCCTTAACAGTTAATATAATGTGCACAAATTCATTACATTCCTATCTAACTTTATCAGAATGAACTGATTTCGTACAACTAAGTTAAATAGAATATTGTAAGACAATTTACGCATTATGTGAAACAATGCTTTCTTCAATCACAGCTTCTGATGCTAACAAGCAAGAGAACTTGAAGTTTCTGAACGTAATTACCGATAGGGTTTGATCCCTTTAAGTCCTAAAGATCACGTGACAAACAACATGCCCGTAAATTATGAATCATTATATGCATGCATTTGACAATGCCAGCAATGATCCTCTATTCAAAGCTGCTGGGTTTCTTACAACAGCTTAGCATACGTTTTATGATCATCAAGCCAATGATAACGACCCACCCATTCGGAATCCAAGTCAAGCACAGCAGCCAGTTCTAAAGATAACAAGACAGCCTCCTTCGGCGACATGACGCCGAAGTAGAGTTCTGTGTCCATCATATCAGGCTAGAATTGTCATCAGTGAGCACAACAAGTCACCTACATACTTTACGACTCACAGGAGTAGAGAAAGTCTTCACCTGCGTGGCTCGCAGTTGCACCACATCAGCATTAAAGTTGGCACGACAATGGAAGCATAGGAGAGAAGCGTAGAGGAAAGGGGTTGCGCTTCGCCTTACAGATGCATGAGCAATGCTATGCCTGTGCATAGCCAGAATGCTCTAAATGGTTCTATGAGGCTTGACATGACGTCAATTTGGGTTCTTTATCAAATAATAGGAAGCACCGTATAAAGAACATCGAATGCGTCAAGGTCTATCTCAAGTAGGAAAGGAAACTACAACATTCAGTTGAATAATGTAAAGAAGCAATCATCATAGAAGAATATGGGCTAAAGAAATTGATTCTCGAAATTCGATTAGAATAGTATGTAGTAAATATGTTTGAACTAAGTTTCTTGCGTTGATCTGAATAAAAATGTATTGTGTATGACAACTAAATTCTAAAGTATGTGACCAAAGATAATGCAGGATCAATTGAAAAATGATCAATTGAATAGTTTGCTAATGATGATAAATTAAATTAAAGGAAAATGAAATTGAAAGGAAGACCATTGAATAAGATATGAAGAACTTTGTAGTGGCGTGGTTCTATAGCTGCAGATATTGTGAGGAATGAAGAGATCGACATTGCGGACTCGCGTTGGGCTCCGTCTTGGGGTGAGGTGGAGTCGGCCGAGGCGGCAGAGATCGATATGGCGGACTCGCGCTGCGCTCCGTCTTAAGGTGGGGTGGAGTCGGCTGACGCGGTGGACGTGGAGTCGCTCGCCTTGGCGCCGAGTTTGGAAATACGATGCATTCCTTTCTCCATACAATGAGAGCACGTATGAGTTCTCCCCATGTCTGGTCCCCTTGACCTCTAGGAAAGTCAAGCTATAGTGAGTCATATCACGACAGAACTTCATCCACCCCGACATGATTATAGCGAGCTGGAATCGGATTGCCATGGATGGTTGCTTCAGGTGCTTTCGGTAAAGCAAAGTCGTCCGCCACCTTCATGGATATGTTCTTTAGTTTCATGTGTAGCTCACAACTTGTCATTTCTTTGATATCATCCATGGGGGTAGCGAGCCAGTAGTGCATCATCGTCCGGGACCCTCGTGGAACACATGCTGCTTTCCAGCATAGTGGGAAGGTACTATCCAATGCTCGATCTGCTTGCTCCTACCGCTGAGACACCCTTTCCTGGCTAAGTGTGCCAATCTTCTCCTGCTGCCGCATTAAAATGTGTTCCAACTCCTCTTTCTTTGTTTCTATCTTTTGAAGCCGGTCTGCATCCTGCTTCTTCTTTCTCACACGACTTTTGTCAGTGTCGTTCCAATCTGCAAACCCCTCAACCCACGGAACAACAACTCTGCCTCGTGTTCGTCCCGGGTGTTCAGGATTCTTGAGGGCGAATGTAAGCTCGTCGTTCTCTCTCTCGGGCTGGAACGCCCTTGTTCAAGCCTCTTATATTGTTTTAATTAAAAAAACGTATGAGGTTTTTTAAGACTTGCCTGTTCAATAATCTCCCCTATCTTTGGGTCCCACTTTCCCCCATGCGCATAAAACCAAGTCCTACACCTGTCAGGCCAACGCACTGTTTTTGGAGTGACCCCTGCAGCAATCATCTTGGCCTCAGATTCTTCCCACTTAGGCAGGCCAATCTTATAGCCACCTGGCCCCAGAACATGGTGAAACATTTTTTGGCAGCATTTATGTTATTTATTCTCGACCGTTCCTGAGCTGCTTCCAATTCCTTGAATTGCATAAATAAGCCCTAGTGATCTTTTACCTTCTCTAGTGGTTCAGTGAATTCTTGAGTCTTCTTTTCTATGTTGACATAGTCGGCCATAATTTTTTCTTCCAAGTCTGGAATTGTGTGGCCATCTTCTTAAAAGCACACTTCTTGACATTCTCCTGTTCGCGATCTGTGAAATGCTCTGGTAGGTTAAAATGCGACATGAGTTTATCCCAATGTAGATTGTTTGCTCTTTCATCGACAAAACTAACACCTCGATCTTCCTTTGGCTTATTCCATTCTTGAACGATTATCGGGAATTGTTCTCTAACAATAACTCCGCATTGACGTATAAATTTCAAGAATGTATTTCATATTTAAATAATGTATTTCATGTTGGCAATAATGTATTTCATGTTGGCAAGTATGTATTTCATGTTGGCAAGAATGTATTTCATATTTCAAGAATGTATTTCATCTTGGTAAGAATGTATTTCATCTTGGCAAGAACTATTTCTCATTACTCTTTTTGTTCTTCCAGCCGGCGCCACCATCTTCTCCACTGCCATGCTATCCTGATAATTTTCCCACCCTTCGGGCGGCAATCACGGACACTGGATGCGGGCACACTCGTTGTCAACCTTACCGTACTGAACGCACCTTGCTGCCAGCCCACGATGGCAGCCTCCACCTCGCACACCTTAACCTTGTCTGCGAGCTGGCCATAGAAACGCGCCCTCCGCCACAACTAGCACGCAGCCACCGACGACCCCACTTACACCATGAAAGAACCATGCTAGTACATGCGATAGCAAAACCTGCTCACATTCCTCATCCACGCCTCCCTCCCACGCTTCCGCCGCCGGCCTAGGAATGGTCCTCACTCATGCCGGAGCTCATCCACCTTATCAACGACAGCCTGCTGCACACTGATGTGTTTCGCTGGCCTCTACAATTATGACAGTAGTATGTGATGCTCGGTAGAGAGAGCTCATCCAATATTAAGCGGCTTGTCTCGGTGTTCTTCGCTGAGCGTTAGATACTACTGGCATTCCTTGCTCACGCATCCCTCCCATGCTTCCATCGCCGGCCATGACGAAGTGGGCGAGCGCCTCGCATAAGAAGCCATGTAGCGTGACGCGCATGCCGGTCTCCACTACGCAGTGGAGACCGACGCGAAAGGGCAGAAGATCGACGACCACATCAACATCAAAATCACGAACCAGACTCAGTCGTGGTCGGCAGTTGTGACGCCCCCGATTCAATCATACACTAATCATGCACGCAAATGTGTACGATCAAGATCAGGGACTCACGGGAAGATATCACAACACAACTCTAAAACATAAATAAGTCATACAAGCATCATAATACAAGCTAGGGGCCTCGAGGGCTCGAATACAAGTGCTCGATCATAGACGAGTCAGCGGAAGCAACAATATCTGAGTACAGACATAAGTTAAACAAGTTTGCCTTAAGAAGGCTAGCACAAACTGGGATACAGATCGAAAGAGGCGCAGGCCTCCTGCCTGGGATCCTCCTAAGCTACTCCTGGTCGTCGTCAGCGGGCTGCACGTAGTAGTAGGCGCCTCCAGCGTAGTAGTCGTCATCGACGGTGGCGTCTGGCTCCTGGGCTCCATCGTCTGGTTGCAGCAACCGAGTAGAGATAGGGGGAAAAGGGGGATCAAGGCAACCGTGATTATTCATCCAAAGTACTCGCAAGCAAGGAGCTACACTACATATGCATGGACATATGTGTAAAGGGCCATATCAGTGGACTGAACTGCAGAATGCCAGAATAAGAGGGGGATAGCTAGTCTTATCGAAGACTACGCTTCTGGTCACCTCCGTCTTGCAACAGGTAGAAGAGGGTAGGTTGAAGTCCTCCAAGTAACATCACATAGCAATAATCCTACTCGGCGATCCCCTCCTCGTATCCCTGAGAGAGAGCGACCACCGGTTGTATCTGGCACTTGGAAGGGTGTGTTTTATTAAGGATCCGGTTCTAGTTGTCATAAGGTCAAGGCACAACTCCAAGTCATCCTGTTACCGAAGATCACGGCTATTCAAATAGATTAACTTCCTTGCAGGGGTGCACCAACTTACCCAACACGCTTGATCCTATTTGGCCGGACACACTTTCCTGGGTCATGCCTGGCCGCGGAAGATCAACACGTCGCAGCCCCACCTAGGCTCAACAGAGAGGCCAACACGCCGGTCTAAACCTAAGCGCGCAGGGGTCTAGGCCCATCGCCCTGAGCACACCTGCACGTTGCGTACGCGGCCGGAAGCAGAACTAGCCCCCTTAGTACAAGAGCAGGCTTACGTTCCAATCCGGCGCGCGCCACTTAGTCGCTGGCATCACAAAGTGCTTCGGCTGATACCACGACGCCGAGTGCCCATATCTTTCCCACGTAGTTGGTTAGTGTGTATAGGCTCGTAGCCAACTCAGATCAAATACCAAGATCTTGTTAAGCGTGTTAAGTATCCGCGAACGCCGAACAGGGCCAGGCCCACCTCTCTCCTAGGCGGTCTCAACTTGCCCTGTCGCTCCGCCACAAAAATCCACTCGCGGGTGCTCCACCAGCCGACCCGACTTTAGTCTCCACATGTATCATGTATAAAGTATGTAGTATATACCCGTGATCACCTCCCGAGTGGTCACGGCCCGATTGTATAGCACAGAAGACGGACAAGGATGTAGGGCCACAGATGGAAATACTAGCATCCTATACTAAGCATGTAGGATTGCAGGTAAAGGTAACAACAGTAGTAGCAAGGACAGGCTATGCAACAGTATAGGATTAACTGAAAGCAGTAACATGCTACACTACTCTAATGCAAGCAGTATAGAGTAGAATAGGCGATATCTGGTGATCAATGGGGGGGGGCTTGCCTGGTTGCTTTGGCAAGAGAGAGGGGTCGTCAACTCCGTAGTTGAACTGGGAAGCAGCAGTGTCGGTCTGGTAGTCTACCGGAGAGAAGAGGGGGATGAAACAATGAATACCATGTAAACAGATGCATATCAATGCATGACATGACAAGTAACGATGCTAGGCGTGCCCTAATGTGGTATGAGGTGGTACCGGTTAAGGGGGGAAACATCCGGGAAAATGTCCCCGGTGTTTCGTGTTTTCGGGCAGAGGAGCCGGAGGGGGAAAGTTGCGGGTTCGATAGGTTAGGGGTGTGTGGCGGACGAACGGACTGCGTATCCGGATTCGTCTCGTCGTTCTGAGCAACTTTCATGTTGAAAATATTTTAATCCGGGTTACGGATTAAAAGATATGATTTTCTAAAGATTTTATTAATTTCTGAAATTTAATTAATTATTTAATTTAATTCGAAAATGGATTTATGACATCAGCATGATGGCATGCTGACGTCAGCAGTCAACGTTGACTGTTGACCTGGTCAACATGACAGTGGGTCCCGCATGTCATTGACTGATAACTAACTAACTAAATTAATTAAATTAATTAGCAGATTAGCCAGGTTAATTAAATGATTAATTAGTCTAATCATGATTAATTAAGTTAATTATTTATTTATTTTAATTTTTTATTTTTTTTATTTTTCGTTCTCAGGGGGGTGGGCCCCGTTTGTCATTGGCCCAGAGGGGGGCCGACGCGGGTGCTGGGTGCGGGCATAGCCCGAACGGGCGCGTGCACGAGAGGGCACGAGGCGCGCACGACGACGACGCCTGGCCGGGCGGCGGGCGCGGGCGATCGTCGGCGAGGCAGCAGCGCACGAGCGGCCGTGCAGACGTGGGCGCAAGGCCGTGGCCACCGGCGACGCCAGAGAGGGCGAGGCCATGGCCGAGGCGGCCGAGCAGGGAGGTGGTGGCGCAAGGCGGGCCGGAGGTTGACGGCGGTGGCTGGCGGCGGAGCGGCAAGCCGCGTGGCGGGACGCATGGCGACGTGGTCGGGGGCGACGGGCGTGAGTTCGGGCGAGCTCAGTACGCGGCCGGAGCGCGGTGGTCGTGCGCGGGCGTCGGGACGGCCGCGGTGAGCGCGAGGGAGAGGGAGGGAGCTCACGGTGGGGGGTAGGGTCTAGGGCAGTGGTGCTCGGGGCGGTGGTCGGAGACGACGACGCAGGCCGGCGAGGTCGTCCTCCAGCGGGGTGGCGATGTGGCGAAGAGGAGGCAGGCCGGTGGTGACGCTCCGGGCGCCGGCGTTCGTGAGGTGGCGGTGGTTGGCGACGGCGTCAGCACGGGGCGACGGGCGGTGGCTGGGTCCGGTGAGGGGGAGGCCGTTGCACGGGCGCGAGGGAGGGGGGGTCGTCGCCGGCGGGCGGCGGGATTGGCGATGGGGGACGGGGCGCCGCGGGGGAAAGTCGGAAGGCGGGCCGGCTTGGCGGCTCCTGCGGCGGGAGGCCTTCGGGCGGCGGCACGGCGTGGGTGGGGGTTCGGGCGACGGGGCGCTGCCCCGATCCGATCGGGGAAAGGGAGAGCGGCGTGGGGGGGGGGAGTGGGGGATCTATCCCGATCCAGATGGGATCGGGCGAGGGGGAGTGGGAGCGAGTGGGGAATGGGTTAGGGTTTGGGGGAGGGGTTAGTAGGCGCCGGCTGGGCCGGCCTGGTTGGCCCAGAGGCCAGCTGGGCTGTGGCCCGGGGGGGGGTTCTCTTTCTCTTTATTTTAGTTAGCTTTGTTTTACTGTTTTTATTCCTTTCCTTTTATTTATTGTCTTTTACTGTTTTTCAAAAATGTTTAGCACCTAATTGATTTTTATAAAATATGGGAGCTAGCTCATAATTTGCAGTGCATTAGATCCTAGCACCGAAAACTAGTTTGGGTGAAATACTATTTCATATTAGATTTAGATTAATTAAAAGGTTATTAAATAATGTACTCAGCCACTGTTTGAGATTGTTTAAATGACTTATCACATTTCAATAATGTTGTTTACAATTTTATCCTAGCCTCTGATTTATCTACTATTTATTGAACATTTTAGTTTTTAAGTTTGAAAACTTTTGTTGTTTGCCTTTAATTAAATTTTGAATTTGAATCGGCTTCGAACTAACAAGGGATTCACAATAGTAACGGAGGTGACATGGCATCATTAGCAGAGTTTTTCTGTAGCCTAATTATCCGGGCGTCACAGCAGTGTCCAGCAGGCCGCCGGTGATGCGGATAGGGTAGGTGGCCACAAATGCCAGATAGACATATTCCGGACGTCCAAACAAGCGATCACTCTCATCCTGGGGTCCTTCGATAGGTTTTCCGAACTTTGTTGAATAACCCCAGAATGAGTACAACTCGAGTCTTTAAGTGCCAACCAGTGTCGGCAGGTTTTTCTTCCTCTAAATTTCACCATTCCAAAGGAGGGTGGTATGTTACATTTCGACCAACTCGGTACACACGTATTATCGGTGAAATTAAATAAAATCAAAGCAACATAACAACCACATAAAACAAGAGGAATATTAATAATGTGTTACTGCATATTTGTTTAATATTTTGCCATACTTATAGAAAGGACACCACACTCATTCCATCAAGCTTAACCATTGTCAGGCATAACCAAGTAGCAGCCCCAAAATATAAGTTTTGTCTATTACTCTTACATGCCACACAAAAGCAGAAGTTCGATGAACATCTCCAGGTCATTGTGATATCATGTAGAACAGTCATGTCAGATAAAATTCTCATTGTGTGTAGAATATGTGTCAATTTATTCCAATATGGTTCCATGTCGCACTGCAATTCAAGTAAATACAAATTTAGTTTCTCATGATAAATAATATAGCAACCGACATAATAGATGATTAAAATACTTGTTTGAGTTTGTCCATGTCTTTCCGCTTGATAAAAAACGACTTGAGTATTGAGCCAAGCAAAGAGCAATGGATACCGAATTACCGATAAACAAGCAATGGATGCTAAGCAAAGAATACATTCACAGTCGAGGTGAAGGTAGGCTCACGGCCACCCACTCGTTGTTGCTAAAGGGGAGCACTGTCACCCCTTCTAGTAACGCCAGTTCAGGATGGCCTCGTTTGACCTAGATCTAGACTGCTGGCTTCGAGCAGCCGCAGCCGGCACGAGCAACAAGCGTAACAGCTGCTGCTGTCGCTGTCTCAGTGCTTGGCCCTGTAATTGTTGCCACAAGGTTGCAAGTATTGGTTGGTAATGCTGGGACGAACGAGAGCAACTTCTCCACCAAGTCCTTTATTGCAGCCATCATGCTTTGCTCCGAAGCTGCTGGTTTATTGTTTTCCACCGCACCAGATTCGGTAGCTTCATCACGAGGTTTAGTTTACTCAGCGATAGGAAGTTGGATACTGGAGCCACCAGAGTGAGAATCTATAAAATGGCAAACCATATAAGTCGATGGATGTAGAAAATGTAGAAGTAACTCTATCAATATAAAACTATCATACAAATATAACCCCTCTGTGATAAATGGATATACTACACGTACCTGATGGTATCTTCATTAGGGTTGTACCATATTGCATCTGATGAGTGTTACTTAACTCTTTGACTCCTCTGCACCTTGAAGAACTGCATCAAGTCCAAAGGTAGAGGTCGACTATTTTGAACTCTATGATAGGGGACCACATGCAGCAACTGTTTGTCTTTGCATTTTAGCTGGAGAAGATGATACCTCTCTGGAAGACGTAAGAGTCGACTGTGGTGCCGTCTCCATGTGTGGACGTGTCGCCTGATTGTCCTTATCAGCCTTGGTCCCTCCAGATTCACCGGCTACATATATGTAATATATTTGATACTACGAGTTAGTTCTTGCCGGCAGCGTTCTTCTAGCATATGCATTTTTGCAAGAAAGTTTATAGTTCAGTATTAGCATACAAATAGCATATGCGAGGACACTATTATGCTTGATCACTTTGTTGTTGTAGGTACTTATCCAAGAAATTAGCTGATGAATTTTTTTATGTTGTTATTCTTTACCTATGATTGTCGTCTGTTATTCCAGGTGGAATTGCTGGAAGGAAAACCATCTAAATGTCTAGACGCGAATCTTACAAAAGAGAAGGTCAATCGCGCGAGGAGCATATCTGAGTATCCTACAGAAGTGCCAATTGTTCAGCCCCAGGAAAACAAGTAAGTGATGTTCACCATTTTTAGGGCTGACAGTATCTTTAGACTACCATACTAAGCACATCACTCTAGGACTCTAGGTATCTCCGTCATGTTTCATCTGCTATTAGGTAAAGAAATGATTGTTGCAATGGTTGCAGCTTTGATTGCGGCTTCCACATGTTGCTGTATATCAGAGGGTTTGTGAGGGGGAGATATCTGACATCAACAAGCTCGCGGGGCTTGACGAGGCCGCGACGCTGCTAGTACTGCAGAAGATCGGGGTGTCCAAGCAGTCGGTCAAAAACCTCTCTTCTTACATTCACGCATTTTTGTCGGCCCTACCACCGGCCCAAGCTCTGCTTGGCTTATTGATACGTCTCCGACGTATCTACTCTTCCTAATGTTGTTTCAATTGTTTTGGACTCTAATTTGCATGATTTGAATGAAACTAACCCCGGAATAATGTTGTTTTCAGCAGAACTACCATGGTGTTGTTTTTGTGCAGAAATAAAAGTTCTCGGAATGGAACGAAACTTTGCAAGGAACTTTTATATAATAAATAAGAATTTCTGGAGCCAAGACCTACCGGAGAGGGGCCCCTAGGTGGGCACAACCCACCAGGGCCCGCCCCCTCTCCTGGCGGGCCCAGGTGGTTTGTCCCCACCTGGTTGTCCTACAGACCCTGAAACCAACGCTATAAAATCCTATTTTTTCGGAACCGCCGTCACCTCCTGTTTTTCATCGGGAGGCTAGATCTGGAGTCTGTTTGGCGCTCCGGAGAGGGGTATCTTCGTTCTTTGTCATGACCAACCCTTCTCCATCGCAAATTCCATGATGCTCCCCACCGGAAGTGAGTAATTCCTTCGTAGGCTCACTGGTTGGTGAGGAGTTGGATGAGATTCATCATTTAATCGAGTTAGTTTTGTTAGGATTTGATCCCTAGTATCCACTATGTTCTTAGATTGATGTTGCTATGACTTTACTATGCTTAATGCTTGTCACTTTGGGCCCGGGTGCCATGATTTCAGATCTGAACCATTTATGTTATCATCATTATATTAATGTTCTAGATCCGATCTTGCAAGTTATAGTCACCTACTACGTGTTATGATCTGGCAACCCCGGTGTGACAACAACCGGGATCACTCCTGGTGATGGCCGTAGTTGGAGGAGTTCATGTATTAACTATGTGTTAATGCTTTGTTTCGGTTCTCTATTAAAGGAGGCCTTAATATCCCTTAGTTTCCATTATGGACCCCGCTGCCACGGGAGGGTAGGACAAAAGATGTCATGCAAGTTCTTTCCATAAGCACGTATGACTATTTATGGAATACATGCCTACATTATATTGATGAGCTGGAGCTAGTGCCGGATCGCCCTAGGTTATAACTGTCTCATGATGAATATCATCCAACAAGTCACCAATCCAATGCCTATGAATTTATCCTATATTGTTCTTGCTAAGTTACTATTGCTATCATCACTGTTACACTTGCTACAAAATACTGTTATCACTATTACTGTTACTATTGCTGCTGCCACCATTACCAAAACTATCAAACTACTATGCTATTGATCACTTTGCTGCAGATAACTAATCTCCAAGTGTGATTGAATTGACAACTCAGCTGTTAATACCTTCGAATATTCTTTCGCTCCCCTTGTGTCAAATCTATAAATTGGGTTGAATACTCTACCCTCGAAAACTGTTGCGATCCCCTATACTTGTGGGTCATCAAGGCTATTTTTCTGGCGCCGTTGCGGGGAGCATAGCTATATTTATTGAGTCACTTGAATTATTATCATATTATCACACTACTAGGAAAAAGCCTTCTAATGGCGCACCGGTTTTGCCTACTAATGGCGCACTACCGGTGCGCCATTAGCATCACGCCACTAGAATTCTTTTCTAATGGCGCACCTGTGGTGCGCCATTAGAATCTGGTATTCTAATGGCGCACCACATAGTAGTGCGCCATTAGTAACAATTTTTTTTCAAATTTTTTTTGCAGGATTTTTTTAATTTTTTTTTCAAAATTTCCAATTTTTTTTTGTTTTTTTCTTAATCTCAGGTCACTATGGCTTAATCTCGAGTCAATATGCTTAATCTCAGGTCAAATCGCACTCCATAGTCAAACTTCCCGAAAGGTCACCCATCCTCTTACTACTCCGGCTGAGCACGCTTAACTTTCGGGTTCTATTCTCCTCGCTTCCAAGTCTGCACTTGTTGTTTTCCTGACAATAGTAAGATGTCAATCCTATTAACCTCAGGAATTTAGCTTGAGCATGTACTGACACATTTCACTGTTTGAGTTTGAAACTATTGTTCTAAAAAATTAGTAACACTAATATTTCTTGAATAATTAGTTCGCACACAGTTTGACCAGATTTGACCATAGTTTGACCAGATTTGACCACAGTTTGACCAGATTTGACCAAAATTCAAAAAAACAAAAATAATTATTTATTAACACTAATATTCTTGAATAATTAGTTTGACCATAGTTTGACCAGATTTAACAAAAACTAAAAAAAACTAATTTTTTTGAATTTTTTTGCCTCCAGATCTTAAAAGCCCCGTAACTTTTTTTCTGTTAGGCTTTTGAGGATTTTAAAAATGTTTAACGGGGTTCCCCCGGTTAAATTCGGATGTAACTTTTCGAGTAGATGATTTTTCATATATAAAACTTTTTAATCCGAGTTCGTATGCAAAAGTTATGCCCATTTTACAAATTTTCGTAGAGATTTTACAAATAAAGTCGAAATTTATATTTGTAAATTTTCCCAACAACTAGACCACATATCACATGGAAAACTTATTTTCTTTTATTTTTTGACATTTTTATCATTTTTTAAATTTTTTAAAACTGAAAAGGCGGTCCACGGGGGTGCATTCGGTGGAAGTGGGCAAACTACTAATGGCGCACTGTGGGGTGGTGCGCCATTAGTAGTTAAACTAGTAATGGCGCACCACAACCACGGTGCGCCATTACTAGTTTTGAAAAAAATATATAATTTTTTTAAATTTTGTTTGAATTTTTTGATAAAAACTTAGTAATGGCGTAGACATGCGCCATTACTAGTTAAAACTATAATGGCGCATTGTCAACCAAAGGCGCCATTACTAACAAAAATTTTATAAATATTTTTATAAATTTTTTTACTTCTTTTCAAAACTTCTAATGGCAAGACGGTGGGTGTGGTGCGCCATTACTAGTTAAAACTAGTAATGGCGCACCACACCCATGGTGCGCCATTAGAAGTTTTGAAAAAATTAAAAAAAAAATTTTTTACTAATGGCGCACCGTGGGATGTGGTGCGCCATTAGTATTTGGAAACTAACGGAACTACTACACACACGACACTTTCAGTGAACGACATGAGAACGATAGCTAATCCAACCGCTGTTGATGTTTTGCCTTGGACTTTGATGGTGGGATATGTTATGTCGTCTGCATGTCGTCCAGCCAGTGTCGTGCATGTAGCACTGCTCGGAAACTAATGGCGTACCAACACATGGTGCGCCATTAGTATATAGCAATGGCGCACCACATGTCTGGTGCGCCATTAGAATCAATCCTATCTATAGCCCTTTTCCTAGTAGTGTCACTATGAAGAATCTGAAAGATGCCAAGGCTACTATTTTCCCCTCTAAGACGAGGGGAGGTAAGGAACTGCCATCCAGTTCTGCTTTAGATTCACCTTCTGTTATAAGTAAACTTGCAACACCACCACATGCTATCAATTCTAATAGGTCACAAGTTGTTGATGATGCTACTTTTACTATGAATGATGCTTAAGATGATGCTTGTACCATTCTTGATAATGATGATGTGCCACCTGGTGAATTTCTTGATGCACAAATTGCTAGAGTAATACAACATGATGTTGTTGAATCTGATGATGAGCTTGAAACTAAAACTCCTGGAACACCTACTGGAACTAGCCTTCCTAGATATGAATTGCCTAAGGTACCAGAAGGTTATGTTATGAATGAGGAGACAACTAGAGATATTCTTGCTTGTAAGGATAGAGATGATCTAGAGAAATTATTATGCAAGTATAAAGAAAAATCTCTGAATGCTAGAATGAAATATGATCCTAAGTTTGCTACCTCACCCATCTTTATTAATGATAAGGATTATGAATTCTTTGTCGACCCAGAGTTAATTACTTTGGTTGAATCTGATCCTTTCCATTGTTATAAAACTGAAACTGTTGTGGCACATCTTACTAAGTTGAATGACATAGCCACCCTTTTTACACATGATGAGAAGACTCGCTTTTACTTTATTCTCAAATTATTTCCTTTCTAATTAAAGGGTGATGCTAAAGCTTGGTACAATACTCTTACTCCTGGTTGTGTGCGTAGTCCCCAGGATATGATTTATTACTTCTCTGAAAAATATTTCCCTGGTCATAAGAAACAAGCTGCCTTGCAGGAAATATTTAACTTGGTGCAAACTAAAGAAGAAAGTCTCCCACAAGCTTGGGGGAGGCTTTGCCAGTTACTTAATGCTTTGCCTGATCATCCTCTTCAGAAAAATGAAATACTTGATATATCTTCTATAATGGACTAACCGATGCTTCTAGGGACTTCCTAGATAGTTGTGCTGGTTGTGTTTTTAGGGAACGAATTGTTGGACAAGCTAAAGAATTATTGAATAACATATTGAAAAACTATGATGATTGGACTCTTCCTGAACCACCAGCTAAACCCACTCCTAAGAAGATGGGTATATTATATGTCAGTCCGGAAGATATGCAAGAGGCAAAGAAATCTATGAAGGAAAAAGGTATTCAAGCTGAGGATGTTAAAAAATTACCTCCTATTGAAGGAATACATGGGTTTGATACACCACCACTGCCTATGGTGGTAGAGGTAAATTCTCTAATGAAGTTCAATGATAATGACAATCCTTATAATATGCACCCTAGTCAATGCATTTATGAGTTTTATAACTACATTATAAAATAAGATTACTTCAATGCAAATGTTATGAAACAATTGAAATACAATTATGATATGATTGCTCGCTTGAGTGACTTGTTATTTAGAATCTCAAATGATGTTAGAGGTGTTGGAAAGCATGCTTCTATGGTACAAACCCAACTAGAACAAGTTGCTAAATCACAAAGAGTATTGTTTGATGAAATGAATAATAATATCAATGATCATGTTGTTAGAGTAATGAGTAGAGGAGGTAGAATGACTCAGGAACAACTATATCCTGAGGGACACCCAAAAAGAATTGAACAGGATTCACAAAGGAACAACACCACTACACCTAGTCCTTCTAGAAAGAAAAAGAAAAATAAAAATGATAAGACTTTGCATGCTTCTAGTGAACCTGAAATTGAAAAACCTCCTGATAATGATAATGATGTTTCTATTTCTGATGCTGAAACTCAATCTGGTAATGAACATCCACCTAGTGATAATGAAAAATATAATGTTGATGTTCATGAAGACAACCAATCAAATAGTAAAGAACCAGATATTGATGTTGAGATAGAACCACCTGTTGATCTTGATAACCCACAACCTAAGAATAAAAGATATGATAAAAGATACTTCATTGCTAACTGTGTGTAGAGACGTTCGTTTTCATAGCTCGAGACGCGTTATTTCATCTCTAGGCAAAACTAGAGTCGATTTAGTAAAGCGTCCTTGGAGCGTCTCCCCACGGACCGTCTCAAAACAGGTAGACACGCTTTGTTAGCATGTCTACGTTGTATGAGACGCTATATTGTGACGTTCAAAATCGTCTCTACAAAAATAGAGACGTTCTATCACACGCTTGTATCGTGCCTCTACTCATGTGGGCCCATTGCTTATAGACACTATGTTGAGACGTCATATTCATCTCTATGTGAATAAGCTTCTTTGTGGATATGGAGTATTTTACTTTAATTGTTATTCGATTACTAATATTACCTTGTATTCCTCATTTCAAATTCAGTTACTTTATTATGATAGGGATGCATGTGTAGATTGATCAAACATCAATATATAAAGGCATCAATCGACATCAGCAAATGCATTCACAAGCAATCCATTCTCAGAATTAGCGTCCTTTGTAACAAGTATAGGAATAAATACATCCACTAAAAGTGTATGGAGACATGGAGTTCACAACTGCATCAGATCCAACATTCATATGAAATATGTAAAAAATTAAAAGATACTACAAACTAGAACTAAGCTTTCCATACATTATACATAATATGTGCTCATTTAAAGACTAATTATTGTGTGGTTGCTCCTTGCTCCTACAATGCATTCCAATTATAAATTCTCAGCTACCCTGGAAGAAAAAATTAACAAAGAGAAGTTTAGAACATAAGATTTTGGATTAGTGCAAGATGAAATGTTCTATGATGAAACCGTGAGAGATGTTACTTACAAATGTCTTGATGTTGTCTTGGAAAACAAATGTATTAGGTTATGTTGGAGTGGTCAGCTTTATCTTTTTGACCTAAAATGTTTCAAAGTAGTATCAGATTGGCAAGCAAACAACAATTGGCATAACCATGCAAGCGTATGTGATTCAACTGACTGAAACTATAACTAGTTTGGACATATTTCAATATGTACATACCTTGGCTTGTTCTGATCTTACTCATGCCTAATAAAGATACATAAACACTTCCTCAAATGGTACAATTATGAAACATACTGAGCATCTATGTAGCTAAAGTAAAAAAAATATCATGAAGACAATATGTACAGTTCATTAGTGGTGAAACAAGAAGTACGCCTTGTCTGCTGCACAAAGTCATGTGCAGCCATGTATAACTAATAAAGTGCATACCACATAGACATGTCATTTTGATTCGTAAGTAGTAGGGCAAGCCAAGAGACGCTGGTTTGCGAAAGCTAAAACTATACATAGTTAATCAAAGATGAGCAACTTGATAAAATGACAACACTTTTCCTCGTACATTTATCGTATGACCCACCTTTCATTTTTTTTGATAAAATGGCACACGTTTCATTGATAGCTAGACAAAATGGCACAAGCAAACCGTTTTCCTCTATTTATACGTACGGGCCCGCACATCAGATTATTTGGGACAGTTTTGCCCTTTAGCTTGTTTACTCTAGTTAGATTGAACCTATCGGTCGATACAAGAAACAGGCACGAGACAGGAGGATAGGAAGAGCAGCGCCACCGTCCTTCCTATCGACATGCTGTGTGTTCCCCACTGCCTTCTCACCATGCATTTCCCCTTCTCTTGCCATTGCCTCGCCGCAGCTGTTCCCCTGTGTGTCCAACAAACAGTAGCCGCTTTTCCAGACCCTGCAGTTCGATTCCTGCTCTCAAGTCCTCCTATCCTCGCAACTCCACATCCCTACCCCATGTTGTGAAGTGTGCCATATCATGTGCTTACATCCCTACATGCTGCCAAAGTGTGCTACCTAAACATCTAAATCAACAAGCATCCATATCCTGTTGTTGTCAGAAGCTACAACTAAGCTAGTAAGTCTTATGAATATTTAGAGCCAATTACTTTCTTCAGGCAGCAACTACGTCCATTACAGAGATAGCATCGAGCAAGTACAGAAGCTACAGCTAGCCAGTAGCTTTAGCGACATGAGCGACCAACGGACGCTCTAGCAGCCCGAGTGATCAATGCAGCCCGAGCGTTCCAGCACGGTGCACGGCAGCGTCGACATCAGGGCATGATAGAGGGTCACACGGCAGCATGACGAAGATGTCGAGGCACACTTTGAAAGAACGGTGCGGCAAGCGTAAGGAGCGGGGCTTGCCTTCCGCCGCTTGGCGAGGGAGCATCGAGCTTACCATGACACATCCACGCCTCCTCCTCCACATGAATGGGCGGGCGGGCATAGCATGGCAAGGCGACAGCGGGAGAAGAGCGGCGCCTGGGAGGAAGGATGGCGAGGTGGCGGCCATGTTGTTCCTCTCCTTCTGTCTCGCGGCTAATTTTGGTACATGAGGGAAAACTCGTCCCAAATAATCTATCGTGCGGGCTTTGATCTAGAAATAGAGGAAAAAGATCACTTTGTGCCATTTTGGCCAACCATCAATCTAAAGTATGCCATTTTATCAAAGAAAATGAAAGGTGTGTCAAAGGATCAAAGTATGAGGAAAAATGTGTAATTTTATCAAATTGCTCTTAAAAGATAGATGTAGGAATCATGTTGTGATAGCAGATTAAAGTGGATCTCTCTTAGAACAAGTAAATGCAACCTGCTTAATAGCAAGTCATTCTATCATACTGGCATAATGGGATTTGAGGTAGCACCTGCTAGTAAACCAGATTAATGTACTCGCTCCTTTTCCGCTAAAAGGACGAACTACAAAATTCGTAAATTAAAGAGTGGATAAGGAACAGAAAATGTGTAGACAAGTTGCAAGACGCACCACCAATGTGGTTGCTCCATGAGATCTGAATCTGATACATGAGTTCCCTGATTGATGTTGGTTGGTCTTAATGGTGAGATTTGGTGACAACTAATCTGGATATACACCCGAAAAAAAACTAATCTGGATATAAGAAGCGTGAGATGCGTAATTGAAAGATGTAAAGATATAATGGTAAACTGTAGGGAGCAGATGGAATTCGAGGGAGCACCTGCTTGATAGAGCAGATGGGAATTCGAGGGTGCGCCGTCTTTATGTGGCAGAATTTTGCAGGAGGATGACGCCGGCATGGACCTGGCTTGCGGACGTTGAGGACGACGCTAGGAGAGGTGCGGCCAGGGGACGGGGAGGACAAGGGAAGCCGGCCGGCCCTGACTGGTGAGGTCGTCGACGGAGGAGACCAGACGTAGCCGGTAGAGGGCACCGCTCGGGGCAGGCTTGGAGCCGCCGCATATTAGATATGGTGGGTTGAAGAAACGCAGGATCCATCCATAAGAAAAGCGGTAAACCAAAACGAATTTGGTAGCGCCAAAATTTTATATACCAAAGATAAAGTCGCGTATGAAACGTCTCAAAAGTTATCCTTAACTTATTTAAAATATATATTTATTTTATAAATAGCAAATTCTTATAATAACTGTGTAGCGCCTTTCAATCGTCTTAAGAAGCGTCTTTATTTATCTAGTGTCCACGCATTTAGAGGCGAATTGAAAAGCTTCTCACAAAAAGCGACCTTACGCGACAATTTTGTTGTAGTGTAGAAAACACGGTGAAGAAAGAGAACCGTGGGTTCAAAAACCTATGCCTTTTCCACCCAAGTCAACTAAAAAGAAAGATAACGAAGAATTTGAACGCTTTGCTGAAATGCTGAGGCCAGTCTTTTTGCGTACTTGCTTGACTGACATCTTGAAAATGCCTCCTTATGCAAAGTAGATGAAAGACATCATCACCAATAAGAGAAAAATACCGGAAGCTGAAATCTCCACCATGCTTGCTAATTTTACATTTAAAGATGGAGTACCTAAAAAACATGGAGATTCGGGAATACCAACTATACCATGCTCTATCAAAAAGAATTATGTGAAAACTGCTTTATGTGATTTAGGAGCAGGTGTTAGTGTTACGCCTTTCTCTTTATATAAAAGACTTGACTTGAATAAACTCACACCTACTGAAATATCTTTGCAAATGGCTGACAAATCAACTGCCATACCTATCGGTATTTGTGAGGAGTGCCCGTTGTTGTTGCTAATGTTACTATTTTGACTGACTTTGTTATACTTGAGATGCCCAAGGACAACAACATGTCGATTATCCTTGGTAGACCCTTTTTGAATACTGTAGAGGCTGTTATCAATTGCAATAAAAGCAAGGTCACTTTTCATATTAATGGTAATGAGCATAGGGTGCACTTTCCGAAGAAGCAATTCCAAGTGAATGGTATTAATGTTATTGAAAAATCTCCGACAATCTCTATTGGAAGTTTTCAAATACCTCTACCTACGGTTAAAAAGAAATATGAAATGCTTATTGTTGGGGACATTCATATCCCCGTTGAGGTAACTTAGTGATTTGCGAAAGTTCTTCGGTTTCATGCTAACCGAAAGTGGTTGTTAATAAGACCTGATCAACCTTATTAATGGATCATTTTTGAGCGGTATGAAGTTGATTAATTTAGTAAGCACTACCTTCTGTCCCGACCTTTTGTTTTCTGTTTTTACTAGTTAAATAAAATAAAATGCCATGTTTTGTCTGTTTTCTGATTTCCATGTGCAATAAAAAATGACCCAAAAATAAAAGTTCTCAGAATCCTCCGAAAATTTAATACGATTTTTTTTCTGAATATTTCGGAATTTCTGGTGCAAATAATACCAGAGGGGGTAGCACCAGGTGGGCACAACCCACCTGGGCACGCCAGAACCCCCAAGCGCGCCCTGGTGGGTTCTGGTCCCCACGTTGGCCCCCCTCACTTATCTCTTTAGCCCACATCATCACTTACCTCCAGAAAAAAAATCTCCATTGCTCTCTCTCCCGTGTTCTTGCTCTCAAACCCGCGAATTTCATTCTCTTTGCTCGAAGCTCCATTTCTGATGCCGTTTCGGGGGATTGTTGCTTGGTATGTGACTCCACCGTTTGTCCAATTAGTTTTTGTTTAGTGGTTTATATTTTGAATAATTAGCTACTCTTGGTGCTGCCGTAGATGAACTTGCATGTTGAATTCTTAGAGTTCTAAGTTGTTTGAATCCTTGCTATGGCCTCTATGCATCCTGTGAGTAGTTGCTATCAATTTGGTGAAGTTTTGTTGAGAAAAAATTGTGGACTAAAAATTTCAGAGTTTTTGTTCATAGGAAAATCATGAATATCTTTAGGAAGTTTGGCTCTAAGAAGAACTCCAAGGGTGTTATTGGGGAGTCATCTGATAGTGATCTCCATCCTCGGAGGTTGGCGGAGGTACGGCCGTGTGAATGGCCGCACACCCCGTTCCTGGAAGAGGCTGGAATTCTTCAGGAGTTCACACAATATGCTGCTAATGCTGGCCTCACCGACTTCATCGCAGATGATTGTGAACAACATCAAATCCTCAAAAATATCTTTGTTCAAAGTTTCCCTTTCCTGCCTAGGAATAATCCTCCTGAAGTGAGCTTTGATTTATATGCTGAAAACCATCATATACCACCTACTGAATTTTGTGACATATGCATGATCCCTTCTGATGGGAGTTTAGCTGAGCCTAGGCCGGCTTGGTTTGAAGACTTTTATCGCACTTTGATGGTGGGAGATGAGAGAGGGGTGTCAGCTACCATTGCGGCTAGCATACACTTTCCTGCCGTATATTATTTTGCATTATTTGCTGCTAAGTGTCTGTTTGCTAGAAAGATAGTAGGTGCGCTCAACGCACCAGACTTTGCTATTTTACGTCGGGCACTAGACGACGAGAACACTCATAGCTTTGGAGCTATTGTGGCTCGTCGCCTCCATCTTAATAAATCCCAGGTTGAAATACATGGTGGGATTTTTTTCTACTCATTTGTCGGCTCACTTTAATGTTGAAATACGCCCTCATGATTATCCTCTGACCAAGGTTTACCTAGACCGAGCAGCCATGGAGCACCATCATTTTATTGCACGAGATTACCCTAACATTCCTATTCCTTCTAACCTGGTTTTTAGCATTAAACTTATGATATTATTCCACTGCCTGCTCTTGCTTTGTTTGATCATGTTTCTAGGGGCGGATATAGGATTATGCCTGCAAATCATCGCCTACCGGAACGCTCAGGCTGCTGCAGATGCAGAGGAGGAGCCTCAACCAAAAACTCCAAAAATATTCCAGTGTGTTTCTCTGAATTTATTTTATTTTTATTCGAGTCTTACCGAGGAGAAGACCACGATGATAATTTTGAGTGGCTCTCATATGGAATAATAATTGATCTATTGAAGATCCCATTTTACCTTGTCTTCTCCTGTTGAATAAAATGTTTTCAGATTTCAGCTTAATCCACGGCATTCTTGCACTATTATTATTTTCACATCATTCGGTCGTGCAAGTGAAAGGCATTAATGGCATATTCGATGAGCTGGCCGTGGCAGAGAGAAACTGGTATGAACTCGACTTGTTCGTCTGTTTGTGTAAATACGTTTAACCTACTATCCATGATTCAGCCCATTATGATTAAACATGTTTGCAATGACAATTAGAGATCATAGTTTCTCATGCCATGCATAAGTAGCTGGGAGTGGATAATGATTTATCTTGGATATCAACATTGCGTTAAAATGATTGTAATGTACTATGATGATATGGTATCCTCCTCTGAATGTTCGAGTGGCTTGACTTGGCACATGTTCATGCATGTAGTTGAATCAAAACCAACATAGCCTATGATATTTATGTTCATGGTGTTCATATCCTACTCATGCTAGTGTCCAATGTTACTTATGCATAATGCATGTTCATGACCGTTGTTGCTCTCTAGCTGGCCGCTTCTCAATCTATTTGCTAGACTTCACCTGCACTAAGTGGGAACTCTGCTTATACATCAAAAACCTTGAACCCAAGTTATCCCAGATGTGTCCACCATACCTACCTATATGCGGTATTACCCTGCCGTCCTAAGTAAATTTGCATGTGCCACCTCTAAAAACTTCAAATAAATTTCCTTTTTGTGTGCCTGAAACGTTCATGGAACGACAGGAGGTGGTTTGTATCTTCCATGCTAAGCGGGTTATTCTCAGGTTGAGTGTTTATTCACTCACCATTACACGAGAAAAGGGCGGTTATAGGGATCCCCAGCCCCGAACTAAAAAATGCAAATAATTAAACAAAACTCCCCCGGGACTGTCATTGTTTTGGACAGGCCATGGAGTGTGATTGTTGGTGCAGGGGGAGTAAACCTTTACTTTTATCGCTTGGGAACCGCCACTACCGTGCTTAGCATGGAAGATTTTGATAACAGATGGTTGTGAAGTAAATGAGAAAGGTGCATGTCTCAAAATATCATTTACCTCTGTTTTTAAAACATGAGCTCTGGCACCTCTGCAAATCACTGCTTCCTTCTGCAAAGGGACTATCTATTTACTTTTATGTTCTGTCATCACTTTCTAAAACAAGCGCTAGAACCTGAGAGCACAGCTGTCATGACTTATGCATTTTTTGTAGCTAATGTTGGGTGCATCATGACTAGATCTTTTCTACCATGAATTAGAATGTCTAGTCGCTGCTTGAACTTTGGAGGTGCTCTGCATTTATGTTTTGCGGTGTCAGAAAGGGCTAGCGAGATACCACTATTGTCATATTATATCATGGTTGTTTTGACAACATGTTGCTGTTTGAGATGTCTTATTATTGCTCACTGCTAGCTGATCATGTCGTTGATATGAGTCAATATAATCTTTAACAGTTTTTGTCGGCATGGTTAGTTATGATGATTGGCTGAAAACCTGGGTGCCTTTTAAGCTTATTTATGCAAACAAGAGCAAAAGAGTTCGTAAAAGTTTTTCTTTTTTACTTTCAGTTTATCAATTGAATTGCTTGAGGACAAGCAAAGGTTTAAGCTTGGGGGAGTTGATATGTCTCCAATGTATCTACTTTTCCTAACGCTTTTTCTCTTGTTTTGGACTCTAATTTGCATGATTTGAATGAAACTAACCCCTGACTGACGCTGTTTTCAGCAGAACTACCATGATGTTGTTTTTGTGCAGAAATAAAAGTTCTCGGAATGGAACAAAACTTTGCGAGGAATTTTTATATAATAAATAATAATTTCTGGAGCCAAGACCTACCGGAGAGGGCCCCCTGGGTTGGCACAACGCACCAGGGCACGCCCCCCTCTCCTGGCGCGCCAAGGTGGGTTGTCCCCACCTGGTGGCCTCGCAGACCCTGAAACCGACGCTATAAAATCCTATTTTTCCAGAAAAAATGAGGGATAAAGAATTATCGCGATCCATGAGACGGAGCCGCCGTCACCTCCTGCTCTTCATCGGGAGGCCAGATACGGAGTTCGTTTGGGGCTCCGAAGAGGGGGATTTTCGTTCTTCGTCATCACCAACACTTCTCCATTGCCAATTCCATGATGCTCTCCACCGGGAGTGAGTAATTCCTTCATAGGCTCGTTGGTCGGTGAGGAGTTGGATGAGATTCATCATGTAATCGAGTTAGTTTTGTTAGGGCTTGATCCCTAGTATCCACTATGTTCTTAGATTGATGTTCCTATGACTTTGCTATGCTTAATGCTTGTCACTTTTGGCCCGGGTGCCATGACATAAGATCTGAACCGTTTATGTTATCACCATTATATTCATGTTCTAGATCCGATCTTGCAAGTTATAGTAACCTACTACGTGTTATGATCCGGCAACCCCGGAGTGACAACAATCGGGACCACTCCCGGTGATGACCGTAGTTTGAGGAGTTCATGTATTCACTATGTGTTAATGCTTTGTTGCAGTTCTCTATTAAAAGGAGGCCTTATATCCCTTAGCTCATGGACCCCGCTGCCACGGGAGGGTAGTACAAAAGATGTCATGCAAGTTCTTCCCATAAGCACGTATGACTATTTATGGAATACATGCCTACATCATATTGATGAACTGGACTAGTGTCGTATTGCCCTAGGTTATAATTGTCTTATGATGAATATTAACCAACAAGTCGTCGATCCAATGCCTACAAATTAATCCTATATTGTTTTTGCCAAGTTACTACTGCTATCATCACTGTTACACTTACTACAAAATACTGCTATCACTGTTACTGTTACATTGCTCCTGCCACCATTACCAAAACTATCAAACTACTGTGCTACTGATCAGTTTGCTGCAGATAATTAATATCCAGGTGTGGTTGAATTAACAACTCAGCCGCTAATACCTTCAAATATTCTTTGGCTCCCCTTGTGTCGAATCTATAAATTTGGGTTGAATACTCTACCCGAAAAAACTATTGCGATCCCCTATACTTGTGGGTTATCACTTATCAACCAAACACCTTAGCATCTTGCAGAACCCCAAACCGCCATGGAGTTCCAGTTTCGCGCCGGTGATGAGCCCAGCAGGCCCCCCCATCGTTGACGTACTCTACGTCTTTGTCGGTGGATTCCCAGACTGCGAGTGAGTGCGCGTTTATTCAAGTTTCCCCCTCTTGATCTTTCTTAATCTCTTCTCTCCTCGGTGTGAAGCCATGCATGTGCAAGATACTTACGGGTAGTCCCTCGCCTGTAAGGCACCACGACGATCCATTTAACTATGAGCCAACCTTGTGATGCAATTGAAACCCCAGCCAGCACGCGGGGTGATTCATTTCGTGCGATGAGTGCCGGGGGAGGAGGTACTACCATTGCATGCGTCCTCGAGTAAGTTTTTATGTTTGATCTTTGTCAATTCTGGTCATTTTTAGAATCTGGTCTAATGTGCTCATATTTTTGTTGCATTAGTCTGAGAGTTGCAGCAACTTCCTTGGTTGGGATGGTGAACCTCCAGCTTCTTTAATACGTTTTCATATTATTTCTATACACGTTTTACATTTTTGAAATGCTTGTGTGCCGAGATCTATCGCAGCGTCTTGCAAATCAAGGGCAACTCCGGGCTCCCCATCGGCGGTGCGGCCTCCGCTTCTAGCCCCAATCGTGTTTGAGGAATTCAGCGCTCGTTGGCAGCGCACCTCCTCCCTAGATCACCATAGGAGGGGTAGTCGTTTCGCCCTCTGTGGGAGAAAGCTCGTGAGGAGAGGGAGTGGATATTGCGGCGTTAGTTTTACCCTCGAAGGTTAGTTTTGCACTCTAGGGTTAGTTTTGTATTTGCACATTAGTTTTGGACAATCATGTTAGTTGCATAGTTTAGGGATAATTTTTCCTCGATGGGATAGTTTTAGGACCCAAAGTTAGTTTTACAATTTAGGGTTAGTTTTGAAACCTAGGATTAGTTTTAAAGTTGAAGGTAAGCACAACAAGTTGAGGTCACGGATGAGGCCGTGGGCTTAGGGTTTATTGTTTAGGATTTAGGGTTCTGGCAGAGGATGATGGTCAATCATCTCTCCTATATTTTTTCCAACCGCATGTTTAGCATGCAATCGCCCTAGCGGTTAAGTGATATGGGATCTGCCAAACTAATTTGATCCAAGAAGGCCATGACGGCAGTGGTTCTTCCAGCTTGCGCCCGCGACGAGCAATTCCGCCTCACGACGGGACTGAAAGGGGATTCCTCTGGTGAATCCACTGATAGCATTCCTCATTAGGCTGATCCTCTAGATTGGACTCCATCTTCTGATTAGATCCAAGAAAGCTACGGCGGCGGTGACTCTTCTAGCTTGCACCCGCGACGAGCAATTCCGCCTCACGGCCTTGCTTCCCTCCTCCTCACAATCTATCACTATTCCTCCCACCACCTTCCTTCTCCTCTTCATCATCCCCGATCATGACACTAATGAAGCGACGACAGTGGAGGAGCAGGTCCAACTTCTAGACTTCGAGATGGAAGATTCCACGGGGGATTGCAGAGATGTCATCCAGGAAGTGGTGGACTACCATGACATCGATGTAGCGGCGGTAGGGGAGGAAGAGTAGGACCAACTTAAATATTTCCAAATGGAGGAGCCCATGGGGGATGGCAGAGATGTCGTCGAGGAGGTGATGGAAGACCATGACGCCGATGCAGCGATGACGCCAGAGGAGGAGCAGGACCAACTTCTAGACTTCCAAATGGATGAGCCCACGAGGGATTGTAGAGATGTTGTCCAGAAGGTCGTGGAATAGTAAATTTATGCAGATCATCTTGAGTGCACCTCTAAAGACTTCACTCTCGTCGAAAGCCTCCCCACTTAAACCACTTTCTCTCTCAAAGTCTCATTGATCCCTCCACTCACCACTACACTAACCAGGACGAGGGAATCCCGATCGCCAGCCACAACCCGTTCTTCATAAAATCTGTTGGGAGGTTATGCCCACAAAGAAAAAAAATTCAAGAGGGTGACTCAAGGTTGATGACGGGTGGTCCGACAGATAAAACTGGGTAATAGTGCAAGACTCAGGCTCTTCCAAGAGAAAGAAAAATGAACGGGGCAAAACAGATACGAGACGCAATTAAAGCGATGGCAGGCGAACGGGCCCTGACGCCTGGTACCATCAAGCCCTCACCACAAGAACCAGCCCATGCCAGCCGTAAGTGCGAGGGGACAATCGAGCCCCACCGCCTCCGACGTCATGCCCTATGGCGGTGGTTGGGTAGAAGGACAGTGGGGAGGGTAGCTTGGCGGCATCTGCGGGTACCACTCCAAATAGCCAAATTTGCAACTTGCCTACTCTATTTGTCACACACTGTGGGTGATGCTACAGACTAAAAAGGATAGTCGAAGGTTTTCGGTTGGTCAATCTTGGTGAGCTACTAAAATAAATCGATGAACAATGAAGTGGGTTAAGAAAATGCTTGATCTTTTGATCGACTTTGTATATTCGCGCCAGCTCGAGCCCTCGTGGGGGTGAAATTCACCCAAGCTACTAAAATAAACCGAACAACAATGAATCAAACATCATTGAAGTACTTGAGCTGCTGCGAATCGAGTTTTTTTATTGATCAACTCAAAAATTTATTCCTCAAACAATAGCCATATCATTTACAATCTGAGGAAGAATAAAGTCAGGGGCATCCCGTGCCAAAATTCGGACAAATTTATACTAAAACAGTGCTTAGCTAACCTATCCACCACTAGGTTTGCTTCTCTGTCACTAGCTGCTGCGAATCGAGTTGATTGGGAAGGAGAGTAGAATGGGAGGTTTGACCAGAGGCCCAACGCCGACCGCTCTGCTACTTCGTGCCTTTCTAACGCCCACTTCTCTCTCATTGCGTATGCCAAGGAACACATGCAGACATGCTAGATGCTAGATGACTTGCTAGATACTAGACTTGCTATATGCGAGGCTGCGTCAATTGTCATCCAACTATCTGTGCACATTTTTGTGAAACAATTTTTCCGTGAAGTTTATTTTAGCAAGATGCTCAACTTGAGGATTAAATATTAGCGGTTATTGTTAGCATTACCTCCCATCGGAATTAGTTTTCGCAAGTTATATACCAAGTTTTTACTAAACTAGTTAGCATCACGAGCAGTGGTGTGCCCATTTAGAAGTAACATAACAACAGGAAAATAAAAGATAACATACGATAAAAACTACAGAGTACCCATCAGATAGAGTAGTAGTAGTAGCAGAGTAGCACAAGTTCAAAATAAAAGGGTGTCCTTGATGAAAAGTAGCAGAGGCAACGGTGTGCCTATCAGATGAAACGGCAGGAGAACGGAGTGATGTCTTAGAGCTGCATGAGCTTCATCATGTCTTCTAGAGAGTCCTCAAGTTCTTTGTTCTTCTTGTTGTGTGCAGCTTCTGCAGCCTCCAGTTCATAAATTCTGTCGCGCAGGTCCCCCAGCAAATTTGTGACATACTGAGTAAAAGGAGGATAATCCCATTCCAAGAATTTGCATCTCCTTGGGTCCGAGTAATGCCAAAAAGAGCATATTAGACAATTTGTTTTGATTAGATTCAACAAAGATCAAAGAAAAAAATTACTGGATTGCGCATTCACCCGAAGTACCTACTCCCCGGGTAATCGCTCCACGAAATGAATTGTCCGGCCTTCGGCTTGCCGTAGCACTTGCAGGACTTGGCTGGCTTGTAGTCTAATGGATGCTCGCGGTTATGTACCGGCCCCGACCCATACTCTCCTGGTTGATCTGTCCCATGGGCGACGACTGCTCCCTTGCCGACAACCAGGGCTGGAAGGACCCCCAAAGCGAACTGCTCCCCCTAGCCTGCGACTGCGGCTGGAAGGGCGCTGTGAACTGCTCTTGCCCTTCCTCGCTGGTCAAGACCGTGGCTGGACGCCCCCCCGACGAAATGCTCTCCCGGCCCCAAAAGGGGCTGCTCTCCCTCACCGACGACCGCGGCTGGAATGGCGCCGATGAACTACACTTGCCCGTCCACGCCTGCGAAGACCGTGGCTGGAAAGCCCTCCCGGGGAACTGCTCTCCCCAAATCGCGACGGCCGCAACGATGACCTGCCGCCCCCCATCAGCAACCCTAGATCAGGGTTGGGAGGTGATAAGTATGTGGCAACATAATAGGATTTTTAGATAGCGCTGCTCACAATTGACTTGCAAAGGATTACCTTGACGCGGCGGCCAAGAGATGTTGTCGCGACAGGCCTCTCCCCGAGATATTCTTCATACTCATCCTCCCAATTGTAGAACTGCATGGGGCATAACAAACTATCCTGCACATCAAACCGAACCATGTATCAGCTCATGCCAATTGAAATTGGACAATAACTGCCTGGGCAAAATTGGATGATCAGAATATAGAAGAGAGTGAAGTATCTGTTCATACCAGATTTAAAATATGAGAATAACAAAAACTGGTGAAAGAAGTCATGTATTGTATATGGAAATTCATCATAACAAATTATTCACAGAGCGTAGCACACACATAGCTTGCTCAAAAGCATGACCGATATGCATATCACATACACATGGAGCTACAAATTGGTGCTAAAAACTAGAGAGAATTCCTTATTTGACCCTTTCTTAAAATTTGCTTCCCTTTTTGGCCCAACAAAAATTTTCCTTTCCTTTTTGACACTTAAATTTCATTTTGTTCCCTATGTGACACTTCCGTCAGATTTGACTAGTAAGGGTGTTAAGTCTGACATGAAAAGACATTTTTACCCCTAGTGTAGTATATGACCAGATTATTCACATGCAAACAAAGAGGTAATGTGATATATTTTGTCGTGGTTGGATAAATAAAAAAATAGTACTATATGACTAATCATTAAAATAATTTGCAGGGGACTAATAATAATAATTTTTTTGAACATTTTTTTTTTTTTTGAACATGGACTAATAATAATATGATGAGTGGAATAATAACTACCCATTCAGCCTCTACTGTAGACTGTAGTGTATAAATTTGTGTAGATTAATCTTGCGGGTGATAGTTTAACCTCGACGGGTGATGTCCCTGAGCTGTGTTCGCGCCTCAATTTGCTGCACAAGCTCACACCTCCATCGAGTAAAATGTCTCCATCGAATTGTTCCAAGAAAATGTCTCCTCACTACCATGTATATACATGAATCAGTAGGATAGTCACGAGAGTATTCCGCCGAGATCGAATTGATCCGATCGATTAAGCGCTAGCTTTTACTGGTTCGCGTACGCATGTGAGGTTCCGGCTAGACGTGCGTTCACTGTTCAGGCAAAATCAATCAAGTTGCTAGTTTGCATGGTTCTTGTGCTAGCTTTGTACGTACTCGTGCGTGAGCAACTGAGTGCCGCGCTCTCGCGGATCGAGCTGTGCAACGCGACTGGTCGGGCGCTGGTGCATATGAATATTTGAACGTGGAATCTCCAACATGCAACACTTTCATACATTCATATTCATACTCCTTCTCTTCCCTTTCTTGGTGACATATATTACCACCAGGGGCAAAATTGTCTTTGTACATCATAGTTAACACCGTCGGATGGAAAATTGGATGAAAGTGTCACGTAGGGAACAAAATGAAGTTTTTTTTTGCGGGTGAACAAAATGAAGTTTAAGTGTCAAAAAGGGAAAAAAGAAGTTTTTTGGGCCAAAAAGGAAACCAAATTTTAAGAAAGGGCCAAATTAGGAATTCTCTCTAAAAACTATTGCATCACAAATTTGCAAGGACAAATTTGCATTCATAAAATACTAGGCAATAAGCCACCACATATATAAATGTCTCACCTACAGATTAAGAAAGCACGCATGTCATAAGACACCTCTAACTACAATTGTTTTGTTCCTACCCATGCCATCGTCAGTATTCAGTCACAAACAACAAAGCTATCCTCCTTAAACAATACATGATCGAGAAGATAGTACTTAGTTAGACAAACTGCAAGCCGAGGTAACACAGTATGTAAGATCAAGTGTACTATCACTCTGTTATCGCAATATTCTATAGCTAGAACCATATCATTATGACCAGGCAGTTATTGAACATAAGAAATCATGCATGACCACATCATCAAGTCCTAGAATTAGATTTAAGAGACAACTGCAGAACAATTGGATGTTGGCAGTTATTGTCCAAAATTGAGATTGGAAAAATGAAATTACTACCGTGTTATGAAGTGGACACTTGTTGAAATATTTGGGGATTCTAATACTTCCTTTTTGTCTCCTTCACAGCAGCTTATTCTTTATGTCTCTTCCTGCGACCACCCACACAAGAGTAGAGAGAACACAAATAAAAAATCCCTTGATTATGCCGGCACTGATTATTTGTGACCCTGGCTCCTCCGCTTCCTTGTCGGCGTCGGTGTCACTGGGATCCTCCTCCTCCTCACCGTCGTTGGTGTTATGATGAAGATGAGGCCGGCGAGGAGGTGGATGGTGGTTTCCCACCTCTTGGCTGGTAGTGGAAGCATGGGAGGGAGGCGCGGGTGACAACCGACGCCACCATCTCCTCCACTGGCATGTTTTCCAAGGAGGAGGAGGAGCCCGATGACATACTTTTGGACTGCATACCCGTAGTCGCCTCCTCTCACACATGACAACAAAACCTGCTTACATTCCTCCGGCGCTGACGGCTCGGCGGCGCGAAAGACAAGGCTGAACGGACCGCTCGACGGCGCGGATTGGTGTCTAAATAAAAAGCATATTCCATATAACATGACTGTTCATTATCTTGTGATCTTGCCTTCACCTAAAAGCTATGTATTTGTTTAAAAGGCAATAGGCACCTAAAAGCTACAGTATTTGCTTAAAAAGCAACATGGACATAAATGTAACAGAATACTTCAGCTGATATATAAGTGTTGTTGTATAAGTGCTGCTGTTTTTGTAAGTGTTGTTGTGTACACAACAACACTTACAAAAACGGCAGCACTTAAACAAAACAGTTGCACTTGCAAAATAGCAGCATTTGCAATACAGCAACACGTAAAGAAAACAATTCCAATGTAGAGAATGACCATCCAAGCAAGACTCAGAATTGATCCTCTTATGCAAATTCCAAGTGTCAATTCTCTACACATCCAAACAACAGAATTCGGGTTCAATGCAAATATAAAAGTCAAACAGATTTGATATTGGGGCCAATTCAATTCCATGTCCCTCAATATCAACATCCAAACAAGGCGCACTAACAATCAAGCCACGTTGGCTTTCCTTTTCTTCTTCTTGCTTTGTTCCATTACCTCCATAATATCCTTACGCCTATCTGCAGTGTTGATCTCATGGATCAAAAGATGTGCCAGTTTTGATGGTTTCCGCTCCATAGCCATGTCGTGTTTTGAAGGTACAATGGTTCATAATTTTTTTCATGTGTTCTTAATAATCAGACAATAATGGTTGGGAATGCACTAACCGAGGTCTTCATAACTTTGGGAACTACATTTCAATCGTACTTCTCAATGAAAATCATTGATGAAAAGACATTGTCTGTCTTGTTGGCATTAGGAACAGACCTAACCACTTTTTGATCGGAGTTGGAGGAAAATGGCAAGGCATAGCCACAGTCCTCAAAGGGTTTGCCTAACACAACCAGGAATGCCTTACCAAATTTGTCCACCGCGCCAAAATATGTTCCCTTTCATTGTATTTCGAGTCATTGAAAAGTATAAAGAGATCTAGTTTTTATGGCACTATTGACAGAAAGCATAAAGCTTTCATGTTCGTCAATGATATGACAATGTATGAATGTGTGCAGTTCAGAACGTCTCGGTCTTCCCTTCTTTCCTTCCTCAACCTGTTTCAATCCTTCCCCATGGGCTTTCAGAATCTCTTCTTTCTTTTGTCCAACTTCTTCTACCACCTGCACTCATATATATTATGCTATGACCATGCTTTTAATAGACAACCAAAGCTATGTTACTTGCAGCAAACATACCTGCTGTTGAGGTGGGATAATGATTCTTTTTTTGTCCATGCCACTCTTTAAATCAGCATTCTGGAGGCACTACCAGGGAAAAGCTTATACACAGACGCTTACTAGCAGCGCGGGTTTATACCCCTCGCTACTGCTACTTACTAGTAGCGCGGGTTTTTAAACCTCGCTACTACTACCTTGATAGCAGTAGCGCTGGTTTTTAACCCTCGCTACTACTAAGCGGTCTCTACCGTGCCCCCCGGGACATGCCACCGTAGTAGCGCAGGTTTTTAACCCTCGCTACTACTAAGTTTATAGCAGTAGAGCTGGGTTTTAACCCTCGCTACTACTAAGCGGTCTCTACCGTGCCCCTGGGCCATGCCATAGTAGTAGCGAGGGTTATAAACCCACACAACTACTAAGTTTTTACCCCTCGCTACTACTACGAGGTCTCAACCGTGCCCCTCCTGGACATGCCATAGTAGTAGCGAGGGGTAAAAACCCTCGCTACTACTAAAGGTCCCATTTTGAACCCCCCCCCCCGTGGATTGCCTTTTCAGTTTTGTAAAAAGCAAAAGAAAATGATAAAAACTTCAAAAATTAAAATCCTTCGAGATGTAGTTATGTTACTACATCTACTAGTTAGGAAAATTTAAAAACTTCAATTTGGACATGTTTTGCAAAAAGTGTAGGGAAAGTGAAAAGCGGCTATAACTTTTGCATACGATGTCAGAAAAACTGTATAATATATCAAAATTTCAGCACGAAAATACGCATCCGATTTTGACGGCCTATGGCCTGTTTGCGAATTTTTAGAATCCTCAAATTCTAAAAGGAAAAAAGGTTATGCTCAAATTTCTGTTTTTTTTATTTTGGTCAAATCTGGTCAAACTGTGGTCAAACTACTTATTCAAGAAGTATTAGTGTTACTAAATAATTATTCAAGAATATTAGTCTTACTAAATAATTATTTCTGTTTTTTTGTAATTTTGGTCAAACTGTGGTAAAAATATGGTCAAACTACTTATTCAAGAAATATTAGTGTTACTAAATAATAATTGTTTTTTAGAACAATAGTTTTAAACTCAAACAATCAAATGTGTGACTCCATGCTCAAGCTAAACTCCTGAGGGTTAATAGGATTGACATCTTACTATTGTCAAGAAAACAACAAGTGCAGACTTGGAATCGAAGGAGAATAGAATCCGGAAGTTAAGCGTGCTCAGGCTGGAGTAGTGAGAGGATGGGTGACCGTCCGGGAAGTTAGATGATTTGGAATGATGGGGGGTGATTAGAGATTAAATTGAGCAGCGATGAGGGGTGATTAGAGATTAGAGGTTAAAATAATTCAGAATTTGAAAATTCGGGCTAAAATTTGAAAAAAAATTCAATTTTTTTTCAAAGCACGGGTTAGTAGTAGCGCGGGTTTTAACCCACGCTGCTACTAACGGCTACCTATTAGCTGTAGCGTCGTATCAGTAGCGCGGGCACCCGCGCTACTAATATACCTAAAACCCGCGCTACTGCTAGGCTTTTCCCTAGTAGTGAGGTAAGCGCCGAAAGCATGCATAAGTTTCTGGGCACTGGCATCTTCATTTAAGCAATTTAGTAGCTCGGCCCCGTCATGTGTGTCGCGCCCACAACAAACATCTCAAGCTCACTTCACCAATACAAAACATTTTATGAATATCAATAAAAACAATAATTAACACAACTCCACATATTTTCATCGATAAACTTACCCGTTCTCTTCGATCAATTCCAAGATGGCATCAACCTGTTTCGTAGACAATACATCATAGTTTTGAACAGAAAGGCGCTCTACAGTCTGTCCAGCATTGTTCCTCCTGCCCATCTTATAAAACTGGCGACTTTATTGTGGTATTGGAGAAATCCTTAGGACGATGAGTCTTGGCCCTTTTCCCAGTCTTTCCCTTCTGATGTTCCTCTCATATGGTATCAGCCTTTTCCACTTCGCCTAAAGTGGACGCTAGACATGATCCCAACACCCAGGTTTAGATGGAAAAGTTAACCAAAAGCCTCATTTGTATGGTTTCGAACTTAAAAATAGGTAGGATCCCAACCTGATGCATGTCGAGAAGAATCGTGGCTTGCTTCCTCCTCCTCCTTGTTAGAAAGGTGGACTGCGTTTCTTCGGTTCATTTTATGATGGAAGAGTTCCATAGAAAACTCCATTCGGAACTGCAACACCTTGTCTTGCATTTTTCAGGCTTAAATCATTTGTTCTAGAATTTGAATAGAACAAAACACGAAAACCATAAGGCTCATGGTTTACCGTGGTGATGTCAAATATGTCCATCTGCTGGACATCAAGTATGTCCATCTGCTGGACATCAAGTATGTCCATCTGTTTGAGCCCTTTGATGAATAACAAGGCATGAAAACCGCAATCATAGCTGCAATAATTTGAGGTATAAAGAACTCATAAGATATTTTCAGCGTTAAAAAGGCTAACATCTACAAGTATTCAGTTAAATAAAGAGAGACTATGGTTTGTTACATCCACTTACTTGTTCTCTTGCATGCGAAACTTTAGCGTGTCTTTAGCAAAACTATCTCCAATCCATGTCTAGTTAATAAATAAGACTGCAGTACTTGTACCACACGGTCTGCCTCAGCTTTATGTTGCTCTGTGCAGGAGTCAACAATATAAATCTTCTTCATAGGAATGGAAATCGCAACAAGGGAATGTGACCAGCAAGAGTAATAGGAATATGTATTTGGAAAAAAATTGTCAAACTCTATTTGGCACACACTTTGGGTGATGCTACAGACTAAAAATGATAGTCGAAGGTTGTCGGTTGGTCAATCTCGATGAGCTACTAAAATAAATCAAAGAACAATGAAGTGGGTTTAGAATGTGCTCGTCTTTTGATCGACCTCGTATATTCGCGCCAGCTCGAGCCCTCATGGGGGTGAAATTCACCTAAGCTATAAAATAAATCAAACAACAATGAAGTACTTGAGTTGCTGTGAATCGAGTTTTTTTTATCAACTCAAAACTTTATTACTCAAACAATAGCCATATCATTTACAATATGAGGAAGAATAAAGTCAGGGGCATCCTCGTCCCAAAATTCGGACAAATGTATACTAAAACAGTGCTTAGCTAACCTATCTACCACTAGGTTTGATTCACTGTCACTAGTTGTTGCGAATCGAGTTGATTGGGAAGGAGAGTTGAATGGGAGGTTTGACCGGAGGCCCAACGCCGACCGCTCTGTTGCCTCGCTCCTTTCCAACGCCCACTTCTCTATCATCGCGTATGCCAAGGCACGCATGCAGACATACTAGATACTTGACTTGCTAGATTCGAGGCTGCGTCAATTGTCATCCAACTATCTATGCACATTTTTGTGAAACAATTTTTTGCCTTTTGTCATGCATCAATTCTATACAATACCAAAATGTTTTAATATCCAATTCTAACTTCATTGGTTTCATTATTAGTCATATCCATGTTATGAGTTAGACGCCTGCCTTCTGGAGCCACCGTTTTTGTGTTCACGTGTAATTGATTTTCACATTTGCTGCCAATATCCTGCATGTTCAAATAATCCTCTATATGTCTTGTACTAACGTTGTAATTTCTGTAATCAAATTATTTTAGTTTTTATAGATCGAATTCTAGAGTGTAATCAGGTTTTGTATCTAGGTTCACTATTGGCGAGTGCTTATACCCTTAGGGACGACCGAAGTATCTGTCGCCGACTTGCATATAAAATAATCTCTAACTTGCATTTTCTCCCAAAGTATCATTGGTGAGCTTTATATTTACTTAAAAACGATTTGTCATATGTTCTGAATTTTGTAGCAGCTTGGTTGAAATCCGTTAGGATGATGGGTAGTCAGATGTATATCTTCCCTAGCAGATCGCGTTTGAATGCTCATTGCTGATATCTATTCTTGGTAGTATGCTCTTAGCATGCTATACGCACTAGTGGAAACATATTACTATTGTTGTCACTTTCTGATATCTGTTTCTATATTCTATTGCTAACTATGATGTTTGTCTGACAACTGAGATAATGGCTAGAGATTATAATGTTTATTAACGATTAGTTAAATTTGATTTTTTCATTTGCGCTTTAGTAATTTCGGTGATATATTGCATCCCAATCCGCATGTGCAGTCACAATATTGGTTAATTTTTATCTGACTCGACTGCAAGCACAACTGGGTTGGACGGTATACCGATCTTAATCCCATTATTCTGTGATTCTGAAATGGTCGCTTTCAATTGTTGATTAGTTCTATATCCTCCTCAAGTTTACCATCATTAGATTGCAGGAAGCAACCTATGTATAGCGAGATACCATTTCATACAACTGGTATGAATTGCATTTTGATTATATATCATTGAAACCGAGGGTCTATGCTTGCATCTGTTCGGCACAGTGTGAGTATCCCCGAGGATTAGATCATTATGCTGCGGATTAAATAAAATTATTGCAATGTAGTCCGAGAGTGGACTCCTTATGGTGGTGGTCTGTTTACATGTTCTGCAGTGAACAACCATACATTTCTGATGTTTCAATGATATGCTGTCATAACTCCGTTGCCTGTTCGTCGTGATAATGTATCGATGTTAATTCGCGCTCTAGCTTGCTAGTTCCTGATGTCGCACTAGTGAACTATAAGAGATGTGCTAGACTGTTGATGCTTTCACTTTGGGTTACGCACTCTATTATATTTACCCATTAATTATAATTTTGTCGATGAATGTTTTTGCCTCATAGTGGCTACCATTAGGGTTATTTGGATAGCTAATTCATGTAATTGAAGTAAGCTGTTGGTCCAAGGCTCTTACTATGCGAAGGGTATCGGAGCATGTTCTATCATGTTGATATTTCAATACTTACTTTATGTTGAACCACTCAGCGTTCTATGACCTGGTTATAAATTTTGATAATGAACATTCATCCAGCCTCTTTCCATTTTTGCTAATTGACTCCACTTATCCTGTATCACGAAACTCTTAGTATGCTAATTACTCCTGGCCACAACACAAGCTGTCACTGCTGATTTGTCTCTAGTTATATGACAGCATCGGTTCCAATCCCTTAATCTCATAGTTTTCTCCTGACTATTTTTATCCCAAATCTTATGTCCCCTTACAGGCATAAACACCACTGCAATTGTGTGGACACCACTGAGATTTGGGGTTTCGGATTGGAGATGCCCTGTGTTTACCTGTCATGTTGGATAGATGATGGGTGTTATAGTTGCATTTCAAATATCATTTCTCTGTTTAATGCAGTGTATGAATAACCGAGTTTAGCGAAGGACGTTCTAAGGCCAACTGCTTAAAACAAGGCTATCCGTGTTAGGCTGTAATCGTTGAACGTCTGCATTGTTTTAAATTTGATGATCATGCTGATTTCAATAAAATTGTCATGCCAATCAGTTCTTTTTCAATTATTTCTGGAACCTCACTAGTTATATTGTCATTATGATGGATCCATGGTCTCCTTGCAACATCAGATTCATGCTTGCTTCCAATATATGAGGTTGATCAAGTCCCGATACCTTGCAGTTTTAGTTAGTTGATGGCTGATGGCTTTAGTTTACGCATCAAACTTAGCATCAGAGTTACTTATGCAATTGTTCATAGCTTTTTAGGGTTCCAGAAAGACATTATGTTGGAGTGATTTCATGATCCTAGATCCATCTTTCTTGTTTGTGTAAGCTTGACAAGAGTTACTGGTCACCAGCCTCTAGTTTACTGACTATGATGTTATGTTGCAAAATATCAATCTAATGCTAATTTCAAGTAATTATCTTTGACGTATAGTAAATAATTCAGGAACCGGTGTACTATCAGGCCATGATACCATTCGTACGCTGGCTCTGGGCCTGATCGATGTCCTTACTGACCTCAGAGGTTTAGACAAATTTTTAAAATGAATAGAATTAACCTCAAAGTCCCCCATCTCCTATTTCCCTTTCCCTTTCCAGTCGGAATTAAAAATCCTTTCAATTAATGCCATGGGAAAATCCGTGTCTTGTTGATGTTCCGAAACAAAGTTGTAGGTTTCCTGGAAATGAGTTGTGAATTCATGACGTTTTAAAATCTGCCTTGGGCAAACAAATTTGATCCAAAAAACATATTTATTTGTCATCTTTTAAAACCTAACTTTGGACCCCAGAATTCGGTGTACAAACTCTGGTCCTTTCCTATGAACCACGCAATTGTTATGTCCCCGTCTTTAAATGTTTTTTGTTGAAAGTTGCAAGGGGGTAATTAGTGCCAGACTAAATGAACTTGGATGAATTAAACACCGAGCATGGCATGGGCGGGAGTTACCATAACCCAACAATTTGTCGCATGCCTTAAGTTATTAAATTGCCAAGTCTCTTTTATGCTTTAAAATATGATTGAAATTTCTTTTCAATTTCTTACTTTCATTTTAATTTTGTTGCAAAAAGGTTAATGGGGGTTTGGTCCCCCTGGAATCTAAACTCCTTTTTTGTTTGATCTTTCGATTTAATGAAAATTTCCCCCTGTGGGAAACCTTAAAAAAACCTGTACCCAAGTTTGTCCGGAAAAGTTTTTGCACAAATTTCCCAACAATTCTTTTGGGAATTTTTGATGGATGGCCCAAATTTCAATTTTTATTGTTCCCGGGGGTTTTTTGCAAATTATCGGGACCGTGGCCGGGTATTTAGGCGCGGCATGGGCCCCACCTCTTTCCTTTCCAGAACCCGGGTAAATTTCCTAATAATTTGTTATGGCTGGAATTTTCCCTTCAAGAACCCACTTTTTTTTTCGGGAGTTGGCATTCCTTGGGATTAATTCTTCTTTTAATCCCTCATTTTTCCAAACAATTTTATGCTTGTTCTCCCGGTTCATAAAACCTCCCCACTGGGTAATTCTGTATAAGGTTTTCCCTAGTAGTGTACTGCCGCCTGCTATCGTGTCTGGTGATGGCGTACTACATCCCTCCACCGCCGCAGGCACCGGTGCTATGGGGGAAGAGCTGCACCGCTTACTCAAGCACACCATGCTCGTGCCCGGACATGGACTACTCCTCCTTGGTGTTAGGTAACTATGTAATGCCGCCCGCAGTCATGTCCACCGAGCTCACATCCGGCGGCGGGGGAGGGGATAAGGGGAGGAGGAGGGGGTCCCGGCAGCGGTGGCGCTGGGGTTTCTCCTACACTAGTAGAAAAAGGGCCTGTTGTCCCGGTTGGTAAGGGCCTTTAGTCCCGGTTGTTGAACCGGGACTAAAGGGTCGGTACTAATACCTCCCCCCTTTAGTCCCGGTTCAATCCAGAACCGGGACTAAAGGCCGCGGCCACGTGGGGCTCCACCTTTAGTCCCGGTAGGTAACACCAACCGGGACTAATGGAAATTTTATGATTTTTTTTTGAAATTTTTTTTTGAATAATTTTTTATTTTCAAATTTCTGAATTATTTTAATCTCTAATCTCTAATCTGCACCCCTCATCACTGCTCAATTTATCCTCTTCTCTAATCACCCTTATCATTCCAAATCACCTAACTTCCCGAACGGTCACCCATCCTCCCACTCCCCCAGCCTGAGCTCGCTTAACTTCCGGGTTCTATTCTCCCTCGTTTCCAAGTCTGCATTTATTGTTTTCCTGACAATAGTAAGATGTCAATCCTATTAACCCTCAGGAATTTTGCTTGAGCATGAATTGACACATTTCATTGTTTGAGTTTCAAACTATTGTTTTCAAAAACAATAATTATTTAGAAAACAATAGTTATTTGAAATAATTAGTTTGACCATGTTTTGACCATAGTTTGACCACAGTTTGACCAGATTTGACCAAAATTCAAAATAACTGAACAAATTATTTAGTAACACTAATATTCTAGAATAATTAGTTTGACCATGGTTTGACCATGTTTTGATCATAGTTTGACCACAGTTTGACCAGATTTGACCAAAATTCAAAATAACTGAATAAATTATTTAGTAACACTAATATTCTAGAATAATCAGTTTGACCATGGTTTGACCATTGTTTGACCACAGTTTGAAATTTTTTCGATTTTTTCCACTCTAGATATTAAAAGCCCCGTAACTTTTTTTCTGTTAGGTTTTTGAGGATTTTGAAAATGTTTAACGAGGTTCCCCCCGGTTAAATTTGGATGTAACTTTTCGAGTAGATGATTTTTCATATAAAAAACTTTTTCATCCGAGTTAGTATGCAAAAGTTATGCCCATATTTACAACTTTCAGAGAGATTTTGCAAATAAAGTCGAAATTCACAATTGCAAATTTTCCCAACAACTAGACCACATATCACATGGGAAACTTATTTTCTTTTATTTTTTTGACATTTCCATCATTTTCTTTTATTTTTTTTAAAATTGAAAAGGCGATCCAGGGGGGGTGTGGAGAGTTTGAAAATGGGACCTTTAGTACCGGTTCGTGGCACGAACCGGGACTAAATCTCAACCATTAGTCGGTTCGTGCCTCAAACCGGGACTAAAGGTCTACTCTTTAGTCGGTTTGAGGCATGAACCGGGACTAATGGGCATCGTACCCTTTAGTCCCGGTTTGAGGCAGAAACCGGGACTAAAGGGCACAGGTGAACCGGGACTAATGCCTTAGCCGCACGAACCGGGATAAATGCTCACATTAGTCCCGGTTCTGGATTGAACCGGGACTAATGGGCTAAACCGGGGTGGACGATAGCCCCTTTTTCTACTAGTGCTATGACGCGCGTCGCGGGAGGAGGGGGGTCGACTTAAAATGATTGCCCCGCCGTCATAGCATTTACGGCGGACTGGAGCCCCTGTTTAGCAACATGTAACATCTATGATTACAAAAAATAGGAGAGCTGGCTAGTTTGACCACCGTTCCCCTTCCCCACGATACCTCACTGGGAGTTCCTCACCGGGTCAAGCATCGTCGTCCTCCCAAGCTATTCGGATTTCTTAAGCCTGCTGCTTTTCTTTTCATGTGACCTGACACGACGCGACTGAGCAGGATGCCAGACAGGAGAGGCGCGGCCGTGTTGGATGACCTGCCCGACGAAATCATCATCGGCAAAATCCTCATCTTGCTGCCACCCAAGGACATCGGGTGCTGCCGCATGGTCCGCACGTCATGGCGCAGCGCCACATTCACGCCGGAGTTCATGTCCGAGGCGAGAAACACAGGGTTTTTTTCATCCACGGATAGTTACCTTCGGGTCTGGAATTATACAACTAGAAGAAGGCAGTGATTGTGGTGGTAATGTGGTGGTTATCATGGCGGCAACAAGGTTGATGTTTGAGAGATACGTCCTGAGATCAATGGCGGTGCTACCATGAGCACGTAGCAACGGGATGGTGGTCAAGGAGAACTCCTGGAGACCTGGACAGGTTCCTCCCGCTGTGGTACAAGGCCAAGGAGATGGTGCCTCATTGCTCGACCAGAAAAATATGGAGGTCAATAGATTCCCAGACGAACCCTCTCCCCCCCCCCCCACTGCCTCTGGTCCCGAACATGGCGGTAGGCCATTGATTCGATCCAATGCCTCTGGTACATCGATTCCGGACGATATAGGCTGGTGTGTCTGACTGGCGGCTAGGCTCGGCAGCGAGGCTAGTGGGCCTGATTCGTCGGGGTGCTGCACGAGGCTGTACAGGTCCACCATGATCCCAGAGGATCGCTCCGGGTCCTGAATCGTGACGGGGACATCAACGTGCGGGTGTCGACCAGATCCGCTGCGTGCGACACCGGACGCGGCGGGCTCCTCCGGGTCGTCCACACCAGCCGTTGGTGGAGGATCGCTACGGGTCCTCCCCTTCCGCAGCATCTCGAGTGGCTCCTCCACCTGGGACGGGGACGTCGACGTGTGGGGAGCAACGAGATCTGCTACAGGCGACACCGGAAATGGTGGACGCCTCTGGGTCGTCCACCCCGGTCGCGGGTGGAACCGCGCCACTCGTAACGGGAGCGCGTGGAAGATGCAGCCGAGGAAAGGTGCAGACAGGTGCGGGTGGTTTTTTAGATGCTGATGCAGCGAGTGTGTCGCTCATGAGTTTGAAAGCTCTTGTGGTTTTGCGCCGTGCTTCTTCTTTGTCTCCAATTTGTGCACAAGGAGGTAGGTCTTTGCGGCGATGAGTGCTTCAGCTGGGGTTAGTTGTTCATTGCTTTCGGAGTCATCGTCTTCGAATCGGAAAGTGTCGTCCAAGTTGCGGGTGATTGTATCCTTATCTTTTTGCTGCATGTCGTTGGTTCTGGATTTGCGCCGATGAGGAGACCTGTAGTCTGAGGAGTTATTTGAAAGTGCTTGACGCCAGGCACTTGACTCGGCCGCGGCTCGTCATTGTTCTTCGAGTTCCAATCGCATCCTCATGTTTTCTTTCGCAATGTCTCTTGGTAACTGGTTGTGGGAAGCAGGCACGAAGCAAGGATCTAAAGCTTCGACAAGATGCCCGTAGACAGAAAGTTGAGGCCAGCTCCCCCGTCAACTAGCATCTTGGCGACCTTGAAGTTTTGTATCGTGGGCGAGCTTACCAAAGGTAGCCTCCCCATGTCCGAGCGCCACAGAGGGTGATCACCAGCATCAAAGGAGATTGGCTGGGCGGACCAAGCCAGAGGTCGACGCAGTTCGGCGGCTGGTTCCACCACGTAGACGTCACGGATGATCCTCTTGTTGGCTCCATTATATGGCGGAGCCGATGCGCCATCGTGTATGCATGCCAGCACACCCCTGGGTTCCTAGAACTTCCTGGAGCCACCTCCAGGAGTGATGAACTTTGCACCCTGGTTGTCTGCGTTGCACCGAGAATGGTTATCGCGACCACCAGGCGGGGTTCCGCCACCACCCTTTTGGGTGCAGTTCGTCGCGATGTGGCCGGGTTCACCGCAAGCGAAGCCGGTGAACCTAGTTTTATTGCCCGAGAAATACCTTGGCTGGCCCCACCTTCCACACCGGCATTCCTTCTTGGAATGATTGCCGTTGGTTTGCAGCTGGCAGGGCACCTCGTCCACGACCTCCGAGGACGAAAATGATTTCGTCTTCTTGTTCTTGGGCTCGGCGGCGGCGTCCTTGTAGTTTGGAGGGAACTTCGTTAGTTCCTCCATGGCCACAAGGGCGCCACGACGAGCTTGTGCGCTCGGCGTGGTGGCCTTACTGCCTCCGCAGCCGCTCACCTATGGCGGTGGCTCCTCCAGTGGTTGTCTTGTCGCGCGCGTCCTCCCCTTTGCACAACATCTCGAGTGGCTCCTCCAGTCGGGACGGGGACGTTGACGTGTGGGGGGCGACAAGATCCGCTGCGGGCGTGGGTTATTATGAAGTACATGTTGATTGTTATGAAACACTTGCCTTCCCTGCAGTCACCAAAGGGGTAGTAGCACCGTCATGGACGAACATGCGGAGGGATTTGTCGGGGCACTGCACAAGGCTATGCAGGTCCGCCATGATCCCAGAGGATCGCTCTGGGTCCTCCCCTTGTGCAACATCTCGAGTGGCTCCACCACTCGTGACGGGGACATCGACGTGTGTGTGTGGGGGGTCACGAGATCCGATGCGGGTGACACCAGAAGCGGCGGGCGCCTCCGGGTCGTCCACACCGACCGCGGGTGGAGGATCGCTCCGGATCCACCCCTTGCGCAACATATCGAGTGGATCCTCCATTTGGGGCGGGGACATCGACGTACTGGGAGCGATGAGATCCGCTGCTGCACGCCCGCCATGATGCCAGGACGCTTGGAACCTCCATGGAAGGCTCCAAGGAACACGTTCTTGAGCTCCCGCCAAGACTTGATGGAGCACTTGGTAGGTTGAGGAGCCATGCCTGGGCATTCCCCTTCAGGGCCATCGGGAACCAGTTCACCATGACCCATTCATCCGCTCCCGCGCACGCGGCCGCCAAGGACTAGAGCCCGATCAGGTACTCGGGATTGCCAGTGTTGTTGTACTTGTCGACGTCAATCTTAAACTTCTTCTGCCACTGAACCTGGTGCAGCTCAAGGCTCCAAGGAACACGTTCTTGAGCTCCCGCCAAGACTGGGCGGAGCCGTCGCGCCACCGTGTATGCATCACAGCACACCCCTGGGTTCCTGGAACTTCCCGAAGCCACCTCCAAGAGTGACGAGCTCGCCACCCTGGTTGTCTGTGTTACCCCATTTCTAGGTGCAGTCCCTCGTGATGTGACCGGGTTGGCGGCAAGCGAAGCCAGTGAACCCATTGTTATTGCCCAAGAAACGCCACGGCTGGCACCGCCTTCCACGCCGGCATTCCTTCTTTGAATGATTGCTGTTGGGAAACCAGCCTTTTGGAACATTCTAGATTGGATTGGGGATTGGATTTGATTTGGAATGGAATAAGGATCCAGTCGAGTCGAGTCGAGAGGTAAATCCAATCCAATCCATGGCGTCTCCCAAGTCCTTCGACTTCTTCTCCGACGCCCTTACTACAGAATGCAGCTGCCATTAGTCAAAATATTCTTCAGGTCAACCCCAGATTCCCGTGCCGTGTCATGTGCTCGTCTCGCTATTTGTCATTGCTACCAACCCCTTCGTCCCCAGCCGAGCCGCCCAACAGTTCAAACTCTTCCCCTCCCGAAACCCTCCCTTCCCTTCACCGCCTCACCGGTAGACCATGCCATCGCTGTCGGACCAACTGGTGGAGGAGATCTTCCTCTTCCTCCCGCCGGACGAGCTAACGGCGCTCGTGCGGGCCTCCTGTCGGTGTCAAAACCGGCGGATCTCGGGTAGGGTTCCCGATCTGTGTGTCAAGGCTGATGGTAACAGGAAACAAGGGACACAATGTTTACCCAGGTTCGGGCCCTCTCGACAGAGGTAAAACCGTACTTCCTGCTTGATTAATATTGAAGATATGGGTAGTACAAAAGTAGATCTACCACGAGATCGTAGAGGCTAAACCCTAAGAGCTAGCCTATGATGGTATGATTGTAAATGTGATCGGCCTTCTAAGGACCAACCCCTCCGGTTTATATAGACACCGGAGAAGGCTAGGGTTTACATGGAGTGGGTTACAAGGAAGGAAATATAATACCCGGATCTCCAAGCTTGCCTTCCACGCAAAGGAGAGTCCCATTCGGACACGTGCCTAAGTATTGAGTCTTGTATCTTCACGCTTCAAGTGAGCTGGGATGGTGCCTTGGTGGCCCTTACGGCCGACTATCCTGGACTGCTCCTTGCCTCGCGCGTAAGCCTGAACTAAAAAACCCTATCCTCCGACGAGGACTCCCCTCAGGTATTACGATTCACCCTTGAGGTGTCATGCTGTTTGCAGAGGCGACGGCCGGAATACGGGGCCGAGCCCCTAGGGACTTGTCTACCACAGGCGTCCAGATCGGGCAGGCTCAAAAGAAAGGCGGTGAGGGTGGACACACCGCTGGAGAGGTAAAGCAATAATCTGTCTTGCGATTATAGTATTTGAAATATGACAACGCCCTTCGTCTCTGGCAGGAAGAGGAGTAGCCGGACTATATCCGGGGATCCCGCCAATCATGCCTCCGCCAGCCGTGTTCAGAACTGGCTCCATGGGCGGAGGCGGACACGTGGCCAGTACCACATAGTTCCCCGACAGAGGACGCGGATATGTGTTCGGCCACGAACTCCAAAGTGGAGAGCGCCATGAATCACCGATGCCGGAGGGCCGTGCTTCGGCACAACATCTTTTCCGAAGAGGCTTTTAACGCCTTCAATTCGGCAGACGCATACGTCCGAACTGCTCAAGGCGGGATTGCCCAAGCGACTAACCAGTATACCAAAGATATACGGGTAAGAAATTTTGATAAGTATATATAGTAGTAGCAAATAGTTGGAACAACTGTTTAAAGGATCAACCTATGCACAGGTTCTCGTGGATAAGAACGAAGAATTGGCTCGGGAGCTGGAGGAATGTAAGTCCCAGCTGAGGGACGCGGTTGCCAAGTTAGAGGAATCCCAGAAGGCCTCCTTTGGTAACATTTGTCTCAATTGTACGAGGATGCACCAGTTAGTAAATGGCTGGTATGACTAGTCTAACAGAAAATTCTGCAGACAATCCCGGGTGAATCCGGAGGGCGTAACGGATGACGACTCGCATCTTAAAAGGCAGCTAAAGGCTGGCGAGCGCATCCTTATGCAAGTAAGGCAAGAGAAGAACAATCTTCAAGATGCCAATATTCGGCTGGACGTAGAATTAAAAGACGTCCGTGCTCAACTGGCGAACTCCGTGAAGGAGAACCAAAGGCTGCGACGTGGCATTTATGGTTAGTGCCCTAACGAACTGTATGATAGTTCAGCGAGGAAGTATACTGAAAGAATTTTGCTTGCAGTAATGTTAACGGGTCGCTCTGAAGAGGAGTTGCCCTCATCTGCAAGTGATTTACTCCAAGAAATGTCACAATTGCACGACCGAGCTCGACGGGTGATGAATGGCATTGCTCAGGCCTTGTGGCCCTCAAGCCTCCTGCCGAACGCCATGACGGAGCTTGTGGACCTGCTTCAAGGAGCCCGGCGGCGCTTCCAACTGTGGAAGATATCAGCGTGCCGGCAAGGTGCCAGAGAAGCCTGGGCAATGGTGAAGACGCGTTACACCAAGCTGGACCCGAACCATATGGCCGAAGTAGGACCGGCGGGGCCCGATGGGCAAGAAATTCCCGTAAATCTGGTATATCACCAGGTAGCGTTAGCCGCTAAGTATTCTCAGCAGGATTGTAAGCCAGATAGTCTGTTGGATGGTATAGAGGAGGAATATAGTCAGTCCAAGTGACTGTGTAATTTTATGGGCGTAAGAAGCCCCTAGCCGGATTGAAATCATTTGTCATGGTGGACCTTTTCGCTTCAGCCCCCGGATCCTATTGTCCGGGGTGTGTCCGAATACCCGCTCAGTTATACAAAACCGGGGTATGCATGGACACCAGGCATAGGGGTCATAAGTGCTTGAACAGACAAGTACCCAACTAGTTATGTTATATTACATGGATAGTAAGAAACATCTTCCAGGGAGAATAGTTCCGTTAGGGTTTCCTTTCCCTAGGTACGCATGCGATAATGCACATGCCCGAACTGCGAACAATGGCGTAGGATACAAAACTTCTGCGGATTTACATTGTAATAAATGAATACATCTTTTGTTCACTGAATGAATACCCAGTCTGAGGTACACATCCGGCTGAACCGGCAGAGGTGCTACCCATATGCCCTAGCCGAATTAACGGGAATGTAGGGCATAAATACAACAGCCAGACAACCCAGCTTGGCCACGTCTTAAGTCATATCGATGCATATAATGGTGAAGAAAAGGCACATATGAAAAAGAAACTCATATGTGATGGGCAAAATGCCATTTGAGTAATTATTTTTAGCTTCCGTAGAGGAAGCACCTAGGTAGAGCTTACACACATATTGCGGCCGGAGTAATCCGGGAGTCCGCACTGTACGGAATACTTTGTGTGAAGAGAAAAAAGGTCGAGAAAGGAAAAGTGGGGTGGAGCATAAGTAAAAAGAAAAGAAAAGAGGGAGCAAGGAGACGAACACTGAGTTCGGCGTTAGGCGTAGAATCTCCGGAGTCTGGCCGCGTTCCATTGGTTCGGCTCGAGTCTGTTATCAGATGCATTACGTAAGTGGTACGCTCCTCTGGTGAGAACTTTGTCAATGACGAAGGGACCTTCCCACTTTGGTTTGAGTTTGTCCTTCTTCTTCTTCGGTAGGCGTAGGACGAGCTCGCTAATATTGTAAGTTTTGGCCCGCACTTCTCTGTTTTGATATCATCGAGCCTACTGCTGATAGAATGCGGAACGGGCTTTTGCAACATCGCGCTCCTCTTCCAGGGCATCCAAATTATCCTGCCGATCTAACTCGGCTTCCTTCTCTTCGTACATGCGTATGCGTGGCGAATCTGTATTATGTCGCAGGGTAGTACTCCTTTCGCCCCGTACACCATGAAAAATGGTGTATATCCGGTGGTGCGATTCGGTGTGGTCCGTAGCCCCCAGAGTACGGAGTCGAGCTCCTTCACTCAGTGCATGTCGGATTCTATCAAAGACCACACTAGTCTGGGTTTGATGCCGCTCATGATTAGACTGTTTGCCCGTTCGACTTGGCCATTTGTTCGAGGATGGTAGACGGATGCGTAGTCGAGCTTAATGCCCATTTTGGCGCACCAAGTTTTCACTTCATCGGCTATGAAATTTGAGCGATGTCGTTGATGATCTTTGTGGGGACACGTGTCGATTATACGACCCGGATATGAAGTCTATAACTGGTCCGGATTCGGCCGTTTTGACTGGTTTGGCTTCTATCCATTTGGTGAACTTGTCCACCATGACCAATAAGTATTTTTTCTTATGGCTTCCCCCTTTAAGAGGGCCGACCATATCTAGCCCCCAGACCGCGAAGGGCCATGTTATGGGGATTGTTTGGAGAGCGGTAGGGGGCATATGACTCTGATTGGCGAAAAGTTGGCAGTCGATGCAATGTTGAACAATGTCCTGTGCGTCTGCTCGAGCCGTCGGCCAATAGAAGCATGTACGGAAAGCCTTGCTAACCAGCGCTCAGGCCGCAGCGTGATGTCCACCCTATCCTGCGTGGATTTCAGCCAAGAGTTGCCGCCCTTCCTCTTTGGAGATGCACCTTTGGAGCACTCCGGTCGCGCTTTTCTTATACAGTTCCCCTTAATGGACTTTGTAAGCTTTGGAACGCCGTACAATGCAGCGTGCTTCGTTTTGGTCTTTGGGGAGTTCCTGCCTATTTAGGTAGGCCAAGAAAGGCTCAGTCCACGGGGCGATGACGGCCATGATTTCATGGTCTGAAGATGTTATTTCGGTGGCAGAGCCCCCGATTGAGTCTGATGGTTCGGAATATGGGGGTGTGTTCAGGTCCGTGCTGGTATTGCCGGACACCCCTTCCCATACTACGGATGTCTTGAACAACCTTTCCAAGAATATGTTAGGTGGGACGGGTTGCGTTTAGCGCCGATGCGGGCGAGGACGTCCGCCGCTTGATTGTTTTCTCGGGCCACATGGTGGAATTCGAGCCCCTCGAACCGAGCTGACATTTTGAGGACGGCAGTACGATAGGCCGCCATTTTCGGATCCTTGGCATCAAAGTCTCCATTTATCTATGATATTGCGAGGTTCGAATTCCCGCACACCTCTAGGCGTTGGATGCCCATAGAGACTGCCATCCGAAGACCATGCAACAGAGCCTCGTATTCAGCTGCATTGTTGGAGTCTGTGTATGATATTTGGAGGACGTACTGGACCGTGTCTCCGGTGGGAGAAGTCAGGACTACCCCTGCTCCCAATCCGGCCAGCATTTTAGAGCCGTCGAAGTGCATGATCCAGTTGGAGTACGCGCCGTACTCTTTAGGGAGTTCGGCTTCCGTCCATTCGGCGACAAAGTCTGCCAGTACTTGCGACTTGATGGCCCGCCGTGGTTTGTATATTATGTCCAACGGAAGGAGCTCGATAGCCCATTTAGCAATCCGGCCCATAGCATCGCGGTTATTTATTATGTCGTTGAGTGGTACTTCAGAGGCTACTATAATCGAACACTCTTGAAAGTAGTGTTGCAGCTTCCAGGATGCCATGAAGACCGTGTATGCTATTTTTTGATAGTGTGGGTATCGGATTTGCACGGAGTGAGGACCGTGGATACGTAATGAACCGGCTTCTGGAGTGGGAATTTGTATCCGTCCACCTCTCGTTCGACGACGAGCACTGCGCTTACAACTTGATATGTTGTAGCTATGTACAATAGCATAGGCTTGCCGATATTTGGCACGGTTAGGACTGGATTACTGGCCAGTAAGGTCTTTTTTTCATCGAGTCCGGCCGTGGCTGTGTCCGTCCACACGAAGTATTCGGTGCACCGAAGGAGGCGGTAAAGGGGTAATGCCTTTTCTCCTAACCTGGAGATAAAGCGGCTCAAAGCGGCCATGCATCCCGCTAGTTTCTGTATGTGCTCGAGGTCTGTTGGTATAGCCAACTGTGACAGAGCTCGGATTTTTGCCGGATTCGCTTCATTTCCTCTATTGGAAACAATGAAGCCCAGCAGTTTCCCCGAGGGGACGCCGAAGACGCATTTTTCCGGATTCAACTTGATGTCATATGTCCGGAGGTTATCGAATGTAAGCCTCAAGTCGTCTATTAGAGTTTCGACGTGTCTAGTTTTTACAACCACGTTATCTACATATGCCTCCACTGTCTTGCCGATTTGTTTTTCCAAGCATGTTTGAATTACGCATTGATAAGTTGTGCCGGCATTCTTCTAGCCCGAAAGGCATAGTGTTGAAGCAGAAAGGGCCATATGGCGTTATGAAAGTTGTTGCAGCTTGGTCAGACTCTGCCATCTTTATTTGATGGTATCCAGAGTATGCGTCGAGAAAACACAGCGAGTCGTGTCCAGTTGTGGCATCGACGATTTGGTCGATGCGAGGGAGGGGAAAGGGATCCTTGGGGCAAGCCTTGTTGAGGTCTTTCAAGTCGACGCATAGGCGCCAGGATTTGTCCTTCTTTGGTACCATTACAAAATTTGCCAGCATATCCGACTGTTTAATATCTCTGATGAACCCAGCCTCGAGTAGCTTAGCTAACTCTTCCCCCATTGCTTGCCGTTTGGGCTCTGAGAATCGCCTTAGGGCATGTTTGACAGGTTTATATCCCTTTAGTATATTAAGGCTATGTTTGGCCAATCCACGCGGGATGCCCGGCATGTCCGACGGGTGCCAGGCGAAAATGTCCCAATTCTCGCGTAAAAAGTCTCGTAGTGCAGCGTCCATTGCGGGGCTCAACTGTGTCCCGACGGAAGCTGTCTTCGTGGGGTTCGTTGGATGGACTTGGAATTCGACTATCTCGTCTGCGGGTTTAAATGAGGTGGACTTGGGTAGCTTGTCGAGTATCACGTCGTCCCTGTCCACGGTGGCCCGAAGGGTTGTTAGTTCTTCGGCTGCTAGGGCTTCGGATAATGCCTCTAGGGCCAGCACTGCGGTTTTATTTTCGGCGCGGAGTGCGACGTCCGGATCACTGGCTAGAGTGATGATTCCATTGGGCCCGGGCATTTTAAGCTTCATGTACCCGTAGTGGGGTATGGCTTGAAAGCTTGTAAACGTGTCACGCCCCAAAAGGGCGTCGTATCCGCTGCTAAAAGGGGCCACTTGGAATGTGATCTCTTCAGACCTGTAATTGTCCGGGGTGCCGAATACCACATCAAGTGTGATTTTTCCCGCACACCTTGCTTCCCGACTGGGGATGATTCCCCTGAAGGTGGTGCCGCTTCGCTTAATGCGGCTTTTATCAATTTCCATCTTGTTGAGCGTTTCTTCATAGATCAGGTTTAATCCGCTTCCGTCGTCCATAAGTACTTTAGTGAGCCAGAAGCCATCCACGATTGGGCTAAGGACTAGAGCGGCCGGTGCCCAGACAGTCTGGCATTGAAAGTCATAGCAGTGTCGTTCCATGGGTTTATCTTTGCCATATGGCAAATTTCAGCAGAGCTTCGATGAGCTTGCTTGCGCCTATTGTTCGAGGTGAAAGTCTCGAAGACTGTTAATACTGCATTGTGTTCGTTGGCGGGATGTTGTTCTGCTTTATGGCTCGCAAGAAGATCCTCGCCGCTTTTTACGACCTGCCGGAGTATCGAACATGCTCTAAGGCTATGAGTTGGTGTCGTGCCCGGAGTGCTGTGGAGTTTACATGGCCCACTGAGCCATTTTCCCAATACGGTTCCCCGCCCTGAGATATGTTTTGGTTTCTTGGGGCCGGGATCGGGCGACTTACGAGAGTTCGCCTGTTTAGTTCGAACAAAGGTCTTGGTGAGAGCCGCACTGTCCCAAAATTTCCTTTGGGTTTTCCAGGCGCTTTCCATCGCACAGTACTTCCGTACTATGACTGTCAGATCCGCGAGGTGAACTATGTCACGACGGTTTATAGCATTAAGGAGTCCCTTGTCCGTGCAGTTTTTACAAAAGAGTAAGACTACGTCCTCCTCGCGGCAGTCCTTGACCCTGTTAAGCGCAAGGAGGAATCTGGCCCAGTAGTGATGCACAGTCTCCTTGGGCTCTTGCCTGATGCAGGAGAGATAGCTTAAGTCCTGGCGGGTGTTGTTGGCAGAATCGGGATTCTGATCCGGCCTAGCACCTAGGGGCGTGGGATGTTCCGAGCATGATGGCTCGGGATTCGGAGTGCCGCCCAATTTCTTTGGCCCGATGCCCGCCTCCAAGTCCGGGAACTGGGTCATGTCTTCCTTTGAGCATTTCTTCTGCTCAAGGAGTTCGGTGATCCGGATATAGCTCGTCCTCAAAGTCGAGGGGCGGTCCATGTGTGGTTCCTCCACTACCGCCATCTCGTGGGTGGCCGGTGGGGATCTGATATCCCTTTGGTCGGGTTTAAGCCCGTTCCGGTCATAGTCTATAGCGACTCCTAGAGCGGCGATGCGATACAAGAGCTCATTAAGGGTGGAGAGCTCTATCGGATCTATATGTTCAGCGAATTCCGAACTGACGCGAAGGTTACGATTGATGACTTGAGAGGTCATCGTCGGCTCTACCGCCGACGGGGCGGTCATGGTAAAGCTGCCAAGTCGGATAGTTTGGCCTACAGCCAGAGCTCCCCCCGAGGTAATGTCGTCCTTGACGACGAGACGAGCCATCGGGCCTTGCGGCCACGACACAGAAGAACTCTCAATGAAAGCACCAATGTCAGTGTCAAAACCGGCGGATCTCGGGTAGGGGGTCCCGATCTGTGCGTCAAGGCTGATGGTAACAGGAAACAAGGGACACAATGTTTACCCAGGTTCGGGCCCTCTCGACGGAGGTAAAACCCTACTTCCTGCTTGATTAATATTGAAGATATGGGTAGTACAAGAGTAGATCTACCACGAGATCGTACAGGCTAAACCCTAAGAGCTAGCCTATGATGGTATGATTGTAAATGTGATCGGCTTGCTAAGGACCAACCCCTCCGGTTTATATAGACACCGGAGAGGGCTAGGGTTTACATGGAGTCGGTTACAAGGAAGGAAATATAATATCCTGATCGCCAAGCTTGCTTTCCACGCAAAGGAGAGGTCCATCCGGACACGGGCCAAAGTCTTGAGCCTTGTATCTTCACGCTTCAATAGTCTGGACGATGTATACAGTCCGACTGTCCGGATACCCCTTTATCCAAGACTCCCTCACCTCCCTCGCGAGCAAGCCCTGGCTCTGCATCCTCACCGGCCCCGCCTTCCGCGGCCGCTACCACGAGTTCCATGGCACTCCCCCGTTGCTCGGCATCCTCTACTCTACCCCAATACCGGGCCTCCCATCCTTCGGGCCAAGCCCCAGATACGAACCCGACGGGTGACATCCGGATGTGTGTCCGATCGGACATGAATCCGGTGGAGATGCACTAAAACGGGCCAATAAACCAAATACATAGAACTTTTTATACCTAGGCTTCGTGCCGGATTTTCTCCATGTGCTACGGGGCCACCGCCATCGTAGGCGGCGACAAGGACAATGACATGTGCGTGGTTACTGAATCCCAGGCTCGAGAGAGGAAGAGGTGTGAGGAAGTGCACATCTTTGGAGTAGTGTTGTTGGCTGGCGTAGATCACCGCCTAGTGCATGTCCTCCGGAAGCATGTTCTGCTCACTGCGATCGATGTAGTAGAGCTCGCGCCGGATTTTCTCCACGTGCTCCTGAGCCGCCACCATTGTCGCTGGCGACGAGGACAATGACATTTGCGGGGTTACAGAATCCCGGGATCCGGAGAGGAAGAGGTGTGAGAAAGTGCACATCTTTGGAGTACAGCTCTTGGTTGAGGTAGATCACCGCCTAGGAGAGGAAGGGAGGGAGGAAGGAGGTGACGAAAGCCAGCGAATTGCAGGGAGGTTTCTAAGAACCTCGTCGAATACCCTAGCCTGTCTACCCAACCACCGCCGCGTTGGCATAGCCCGAAGTGTCAGATTCGGCTGAATATTCAAAACGGGTTCATTTTGTGCTGAATTTGTTTGTGGTAGGGTTAGAAAAGTGCAAATGGCCCCCATCGAGGTGTTTTGCACTTTCGCCGCCACCTCTTCTTCTTGAACCTCTTGACTCGACTCGACTAGATACCCATTCCATTCCAAATCCAATCCAATCCCCAATCCAATCAATGGCGTCTCCCCCATCCTTTGACTTCTTCTCTGACGCCATGGAGGAGGAGGACCCACCCTCCGCCGAGCAACAAAACCCTAACCCACCGCCATGGCTTAGACCAACGCCCTTGGGACAAGAGAAAGGCCATAGTGGTGCCGTCGTGGGTTATCTTGCACCAGGTCAACCCTTGATACTACATGGTGGTTACAGACCCATCGTGAGGCGGTGCCCATGTCGACACCGCGCGAGGAGGCCATGTCCGTTTTTAGCCCCATCATGCTGGGGGCCGGCCTGTGGTCCCCCGTGAGACCGGCACACGTGGGGAGCGCCGAAGGAGGGCATGTGGGCTGGAGGCGAGCCGGGTTGGAAAAAAGCTCGAAATGGCACGAGGGGTCCACGGGCCATCCCGACCTGTTTACCACGTGTCGGGTGAGGTCCCTAAGAAACCCCCACATGCCTCAAGAGCTAAATGCTCCCGTATCCCGAAGACCTAATTGAGCTAGCACATGGAATGCGCGCGCGAGGCTGAGAAGACGATGAATATAAACCCCGTTGCTTTTAGGTACCCGTAGCTTTTATATTAAATCCCGTAGCTTTTAATATAAATACCGTAGCTGTTAAAGTCAATTCCATAGATTTTAGGTACCCGTAGCTTTTAATATTAACCCTGTTGCTTTTAGGCCCCCGTAGCTTTTAAATTCAATACCATAGCTTCTATATTAAATCCCAAAGCTTTTAATATAAATACCGTAGCTTTTAAATTCAATTCTGTAGCTTTTATATACTGTAGCTTTTAATATAAACCCCGTTGCTTTTAGGTGCCCGTAGCTTTTAAATTCTATTCCGTAGCTTTTATTATAAATACCGTAGCTTTCAAATTCAGTTCTGTAGCTTTTAGGTACCCGTAGCTTTTAATATAAACCCCATTGCACTTGGGACAACAGAAAGGCCACAGTGGCGCCGCCAAGCATCCAAAGAAGGATAGTTCCATGCAAGCAACCTCGCTAATGCAGGGCGCGGCCTGCGGCCTGCACCCGGCCGGCCCTGGTGGACACGATCTTTGTCGGTGGCTGTATCGTGGCTTTGCTGCGGTGCTCCCTGCCGCCCTCGTCGGCCTCCACGCAAGCCATTTATTGATTGGATTGGATAATGGGAGCCGAGCCGTGTCTCCCTCTGCATTGTTGCCGCAGGTACCTGATGTCGTTCCTGATCTTCACCCCGTATTTGCCATTAGCCCGCCGGGACACGCCGCGAAACTCAGTCCAGGCGTTCGGCCTCGCCTTCTTCCCTTCCCTCCTCCGGGAAGATACCGCCGTGAACCGGTGGGATCCACGGGGACGACATGGCACTAGGCAAGACAAGACAGGTCCATCTCTTCATCCAACCCATCCATTCGTCCAGTCTACTTAAATCAGTTGATCATTGGTTGATCCATTAGAGATTTTCCCACATACTTCTTGCTTAGTGGCCAAACTATTCGGCGCAATGTCCGACCGGGCTGGCAAAGAAGGGAACACCGAGACGACCATGGTCGGCTGCGTGGATCACATCAGCTCTGAATCTGATTGTGCGAAATCCAGGTAATGTTCTGTATTTCACGAACATTCCCAAGAATCTCATGAAGCCAAAGTCTAGGTAATGTTGCTGATTTCACAAACATTACCCAAGTATAGCACCATCAGATCCCGGATAATGTTTTAACAGTTCGTTAACATTAGCGTGGATTTGGTTCAAAAGACCTAAAGACGCATCTTCACCAAGAACGTCTATTAAAGATTTGATTCAAGCGAATAAAATGACTCCTTTTCAGCATAAGAAGTGCGACAATGCAAATAAATGGGCAAGTAGCTTTGCCCAACGAGATTGATCTTCAGAAATGAGGATACTCAGCTATGAAATATGCTAGGTTGGCGGTTGGTATGATGGAACGCTAATTGTCAAATCCTTGCTGTTCATTGTCTTGTGTTTTAATAATATAATAGACTATACATCTCTGAATATTTGGTTCTATGCCTGTGATGATGCGTGCGTGTTTCATATCTATTATGACTTCTGCTTACTGCTTATCTTATGCCATATACATGCTTCATCCTTGTCCAAGTGAGCTTATCTTTTTCTCTGATTTTGATACGTAGAGTGGAGGAGAACCCGGATCAAGCAATGGAAAAACTTCATCAAGCAAAGTGAGACGATGGAGGAAATTGAGCTTTTGTTGGATAGTTTGGTAGAAGATAATTGGAAAAGGTTGTACAACGATAGCGAAAGGAAGTTTTCTCGTCATTTTGCACCAGCTATAAATAAGGCCTTCAAAACGGGAATTTTTTATGAAGCCATGGTTAGGTCCAAAGTTAGGGGTCTTAGTTCATTATTTCAAATTCGTGCCGCCAACTCAGATACACAGAGCTCTGCATCTACATAAAAGGTATTTGCCCCACTCCTGCTTGTTCAATGTTCAGTTTTTTTGACACAAACTGGTATGGACAAACGATCTATAAACAAACGATCTTATTGCTCTGGTATAAAATCATAAAGAAACTACATTGACTTGGCTCTTCTATTGGTCTTTTTATGAACTGTCTTGTAAACATTGCTTGTACCTTCCTAGATAATCCATTGCTTAGATTATACATCTCTGAATATATGGTTCTCTTCCTTCGGTCCCAAGGTAAAATCGACAGGATCATCAGTCTCCTTGCGAAGCATAAGGAGAATCTCATTTCAGTTTTCGTTCTGGGTAAAAGTTCAACTTCAGGTCTACAACTGGATCTTGGAGAATGGAGGGAGCCCAAGTATTGGAGAAAAAGGGATGCATTAACATGGTTCGGTCTATTTGTAAGCAACCATCACAGAAAAGTTGTTGAATTTTCACGTGCACTCGATAGTCCGGCGGCAAGGCCCTATCTGGATTCTTTACCTGTGGTTGTTGACTATAACAACAGGAAACAGATGATATAACGACTGGTACGTGAAACCAAGAAGATGTAATGTTGTAATGGTGTTACCCTGGTCGCTATTGATGTACTTTTCGAAATACTGTGGTTGTTGATGTTGCATTTCTTAAGCCCCGCTATTCTATAATTTGAAGATGATTCTAGCTTATTAAGTAGACTCTGATGGCTTATGGCATAACATTGTTTTGCATTTAAAATTTATGCTCTGTTTGCAGTACCCGGACCCAGAGTTTCTACTACTACTTATTTGTTTTTTTAATTCATTCAAATTTCGAATTTGTTCAAGAAAATATGGTCCTAAAAAGGACTACAAAAAAATACGGTCAGAAATATCACTCACTGTATTTTCTTGTTTTTCTTGTTTAATTCCCACTAACTCAAATGAACGCGGTCAGTGAGGATGTCACAGGCAAGCTTCTCTTGTTCCGGATTTTGTAAGCAGCAGCAGGTGTTGCTTACAGTGAGTGATATTTCTTAGGCGGAATCAAGTTAGCTTCCGCTGATCAACTGCCCCTTCTGCCCAGACCACCCACAGCTTATGAAGAACATCTCAGGGAAACATCGTAGCAAGGGGGCACATTTTGTCGCATGTCCGAAATGTGATAAGATGCTTGAGGTACCCCAAGTTAATCCATAACTATTTTTTTGCTTTTTAATTTATGCTTGTACTGCTAAAATCAATATCACCTTATCGTCTCCCCTTTGTATTTGAGGTAGTTTCCAAGCCCTATTTCCATGTCCTTCCACAATACAAAAGCTTTCTAAAACGTCTAATATTGTGACACGGAGGAAGTATAACACATATTGGTCTATTGTTTTTTAACATGTACTGCAGAAGCTTGAGAAATGCAATTTTTTCAAGTGGCTGTCTGTTTATGCGGAGTATCTGCTGCTGAAGGATGACATGTTTGGTCACAATATTCTTCTTCGTAAGATTCAAGCACTTTAGAGGCTGAAAGAAGCACTTCGGAGGGAGAAAGGACCACTTCAGCAGGAGAAATAAGAGGCGACAAGTCGATGGAACCTGAACTACGAACAGGGGAGCAAGCTGTCAATGATGAACAGTGCCTCTGATGTTATGATTAGTGCCTTTGAACTGAAGGAAGTTAAGGAGCTACTTCATAAGGTGCTGGGACAGCTTCGAATCCTCATGTTTGTAGTTGTCGTAGCAGCTCTCATTCTCATTGCTCTTAAGTAATAACTAGGAATGTAACGCTAGAACATTGGATGGCAATGGTAGAACTGAAGTGGCAAGTCCTAAACCCAAGTATATCCCTATGAAATATCACTCGGTTCCATCATATATTATGGTCTTATATTACTCATGTTTGCAGTTGTCCTAGCGGCTCTCCAGTTTCTTGTTTACAGATTCAGGTGCATGCTTTTGTTAACGGCATAGATGCACAACATATCTCCTGATGTGCATTCGGTAATGGAATCTGATGCCTTAGAGGTTATCAACCTTTGGAAGGAAGTTGGCGCTAGTAGATTCATAATCACTAGCATTGCCAATAGATTAACCATTCAAACCCTTTTGATACTCACCCGTTCCTTTTGGTTCCCTAGGTTCCTTTTGGTACCAATGAGTTCCTTTCTGTCCCCACCCGTTCCTCTTGGTACCCACCCGTTCCTTTCTATACCAACCCGTTCATTTTGGCACCTATCTGTTCCTTTCAATACCCACCCGTTCCTTTTGGTACCCACTCGTGCGGCCGCGCTCCCGTGCGACCACCCATTGGCCCTTTGTGTTTATTTGTGGCAACCCGTTCCTTTTGACCCTTCGTGTTTCCGAGGCGCTCCCGTATTTCAAATTTGGATCGCCCCTCTTTTGGCACTTCGGAGTGGGCGTCGACGAAGGCTGAAGCGGGCAGGGCGGGCTGAGGCTTCACGGTGAGCAGCGGCTAGGCAGGGCGGAGGATCGGCACGGGCCTCGCAGTGAGCAGCGGCTCGGCGGGGCAGTGGATTGGCACGGGCCTCGCGATGAGCAGCGGCTCGGCGGGGCGGAGAATCAGCACAGGCTGAGTCTTACGGTGAGCACCGGCTCGGCGCGGTGGAGGCAGCACCAGGAAGGTGCTCGACGAATTGCCTAGAAGGTGCCCTCCCTGTCTTCCCTGATGCAAATTGTTTGGCAACTAAAACTAGGGATCGTTCTTGCTGCTCCTGGTGTCATCCTTTTTGACAAATTCTTGCTGCTCCTGGTCCTGGAAGTGTGTTTGGTTCAACACCAATATGTATACCAATTGAACAAATTCATTGATTTAACAAATCTATCAATCTCACCTCACCAATCGGTGGATTCCCAAACCAAAGGAACTTCTTAAACTGAAGGAACAACCCAAACTACATGTACTTTGTTGGATTGTGAATAATTGAGAAATCGTACCAAATTCTGCCTGTAACTAACCCTCGTTGGCAGGTGCTCGTTGGGTTTGGGTTTAAGGTATAGATTGTAGGCCCCTCGGATGTGGAGGAACGGTGGGAAGGTGATAACACTGGTCAGATAAGGATGGCGTGGTCCAACTTTCCATTAGGCATGCTGGACCTATCTACGATATGTAGCATTCTTAATCAATCGCTATGGGTTAAACCTCGAGCCTTACATTCACTCGGATAACTTCTCTACAGACAAAATTTAGTGCGGTTTTAGAGAATAGAGTAGACCATCAGGCACTCCAACTTTCATGTTGCGCAGTCTTCGTTAGGAACTCAAATTTTCATCTTGCACAATCTCTGTTATTTCATTGCCTTATTTTACATTGTTGGCTTCTTGAGCTTTAGCATTTCCATGATTCCTTCACACGGAACTGTATGTAAATTTGCTTAGTGTTCTTACTAGCCAGCACTACTCTTTTGTTTTAGTTTTGTAAGAGACACAATGCTTGACTCTGAATTTCAACCTGATGCAATTTTCCTACATTATTTCACTCTCGTATTCATAGAAAAAGTACTAAGACATATTTACCTTGTGATGGAACCATTAAGCCGAGTTTTTGTAATGGTGATCCTTTTGCACCTGTTGAAGTCTTTGAAGGGGTCTTTGTTGTTGTTATGTAGCATCTGTATGATTTTCTGCTTTAAATCCTGGTGACCTGAAGATTGTGCTGGTCTCTTGGTTCTACTTAACATGGTTAACTTAAATTGTTTAGGTAACTAGTAGTTCTACTGTATAATATGACCATCTATTATACACGAGAGCAAATAGTTGTGCACATGCCTTGTTGTTCCAAACCTCTGTATTATGGCTTGTTGTTGCGCAAAATCACATTTCAGGCTATGCAGTAGTGATAATTATACCATACAAGAATGATGCTACATAGACTAGTGAGTTATTACTTTGATTGATTACATCTAATTCTTCATATATAATATCATGTATTATCACTGGTGGAAAAAAGGCCTTTGGTCGCGGTTCGCAACTGCCATTAGTCGCGGTTGCGCAACCGCGACCAGCAAAGCGCGACTAAAGCCCACCACCTTTAGTCGCGGCTGCTTAAGAACCGCGACTAAAGGCCCGTCCACGTGGGCGCCAGGCGGCCGTCGAGGCGGAGGACCTTTAGTCGCGGTTCTTCGCCAACCGCGACTAAGGGCGCGCTGCAGTTTAGGGTTTTAGCCCCCCTAAACCTGTTTTCTGTTTAATTTGTATTGTTTTATTTCTTTTGTGCTTTATTTTAATTTTGAAGGAGTTTCATATATTCTACGGTACTACATACATGCATATGAATGTACAATTTCAAATAAATTTGAAATTAGAACCAAAAGAATTCAAGAGGAATATACAATATATATTCAATATCATCGGATGACCATATACAATTTTGAACAAGTTTCCATACATGATTTAATCCATATAAAGTTCTACGTCCTCGTGATAGTGTTCTCCTTTAGGATGGAGGACTTCCTGCAGAACCATCCAGCTAGTTCCTCTTGAAGTGGTCGGAAGCGAGCTTCGGACTAAGCATCCACGGAGGTTATTCCTCCGAGCATTGGTATCACTCGCATCAACCCGCTCAGAGGTGTATCTCGGATCATCTCCTGCACAAAGTATGCACATAGATTGGTCAACGGTGGCTGAATATCCCCATCTTAGTCTTTACCCTTTTGAATGCTAGCTCTTTTTGAATTCACCGACCTTTGTATCTACGAACCGTCTCCAAACCCTACGAGGCAAAGAAAATTAAATGAACAAGAGAGTTATTAGTTACTTGATATTAGGAAATGAACGAAATAGGCCGATCGATATAGGCGCAAATGAATGAAAATAATTACTTCTGCAGCATTTTTCTCATGTCGGCCCAAAGCTTTGGATCCTTATCCGAGAGTCGTGGACGAGACATTACGAGGTGTTAACTTTAATTACTAGCAGAATCCGGTGGAACTGCGGACACGATACATGCACAGTACGTCATGCATAACTCATCGATTAGCCGGCCACATACCATGCATGGAGTAAACAAAAGAGAATGTGCTCAAGACAGAAACACTCACCCAAAATGGTAAGGAAATAGAATATCACTTTTGAGTTCCTGCTTTGTAAGAAACTGCCACAGGTCTGCCTCCACGTCGTCGGGGTAATGCTGCAACACAATATCATGTACGATGTGTGGGTCAATGAACCCAACATCATGGATGTTCCTTACTCTGCATTCCTTCTTCTTCATTCTGCATGTATAATAGAGGACACAACAATATAGTTAGGACATATATATAGTGCAGGCAATATGAACGAGATGGGGTAGAAATTAATAAATCACTTACGTAATGTAGCAACCGATGATAGATTTGTCGAGCTCGCAGATTGAAAAGCTGGAACAATTCACTCAGTTCAACTTGTACATAGTAATGTTTGAAGTGATGCTCATGTCTAACTTCCGCATAAATATAATCTTTGGCGTTTTTAATTTTATGTAACCCTTGTACCAATTCAGCAGACGTTTCATTTGGTCGTAGATCCTTTTCTCAAGCAGAGCTCGACGAGAGGCCCATTCTTGACATATGTAATTACTACCTCCTTCGATGGCAACTCATCAAGGCCTAACAGTTCACGAAGAGTAATACCTAAGTTGGCGCTTGTTCTCGCACTCACATAGTCAATCCTGTGCTGCCGCAGCTTGTATGATCTCGGGGCATCCGGACGAAGGCTTCCACTATAAGCGGGCAATCGATTGTTTACTTTGTTCCCGAGCTGGGCAACTTGTTTCCGCTTTTATACTTCGGCCTTCTCCGCTCTTTGTTCTCCTTGAACATGAGTGCCTGCCTTTTAAGTTCACGTGCATAGTCGGTAGGCAGATTCTTCGCGGCTTGGGACGGTGTGCTCAAAATGACTTAGCCCACTTCTTTTGCTGATCGAATATCTTGGCTTGGGCTCGGGCTCTCTTTTCTTCTTGCAGTCCGCCTTCCATTTCTCCAAATCAGCATCGCGCCGCGTCGACTTCCTCGGCACTACGTTCCCAAGGCCTTGTGGGAGAGGCTTGATGATGGCTCCGGTACCTTTGTGGTCTTAGGTACATAAGGGTCCGGTTAATACTCAGACTTCTTCGCTTCTTTGCCATAGGTGGATTGGGGGCGGCGTCGATCACCCGCCGGACGAGGACTGGGGCGGCGGATGATCACCGCCGGACGTTGGGCTGGGGCGGCGTCGGCTGATGTGACGGAGGTGTAGGTGAACCGCCACCACCACCACCACCACCACCACCGCCGCCACCACCACCACCGTAGGGGGTGGACTTGTTGTCCTTGGCGCCGCGCTCGAAACTTGATAAACTTCTTTTGCCATAGAATGTAATGGCGCTTGACATCTTCAAGTCTTTTCTCCCCTTGGTGTAGCAATTTCAATCTCGTGTCCTCAAACCCTTGGACTATGTCCTCCACCGTGACACGAGCATAGCCATCTTTAATGGGGTTGTTGTGGTGGAGTGCTCGAATAAACATGGTAAAGCACTGCCGATGGCTACCTTCATGGAAATGTTCCCCATAGGATAATCAGATGACATTCTTTCATCTCCTTTATATCGCCCACGGGTAGCGAGGAGGCTCCGGTGCAGTAATTTCGACCACCGAGGCTCCGGTGCAGTAATTTCGATCGTCGGTGCATCTACACCAGCCGGTGGGGCCTCCGTGGAAGCCACGCTGCTTCTACGCTGCTGGCTTCCGAGATCCATTGGATGATCTTCATGCTGCACCCGAGCTGAATCTCTTTCGCTACTAGTACACTCATGGTTTTCTTCATCACTTCCATTTCGATGCCAACCGCCCCACAACATCTGCTTCCCGATCCATCTTTCTCTTACGGCTTCAGAATCAGACGGGTCATCGCTCGGGGAACCCTATTTTCCACGGAATGTGCCCCATGCCTCGTACACGTCCTCCGTGTTCAGGATTCCCGAGGGCTTTTGTCGGTAGCGTCGTTCTCTCTGTTGAACTTGATCTTCCCTCTTGAGCAGCCTTCATTGCGTCAATAAGGGCTTGGGTGGGTTTAATTAATTTGCCCTGTAAACACACTCCCCGTCTCCGGGTTGAGCGTTCCCCATGCCCGTACCACCAGCTTCGGCCCTTGGGTCCCATCCTCCGCACTGGACGGATTCTCGCGCCCTCAGCTCGTTCTCCATCTTCTCGAACCTAGGCACCCAAATGCGATACCCTCCTGGCCCCATAACATGATTGTACTCCTTCTTAGCCGCATTTTCCTTATTTTGTTTCGATATTTGAAGGAACTGCTCCGATTTCTTTTGCTTCACAAATTCTGGCCAATCATCTTTCAGTTTCTCATATTGTCCTACGAAATCCGAGTCTTGTTACGCTTGACAAAGTCACGGGCTAGATTTTGCTTGAATTTCCGAATCGTCGGCCATCTTATGAAGAGCGAACTGTTTGACTTTCCTCCTCCTCTCCTTGTTTTCCTCAATCTTGTTACCCTCCTCATCGAATTTGTTGTATTCCGGAGGTAGAACGAAATGTTCCATAAGCTTCTTGATGCAATCTTTTTTTGTTCTCTTATCGACAAAAGTGAAACCATCAATTCGTGCCTTCTTTGGCTCATTCCACTCCTGGACGGTGATCGAGACGTTGTCTCTAACAATGGCTCCGCATTGGCTGATAAACTTGGTGGCGTTCTTGCGGGGCTCCAGTGACTCTGCCGGTTGCAAAGTCGACAACCTGGATGGTGCATGTTTCTCCTGGTTTCATCGTCTGGTTGCGCCACGCTTTGACGACGGCGTACATCGATTGTTTTGACGATCCGCCGAGGGCTAAAATAAGAAAGAGAGTCGCAGCGTTAGTACACATATTTATTCAAATCAGTTAGTTTGTATCACCGAGGCTCAATGTATATATATACCTCGGCGCGGAGGTGGTTGCTACTTCCATTTGAAGATAAATGCGTTTATCGACGTTTCTTGACATCATCTTCTTCGACGGCGCCTTCATCTTCACCGTCAAGGTTCAGATAAGAAGAGATATCATCTTCTTCTTCTCCGGTCGGCACATATTGAATATCGCCGTTTATGATGCCGAACATATGTGCTTCACCGTCCGGATCATAGTTGTCCATAATCGGTCACTCTATCGTCCGACATTATGTCATCCTGAAAACATGTAGTAAAACAAATTTATTAAGTGAAGAAAGGCGGTGGCGGTGGCGGTGGCGAAAGGCGGTGGCAAAAGGAGGGGCGAGAAGGGGTGGGAGAGGGTGTCGTGAGAGCGCAAGACGGGCGGGGTTTAGGGTTTAGGGTTTTAAGTTGGCGGTTTTCTTTGGCGGTTTTCTGTTGTTTTTGTTTTTGGGGTTTAGGGTTTTAAGTTGTTTACCGCTTTTGTTAAACTAAAACTAGTTAAAATTAAAGAACAAAAAAAAAAAAAAATTCCTTTTCCTTTTTCTTTTTCTTCTTCTTCCTTTTCCTTTTCTTTTCTTTCTTCTTCTTCCTTTTCCTTTCTTCTTCTTTCTTCTTCTTTCTTCTTCTTCCTTTTTCCTTTTTGTTTTTCTTTGACGGTTTTCTGTTGTTTTTGTTTTTGGGGTTTAGGGTTTTAAGTTATTTACCGTTCTTGTTAAACTAAAACTAGTTAAAATAAAAAAGAACAAAAAAAAGAAAAAAAAGAAAAAATTCCTTTTTCCTTTTTCTTTTTCTTCTTCTTCCTTTTTCCTTTTTCCTTTTCTTTCTTCTTCTTCCTTTTTCCTTTCTTCTTCTTTCTTCTTCTTTCTTCTTCTTCCTTTTCCTTTTTGTTTTTCTTTGACCGGTTTTCTGTTGTTTTTTGTTTTTGGGGTTTAGGGTTTTAAGTTATTTACCGTTCTTGTTAAACTAAAACTAGTTAAAATAAAAAAGAACAAAAAAAAAAAAAAGAAAAATTTCCTTTTCCTTTTCCTTTTCTTCTTCTTCCTTTTCCTTTTCCTTTTCTTCTTCTTCCTTTTCCTTTTCTTTTCTTTCTTCCTTTTCCTTTCTTCTTCTTTCTTCTTCTTTCTTCTTCTTCCTTTTCCTTTTCTTTCTTCTTCTTCTTCTTCTTCTTCTTTCTTCTTTTCTTTCTTCTCTTGATCTCCGGATGCAAGGGGCGAGGGCACGGAATGCTGGCAGGGCGGCGGGCGGCGGCGTGCAGGCGTCGGGCGGCGGGCGGCGGGCAAGGGCAAGGCGGCGAGGCGAGGCGTGGCGAGGCGGGCGGGGCAAGGGGGCAGTGAGGGCACGGGCGGCGGCAAGTGCTGAACGGGCGGAGGCGGCGCTCATGGGGACGGGCGGTGCGCAGAGGCTTCAGCGTCGGGCGTTGCCAGGCGTCGGCGTCGGCGTCGATCGGCGTCGAGGCGGCCGGCGTCGAGGGCGAGGGTGTTTAACAAAGTTGCGGTCGAGGAAGACGAGTATTTATAGGCCAGAACTTTAGTCGCGGTTGGCGACGAGAGCCGCGACTAAAGGGTACCTTTAGTCGCGGGTTGCCTGCCCAGCCGCGACTAAAGTGTTTTTCGTTCCCGCGCCCCCCCACCTTTAGTCGCGGCTTGTCTGTCCATCCGCGACTAAAGGGTACCCTTTAGTCGCGGTTCTCGTCGCCAACCGCGACTAAAGGCCTGTTTTCTGTTTTCTTTTTAATTTGTGTTGTTTTCTGTTTTCTTTTTAATTTGTATTGTTTTCTTTTTAATTTGTATTGTTTTCTGTTTAATTTGTATTGTTTTCATTTTTGCTTTATTTATTTTGTTTTGTTTCTACTTACAACAAAAAACTTATTTATTTTATTTTATTTTGTTTCTAATTACTTATTTATTTTACTTTATGATAATTATTTTTGCTATTAAAGTTTCTAATTACTTATTTATTTATGTTATTAAAATCTTAAAAATACAATTATATATCAAAAAAAATCAGAAAATAAAACTAATTCATTTTAAATTCTTGTTTTCTTCCTTTTTCTTCTTTTTTTTCTTCTTTTGTTTCTTCCTTTTCTTGTTTTCTTCTTTTTTTCTTCCTTTCTTCCTTTTTCCTTTTTTCTTATGTTTTTCTTCTGTTTGTTTTTTTCTTATGTTTTTCTTCTTTTTTTCTTCCTTTCTTCCTTTTTCCTTTTTTCTTATGTTTTTCTTCTGTTTGTTTTTTTCTTATGTTTTTCTTTTTTCTTACATTTGTTTTTTTTCTTCTGTTTTTCCTTTTTCTTCTGTTTTTTTCTTCTGTTTTTTTCCTTTTCCTTCTTTCTTCTTCTTCCTTTTTCCTTTTAAAATCAGAAAAATAAAACTAATTCATTTTAAAATCTTAAAATACAATTATATATCAAAAAATCAGAAAAATAAAACTAATCCATGGAGCATCCTCATCATTTAACTTAATCGAGAAAAATAAAAGGTTTGATACATCATTCAGTTCATCGACCAAATACAAAGTTTGGTACAATAAATTATTACACATCAATTCTTCCCTTGTGTCCCTCGCTTGCTTACGATTGTGCGTATCCATGGAGCATCCTCATCATTTAACTTAATGCTTGGGTCGGTGTTCACTTTGAAGGGCGGAATTTCAGCAAACATATTATAATCTTCCGACATGTCCATCTTGTCCTCCACTCCCACGATGTTTCTTTTCCTGAAAGAACAATGTGGCGCTTTGAATCATCGCATGATGTCTTGATCGTTTTCTTATCTTTCCGTTTCCTCGGTTTGCTACTCATGTCCTTCACATAGAAAACCTGAGCGACATCTTTCGCTAGGACGAATGGTTCGTCAAGGTAACCAAGATTGTTGAAATCCACCATTGTCATTCCGTATTGCTGGTCCACCTTTACCCCACCTCCTGTTAGCTTGAACCATTTGCACCGGAACAAAGGGACCTTAAAGGAGGGTCCATAGTCAAGTTCCCATATCTCCTCTATGTAACCATAATATGTGACCTTTTGCCCATTCTCGGTTGCTGCATCAAAGCGGACACCACTGTTTTGGTTGGTGCTCTTTTTATCTTGGGCGATCGTGTAAAATGTATTCCCATTTATCTCGTACCCTTGGAAAGTCGTTATAGTCGAAGATGGTGTCTTGGCCAACATGTACAGCTGATCTACAACATCATTGTCATTCATTAAATGTTTTCTCAACCAACTGCGAAAGTCTCCATGTGGGCCTTCCTAATCCGGATTCAGGCTTCCCGGGTTGTCCGAGCGTAAAATATTCTTGTGTTTCTCAAAGCACGGAGCCACCAAGCTGGAATTGGTCAAGACTGATGTGGTGTGCTTGATCGAGAGAATGGCCGTCCATACATATCGTTGATTTCCTTCCGATCGTGCCTTTTCCACTTAGTCTCCCCTCGTGCGCGATCGAGGAAGACCAATCGGCTTAAGGTCGGGAACAAAGTCAACACAAAACTCAATTACCTCCTCATTTCCATAGCCCTTGGCGATGCTTCCTTCGCCTAGCACGGTTCTGAACATATTTCTTTAATACTCCCATGAACCTCTCGAGGGGAACATATTGTGTAGAAATACAGGACCGAGAACGGAAATCTCTTCGACTAGGTGAACCAGGAGGTGCGTCATAATATTGAAGAAGGATGGCGGAACACCAACTCAAACCGACAAGACATTGGATCACATCGCTCAGAACCGTGGTAGAACTTCGGATTGATTACCTTCGAGAGATTGCATTGAGGAATGCACATAGCTTCACAATGGCTAATCGAACATTTTCGCGCAGAGCCCCTCAAAGCAATCGGAAGCAATTGCGTCATAATCACGTGGCGGTCGTGAGACTTCAGGTTTTGGAACTTTTCTCCGCCATGTTTATTATTCCCTTTATATTGGACGAGAATCCAGACGGGACCTTCATACTGCTCGGGCATTCAAAAAGATGACCTTCTCTTCTTTGGTCGAGCGTAGCTGGCACGACCTTGAAACCATTCCGGATGCGGTCATCGTGGTCTTTCAAACGTTGCTGGTCTGCCGTGCTTCCTTTGTATCATTTGTCTTCCCATACACGCCCAAGAAGCTTAGGAGGTTCACGCAAATATTCTTCGTAACGTGCATCACGTCGATTGCAGAGCGGACTTCTAGGATTTTCCAATATTCTAGCTCCCGAATATAGATTTCTTCTTCCACATGGCTGCGTGTCCGTCGGCTCCCTTCGAACTGATTGTCCGCGGGACCCTTTCCAAAGATGACTTTCAAATCCTTGACCATATCAAATACCTCAGCACCGGTCGTTCCGCGAGCTTCGCCGGTGATCTGCCTTGCCGTTGTAATGCTTGCTTTCTTTCTTTCATGGATGAATTTTCGAAGAAATCGACGATGCCCAAGGTACGTTCTTCTTACAATTTGGCAAATGTACACTTTCGGTCTCATGTAAGCAGTGCGTGCATGCATTGTATCCCTTATTTGACAGTCCGAAAGGTTACTAAGAGCAGGCCAATCGTTGATGGTTACGAAAAGCAACGCTCAGAGGTCAAATTCCTCTTGTTTGTGCTCATCCCACACACGGACACCACCCCACAGCTGTAAAAGTTCATCAACTAATGGCCTTAGGTACACATCGATGTCGTTGCGGGTTGCTTCGGACCTTGGATGAGCACCGGCATCATAATGAACTTCCGCTTCATGCACAACCAAGGAGGAAGGTTGTAGATGCATAGAGTCACGGGCCAGTGCTATGGCTGGAGCTCGCTCGCCAAAAGGATTCATGCCATCCGCATTTAGAGCAAATCTTATGTTCCTTGCGTCGGTGCAAAATCTGTGAACCATCGTCGATCTTTCTCCATTGCGTTCCATCTGCGGTGTGTCTCAACTCCCGTCCGACTTACGTTTCTCTTTGTGCCATCGCAACAACTTGGCATGCTTTTTGTTCATGAACAGACGTTTCAACCGTGGTATTATAGGAGCATACCACATCACCTTGGCGGGAACCCTCTTCCGGGTTTCGGCCCTCAACATCGTCACCGGGTCATCGACTCGATCTTATAACGCAATGCAAGTGCATACCGGGCATTCATTCAAATTCTCGTATTCACCGCGGTAGAGGATGCGATCGTTGATGCATGCATGTATCTTGAACCTCTAAACCTAGAGGGCGACAACCTTCTTTGCTTCGTGCGCGATGGCGGGCAACTCGTTATCCTTTGAAACATATTCTTCAACATTTTCAGCAAGTTTTCAAATGCCGAGTCAGCTACACCTGCCTCGCCTTCCATTTCAGCAAATCCATGTGCAGCCCAGCTTTTTGAGACCATCATCGCATCCGGGTACAGCGCCTTTCTGTGATCCTCTAACATGCGATCCAAATTCTCCTCTCCTTTTCAGTTTAGCAGCGTCTCCGTGCATCAGCAATGGTCCGACCAAGATCATCAACGGATCATCACGTGCCTCTTCTTCACCTTCCCTTCACCTTGACATCCTCCATGAAAGTATCACCGAAATGAGCAAGATAGCTTTCATCGATGAAATCATCCCTTCTTCATCTTCTTCCATTATAACCCCTCTTTCTCCATGCTTGGTCCAACAATTATAGCTTGGCATGAAACCCTTCTGAAGCAGATGCATGTGAACAACTCTTGAGGAAGAGTAACCCTTCTCATTCTTACAGATAACACATGGACAGATAACAAAACCCCCCCGCTTGTTCGCATTAGCCACTACGAGGAAATCTTTCAAACCCGTAGTGAACTCCGGAGAGTCGGTTACCGTACATCCATTGCCGATTCATCTGCATTATTATAATATAAAATATATAATTAACCATCATGCATTTGTTATGAACTACACACATGCATATATTGACACATCAAAGGTTCATCAAGTTGCTAACCGCGATCGAAGAGTGTGGCTCCAACACTTCATGTCATGTTTGTTTCATGCTCTTGGGGCATTTCATCAAACACCTTATGTGCATAAGAGGAACCAAAAGCAAACCTACACCCACTTGTGAAGAGAATGGCTCCAAATGGCTAAGTGATGGCTGCTGGATGGGTATATATAGGCGAGGGGCTTTAGTCGCGGTTGGCACGGCAAACCGTGACTAAAGGTGCCGAAAGCATTTAGTCATGATTTGCCTGGCCAACCGCGACTAAAGCCCCTCACGTGCACCAGCTGGCCACCGAGCGCCCAGGGCCCAGGCCTTTGGTCGCGGTTCACCTCCAGAACCGCGACTAAAGGTCCCATTGGTCGCGGTTCCAACAGCTTCGCGACTTATGGGCTGGACGGAAAGCCTGTTTTTCCACTAGTGTATGGCTCACTTAGTAGTGGAATTTACACTTGGGTAAGACCAAGTGCAGTGTATTATGACTCAGTGCCTACTTTCTGTTTTACTAGGCTACTTCATTCATCTTAATTATTTTTCTTTTGGTGTTTTGCTTTTTCATGAATCATTAGGCTCTGCTTCAGCAGGCAAACAAGTTAGGCATGCTGGACTTATTTATGGTATGTAGCATCCTTAACGAATCACTATGTGGTGAAGTAGCCTAGTGAATGTAAGGCTCGAGGTTTAACCCATAACTTCTATAAAGAATATGCTCTTTTGTGTTATCTATACTGCTTTTGCTTTAGTTCTACAACTCTGCAAAGCACTACATTCACCGGATGCAAAATTCCAATTTGTTTCGGCTATGGAAAATTTGTTTTCATTATGTTTTCTATTTGGTCAGGTGCAATTCCTCAAAGGGCCAAATGGCTAGTGAGGAAGAAAGGCTACATATGGCTATTGAGGAGAACCAGATAGGGCTACTGAGTCTACGAATGAAGCGCCAAAAAGGGTTACAGAGGCCAGAGTGCCGGAAACCCGGTGCAACCCCGGCGTTCCAACACAATTAAATTCGAAGTTTCCAACTAGAATGCTGGAATTGTTTAAGAAGTTCGAGCTCAGTAAGATGGAGATGGCGGACATGAAGCTAACATCCCTTCACTACAGATGAACCTGTGTAGAGCTTTTGGACAGATGTGTTGTTCATCAAGACTCAAATCAAATTGAACTTAATCTCAAGGATGGTAAATCAGCATGGATCAATCCAACAGTTGTTCAGCATCAAACACTATACTGATGACATCCTCGTGAAGCTTCTCGAATATCAGAATAGGAAAAGGAAGGCTGGGGGGGTAAGAAACTGTAGCGACTTCTTATATTTCTCTAACTAGTAAAATGCCCGTGCGTTGCTACGGGCTACAATACATGTACATGAATCAAACGAATAATTAAGGTCGTCTCCAAGGTCAAAGCTCATTTCTTCCTCATACGCTCGGGCATGTTCAAACATCAAACAGGTGCTCAGCGGGTACCGAAAATCCAACCGCCCAAACAGTTAGGGCTCCCCCAATCCAGCACATACGTAGGGAGAAATTTGATTGTTCAGACTATCTGACACTCCAATACACGGCCCCACATAAACTTCACCCCACGACGCGTCCTTCCTACTTTCTGGCGGACCCTTCCCTTCCCGCTCACATTACTCGCTGGAGTCCTCTCTTTAAAACCTGCTGACGCGCACCTCACCTTCGCCATGTCGTCCTTTGTTCTTCATACCGGACTTCCCCACGGACCTCCAAGGCGGAGTCCCCCGCCAACCGCCCTGACCCACCAACGCCATCAAGGGGAGTGTGGTGTGCGCCGCCCGTGACGCCCCCGAGACAAGAAGGCAGATCCGATATCTCCTGAACCATTGTCACGTTGTAACATACAGTCAACTGACACACCATCATGTCCGTTATTAACTCTTAAAGCAACCAACCAATGCATTTACCCATCTATCTTAACCAACAAATTATGCAACTTGACGTAAAAAATATGAACAGCTCGCTCCAACAATTTGCTATAAATCCATCTCTAATGAAATGCAATTTGCCACATTATCTAAATTAGGGAAATTATTCCGCTCAGACAGACGTAATTGAACAGATCAACCCCGAAACTCAGCCCGCTCACTCTCAACCCTCACTCTAACAATGCAACCACCTCCTCATTTGGTATTTGAATTAGCATATCCACCCGGCTCGTCTATGCCTATGTGGTGCTGCTCTGAACATGACCCCTCCTACCTTGACTCCCTGTTGCTCGTCCTCCGCTATTGTTTGTTCCCTTTCTTCTCCTGATTCTAGCATGGTTCCGCTGGCCGCGTCATGGCCGCCGTGGGAACCAGTTTATGAGTCATTGATCCTAGTATGAAAATAGCATTAAAACATTGTACACTTATTGTACAATGTGAATATTTTTTTTCTTCAACAAAATAGCGATGACCCCATAGTTTCTTGAGGCTGGCTTCGCCACTCCCTGCTACACATGATTTGGTACTATGGCTACTCTGTAAGTTCACTTCATTCACGTAATGGACCAAATTATGTTACCAGCATGCTACACGAACTGAAGGCAATGAATTAATTAAAGTGTCAGTTAGGCATTTGACAATCATGAAACCTATGAAAAGGGATCAATATCCAACCTCAAAATCAAATTCACAAATAGTCCCTGTACTAAGCCAGTCACCATGGTCTTCATGTTCCCGCCACCAATGACCATTGTGTCAACAAAAGATCGATACCTATTCCTTCTCTTCCTCTCCCTGACGCCTCCTCCGAGCCACCACAGAAGCTCCTTGCATCGCGAATATGCTCATGTGTCAGACTTTCGCTACATGAGAAGTGCCAAAAGGCCGCCATGTTTTCTTGACACCATTAGGGCTAGTGATCTGAAAATGACTCGATGAACTATATGGATGGTCACTCATAGCCTTGAGCTTGACATCATGTCGGTTAAAGTGGGGGGGTCATTATTGGGCCAGCTGTAGAAACCACTTATTATTATTATTATTATTATTGTTGTTGTTGTTGTTGTTGTTGTTGTTGTTGTTGTTGTTATTGTTGTTGTCGTTGTTGTTGTTGTTGTTGTTGTTGTTGTTGTTGTTGTTTAATCACACGACAAAAACTGTCGTTGAATGAGGTTTACTTTATGTGGTCCTATCCAAATTAATTACCATGTGGAGATAACAAGTGAAATTGAATATAATGTATGTTTCGTATATACTTAAAGCTGGGAAATCTTCTGCAACATATTCAGAAATGACAGATGTTTATTCCTATATGCAACTGAAACTACAAACCTGGATGTTGAATAAATTACTACAAACCTGAATGTTGAATAAACCTGGATGATGGTAAATAGCGTTGCAGATTATCTACTTCAACTGATGGTTATGCTGCAGCCATGACCATATATGAATAATTTCAGTGCTGGACAATGAAACAAAAATGTCAGTATTAGAATTTCAAGGAACACAATTGCTAGTATTAGAAATCAATTGTTTGATCGGTTAATCATCATATCCATGTCTAGAACATGAAAAAACAGCCACGTCAAGAACATGAAAATGGCATACACATAGCAATTGCTTTGACAAAATCTGCTTAATAACAACAGCAGTACAGGTAGCACAAAAGTACCAGCATCCCATTATGCACATAGACCACAATGAGAACTCACCGTGAAGCCTTATCAAACTCGGGAAGTAGTCATGTTCTTTGACTTTCAATAGCTAGATTTTTTATCGTGGCCCAGTGAACAACACACTTGGTAGTGTCCCGGTGATTTATCTGGGTCGCGATTTATCTACTACACACAGGAGCTGCACGACCTCCCCAAGCTGTTCTTCAGTTGCAGCTATAGATCCTGGTGGACATCGGCGTTGCCGACGCCATCACTGCCTCACGTCCTCTCACGGTCGCGGCCCCGCCATCTCAACACACCGACGCCCTCGCCCTAGGTTGCCGCCTCCGCGCCCATTGAATTCCTGCCAGTCCTCACAACATCAACGGCGTGAACTGAAGATCGGTGGCAGACGAAGCTTCGACTCTTGCGTAGACGATGTTTGAGATCAGAGGAATAAAAAATTTCAGAGGACTAACACTCCATTGAGGGAGCAAATCAATTTCAATTAGTCTGGGCGGTCCTAGTGGCATGTTTGAGATCATGGAGTCATTACTGAATCTTGTATGTCATCGAGCAGAACAGAACACATAATTTTTCCCGCGTATATATTTTCCTCGGTGGATGGAGCTGCATATGCCTTGAACTTGGGATCTCCTTTCTGGTTTTTCTTTTGCTTTCAATAAACTTGAGTACATAACCCATACTACTATTGTACAACCTATTTTTATTTCTATTATTTTATAGTGTAAAAGAAATTAAGTCAAGACCTTGAAAAATGCTAAAAAATATACATCTAAATGTCCATGCGATGTTCTCAAATCCTTGACAAAGTTGTGAACCAACCAGATGTTGATTCCAACGCTGCAAGTTGTGTCTGCACAATCCTTCATATGTGTGGTAAGAAAAAATATCATTGAGCTTCTAGTTTCTGCGCCAATGAATATATACCAGAATCAGCCTGTGTTAAGCTAATTAAAGCTAGAAAATAGAAATTAGAGGAAAAAAAATAAAGGTTGCACACTTGCTCTGTAAGATATAAGCTAGAAGCCATGATACGGCAGTTTTGTGATCAACTATTCGAGGCATGAACCCCTTCTACAATTGAGTGTCAATTCGAGAAACAAAGTCCGATATGTCCTGTTATTACTACGTAGCAGTAAGTGCTGAATTAAGAAGCAATATGCCATATTGTGCAGTTAGGAAATGAGCAAATCAGTCATGAAAATTGACTCACGGTAGTCTTCCTGAGGGCATCCAACTCTAGATGCTAGCAAGAAATCCTCATGAACTCTCCGTGCTTCAATGTGGACACCATCCCCTTTTCGCACGTCATCTACAACAAAGTCATCTCCTGCACTGGGTAGACACCAAAGTAAATCCCAAATCCTACCATGTCGAGGTGGTGGTACAGAAAAAGGGAGCCATGTGGACAGCAGAGGAGACTCATCAATAAATTTGATATCCCCAACACGATCTTCAGTGGCCTACTCTCTAACCTGGTGTCAGTGTCGGCCGCGCAGACGACGGCCGTCGTCTGCTCCCTCCACCTCTCCCCTCCTCGTCGCACCGTTGAGGAGCTCCGTCCAGCAGCTCTCGTGCGGGGGCAGCCACACGCCCATGCATCAGCCGTAGAACATGCTGCAGTCCGGTACTACGGACCATGACAACCATAGGTAGCACATCCTCGACTTTGTTCCATGAGGGAGCCGATTCAGCGAGCAACATGGTGAGGAGATGTAGCAGCTGGAGTGGACGAATCGAGATCGTCGACGAGGCCTCCCGCTCCACCAGCATCACCCTCACCCACGAGGGGGCCCCCACCAGAGTCCCTGTGTCCACCTCACCCTCACCGTCTGAGTACATCTCTGCGCCACCAACCCCCGTCGGGGGGCCGTGGCGGAGTAGAGAACGTGGGGATGCAGAGAGGACGCCGGAGACGGGACTTCGGGAGGTGGAGGCGGTGGAGGTGCTGGTGATGGTGGAGGCGGAGGTGGGAGGCCATGGCCGGCGGAGCAATGGGGAAGCATAGCAACTCGATCTTAGGGATAGGAGCAGGGTGTAGGGGAGGGGGAGGGGGTGGAGGCGGAGGAGACGAAGGCAGTTGGATCGCCGTCGGCGGCGGGGGCCATCTAGGGTTCGATTCGATCGCTCGTGCGGGGGGAGGTGAGATCGTGGGAGAGGGGCGGACGACCAACATGAAAAAATGATGGGACGAGAGAAAAAAAATCGGTGGAGAGAGAGACTTCGATCGATCGATCGCCTGGGGTATGGACGAAACAATTGACGTAAGAGGGGAGAGGGAACCTTACGTTTCTTTTAGATAGTAGAGATATCTTGATATTCAATCAGCCATCTCAGGGGATGAATGAATACATAATTCGACCATCTCATACCTTGCACATATGTTTAGTGGCATATGCTATTTGTATGCTAATACTGAACTATAAACTTTCTTGCAAAAACGCATATGCTAGAACAACGCTGCTGGCAAGAACTAACTCGTAGTATCAAATATATTACAGATCTATAGCCGGAGAATCTGGAGGGCCCATGGCTGATAAGGACAATCAAGCGACAGGAGCACACGTGGAGACGGCACCACAGTCGACTCTTACGTCTTCCAGAGAGGTATCATTTCCTCCAGCTAAAATGCAAAGACAGACAGTTGCTACACGTGGATGCCTATCACAGAGTTCAAAACAGTCGACCTCTACCTCTGGACTTGATGCGGTTCTTCAAGGTGCAGAGGAGTCAAATAGTTCAGTAACACTCACCAGATGCAATATGGTACAACCCTAATGAAGATCCCATCAGGTACTTGTAGTATCTCCATTAATGACATAGGGGTAATATTTGCAGGATAGTCTTATATTGAACTGCTCCCTCCACTTTTTTCTTTTCCTCTTCAATTTACATCTCTCTTGGACAGTGTAGCAATCTAAATGTACTAGACTTCGAAATTTGTTATATTGAACAGATCACACATATACATGCTGCAATATGAGTTTACGTTTGCAAGTATTTAACATCGATGATAGTGTTACTTCAAGATTTTCTCCAACCATCGACTCATATGGTTTCCCATTTTGTAGACTCTAACTCTAGTGGCTCCGGTATCCAACTTCCTATCACTGATGAAACTGAACCTTGTGATGAAGCTACCGAATCTGGCGAGGTGGAAAACTATAAACAAGCAGCTCCAGAGCGAAGCATGATGCCTAAAATAAAGGACTTGGTGGATAAGTTGCTCCCGTTAGTCCCAGCATTACCAACCGTCGACGTCCTTGCTCATGTATGGGCAAACAATCGGGAAAATGGTGCATCGACCTCTTCAGCTGGAGCGACGGTATTTGCCCCACTCCTGCTCGTTCACTGTTCGCTTATTTTTTAACACAAAAACAGTAGCGGAAGGCTCCCTACTGTGTAGTTTATACTTCTCTAAATAGTTGGTTATGTGCAGGGATCGTCCATCCATCTCCTTCGGAAGTACCCGATCTCGATCAATATTTCAATGGGATTTCTGCAACTTCATCTTCAGTGCAAACAAGGACCAAAAGGAAACAGGTTCTTACATCAGATGATTTACTTGATTTTATGTTTCGCCATGACCCCAACAACGGCCTTTATCAGTATGCATCGGCATTTGAGCATGATAAGACTTTCGAAGCGACTGCTTTGCGATGTTTTCAGAGTCTGAAATGCCACAGACAGAAAGAAGATGTTATCTTCAAGCGAATGCAGGAGATCTTCCAGCGAAGATCAGTGGCCCCACAGTGAAGGGAAGAAAATGGCCGCTGGTGCCTCTTGCTGCTCTGCTACTAAGCTCTGCTTTTATCTGCATGTTGTTGTTGTATTGTTGTTGCCCTGGTGGCTGTTCATGAGACTCTGTAGAATTGCGGCTGTTATCTTATAGACAATCTTGAAACTGTTTGACTCGTTCTGTTTATGCGAGCTTGTGTTGTAAGCTTACTTTCGAATTTGTTTGTCGAAAAGGAATGCTTAGTGCTTGTGTTGTAAGGATATTTAGTACTTACTTTAGAATTTGTCCTCTGTTGTTGCCACTGAATTTGTTCTCTGCTTAGACTGTTGATGTTCCAAGCCTTACCTCGTTTTTGGCTTCATGAGTGTGTGGTTCCTGAATTCAGTAATATTACCCCACTTTGGATTCTTGGTTTTAGTGTAAGTATGCAATGTGTTTTAGCACTAGCAAACTCTCATTAGCTAGCTTTACTTTCCCACTTTGTGAACTAGTCAATTTCTTGTCCAACGGTAAAAATCCCAAATACTTTTGTTTTGGCAGCAAGATGCTTTTTTAGTTGCTGTCAGAACTGAAACATTTGGGATTTTTAGCGGTGGAGAAGAAATAGACTAGTTCACAAAGTAGGACCATCTAGAAGTAAGAATTCCATCAACAAGGGGTGCAACACATTCAACAACTTGAGGGTGTCTCCTAGGATCTTAACACAAAGAATGGAGGACACAAAGTCTGAAAATGGGGCATGACCAAATTCTTTGTGATCTGATTCGCATCCTCGGCCCAGTGCCTCTGAAAGCCGGTGGCACGAATGTCATATACTGGATTATCAAAGAATAGTTGGATTGGGGAGGTGCGGCGGTGGTTGTGGCATTGAACACTTTCGATCTGTGCTCCTTCCCCACATGAGGAGTGAGATAGCCTGAGTGAGAGCTCGTCTCTTGCTTAATGCTTGATAATATCTGTGAACCCCAATAGTTTACCAGCATCTGTGGTTCCAGACACCTTGGTAATATCGGTGATCCTAACTGTATTATCAGTGTCTCGTGTTTACAGAATGCTTGATAATATCTCTGAACCCCAATCTGTTACCAGACTCTGAATTCTCTTGATAAGAGCCTTAGCTTTTATAAGTTCCTCATCTTTGATCTTCTCTTCTAGCCTATTCACAACCACCCCATAGCCTACTTCCTCGCTCTCAGGATCACGGCTGTCGAGGGCAAGTTGTACTGCAGCCGCTGCGACGCCCGGAAAACCGTCTCCTACGACATCGCGTCCAAGTTTTAGGAGGTCCGCGACTTCGTGGCACACAACGTCCACGATTCTGGCCGGATGCTAGATCTCGGTCGGCTCACCGCATGCCCCGCCGGCGACCTGCGCCCGAGCTCGCCCCCGTCGCGGGGCGCGGTCTGCCTGTACGTGCACGCGTGGCGCATCATGGCAGGCTTCCTCGCCCTCTGCCACTCCAACGGCGTGCCGCCGTCCCTAGCGGTGTTGGTGGCGGCTTGCCGCGGGAGGACGACGGCAGTCGCGTCGTCTTCGATGTTAGAGGTGTCCTCGCGGTAGTCCGTGTCGTCTGTGGAAGACGAGGTGGAAGACGACCGCGGCACTAGCACCCAAGCCCACAATGTCTTCTACCTCCTCCTCCTCCCCCTCCTCATACAGAAGAACCCCTCTTCGTGAGGTAGAAAAAAAAAGCCGAAACACGACGACCAACGATGTGATGCCAAGCTTCTTGCCACAGGTAATTTAGACTAGCCCTTCTTGTATTTCTAGTTTCCGGTACATCTTCAGATCTTTGCGACGCCACATGGGCTTGAATCATGCGATGGTGAATGGCCATGAATCAGGCAGACACAGCGACAAATGCCCCAGGGCGGAGGGGGCAAACCGCGTGAACTGCATCCTTCCATCGCCGCAGCCACCGCTGCTATCGGGGAAGAGTTGCACCATAACGGAAACAATTGGCGACGCCAGCTATAGTACCCTGAAGGTGGAGGGGGCAAACCGTGCGAACTGCATCCGGGAGGCGCGGGTGACAACCGACGCCACCGTCTCCTCCACTGGCATGTTCAACAAGGAGGAGGAGCGCGATGACATACCATGCCGCCAGATCCTACCTCTCCACTGCCCTGCCGCCCTCCTCCAAATCGGATGAATTGGTCACTTTTTCGTCGCCCCATTCAAGCCCTTTGTCGCCGCGTCTGCCGGTCCAGGCGTCGACGTGGACGGTGCGACCGAGACGACGCCGTCATCATTAGCCTCGGGCTGGCTGGAGTTGGTTCTGGCCTGATGCTAGCTCTCGGTCGGCTTGGTAATGCTGGGACTAACGGGAGCAACTTTGGCTTTTTGACGGTATTTGTCTTCAGATTCGTCGACAAGAGAACCTCCGGTGCTGGTGGTGTATTATGCATACACATGATGCATTCGTCGACAAGAAACCTCCAGTGCGCCAGATGTCAAAAAAATCGATCTAGTCCTTACGATAAATGACTATTAATGTTTATGATACAACTTTACATACCATGCATAGGAAGTGTCCTCACCTTTCACCCACCTTAATTACTCTACATTCGCTATATTAGGGGATAAACATTTCCATTTACTCTCTTCTCCTGGCTCTTAGGTTTATACACGTCGTGTGAAATTGGGCTGATTGCGTGGTGAGTGCCCTCTATTGCGTTAATATGAAGAAAAAGAAACCTCCGGATCAAGGCCACAAAAGTAAGTTTTTCAATGGTATGTTCTGTACCTGGCAGCCATCGATGTTTTCTCTTCTCCACGAAAGTGTCGCCGACGAGGGTCGGCGTATGCAGCTCCCTGCCTCCATGCTGTGAAAGAGCTTGGGACGACAAGACTACACATGAATGAATGCAACACCCACCGGTAGTAATGCCACTCGGAGCGCCCGATGGGATTGGGTTTAGGCATGGGTCCGCTTTAAAAAAAACATAGCTACTTGGGGTGTTTTATGGTTCAGGGTTTAGGGTTTATTTTTATAATAAAATAACCCTAAACCCTAAACCCTCAATCTTAAACCTCCGCAAAAAATAAATTAAATTTGATGAAAAAAATAAACTTAATTTTGAAAAAAATAACTTGATTTTTTTGGGATCAAATGGGCGTCCGGCACTGGCCGATCGTTTGTAGCACCCGAGGTCGGGGTCAGGCTCCTGTAGATCATTGCTACTACTATGATGTCTCGTCGGCCTGACCGGCCTACTCTGCAGCACGAACGATGGACCGACTTACCGCCGGGAAGCTACGTTGTAGCCTTTGCTCAAACGGATCCTTTTCCTCTGAATTAATTTTAATGTTTGTAAGTAAATTTCAAAAATAGAGCAAGACGGAGGGACCATGGAATTGATGCAGATGTTCCTCACAGTTCCATCGTAGCTTACGACTACGTCTCGCAAGATGGCCAGGTAGTAACCAGGGCTACCGACTCGGCCGACGCAGGCATATACTTCCATTTCCCTCCAACAGAGGGTAATGGAGACCTTCACAGCTTCGTTCACAGTCCAAGACAGAGGGTAATGGAATCGATCAGCCTGTCCATTACCCTTGCAACACATATGTGTTCTCTCTATGTTGTGTAAGAGTGCACGGGGCACGCCCATGGCTCCGGCGACCTCAGGAAGAAGAAACCCTGCACCACAGGAGGACATGTTCTAGACGAGCTTAGGATAGATGAGTTTGCCAGCTCCCGGCGGCCGGCGGTGAACTATCTCGGCCAACCTCCCTTCACCGGGCAATACAGAGGGTAATGGACCATTTCACAGCTTCCATTACCCTCTGTCAGAGGGTAATGGAAGATGTGAAGGTGTCCATTACCCTCGGTCACGGTCCAAGACAGAGGGTAATGGAATCGGTCAACTTGTCCATTACTCTCTATGTTGTGTAAGAGTGCACGGGGCACACCCATGGCTTCGGCGACCTTAGGAAGAAGAAACCCTGCGCCACAGGCAGACAGATTCTAGACTGGCTGTCGGGACTCCCCGATCTTCCAGAGAACCACCTAGAACAGATCAACAACTGATGCATGTAAAATACATACATGAACTTTGCACTGTATTACTTATATTTCAATCATATTTGCATCATATACGGGTTATATGCCAAACCCAGGTTTAAGCCTTATCTTTTTCTCTGATTAGGATATGTAGAGTGGAGGAGAACCTACACCTCCATTAACCAAAGGGAAATCTGCATCAACCAACAACAGAAAACTTGTAGAAGCGTGGTCGCCTGAGGAAACTGAAGCGTTGTTGCATAGGCTCGTAAAACGTAAAAGGAAACAAGTGGAGCGTAAAAGCGAAAGGCAGTTTTGTCGTGACACTGCAGTAGAATTGAATGTGGAGTTCAAAGTGGATGTTTTCACTGAAGCCAATGTTAGGACCAAAGTTAGGAGTCTTGGGAATTTATATGTTCAGTATGTCAACGGTTCAAATTCTACAGGGAGCTCTTAACATTCATTCCAGGTATTTGCCTCACTCCTGCTTGTTCAGTGTTCAGGTTTTTTTTGGCACAAACTAGTATAGATGAGAGGCTATCATACAAATATAACAAAGTTTTAACACACACCCACAACGGGGCAAAAGAATAGCTCAAAACACAGCAGAGGTGACACACTGACACCCTGCTGTGTCATAGCTAGGGAGCAACTTGCAGTAGCACGGAGAACTAGGAGCTTCTACGACGATATTACTGGGGGAGCTTGAGGGTCTTGAGGGATACATCAACGTTCTTCTTACTTTCTTTTGGGTAGCTTCTTAATTGGTGAAGTTACATCACCGCGCTCAACAGCACCACTGAGCCTCGGGCTCCTCCTAGTCCCCACAGTAGCAACAGGCTTCTTGGTAGCATGGCTTTTTGACTTGGCAGCTTTAGAAATCCCTTCTTCATGCACAGCTGTGTTGGCAGCTTTAGGCACCGCAGCAGCAGCAACCTTCTTTGTGTTGTCAGAAATGCTGCAGGAGTCACCAACATTGCTGCAGGAAGCACCAACTGGCTGCAATGCAATGGTCTCTTCTTCATCAACCTTCTTTGTGCTGGTAGCTTCAGCAGCTTCAGAAATGCTGCAGGAGGCACCAACATTGCTGCAGGAAGCACCACTGGCTACAATGCATGCATCAAGTTGTGCTTGGTCAACTCCAAAAGATTCAGGATTCTGCACTGAAGAAAAGATCTGAACTGCAGACTGGATAACTTCTTGAGACTCAGGCACTCCAGAAGTTACCACTGCAGAAGTCGCCATAGCAGATCTTACATCTTGGGAGTCAACTGCGGACTGGATGCAAAATCTTGATGATTGCTCATAGCAAATCTCCTCTAGGGATTTCAAATGAAATGGGAAGAGAAGATGTAAGATTTGAAGCCAAGTATGGCATAATATGCTTTCAAGATAAAGAGATGATCAATACCTTAAAGTTCTCGAAGGAGATCCTGCCATTGTCCTTAGCCTTACAAATAGTATCCCTCAAAGTCGCCATATCATACTCATTGAGCCAAGGACGATTCTTGTTTACACTATCCGTTAGTTTCAAATTATCAACAATAAATCCCTGACAACCGAATATACAGTTAAACAAGTAAACTATGAAGCAGGCACATCATATCCAAATGAAGCAGGCAACTCAAGCACGATAAAAAAAATCCAAAGATGACAGCTAGCTGGGCAGGTAAAAAATCCAAATCCGAATATACAGCTAGTAATTGATGAGAGCACCAGAATGCTTACCAGAATTATGATTGGGCAACCAGGCATAGTAAGTGATGCCTTGTTTTTTGTATTCTGCCTCTGCTTCTTCCAAATTTTGATAGAATCCCTGAGATGCTCATACACTATTTTACATATTTTATATTCCTTGAGGCTTGCCAAATCCCTTGTGTACATCACTGCATGTACGTTTATATTTTGTGAAGTGGTAGGCATTAGAAATCTTGAAAAGAAAATGCAGAAAAAACATTTGACCATCAAATATTTGTTCTCCTCTTTTTTTCATAAACTTCAATATATTCGCAGTGTCCAACGACGTTTCACCCAATTCAGATCGCAATTGACTAAAGTCCTCATGTTGTTGCAAATTGTACTTGAGGGGGGCCTTAGGACCTTGGGGCAGCATCAAGAGATGATGGATCTCATCTTGTCTAATGTATACAATTACATCATTTTATAGCTGCACCTTGATCCTATCCTCTTTCAGATCAACTAGCTTCATACAGAGATAGGTTTCCTGCGCTGGCTGATTGGTCCCAACTTTAGGTTTAGGAAAGCTAAAGTCGGTCTGCATCAACTTCACGTCGGTCTGCTTCATCAAGACAATCCGCTGCTTCCATAACATCTTGGGCCTTAAAGCCAAAGTCAATACACACGCGCTCATCTCTGTCTTCAATACGAGAAGTAAAAGACAACTTTTGAATATTAGAAAGTGTGCAATGAACCTGCTGTACGATAAGTTGTGTCAACTTGCAAGTCAACTATCATCAGTAGAATATGCTGAAACCAGCAGCCAATTAATTTTTAAATGTATAAAAAAATAACAATCAAGAGCAAATCGAACGATCTGCTTCAAAGCGTATCCTAGACTTGTCAAATTATGCACTGCGAGTGAATTTTTGCCTTCGTTGTATGTTGGATTGGGGTCAAGTACAGGGATATGGCATAAACTAACGAGATATGGCCTGGTGGCGGCATCAAGGGAGGACGCATGATCCTCATCGGCATCGCACAGGGACAGGCCATCAGATTCGTCGACAAGAAGCACACTCTGTAGCCTCTCCCAAGGAAGAGAATCGTCTGGTGGGGACGGCATGTTCATCCAGGTTTGACGATTGATCATTTTTTTGTTTTATTATGTCTCAGGGATGTCAAAACATGCACCTGCACAACTCTTTAACATAAGCATTTATTTTGTTGGCAAGTGAATCCCCTCGATGAATCCATGCGTGTGGCTGTGGCCAAAGAAAAGTTGACCTATCTACATCCTGTTAACCAACAAGATAAGTACGTAGCAGCTTTGATATCGATGTATTTTCCTTCACTGCATGTGCCCGCACCCTGTAAATATTTGCCCCATATATAAATTCCAAAATGACCTGGACTTGTGCTACTCCTTCATGTGTTTATCAAATTAATAGATTACGCAACAAATATGACTTTATCACTGTAATATGGCCCTATGCACCTCGTCTTCTTATATCACAGTAAAATTATTTGCAACAACCCTGTACCCCAAGACATGGAAGAAGGTTAACTTCAGCTTCTCATCTTTAACCTTTACCAGATCAAAAAGGTGTGGTACTCCTTCATGTGTTTTCAACCTATCTTTCTCCTCATCCAACTCCTTTTGAGCACCTCTGCTTTTCTTTACATGTTAGACGCATCCGATCGATGGTGCATTATCATCATCATGTATAGTCCTTAAATAAGAGGAAGACTCGAAAGAGATTGGCTACTTACTCGCTTGATCGGAGCAGACTTCTTCCAAAATTTTGCATTCCGCGGCGGCTGCTTCCGAAATCCCTCCCCAGCCGGCCGCTTTCTCCTCCGAGTCTCCATCGCGATTATATACGGGGAAATGGCAGGCTTTTGGCTCGCCGGAGGCATTACTGCGAGATGGCGGATTGGACAGGCGACGGCGTTCGTACTTGTCTGCGAGCCTCTGCAAGGGCGGCGCAGCAGGGAACCACTGTCTCGTGTTGACCCAAAGCCCAAAAAACGAGGGAGTGACACTGTCGGTCCTATGCTGCCCTCGCTGCCGACTGATCCTTTTTTTTTGACAAGCTGTCGACCGATCCTTGGTTCTTTTAATTTCATCATTATACGGAACTATTCACCCTTGCAAACCTAGGTCAAGAGTGAGAAAAATTGTTCAAATATAAAACTGTCCGAAATCCTTCAAATTCAAATTTAACACCATCCATGAAATGTGCCAGCCATTTGGCCAGTAACTCTGATGTGTAGAGATTTGCAAAACTCTCAAAATATCCGATGACTGTGAACTGTGGAATGTTTGGGTGTATGCACTCCATGTATAAAATAAATATAAATCCTCCCTTGATGCCGCCACCAGGCCATATCCCGTTAGCTTATGCCATATCCCTGTACTTGACCCCAATCCAACGTACATTGAAGACAAAAATTCAATCGCAGTGCATAATTTGACAAGTCTAGGATACGCTTTGAAGCAGATCATTCGATTTGCTCTTGATTGTTATTTTTTTATACATTTAAAAATTAATTGGCTTCTGGTTTCAGCATATTCTACTGATGATAGTTGACTTGCAAGTTGACACAACTTATCATTTTCTCTATTGTAGGACAGCAGGTTCATTGCACACTTCCTAATATTCAAAAGATGTCTTCTACTTCTCGTATTGAAGACAGAGATGAGCGCGTGTGTATTGACTTTGGCTTTAAGGCCCAAGATGTTATGGAAGAAGTGTCTTAATGAAACAGACCGTCGTGAAGTTGAGCAACTTGGGTACTCAGCTATCATAAATCTAAAGTTGGGACAAATCAGCCACGCAAGAAAACCTATCTCTGTATGAAGCTAGTTGATCTGGAAGAGGATAGGATCAAGTTGCAGCTACAAAATGATGTAATTGTATACATCAGACAAGATGAGATCCATCATCTCTTGATGCTGCCCCAAGGTCCTAAGGCCCCCCTCAAGTACAATTTGCAACAACATGAGGACTTTACTCAATTGCGATCTGAATTGGGTGAAACGTCGTTGGACACTGCGAATATATTGAAGTTTATGAAAAAAGAGGAGAACAAACATTTGAGGGTCAAATGTTTTTTCTGCATTCTCTTTTCAAGATTTCTAATGCCTACCACTTCACAGAATATAAACGTACATGCAGTGATGTACACAAGGGATTTGGCAAGCCTCAAGGAATATAACATGTGTAAAATAGTGTATGAGCATCTCAGGGATTCTATCAAAATTTGGAAGAAGCAGAGGCGGAATACAAAAAACAAGGCATCACTTACTATGCCTGGTTGCCCAATCATAATTCTGGTAAGCATTCTGGTGCTCTCATCAATTACTAGCTGTATATTCGGATTTGGATTTTTTTTACCTGCCCAGCTAGCTGTCATCTTTGGATTTTTTTTATCGTGCTTGAGTTGCCTACTTCATATGGATTTGATATGCCTGCTTCACAGTTAACTTGTTTAACTGTATATTCGGTTGTCAGGGATTTATTGTCGATAATTTGAAACTGACGAATAGTGTAAACAAGAATCGTCCTTGGCTCAATGAGTATGATATGGCGACTTTGATGGATACTATTTGTAAGGCTAAGGACAATGGCAGGATCTCCTTTGATAACTTTAAGGTATTGACCATCCCTTTATCTTGAAAGCATACTATGTCGTACTTGGCTTCAAATCTTACATCTTCTCTTTCCATTTCAGTTGAAAGCCCTAGAGGAGATCTGCTATGAGCAATCATCAAGATTTTGCATCCGGTCCGCAGTTGACTCCCAAGATGTAAGATCTGCTATGGCGACTTCTGCCGTGGTAACGTCTGGAGTGCCTGAGTCTTAAGAAGTTATCCAGTCCGCAGTTCAGATCCTTTCTTCAATGCAGAATACTGAATCTTTTGGAGTTGACCAAGCACAACTTGATGCATGCATTGTAGCCAGTTGGTGCTTCCTGCAGCAATGTTGGTGCCTCCTGCATCATTTCTGAAGCTGCCAGCACAAAGAAGGCTGATGAAGAAGAGACCATTGCATTGCAGCCAGTTGGTGCTTCCTGCAGCAATGTTGGTGACTCCTGCAGCATTTCTGACAACACAAAGAAGGCTGCTGCTGCTGCGGTGCCTGAAGCTGCCAACACAGCTATGCATGAAGAAGAGATTTCTAAAGCTGCCAAGTCAAAAAGCCATGCTACCAAGAAGCCTATTGCTGCTGTGGCGGCTAGGAGGAGCCCGAGGCTCAGTGGTGCTGTTGAGCGCGGTGATGTAACTTCACCAATTAAGAAGCTACCCAAAAGAAAGTAAGAAGAACGTTGATGTATCCCTCCAGACCCTCAAGACCCTCAAGCTCCCCCAGTAATGTCGTCGTAGAAGCTCCTAGTTCCCCGTGCTACTGCAAGTTGCTCCCTAGCTATGACGCAGCAGGGTGTTAGTGTGTCACCTCTGCTGTGTTTTGAGCTGTTTTTTGCCCCGCTGTGGGTGTGTAGTAAAACTTTGTTATATTCGTATGATAGCCTCTCATCTATTCTAGTTTGTGCCAAAAAAACCTAAACACTGAACAAGCAGGAGTGGGGCAAATACCTGGAATGAATGTGAAGAGCTCCCTGCAGAATTTGAACCGTTGACATACTGAACATATAAATTCCCAAGACTCCTAACTTTTGTCCTAACATTGACTTCAGTAAAAACATCCACTTTGAACTCCACATTCAATTCTACTGCAGTGTCACGACAAAACTGACTTTCGCTTTTACCCTCCACTTGTTTCCTTTTATGTTTTACGAGCCTACGCAACAACGCTTCAGTTTCCTCAAGCGACCACGCTCCTACAAGTTTTCTGTTGTTGGTTGATGCAGATTTCCCTTTGGTTAATGGAGGTGTAGGTTCTCCTCCACTCTACATATCAAAATCAGAGAAAAAGATAAGGCTTAAACATGGGTTTGGCGTATAACCCGTATATGATGCAAATATGATTGAAATATAAGTAATACAATGCAAAGTTCATGTATGTATTTTACATGCATCAGTTGTTGATCTGTTCTAGGTGGTTCTCTGGAAGATTGGGGAGTCCCGACAGCCAGTCTAGAATCTGTCTGCCTGTGGCGCAGGGTTTCTTCTTCCTGAGGTCGCCGGAGCCATGGGTGTGCCCCGTGCACTCTTACACAACATAGAGACAACACCTCTGTCTTGCAAGGGTAATGGACAAGTTGACCGATTCCATTACCCTCTGTCTTGGACCGTGACCGAGGGTAATGGACACCTTCACATCTTCCATTACCTCTGTATTGCCCGGTGAAGGGAGGTCGGCCGAGATAGTTCACTGCCAGCCGCCGGGGGCTGGCAAACTCATCTATCCTAAGCTCGCTACTAGTCCTCCACTCTTCTCGGGTTCTCCGGAAGATCGAGGAGTCCCGACAGCCAGTCTAGAATCTGTCCGCCTGTGGCTCAGGGTTTCTTCTTCCTGAGGTCGCCGGAGCCATGGGCGTGCCCCGTGCACTCTTCATAATTTTACTGTGATATAAGAAGACGAGGTGCATAGGGCCATATTACAGTGATAAACTCATATTTGTTGAGTAATCTATTAATTTGATAAACACATGAAGGAGGAGCACAAGTCCAGGTCATTTTGGAATTTATATATGGGGCAAATATTTACAGGGTGCGGGCACGCTTCTTCTGCTCCTGGTAGGTTGTCGATCTTGCTCAGGTGGAGGATGTCCGGCTGTTGGTCGCAGCCAACTGGGCTCGCGTCCAGGCTTCCTGGGAACAATCCCGCCAAGACCTGGAAGTGTCCCGGTCCTCCGCCGAAGAAACGAAGCGCCTTCGATCCGTGGTGGGGGGATCTTGAGGCTGCGGCCAAGGGGCATGCCTCCGCCGTGGATTTCCTTGGAGAAGGATAAGGCCTCCCTATCCTCGGCGCTGGAGGCAACGCACCGGCAGCTGAAGGAGCAAGGAGCACATGTAAGGGTAGATGACCTTTCCAAGCGCCTTCCCGACTCCACTGACGACGCTGCTCGTCGCTTCCTGGGAGAGGTGCAAGAGCGGGAGCGTCAGGTGGAGGATGTCCGGCGGTTGGTCCCAGCCGACTGGGCTCGCGTCCAAGCTTCCCGGGAACAATCCTGCCAAGACCTGTAAGCATTCCGGTCCTCCGCCGAAGAAACAGAGCGCCTTCAATCCATGGTGGAGCAGCAGCGCATCAGCTTTGAGGTCTGATAGTGGCCGTTGAAGCGCGAGAATGACACGAAGACCATGGAAAATGGTCTCGCCCAGGGATTTCACTTCATGTCGGTGTAATGGATACCGGGGTATCCCGGTGTGGTTTATCGAATTCGATTGTGGTTTATCGAATTCGACCTCACGAGGTTGGCATCGACGGAGGGAAATGAACATGTTAAGAAGTTCCATTACCCCAGTTTGCCGAGAACCAGCAACCTGGAAGGACATTAGGAGCAAGATCGACAACCTACCAGGAGCAAAAGAAGCGATGCCCGCACACTGTAAATATTTGCCCCATATATAAATTCCAAAATGACCTGGACTTGTGCTACTTGTATTCTAGAATGAAATTGGAGGGTAGGCTCAAATTAATAGATTACTCAACAAATATGACTTTATCACAATAATATGGCCCTATGCACCTCGTCTTCTTATATGCACCTCATATTCTTATATGACAGTGTAAAATTATTTGCAACAACACTGTTCCCCAAGACATGGAAGAAGGTTAACTTCAGCTTCTCATCTTTAACTTTACCAGATCAAAAAGGTGTTTACCAGCTCCTTCATGTGTTTTCAACCTATCTTTCTCCTCATCCAACTCCTTTTGAGCACCTCTGCTTTTCTTTACATATTAGACGCATCCGATCGATAGTGTTTTATAGCATCATTCATTTCTTTGCAGATTAACGGTGCCGAGCCCGCCGATCTCGATAACCACAATCGAATTCGATAAACCATAATCAAATTTGATGAACCACAATCGAATTTGATAAACCGCTATCTTGCTCGCCAAGGACTCGAATACTTCCATCTTTGCCTAAAGAAAAGCAGAGGTGCTCAAAAGGAGACAGGAGGGGTCGCCGCCCCGAGCCACAAAATCAAGGCGCCCCAACATGTGCATGTTGACAGTCTCAGCGGCTGGTGACGGGCACGGAGGTTCGACCCCAATCTTCTTGCCACCAGCAATGGACATCGCACATATGATACAACCTTGTGGCAAATGCACCATGCATAGGAAGAGATAAACATGTGTATCATAAACATTAACAATCCAACTTTGACGCACTGTAAGAAACATTGTGGCGCCCCAACATGTGTATCATAAACATTAACAATCCGATCGATAGCAGAGGTGCTCAAAAGGAGACAGGAGGGGTCATAAACCGCTATCTTGCGCGCCAAGGACTCGAATACTTCCATCTTTGCCTAAAGAAAAGCAGAGGTGCTCAAAAGGAGACAGGAGGGGTCGCCGCCCCGAGCCACAAAATCAAGGCGCCCCAACATGTGCATGTTGACAGTCTCAGCGGCTAGTGACGGGCACGGAGGTTCGACCCCAATCTTCTTGCCACCAGCAATGGACATCGCACATATGATACAACCTTGTGGCAAATGCACCATGCATAGGAAGAGAAATAAACATGTGTATCATAAACATTAACAATCCAACTTTGACGCACTGTAAGAAACCTTGTGGCGCCCCAACATGTGTATCATAAACATTAACAATCCAACCTTGTGGCAACAAGTACATGGCTAAGCACAGAGGCAGCGACAGCAGTAGCTGTGACGCCTATTGCTCATGTCGGCTGTCGCTGCTCGAAGCCAGCTGCCAGATCCAGGTCTACCGACGCCAACCTGAACTAGCATTACCAGAAGGGGCGACAGTGCTCCCCTTTAGCAACGATGATTGGGTGACCATGAGCCTACCTTCACCTCGACTGTGAAGGTATTCTTTGCTTAGCATCCATCGCTTGTTCATTGGTAATTCGATATTCATTGCTCTCTGCTTGGCTCTCTACTCAAGTCATTTCTTTATGAAGCACGAAAGACATGGACAAACTCCAACAAGTACTTTAATCATCTGTTATGCCGGTTACTATATTATTTACCATGATAAACTAAATTTGTATTTACTTGAATTGCAGTTTGACATGGAGCCATATTGGAAGAAATTGACACATATTCTACACGACAATGAGAATGTTATCTGGCATGAGTGTTCTACATGATATCACAATGGAATATCTAGAGATGTCCATCGAACTTGTGCTTTTATGTGGCATGTAAGAGTGATAGACAAAACTTATATTTTTGGTCTACAACTTGGTTATACCTGATAGTTGTTAAGCTTGATAAAAAATTACTAACATTCTATAAGTATGACAAAATATTAACCAAATATGAAGTAACAAATTATTAATATTGCTCTTCTTTTATGTGGTTGTTATGTTGTTTTCATTTCAATTAATTTCGCCGATAATATATGTGTACCGAGTTGGTCAAAATGTAACATCCCATCCTCATTTGGAATGGAGAAACCTAGAGGAAGAACATCCTGCCGAGACTGGTTGGCACTTAAAGACTCCAGTTGTACTACTCATTCTGGGATTATTCAACAAAGTTCGGAGACCCTTGCGAAGGACCCCAATATGAGAGTGATCGCTTGTTTGGACTTCCTCTATGTTCATCTTGTCAAGGGCGGATCTGATGGCGCTGTCCGTGCCCTCCATGATGTCTTCATAATATGGTAGGAATGTTCAAATTGGTAGGCCCACACCCACTTTCATCTTGGTAAGGGCGGATCTTTGTTCCAATATGGCGTGGGTGAGGAATGTGAGCAGGTTTCGCTGTTGCATGAACCCATTCCACTCCACCCACACACACTGGCGTTGAGCTACTTCGCCCTCAATCCCCTGCCACTCTGGGACCGAGTCTATCTATAGCTGCCGCCCACAGATGGAGGGCGCCACCGAGCTTCACACCGCTCTGGCCGATGAGCTGTGTGATGCAGAGGACCACATCGGCGCCTCGAGCGGCCTGAGCTACCTGGACTCCAAGAATCTATCAAATTTTTTAACATGATCTTGATAGCTGAAGTTAACATTCCCCGGCTCACCAAAAAGTACACGAACTCTATCCTTCAATTTTTGAACCACCTCTACCTCTGTCGGTTGATCATATGGATGATGGAAGAACACAAAAAGTAATGAGAAATAGTTCCCCCACGTTGCCCATAATTCCGTTAAGGAACATTCCATGTTGGAAGAGGTAGCAGGCACAAGGGTATATGAAATGAAGAAGAAAGCTGCTCTCAAAACACTCGGGAAGAAGTAGAATAAAGTTGATGAGATCAATATGTCAACCTTACCGTACTGAACGCACCTCGCCGCCAGCCCATGACGGCGGGCTCCGCCTCGCACACCTCCACCTCGTCCGCGAGCTCGGCCACAAACACCTCATGTGCACGGAGATTCGTCTGCCACCGGCATCCCCTCTCTACGCGCTCAAGGTTGTTGACCTCCTTGACGATGATGGATGACCTCCCATGTCCTCGCCAAGTCCTGCATTGTCTCCTCACTAGACCACCGATTCGTGCCCACCCTGTACGGGCGCCTCGATGGCCTGTACCTTCACCAATTCCGCCTCCGCCGAGGCGAGACCGCCTTTCACCAGCTCCGCTTCCGTCTTCATCTACGTCTGGATTCCAAGCCCATGGGGGGTCGTCGGTGGCCACGCACAATACATAATCTTTCAAGTTGATATAGTTTAGTATTACCATTGGCGCACTTCACATATTTCAAGAATGTATTTCTTGTTTCAGGAATGTATTTCATATTTCAAGAATGTATTTCATGTTGGCAAGTATGTATTTCATGTTGGCAAGAATGTCTTTCATATTTCAATGTATTTCATAGCTCAAGAATGTATTTCATCTTGGTAAGAATGTAATGTATTTCATCTTGGCAAGAACTATTCCTCATTACTCTTTGTGTTCTTCTAGCGGGCGCCACCATCTTCTCCACTGGGATAATGTTCCTGACAATTATCCCCCCCTTCGGGCGGCAATCACGGACACTCGCCGCGGTGCCGGGCGCACTCGTTGTTAACCTTACCGTATTGAACGCACCTTGCCACCAGCCCACGACGAGGCCGCCTCGCACACCTCCACCCCATCCGCGAGCTCAGCCTCATGCGCACGGGGATTCGTCTGCCACCGGCCTCCCCGCTTTACGCACTCAAGGTTGTCGACCTCCGTGACGACGACAGAAGACCTCCCACATCCTCACTGAGTCCTGCGTTGTCACCTCGCTAGACCACCCATTCGTGCCCACCCTGTACGCGCGCCTTGACGGCCTTCGCCTTCACAAACTCCTCGGCTGCCTTTCACCAGCTCCGCCCCCGTCATGGCGACCTCATCCTTCGCCTTCGCCAGCTCCCGTAGTGTCTCGGGCCCGGAGACGACAAAGTTTCGAAGAGCCGCGGAAACAAAAAGGTTGCAGCCCCCAATGGGCGCGAAACAGCCGATTTTCCGGCTGTCGTGGTTTGTTTGGGGTGGATGTGCATGGTGCACGCGGTTGCCTCTTGTGGAAGCCCCTGCCCACTGACATGGTGCACGTGATCATTTTGGGGTTCACGTCGCAGCCTCAGCTACCTACCGCAGTCTATGAACATAATGGCTTCCAACCCTACTTTTCCCCCGCAGGCTACCGCTGGTTGAGCCCAACCCATTCCACTCCACCCACACACACTCTCACCTAGCTACTACCATGGATATATATATTCGAGACATTCATTAATCTAGAACTTGTATATTAAGAATCACATATGCCCACTCTCTAATGGAGCCCTAAGGTCGATTTCCTGTCTTTAGCGAGTGTTATGTGGAAACTCGTAAGCCATTTCCTTTAGCTCTAGATTAATTTTTATAAGTCGGTTCCTTCACTTCTACGGGTGCAGTTTTTGTTCGTAGAAAACATGACAATCAGTATCAGTCAAGGTGTAACTGAACTTCTGTATTAATAACAGACTTTGTGCAACTCGGTTCTTTTGCTTTGACGGATGCACTTTTTGTTTGTAGAAAACATGACAATCAGTATTAGTCCAGGTGTAATTGAACTTCGTATTCATAATAGACTTTGTGCAGTATGTATGTAAACTAATTATTATAAGTGTGCTCATTTTATTACAGGAGTGAGAAGAATTTCTTTAGAGTTATATACATAGTGTTTTGGTATGAAAATGGATATTCTGGAGCAAATCTGATATGGTCAGTTTAACTAGCATAGTCATTTGACCCAAGATTAAATTGATTGATATCTGTCTGTCACTTTAAAAATCTTTATACTTGAGATAAACCTTTTTACCATCTTCCATTCCAGAAAATGGTTAGTTGTATAAGATGAAAAAATAGAGGCACTAATTATAAGAAAGCATCTATATTTCTGGGATGCAAAATACTAAATATTTTGATCAATCAAAAGTACAAGTACCTTATATATTGGGTGTGTGCTTAACCTTGGTGCTAAGGAATATGCAAATTCCTGGATTGTTTCTGTTTACATGTTATTCAAGGAACACCAAAAGTTGAAAGATCTAATCTAGATATTGGTGAGTTCTGATTCTTCAATTTCTGATTCGGTTTATTGTGGTCTTTCTACAGAAAATGTCGTCAGCACCTGAATGTTGATGGTGGCATGTTTGTTTCTGGTTAAGTTTTGTTAATATTTATATTTATGTGTATAACCTGAAAGCTGCATATGAACTTCATATACTCTGCCAAATTCGTTCAGTCAGAACAAAGTATGCAATATGTTTTTTAATACTATATGTGTTACTATCTCTTAAAAATTCCTAAATGTTGAATTTACATATAATTTTTTTTGTCTTCGAGAAAATGTGTGTGCTCAAATATTATTCAAAATTCTATGCTTTCAGAGGCAAATAATCCTTTGGGTTTAGTAAAAATATTCCAAAGCAATATCATTGTCATTCATTTCAGTAATTCATGCATTATGGATAGTGGTAGAGGGAGAGAAAATGCTCTTCAAAGATTATAAGAGAGTGTAAGCTATGCTATAGTGATGGATATATACGTTGTATTGTGGAGCCGTGAGGCGTACCAGCCCCCACTCGGATATAGCATTGCCCAAATTTGTTGTTCGGTGGCAACGCACGGGCATTCAGCTAGTACATAGTAATCTGAAAATCTGAGTGACATGATACACCTAGATTAAAAGAGGAAAACGGAAATCATGAAGACATATCTAGTAGCATCAAAATGTATATCTAATAGTAACAAAGCAGAACCTATATGTCATTAAGAGAAAGTCTAGCCACCTGAATCAAACAGAAGGCATTGAGTACTAGAAAAAAGCATGATATAAGTTTAGATCTTACTTGCCGTCAAGAAGATATAAATTCACCGAAGCAAACAATATAATGCTTTTCAAAAGATCAAAGCGTATTATCAGAACCCATCACAACTTCTGCGTTCTGATACTAGCTAGCACAATCTGTTACAAGGTAAACACCAAAGCTGACATTCACACGTGGATCTTTCAGTTAAAATTCACTATTAATACAGGCATATATTTGTAACAAACCAGTTGTAATATGATCCAAAACAGGAGATGCCAGACCTTCAACTGCTCTACAACAGCCAACGTGTCTCATGGCCCGAAACAAAATCCACCCGGATCAAAGATGCAAGGCCGAACGTACTGGATCCAAAGCAGACGCTGCCAGGGAAGGAAGGACGAACTAAACAAGAACTCGTGGGGAAACGTGAACAATCCGAGAGGAAGGGGAGGAAGACGAGGCGCTCACCCGGCCGATCGATGGATTGCAGTGAAAACGGGAAGGAAATCCTCGGCAAGTTGTGTTGGTTCTTGATCTGCGTCGCAGGGAAGGGAAGCCCATTGGACTAGGCTGCCCGTGACGAGGCTGGAGCTGGTGAAGCGCCGCCAGCGCGCGCTTGAGGACGTCGGTAGGTTTCCAAGGGGAATGGGGAGCGGTTCTTTGGTTATATCATCGTCGCCGCGTCGATAAGAAGGGTGAGAGGGCGAGGGGTCATGGCGATGAGATTGGGAGTTCGGGCGGCGGCGGTCTTTATCTCGGACGAAGGAAGTGGAAGGGGAGGCGGCTGTTAGGTTAACGCGAGGGGCCGCGAAGGTGAAGCGCTGGGATCGCGTCCACATGCGTGCCAATTCTTTCCTTTTTCCTTTTAATTTAAGAAGGTAAATATGCCATTAGTACATAAACTTGCGCATGTTCAAATTGGTCCAAAAAAAGTTGCAAAATACAGATTTTTGGTCGAGAAACTTGCAAGTACGGTTCATCGCTGGTCAATCCGCCATATTCTGTCGTTTCTACCATGACATGGAAGACAGCGTGGCACAGGCCCGCAATGGTTACGGAGCGATGTTCGCAAAAGTTATTTGGTAGTACAAGCTGGTGTACGTGCGTGTGTGTTGTGTGAGGTGGACGACAGACAGAGCGCATAGATGACGAGTGAAACAAACCACTTGGCATGAAAAGGAACCTTACTTATTTTTTTAAGTAGTAGAGGAAAAATTGATTAGTTTGTACTCCCTTTGTAAACTAATATAGTAGTGATGCCATTTATACATTTTCAATCCATATACATTGATATATATTAGTGGTCAAAGTCGTGCATCAAAGACCGTAAAAAGTCAATCGCGCCTTATATTTTGGGAAGGAGGGAGTAATATAGTAGTGATCTAAAAGATCTTATATTAGTTTATTTACAGAGGGAGTATATGCAACTCGACGTATATCTTTACTTAATATTAAAAGACGGAGACTTTCAATCATAAAGATTAATGGTTGAGATTTAAATCTTATTTTATTTGTACCCCTACTAATAATGAAAAGTGGAGAAAACGATTCGGTGTGTATTTTCTTCCTCTGTTTGTCTTCACGAGCGGAGCCTTGAAAAATTGGATTAACAGAAAAAAAGGATTCTCCAATCAAGTCCGGGTTCCATGTAAATAAGAAACGCAGAAAGGAGAGACTCCTCTGCATGAGTACAGTCCGTACGTCGTTAGTTCGTTCGTAACCAGCCCCACCCATCGATCATTATGACCCCCACCGATTTTCTCCCTCCCTCCGAAAAACATACCGATTTTTATTTCCATGCGAACCGGTGGAGAAACCCCCTGAAAAACCGCGTGACCTAAGAGCAAGTACAATAGAGCTGAGTCAGCGGGCTATAAGGAATAAATTAGTATATTTATGCTTAGTTGGAGGAAAGAGAAGAGGAGAGAGAAGGTAAGCGGGCTCTTCGTGAAGAGCCAGCTCTAACACGTGCTCCTAGGCACTTTGGGAGAATGAAAGGTGGGCCACATAATAAAAAAGTAGTACACTTTTTTGATCTACTATTGTACTTGTTGGCTATAAGATGGGCTGTAGATGACATGGCACTGGCTTATAGCCAGCAGCCGGCTATACTATTAACCATGCTCTAATACTCCCCACGCTCGCACCCTGCCTCCTTTCCATCCCTCATGGAACGCGCCCCAGTTCCCCACGGACGCGATGGCCGCCGCCGCCTCCCGATCCAACTTCTACGCATCGCTGCCGCATCCCAATCCTCTTTCTACGCATCGCCGCCGCATCCCAATCCTCCTTTCTACGCATCGCCGCCTACAACTCTGCGTAGCCGCCGTTTCCACTGGTGCTACGATGGACGATGGCAACGTCGAGGAGCCACACCACGGAGAAGTGGGCCAAGGTTGCTGACCACATCGTTCGCGTGTGCCAAGGTCGCCGATCACATCGTTCGCGTCCTCGCTATCGACCTCGGCGGCAGGGGACGTGAAGTTCGTCAACATGTCCGGTTGGTCTAGGAGCGCGAAGTTGGTGGCCTGAGGGGGCGTGGGGGCGGCGAAGAAGCACCACTGTCGTACGCTGAGCGCTTCTTTGTTCACCCGTTTCCATCTCAATCCGTTTGATCCACCTAGGTAAGTTCTCATCTCTCATGGGTAGTATACAGCCAACTGAGCCAAGAGATCTATAGTACAAAATAACATTATATGTGCATATGTACTGCCTGACCCAGCAGATCCGTTCCAAGTTTCCAACGAGGAAACTGCATGGTGCTTGCTGAGACTGAGAGGAGACGTTGATGAACCATGGTTACCCAACGATGGAGGCAAGTGTTGTATGCTGGCAGCTCCACGATTTTCTTTGTTCTACATGTACGTCCTTGCTACATCTTGTGCCTCCAACGAAGGTCTGCAGGTTTGCTTTACTTACGCATTTATGTACTCCCTCTGTTCCTAAATATAAGTCTTTTTAGAGATTTTAACACGGACTACATGCAGATGTATATAGACATATTTTAGAGTGTATAGATTTACTCATTTTGTTCCGTATGTAGTCTGTGGTGGAATATCTAAAAGACTTATACTTCGGAACAGAGGGAGTATTTGAGTAGTGCAAATTAAAACAAACGCGTGGCATGGGGTTAGATGCTCCTGCCGATGTGTGTAGGGTGTTCAAAGCCAGATATTGCCATGTGGAATTCTTTGAAGAACATGTCGCCCATGGGTTGGGAACACATGCTTTGAGATCCATGGAGTTCAGAAATAAGAGATCAATGTACCTAGACCTGAAGATATGTCATTATCATCGTCCATAGATTGGGGAAGCAAGGGAAGTGGGACAAGATAAAGAAGTTGTTTCATAAAATGAGGAATCGAGTGCTCAAAGAAATATGTGCAGTTTTGGTTGACATCTTTTTTTTTTTGGTATTATGGCTATTTTTGTGATGCTGCTTTCTAAAGTATATAAGCTAGGGCATATTCATTTATTAACTGAGGAAGTTCCTTTTTACCTTTGTGGATGTTCTTGAGCTTTCATCATTATTGAGTGTGAGCAATGTCTTCATGATTAAGTCAGTTATTTGTCTGATCAATCATATTATGTCAGAAACTTTGTGTGGTTTACTCTAAGAAATGCTATCTCTTGGCAAAAAATCATTAATACCCGTAGGCTTTTCCTTTAATTTTTGTTCCCTTCAAGCAATTGATATTGGTATTAGGGAGGGAGAGGGATGGAGATAATGGGTGGAGGAGAAGGAGGAAAACTAGAGTGATATAACATTAAATGATATTGATCAACAATTAGATATAGATATGCCCCCGTTACAACATTGGGGTAGTGTAAACATCAAACATCATGTGTAGCAGATAGCGCTGCACCTGCACTGGGCAGCGGAGCGTGGGGCCACAACCGTGGCCGATGTGCTACTAGAGAACAGCGTGAGCTTGGAGGTGGCCGACGTGAATAGCCATCGGGTATGTAATTGTTTTCTATTCTTTTCGCCTGAACTTGTACTCTCCTTTTGGGTCTTCTGTAATGTTGTTGAATTTGTATTCTTTTCCCTCAAGGTGATGAATCAGCGAATTGAGAGACTTAATTTTTTTGGTGAGTCCTGGATGATTCTTTCTCAGCTCGTTTAAATAGGTAATTGTTTTTACCAGGTGGTGAACGTTTTTTCTTTCAATGTGCGCTTTCACAATATATTTTTCTGTTCTTGAAAGGGTTTCGTTGATGGTATAGGGAATCAGTCAAATAATGTCTTCTCAACAAGTAATGGACTATGTTCTCCTTACAGAGCATAATTTATTATGTGAGGCATTTGCCATTGCAACATATTGTCCAGGGTATGTCTTTTCGTCCACTAAACTGAACTATGTAATAACCTCTTCTCCATAAATAAATGATATTTGCTTGGTGGTAGGCCATGCTTGGCAACGTCGCCTCCTCCAAGTCTTTGTCGCTTCTTCAGGCACTGACGCCAGTGTGGTCGAGCCACATAGAACACTAACAAGTGACAACAACGCATCACACTACATAAGTTTTTTTTCTCCTGTTTCAAAAAATTTGAAATTGGAGACCTGCATGTGTATATAACAATATATGTATATACTTGGCCTCATTGGAATTCAAGTTGCTATTCTTCATAGCATTAAGCACGCTGAATTTAGTAGTTGATAATTCACAGGAATATTGATAGAAGAATTCTACAAATTTATTTATGACTTTATGATTATGTTTTTACTACAGTTTATGGTTTAATTTGTACTTGCAAATTATCATTTATTTAAGAGCTGAGAGAATGGTATTAAAATGTAGCTGATTATCTTTTAAATGTTTTACAGGATTTAATGGTATATGTGTATACTTCCATGTCTACTTGATTTTTCTATACAGAATGTGAACCCAGATGGATTGGAATGTTAAATATGAGCGCATACCATGTCTGGATTGAGCAATCTATTTACTGATGACCGATTTTCAATGATGTCTTACAAAATTGTGAAATTCTACGAGGAAAAACTTGTGACTAGAATTTATGAGTATGGTGCTTGTGATGTGTCCTCCTTTAGTTGTTCAGGATTTCTATTCAATCTATTGAAAATGACATTTCCAGGCACCGAGAGATCTGCGAGTGCCACGAATACTTATTCCTTTGTTCACATGGATCCATTAAGAACATTAAATAAACCACGAGGGTGCATTTAGAATCTCAGCCAATGCCTGAAAATATGCCAGGTTGTATACATGCAAATGATTTTATAACAATATTCTAGAGAAGATCGCTGGCTGATGTCTCCGACAGTATTGTGTTCACTATGCTCTCCAGTCTCCACTAGCACATCTGCATTACTTTATCTTTCGAAGTTCCCAGGAATTAGAATGTAGACAGTGGAACTACTTCGAAGGTTTGAATTTTTGAAGATCTCCATATGTGTGTTTGTGCAACTTACAAGATGTTGTGCACCTTGCAATATTACCTCAGAAGGGCTGAACACATCAAGAAAGACATACTATTCTTTGTTCGAGGAATATCTTCTATTAAAATTTAGTACAAATGAAGTTGTGACACATACTTTATGGTATGATATATATGAGAAGACAAACATGCATATCACATATTTCATTGTCAAATATGCTTCTTTGTTTTCCCCATTATTGTAAATAGAAATGGGTCAGCAAGTTGGGCAGAATGTGTATAGAATATGTATGCCACTTTACTCTCTTATTGATAATCCAATTCATGAAGGAACATGTGTCCTATTGAGATAATATCCAGTATTTCTAGCATTTTTGCACAACATTTATTTCCATTTCTCTAAAGCTGCTACATAAGAGAATTATGTTCAATAAAAATATATTTTCAAAGAAAGCCGTGCAGTCGCACGGGTTGATGACGAGAGCTGCATTTTGAATATTGTATTGTATAATTGAAGTACCATCACATTTCAGTGTGTGAAATGTGCCCGTGTAACAATCTTGATAGAAGCTACAAAGAGTTTATCTTGAAAAATGATTCCAAGCATCAGCTATAGCCATTAATTTTCATCTCCCGCCAGACATTTGGTTGTCCTTTTCATTATCTTTATTAGGGATGGCCAACCGGAATTGGACAAGACACTTACTATTGTGCAATGTGGAACCGAGGAAGAGATAACAAAGGATAAAGGATCGTGGAAGGAAGTAGCTGATGCATCTAGGAGAGGGAGGTGAGAGGATGACGATAGATGCATTTATCTACCACTTCAAGTTCATGATATATCATCCCATGTGAATAGTCAATGCCTCATGTCACCTGACATTATTCTTTGTACACATATTTTGCTAGCCCGTGGCAACGCACGGGCGTTCTACTAGTCGAGTTAATTACAGGACAATCCTGGGCTATGTTACATGGTACGGGGATACGGATACGGCGATACGGGAAAACGGCACTCTCTGAAAATAGACTTACGGGGATACGGCGAGTATGTGTATAAATGCATAAAAAATCAACACCAAAAACATTTTTTTTAAAGGATGAGAAAATTGACATTTATAAAGTAACCTGATTAGTGATCTGAAGTTGCTGCCTTTCCATGTCCCAACCCCTTGACTGCCTGATGCATTCCTTGTGTTCCTCAGAATCATGGTACGGGGATAGGTATACCGGTTCTCCTCGAAATCATGGGGGGCGTTACGTTACTACCATACTTTCTCCCCTAAATCCTAATCCATAGCATACTTAAAAACAGAGATCTTGAGACTTGGAGAATGGAGAACGAGCTGTGCTTTGAGGTGCCCCCGGTGACGTCGTAAGGGAGTCTGGAGATGACCTGAAACTAACCCTCGATCGTGATTTGGCAACTGCAAGATGATGGCAAGAGGAAGGATTCCAGCGATTAGGTCTATCTATCCATCGACAAAGGCCTTCTGATGGGCTGCAGATCGAGTGTTTAACAGGCCCTTACGTATCCCTGATGTATCCCTGCGTGTCCCAGCCGTATTCTGATTTTTTTTGTTTTATTTTAATTCGAAAAAATGTGATATGGAGGGATACGTGTATCCCATGTGTATCCGCGCATATCCCCGTACTGATGCAGTATCCTGCATCGATACGACACTTTTGTGACGTATCCCGAGAAGTTAAGCGTGATTGGGCTGGAGAAGTGTGAGGATGGGTGACCTCCCGGGAAGTTTGACCACTTAGTGCGATTTGACTTGAAATTACGCATATTGACCCGAGATTAAGCCATAGTGACCCAATATTAAGAAAAAAACAAAAAAAATTGAAATTTTTATTTTGAAAAAAAGTTGAAAAAAATGTTAGTAATGGCGTAGTTCTAGGTGGTGCGCCATTAGTATACCAGATATTAATGGCGCACGAGGGAGTGCGCCATTAGTATTAAATTCTAATGGCGTGGTGCTAGTGGCGCACCTGTAGTGCGCCATTAGTAGGCAAAACAGGTGCGCCACTAGCAGGCCTTTTCCTAATAATGATGATACGATACATGGATTTATTGATTGACAAATACAATCAAACTGATGTACATTTGAAGCGGCTGAGGTATGCGCCAAAGTTAATGTTAATTTTAATTCATATTAGCCTTTTTGATTGCATGCTCTATGTCGTGTTAGAGGATTTTAATGGACCGAAGGGATGCGGTGGTGTTGATAGTGGCAAGGAGATATTTGGACACAAGTCATGTTGTGAGATGATGCACTGGCTCGATCCTCCTTAATCCCCGCCTTCGTTATTTGTAAACATGTTTATTTAGCTGTATTTCTGGAACACGCACTTAATCATAAATATGTCTTTCGTTTACTACATCGTAAACTATGTCTAGGTAACTAACTGATTCGTGACAATTGTTGTTTACTCCATACTGAAGCACGAGCTTTCTGCTCTAAATATATACGTACAAACTCCTTAATCTCCCCGTGAAGCTGAGATATGCGCCAAAGTTAATGTTAATTCATATCAGTCTTTTGATTGCATGCTCTATGTCGTGTTAGAGGACTTTAATGGACCGCGGGGATGTGGTGGCGTTGATACTGGTCCAGGATATATTTGCACGCAAGTCACGCCATGAGCTGATGCATTGGCTAGACTCCTTCCTCCCGGCGACGATCCTCATCTCAAGTAATTCCCACCTTCGTTATTTTTAAACACGTTTTATTTAGTTCTATTTCCGGAACACTCACTTAATCCTATATGTCTTGGAACATACACTTAATCGTAAATATGTCTTTCTTTTCCTACATCCTGAACTATGTCTAGGTAACCAACTGATTCATAACAATTCTTGCTTACTCCATACTGAAGCACACATATATTTTTGTAAATATACATGTGCAAACTCCATAATCTCCCCATATGCTTGTACTTGTGCATTATAATTATATTTTGATCAGTCTCTTCAGTGTCTCAATATATAAGTTGTTGTTTTGTGGCAAAACATGTCCACATACTCTTGATACAGGCTACTCCCTCCGTTCCAGGTTATAAAATGTTTGGTGGACGGAGGGAGTATTTTTTTTTTCTCCCGGTGCAACGCACGGGCATATGTGCTAGTAAAAAACTAAAAGACTTTAGGCCAATCAGTTTATGTAATGTAATATACAAAATTGTTTTGAAACGCATGGTCAATAGGCTACGTCCTTTGCTCAATGATCTTATTTCAGATAATCTAAGTGCTTTTATTCCTGGACGGTTGATATCAGATAATGCTATCATTGCATTCGAGTGTATTCATCATATACAACCTTTGCGTCAGGAATCCCCGGCTTTATGTGCGTACAAGTTGGATTTATCAAAGGCATACAATCATGTTCACTAGTAGAAAAAGGGCCATTTGTCCCGGTTCATAAGGCCCATCTGTCCCGGTTGTGAAACTGGGACTAAGAGGTCGTTACTAATGCACTAGGCCTTTAGTCCCGGTTATTATACCAACCGGGACAGATAGGCCTCCACGTGGCCGCTCCGGCGAGCCCAGGCAGGAGGGCCTTTGGTCCCTGTTGGTACCACCAACCGGGACCAATATGCTTCCACGCGTCTGAAGGAAATATGCCCTAGAGGCAATAATAAAGTTATTATTTATTTCCTTATTTCATGATAAATGTTTATCATTCATGCTAGAATTGTATTAACCGGAAACATGATACATGTGTGAATGCATAGACAAAACAACATGTCACTAGTATGCCTCTACTAGACTAGCTTGTTAATCAAAGATGGTTATGTTTCCTGACCATGAACAAGGAGTTGTTATTTGATTAACAAGGTCACATCATTAGTAGAATGATCTGATTGACATGACCCATTCCATTAGCTTGGCACACGATCGCTTAGTATGTTGCTACCGCTTTTATCCATGACATATACATATTCCTCGTAACTATGAGATTATGCAACTCCTGTTTACGGAGGAACACTTTGGTGCTACCAAACGTCACAACGAATCGGGTGATTATAAAGGAGTACTACAGGTGTCTCCAAAGGCAGATGTTGGGTTGGCGATTTCGAGATTAGGTTTTGTCACTCCGATTGTCGGAGAGGTATCTCTGGGCCCTCTCGGTAATACACATCATCAAGCCTTGCAAGCATTACAACTAATAAGTTAGCTGTGAGATGATGTATTACGGAACGAGTAAAGAGACATGCGGTAACGAGATTGAACTAGGTATTGGATACCGACGATCGAATCTCGGCAAGTAACATACCGATGACAAAGGAACAACGATGTTGTTATGCGGTCCGACCGATAAAGATCTTCAGAGAATATGTAGGAACCAATATGGGCATCCAGGTCCGCTGTTGGTTATTGACCGAGAATAGTTCTAGGTCATGTCTACATTGTTCTCGAACCGTAGGGTCCGCACGCTTAAGGTTTCGATGATGCTTATTATGAGTTTATGTATTTTGATGTACCGACGAAGTTCGAGTCCCGGATGTGATCACGGACATGAAGAGGAGTCTCAAATGGTCGAGACATAAAGATTGATATATTGGAAGCCTATGTTTGGAGTTCGAATGGTTCCGGTGAAAACAGGAATTTACCGAGTACCGGAGGTTACCGGAACCCCGGGGTAAATGGGCCTCGGTGGGCCTCGAGGAGAAGAGGAGGGCCGGCCAGGTGGCCGCGCGCCTCCCCCCAGTCCGTATAGGACAAGGAGGGGGCGGCCCCTTTCCTCTTTCCCTCCCCAATCCTATTCCAACTAGGAAGGGGAGTCCTACTCGGTGGGAGTAGGACTCCTCCGCGCCGCCCTTGGGCCGGCCGCACCTCCCCCTCCCTCCTTTATATACGGGGCAGGGGCACCCTAGAGACACACAAGTTTGATCTACGGATCGTTCCTTAGCCGTGTGCGGTGCCCCTCCACCATATTCCACCTCGGTCATACCGTCGCGAAGCTTAGGCGAAGCCCGCGCCGTGAAACATCAAGATCGTCACCACGCCGTCAGGTCGACGAAACTCTCCCTCGACACTCGGCTGGATCGAGTACGAGGGACGCCATCGTGCTGTACGTGTGTCAAGAACTCAGGGCGCCGAGTAACGGCGCCGGATCGGTCGGATCGCGAGGAGAACGACGACTACTTCCTCTACGCCAGATCGCTTCCGCTCGGGTCTACAAGGATATGTAGACAACACTCTCCCTCTCGTTGCTATACATCACCATGATCTTGTGTGTGCGAGGAAATTTTTGAAATTACTACGCTCCCCAACAAAGTGGCATCCGAGCCTAGGTTTTTCTATGGTTTGATGTTTTGCACGAGTAGAACACAAGTGAGTTGTGGGCGATACAAGTCATACTACCTACCAGCATGTCATACTTTGGTTCAGCGGTATTGTGAGATGAAGCGGCCTGCACCGACATTACGCAGACGCTTACGCGAGACTGGTTTCACCGCCACGAGCACTCGCTGCTTAAAGGTGACTGGTGGGTGCCTGCTCTCTCACTTTAGTTGAATCGAGTGTGGCTACGCCCGGTCCTTGAGAAGGTTAAACGAGTCTATTTGACGAAGTATCGCTGTGGTTTTGATGCGAGGTGAGACTGGATCTTGCTTAAGCCCGTAGCAGCCACGTAAAATTTGCAACAACAAAGTAGAGGACGCCTAACTTGTTTTTGCAGGGCATGTTGTGATGTGATATGGTCAAGACGTGATGATATATTTTATTGTATGAGATGATCATGTTTTGTAACCGGTTATCGGCAATCGGCAGGAGCCATATGGTTGTCGCTTATTGTATGCAATGCATCGCTCTGTAATGCTTTACTTTATCACTAAGCGGTAGCGATAGTCGAGAAGCATAAGTTTGGCGAGACGACAACGATGCTACGATGGAGATCAAGGTGTCGCTACGGTGACGATGGTGATCATGGTGGTGCTGCAAGATGGAGATCATGAAGCACAAGATGATGATGACCATATCATATCACTTATATTGATTTGCATGTGATGTTTATCCTTTATGCATCTTATCTTGCTTTGATTGACGGTAGCATTATAAGATGATCTCTCACTAAATTATCAAGAAGTGTTCTCCCGAGTATGCACCGCTGCCAAAGTTCGTCGTGCCTGCACACCACGTGATGATCGGTGTGATAAGCTCTCACGTCCATCTACAACGGTGCAAGCCAGTTTTGCACACGCAGAATACTCGGGTTATACTTGACGAGCCTAGCATATGCAGATATGGCCTCGGAACACGGAGACCGAAAGGTCGAGCGTGAATCATATAGTAGATATGATCAACATAAGATGTTCACCATTGAAAACTACTCCATTTCACGTGATGATCGGTTATGGTTTAGTTGATTTGGATCACGTGATCACTTGGATGACTAGAGAGATGTCTTTCTAAGTGGGAGTTCTTAAGTAATATGATTAATTGAACTTAAATTTATCATGAACTTAGTACCTGATAGTATCTTGCTTGTTTATGTTTGATTGTAGATAGATGGCTCGTGCTGTTGTTCCGTTGAATTTTAATGCGTTCCTTGAGAAAGCAAAGTTGAAAGATGATGGTAGCAATTACACGGATTGGGTCCGTAACCTGAGGATTATCCTCATTGCTGCACAGAAGAGTTACGTCCTGGATGCACCGCTAGGTGCCAGCCTCGCTGCTGATGCAACCGACGACGTTAAGAACGTCCCGCGAGCAAAGCTGATGACTACTCTATAGTTCAGTGTGCCATGCTTTACGGCTTAGAACCGGGACTTCAACGACGTTTTGAACGTCATGGAGCATATGAGATGTTCCAGAGTTGAAGTTGATATTCCAACAGTAATGCCCGGATTGAGAGATATGAAGTCTCCAATAAGTTCTATAGCTGCAAGATGGAGGAGAATAGTTTCGTTAGTGAGCACATACTCGTAATGTCCGGGTACTACAATCACTTGACGAATTGGGAGTTAATCTTCCGGATGATTGTGTCATTGATGAATTCTTCAATCACCGCCACCAAGCTACAAAGGCTTCGTGATGAACTATAATGTGCAAGGGTTAGTAAAGACTATACCGAGCTCTTCGCAATGCTAAAGGCTGCGGAGGTAGAAATCAAGAAGGAGCATCAAGTGTTGATGGTCAATAAGACCACTAGTTTCAAGAAGAAAGGCAAAGGGAAGAAGAAGGAACTTCAAGAAGAACAGCAAGCAAGTTGCTGCTCAGAGAAGAAACCCAAGTCTGGACCTAAGCCTGAAACTCGAGTGCTTCTACCGCAAGCGATCGTCACCGAAGCGGAACTGCCCCAAGTATTTGGCGGATAAGAAGGATGGCAAGGTGAACAAAGGTATATGTGATATACATGTTATTGATGTGTACCTTACTAGAGCTCGCAGAGCACTGGTATTTGATATCGGTTCATTGCTAATATTTGCAACTCAAACAGGACTACGGATTGCTTAACACCGGCAAAGGACGAGGTGACGGCGCGTGGGAAATGGTTCCAAAGTCGATGTGATCGCGGTCGGCACGCTACCTCTACATCTACCTTCGGATTAGTTTTAGACCTAAATAATTGTTATTTGGTGCCTGCGTTGAGCATGAACATTATATCTGGATCTTGTTTGATGCGAGACGGTTATTCATTTAAATCAGAGAATAATGGTTGTTCTATTTATATGAGTAATATCTTTTATGGTCATGCACCCTTGAGGAGTGGTCTATTTTTGATGAATCTCGATAGTAGTGATACACATATTCATAATGTTGAAACCAAAAGATGCAGAGTTGATAATGATAGTGCAACTTATTTGTGGCACCGCCGCTTAGGTCATATCGGTGTAAAACGCATGAAGAAACTCCATCTCGATGGACTTTTGGAGTCACTTGATTATGAATCACTTGGCACTTATGTAACCGTGCCTCATGGGCAAGATGACTAGAACCCCGTTCTCCGGTACTATGGAGAGAGCAACAGATTTATTGGAAATCATACATACAGATGTATGTGGTCCGATGAATGTTGAGGCTCGTGGCGGATATCGTTATTTTCTCACCTTCACAGATGACTTAAGCAGATATGGGTATATCTACTTAATGAAACATAAGTCTGAAATATTTGAAAAGTTCAAAGAATTTCAGAGTGAAGTTGAAAATCATCGTAACAAGAAAATTAAATTTCTACGATCTGATCGTGGAGGTGAATATTTGAGTTACGAGTTTGGTCTACATTTGAAACAATGCGAATAGTTTAGCAACTCACGCCACCCGAACACCACAGCGTAATGGTGTGTCCGAACGTCAGAATCGCACTTTACTAGATATGGTGCGATCTATGATGTCTCTTACAGATTTACCGCTATCGTTTTGGGGTTATGCTCTAGAGACGGCCGCATTCACACTGAATAGAACACCGTCGAAACCGCTGAGACGACACCTTATGAACTGTGGTTTAGCAAGAAACCAAAGTTGTCGTTTCTTAAAGTTTGGGGATGCGATGCTTATGTGAAAAAGCTTCAACCCGATAAGCTCGAACCCAAATCGAGAAATGTGTCTTCATAGGATACCCAAAGGAGACAGTTGGGTACACCTTCTATCACAGATCCGAAGGCAAGACATTCGTTGTTAAGAATGGATCCTTTCTAGAGAAGGAGTTTCTCTCGAAAGAAGTGAGTGGGAGGAAAGTGGAACTTGATGAGGTAATAGTACCTTCTCCCTTACTTGAAAGTAGTTCGTCGCAGAAACCGGTTTCTGAGACACCTACACCAAGTAGTGAGGAAGTTGATGATGTTGATCATGAAACTTCAGATCAAGTTACTACAGTAACCTCGTAGATCAACCAGAGTAAGATCCGCACTGAGTGGTACGGCAATCTTGTTCGGAAATCATGCTACTAGATCATGATGAACCTACGAACTATGAAGAAGCGATGGTGAGCCCTGATTCCGCAAAATGGCTTGAGGCCATGAAATCTGAGATGGGATCCATGTATGAAAACAAAGTATGGACTTTGGTTGACTTGCCCGAGGGTAGGCAAGCAATAGAAAACAAATGGATCTTCAAGAAGAAGACTGACACTGACGGTAATGTTACTGTCTACAAAGCTCGACTTGTCGCAAAGGGTTTTCGACAAGTTCAAGGGATTGACTACGATGAGACCTTCTCACCCGTAGCGATGCTTAAGTCCGTCCGAATCATGTTAGCAATTGCCGATTTTATGATTATGAAATTTGGCAAATGGATGTAAAGACTGCATTCCTGAATGGATTTCGGAAGAAGAGTTGTATATGATGCAACCGAAGGTTTTATCGATCCAAAGGAGCTAACAAAGTGTGCAAGCTCCAGCGATCCATCTATGGACTGGTGCAAGCATCTCGAGTTGGAATAAACGCTTTGATAGTGTGATCAAAGCATTTGGGTTTGTATGCACTTTTGGAGAAGCCTGTATTTACAAGAAAGTGAGTGGGAGCTCAGAGCATTTCGATATTATATGTAGATGACATATTGCTGATGCGGAAATGATATAGAATTTCTGGATAGCATAAAGGGATACTTGAATAAGAGTTTTTCAATGAAAGACCTCGGTGAAGCTGCCTACATATTGGGCATTAAGATCTATAGAGATAGATCAAGACGCTTAATTGGACTTTCACAAAGCACATACCTTGACAAAATTTTGAAGAAGTTCAAAATAGATCAAGCAAAGAAAGGGTTCTTGCCTGTGTTACAAGGTGTGAAGTTGAGTAAGACTCAATGCCCGACCACTGCAGAAGATAGAGAGAAAATGAAAGATGTTCCTATGCTTCAGCCATAGGCTCTATCATGTATGCAATGCTGTGTACTGACTGATGTGTGCCTTGCTATAAGCCTAGCAGGAGGTACCAAAGTAATCCAGAGTGGATCATGGACAGCGGTCAAGAACATCTGAAATACCGAAAAGGACTAAGGATATGTTTCTCGATATGGAGGTGACAAAGAGCTCATCGAACGGTTACGTTGATGCAAGCTTTGACACCGATCCGGACGATTCTAAATCGCAGACCGGATACGATTTACACTAAACGGAGGAGCTGTCGGTTGGTGCAGTTCTAAACAAAGCATCGAAGCGGGATCTACATGTGAAGCGGAGTACATAGCAGCTTCGAAGCAGCTAATGAAGGAGTCGGATGAAGGAGTTCATATCCGATCTAGGTGTCATACCTAGTGCATCGGGTCCAATGAAAATCTTCGTGACAATATCGAACAATTGCCTTAGCAAAGGAATCCAGATTTCACAAGAGGACCAAGCACATCAAGAGACGCTTCAATTCCATCCGGACTTAGTCCGGTGGGAGACATAGAGATTTGCAAGATACATACGGATCTGAATGTTGCAGACCGTTGACTAAGCCTCTTCCACGAGCAAAACATGATCAGCACCAAGACTCCATGGGTGTTAGAATCATTACTATGTAATCTAGATTATTGACTCTAGTGCAAGTGGGAGACTCAAGGAAATATGCCCTAGAGGCAATAATAAAGTTATTATTTATTTCCTTATTTCATGATAAATGTTTATCATTCATGCTAGAATTGTATTAACCGAAACATGATACATGTGTGATGCATAGACAAAACAACATGTCACTAGTATGCCTCTACTAGACTAGCTTGTTAATCAAAGATGGTTATGTTTCGACCATGAACAAGGAGTTGTTATTTGATTAACAAGGTCACATCATTAGTAGAATGATCTGATTGACATGACCCATTCCATTAGCTTGGCACACGATCGTTTAGTATGTTGCTACTGCTTTTATCCATGACATATACATGTTCCTCGTAACTATGAGATTATGCAACTCCGTTTACGGAGGAACACTTTGGTGCTACCAAACGTCACAACGAATCGGGTGATTATAAAGGAGTACTACGGTGTCTCCAAAGGCGATGTTGGGTTGGTGTATTTCGAGATTAGGTTTTGTCACTCCGATTGTCGGAGAGGTATCTCTGGGCCCTCTCGGTAATACACATCATGAAGCCTTGCAAGCATTACAACTAATAAGTTAGCTGTGAGATGATGTATTACGGAACGAGTAAAGAGACATGCCGGTAACAAGATTGAACTAGGTATTGGATACCGACGATCGAATCTCGGGCAAGTAACATACCGATGACAAAGGGAACAACGATGTTGTTATGCGGTCCGACCGATAAAGATCTTCGAGAATATGTAGGAACCAATATGGGCATCCAGGTCCCGCTGTTGGTTATTGACCGAGAATAGTTCTAGGTCATGTCTACATTGTTCTCGAACCGTAGGGTCCGCACGCTTAAGGTTTCGATGATGCTTATTATGAGTTTATGTATTTTGATGTACCGAAGAAGTTCGAGTCCCGGATGTGATCACGGACATGACGAGGAGTCTCAAATGGTCGAGACATAAAGATTGATATATTGGAAGCCTATGTTTGGAGTTCGAATGGTTCCGGTGAAAACAGGAATTTATCGGAGTACCGGAGGTTACGGAACCCCGGGGTAAATGGGCCTCGGTGGGCCTCGAGGAGAAGAGGAGGGGCCGGCCAGGGGGTGGCGCTCCCCCCAGTCCGTATAGGACAGGAGGGCGGCGGCGCCTTTCCTCTTCCCCTCCCCAATCCTATTCCAACTAGGAAGGGGGAGTCCTACTCGGTGGGAGTAGGACTCCTCCGCGCGCCTTGGGCGGCCGCACCTCCCCCTCCCTCCTTTATATACGGGGCAGGGGGCACCCTAGAGACACACAAGTTTGATCTACGGATCGTTCCTTAGCCGTGCGGTGCCCCCTCCACCATATTCCACCTCGGTCATACCGTCGCAGAAGCTTAGGCGAAGCCCGCGCCGGTGAAACATCAAGATCGCCACCACGCCGTCAGGTCGACGAAACTCTCCTCGACACTCGGCTGGATCGGACTACGAGGGACGCCATCGAGCTGTACGTGTGTCAAGAACTCGGGCGCCGAGTAACGGCGCCGGATCGGTCGGATCGCGAGGAGAACGTACGACTACTTCCTCTACGTTGTGATCGCTTCCGCTTCGGGTCTACAAGGGTATGTAGACAACACTCTCCCCTCTCGTTGCTATACATCACCATGATCTTGTGTGTGCGTAGGAATTTTTTTGAAATTACTACGTTCCCCAACAGCGTCAGCATTTCAGGGGCTGTTTTTTTAAAGGAGGTGGTTTAGGGGTTTTGGGGGTTAATTTAGGTTGTTATAGGTAGCTAATAGAGAGATGTGTCCTCTCTTATCTCCGTGCTACTGCTATACTGCTATTTCTAAACATGACTTAGATTGAAGTGAGGCAACATGTGGTGCATGTCGAAAGTAATACTAATCCTAACTTGATCAAGTTTTGATTGTAATTCATTCGACATGCACTACATGCATGTTGGCTTCACTTCAATCCAATCCATGTTCATTTCACCCACAGATATAAAATAACTCTTCATGCTCGCATCATGCATCATCATAATAACAAGTCCTACTAATCATCATCATACAACTTCTACTCGTTATTAATAACAAGTCATACGATCATCATCCTGATAGTCATCGAACCAACCCTACTTAATTGTTCTTAGCACATGATCATCAGTATTATGCAGACCTAAATACCCTATTTAAGGTAAAATAGCATAAAACAATATAGACCCTGACTCTCCATTATGGAGAATGGAGATCATCCTGTCTCCAATTCTTGCGCGGCGCTTCCTTTTGCTTCCAAGAACCTCCTTACGACTGTCCATACATTTTTTCCATTCTCTGATTAGTATGTCTCCACTTCTTTTAAAAATCCAGTATGGAGAGTTGAGATTCGTAGGATGACCTGGATATATGTTCAAAACACGAAGGCTGCCATTCTGATACATCAAATGAGGCACACAATCCTCTGGGATTCTCTATTCAAAAACTTAGCAATAACTTCATAGTTAGCAATGATGTACTAGTTTTAGAAGTATGCAAAAGATGCACGGATGTCGTAATAGTAAAAAATCTTACCAGGGTATATCCATGGTAGTTACCGTACTAGTGGCACGTATTGACCATAATGTTGAGGAGTTTGATTGTAGATATTGTAATTCTCAAGATCAGTACAAAATTCCGACCAGATGATTTTTCTCCTGATAAGTTAACTCGGAGCAGTCGGTGTATTGGGTTTTGTCTACCATGTTCCGCACATTATTTGAACAATCAAAATAAGCTGCCAATGGAAATAAGCTGTCAACTATTTTGAAATAAACAATATAAATTAGTTAATAATTAACTATGTTTGAGAAACTCACATAGCGCTAGAACTGGAGGCGTATCAACAAGGACCCTAATGTCCATATTGTCTTGGTCGATGTCAGTATCACCAAGATCCATGGTGACAAGCATACCCTCATCAAAACCATGCATCTTGCAAAATGCTTCCCAATTTTTGCAACCAAAATGGGTTACGCTCTCAGCATTATACAGATTTACTTCAAAATTCACATCATGATGGGTCCTTAGGTGATTTTTTCTTCGTTTCAAAATTTTCATGGTCTTCAAAATCCATCCTCTCCAAGACATAGTGTCTTGCATGGCATGGGATAAACTATACTCGAATTGTAAAAGATGAAAATTACACGTTGAAATAGTTGAAGCCATGCTTAATTATGAAAAAAAAACACTTGTCGCTGTTACAGGTGAGGCATGTCGCACTAATCTCGATCGTCGTGGCACCAGCCGCACTCCCCCGGGAGACTTTCCTCGTCAGATGAGGACATTTTCTACGTTCATAATTCAAAGATTAAACTTGTACAATTAAATATATGTACTACAAAAACTAAATTAGATAATTATTATTCATCACGGGTTGACTATCGATTCGTCGAGTCTTTTCTTGAAAACTCTCAGCTCACGTGGTGTATACATTCGACCGTTGATGATGGTCGCTCCTCCATTTGTCCCCGAGTGCATTACACCAAAATGTCTAGCACACGGGAACGAAGGAGAAGCGACCCCCATGACAACAGTCGGGATTCTTCGTCCTCTCATATATATATATGGTGGAACTCTCCCTCACTGATTCCTCTCTGACATTTGCGACCGTCAGTGATGGTAGCTCCTCCTTTCGTTCCCGAGTGCATTACACCAAATTGGCTAGCACACGGGAACGAAGGAGAAGCTACCCCCACGGCAACAGTCGGGATTCTTCGTCCTCTCATATATGGTGGAGACTCGACAGACGTAAAGTCAACCCGAAATATCGTTTAATTATCTTTCTAAAAGAGGATTTGGCTTATCTCACCTCGAGGTCGGAGGGGGTCGGTGATGGGGACGACGGCGGGGATGATGGAGGGGACGGGGGCTCCTAGATTTCTGCAAAAACAAAAACCCTATAAGCTATCAACTAATCATATGCATACACCTTGCATAGTGCTCTCCAATTTTAGCTTTCAAAGTAGGAGGAGTTTTCCAATTCGAGCATTCAATAAGCAAAATCAAATCGCAAAATAAAGTAGTATTCAAATCAGGATGCATTCAATTATAAGCAAAACTACATCATCTCCATGCGTCTGTACATCGTCGAATATTATCACTAATACACCTCGAATACTATCATACATATAGCATCGCCATTACATCTAGAACCGTAGCGCCCGATGGGTATCGGCGCGGGCGGTGGACACCCAAACAGATGGAACCATCACAGGATCGCTCCAGTGAGATCCCTGAAGGTCCCGGTTGGCGCCACGAACCGGTACCAATGCACCCCTTTAGTCCCGGTTAGTGCCAGCAACCGGGACAAAAGGCCTTGTGCTGCTAGCTGCGCCCGTGTCGAAAGTTTAGCCCCACCTCGCTAGTTCAGAGGGGCGCACAGTGGTTTATAAGCCCCACTGCCGCACCCCTCTCGAGCTCCTCTCCATTGCAGGCTTACGGGCCTAATTGAAACTGCTATGCCTGATGGGCCTACTGGGCCTTCTGCTGGCCTGAATCATGGACGATTGGTTGGTTTCTAGTCGTATTCAGGCATTGGTGGCCTAGTAGGTGGCATATTTGTAAATTTTACCCTGTTTTTTGTTTTCTCTTTTGCTTTATTTATTTTGTTTTGTTTCTACTCACAAAAAAGAACTTATTTATTTTCTTTTATTTTGTTTCTAATTACTTATTTATTTCACTTTATGGTAATTCTTTTTGCTTTATGTTATTAAAGTTTATTATTTTTTATTTGGTTTGTACTTATCTATTTTATTAAAGTTTATCTGTTTTAAATATCAGTTTCAATCAAAACCAGATTTTGTTAATTTATTTTTCTATTAAATTATTTTTTGCTATTAATGTTTTGAACAAAAAATATTTTGTTAATATAAGTTGCATAAATTTTATTTAATTTTAGTTTCAAAAATACTAGAGGTTTATATAAGTTTTTTAGTTGATCATAACAAATATTATAGTTTTATGCATTTTATTATTTTTCATGCATTTACTGCTTTTTTGAGCTATAAGACCCGAAAATTGAAAAGCATTTCAAATGAACTCCGAAAAGGTTGAAAATTGGCATGGTATCATCATTTCACCCACATACATGTGCAAGAAAGTTGAGAGGGTTACAGCAAAAACTAGATGCACCTCAAAACGGACAATCTGTTTTGAAGTATCAGGATTTCATTCGGAAACTCGTCTGTTACAACAGGCATTTCAAATGAACTACGAAAAGGTTGAAAGTTGGCATGGTATTATCATAATGTTGTGGAGAGAAAGTATTCACTTTTTTTTCGCTTGTGATCTTTGCTTATTGCGCCGTAACATGGATAATCTTCATCGTTTATCAGGATGCTTGGGTCGGCCTTGACTTTGAAGGGAGGGATTTCATGAAACTTTTCATAATCTTCAAACATGTCTATTTTGCCCTCCACTCCCACTATGTCCCTTTTTCCTAAAAGAACTATGTGGCGCTTTGGCTCATCATATGATGTATTCGCTTCATTATCTTTTGTTTTTCTCGGTTTGGTAGACATGTCCTTCACATAGATAACCTGTGCCACATCATTGGCTAGGACGAACGGTTCGTCAGTGTACCCAAGATTGTTCAGATCCACTGTTGTCATTCCGTACTGTGGGTCTACCTATACCCCGCCTCCTGACAGATTGACCCATTTGCACTTAAACAAAGGGACCTTAAAATCATGTCCGTAGTCAAGTTCCCATATGTCCATTATGTAACCATAATATGTGTCCTTTCCCCTCTCGGTTGCTACATCAAAGAGGACACCGCTGTTTTGGTTGGTGCTCTTTTGATCTTGGGCGATCGTGTAAAATGTATTCCCATTTATCTCGTATCCTTTGTAAGTCAATATATTCGAAGATGGTCCCCTGGACAACGAGTATAGGTCATCACAAACAGTGGTGTCACCTCTGAGATGTGTTTCCAACCAACTGCTGAAAGTCCTGATGTGTTCACATGTAATCTGGTCGTCACACTGCTCCGGGTGTTTGGAGCGCAGACTGTTCTTGTATTCATCAACATACGCGGTCACCAAGGTAGAGTTCTGTAGAACTGTGTAGTGTGCTTGAGACCAAGAATGCCCGTCCCTACATATTATTGAGTCCGCTCCTACCGTGCCTTTTCCAGTCAATCTCCCATCACACCGCAATTTAGGGAGACCTATCTTCTTGAGGCCAGGAATGAAGTCAACACAAAACCCAATGACATCCTCTGTTTGATGGCCCATGGAGATTGTTCCTTCTGGCCTAGCACGGTTACGGACATATTTCTTTAGGACTCCTATGAACCTCTCAAACGGGAACATATTTTGTAGAAATACGGGGCCCAGAATGACAATCTCGTCGACTAGATGAACTAGGACGTGCATCATGATATTGAAGAAGGATGGTGGGAACACCAGCTCGAATCTGACAAGACATTTCGCCACATCACTCCTTAGCCGTGGTATGATTTCTGGATCGATCACCTTCTGAGAGATTGCAATGAGGAATGCACATAGCTTCACAATGGCTAATCGGACGTTTTTCGGTAGAAGCCCCCTCAATGCAACCGGAAGCAGTTGCGTCATAATCACGTGGCAGTCATGAGACTTTAGGTTGTGGAACTTTTTCTCTGGAATATTTATTATTCCCTTTATATTCGACGAGAACCCAGTCGGGACCTTCATACTGAGCAGGCATTCAAAAAAAATTTCCTTCTCTTATTTGGTAAGAGCGTAGCTTGCAGGACCTTCGTACTGCTTTGGAGGCATGCCGTCTTTTTCGTGCAAACGTTGCAGGTCCACCCTTGCCTCAAGTGTATCTTTTGTCTTCCCATACACGCCCAAGAAGCCTAACAGGTTCACGCAGAGGTTCTTCATCACATGCATCACGTCGATTGAAGAGCATACCTCTAGCTCTTTCCAGTAGGGTAGGTTCCAAAATATAGATTTCTTCTTCCACATGGGTGCGCGTCCCTCAGCGTCATTAGGAACAGCTAGTCCGCCGGGACCCTTTCCAAATATTACATGTAAATTAGAGAACATAGCCAGTACATGATCACCTTTACGCATGGCAGGCTTCTTCTGGTGATCTGCCTCGCCTTTGAAATGCTTGCCTTTCTTTCGACATTGATGGTTGGTCGGGAGAAATCGACGATGGCCCTGGTACACATTCTTCCTGCATCTGTCCAGGTATATACTTTCGGTGTCAGCTAAACAGTGCGTGCATGTTTTGTGGTATCCCTTGTTTTTCTGTCCTGAAAGGTTACTCATAGTGGGCCAATCATTGATGGTCACGAACAGCAATGCCTTTAGGTCAAATTCTTCCCCCATGTGCTCATCCAACACATGTACACCTGTTCCATTCCACATCAATGTCGTTGCCGGATTGCTTGGGGCCTTGGATGAGAATTGGCATCATAATGAACTTCCGCTTCATGCACATCCAAGGAGGAAGGTTATACATACATAGAGTCACGGGCCAGGTACTGTGATTGCTGCTCTGCTCCCTGAAAGGATTAATGCCATCCACGCTTAAAGCAAACCATCTGTTCCTTGGGTCACTTTCAAACTCAGCCCAGAACTTTCTCTCGATTTTTCTCCACTGTGACCCGTCACCGGGTGCTCTCAACTTCTCGTCTTTCTTACAGTCCTCACTGTGCCATCGCATCAACTTGGCATGCTCTTTGTTTCTGAACAGTCGTTTCAACCGTGGTATTATAGGAGCATACCACATCACCTTCGCAGGAACCCTCTTCCTGCGGGGCTCGCCCTCAACATCACCAGGGTCATCTCTTCTGGTCATATACCGCAATGCACCGCATACCGGGCATGCGTTCAAATCCTTGTACGCACCGCGGTAGAGGATGCAGTCATTAGGGCATGCATGTATCTTCTCCACCTCCAATCCTAGAGGGCATACGACCTTCTTTGCTGCGTACGTACTGTCGGGCAATTCGTCATCCCTTGGAAGCTTCTTCTTCAATATTTTCAGTAGCTTCTCAAATCCTTTGTCAGGCACAGCATTCTCTGCCTTCCACTGCAGCAATTCCAGTACGGTACCGAGCATTGTGTTGCCATCTTCGCAATTGGGGTACAACCCTTTTTTGTGATCCTCTAACATGCAATCGAGCTTCAACTTCTCCTTTTCACTTTCGCACTTTTCCCTTGGATCAACAATGACCAAGCGGAGATCATCATCAGGCATATCGTCTGGTTCCTCTGGATCTTCAGCTTCCTCTTGATCTTCAGCTTCCCCCGTTGCAGCATCACCGTATTTAGGGGGCACATAGTTGTCATCGTCCTCTTCTTCTTCACTGTTTTCCATCATAACCCCTATTTCTCCGTGCTTCGTCCACACATTATAGTGTGGCATGAAACCCTTATAACGCTGGTGGGTGTGAAGGATTTTCTTGTCAGAGTAAGACCTCATATTCTCACAATTAGGGAATGGACAACACATAAAACCATTCTGCCTGTTTGCCTCAGCCACTTCGAGAAAATTATGCACGCCCTTAATGTACTCAGAGGTGTGTCTGTCACCCTACATCCATTGCCGGTTCATCTGCGTGCATTATATATAATTATGTGTGTCAAAAGTTAGAAAGAAGATAAGAACAGGAGGCTCACCACGGTGGTGCCGGCGACGAGATCGGCGCGGGCGATCGACGGCGGTGAAGACGAGGACGGGGCGTGACAGACCGCTAAACCTAGACAAATCTCCAAAAAATGGAGCTCGGAGGTCGAGCTTCTAGAGGAGAAAGTTTAACTAGTGTGGCTAGGGCATTTCATCGAACACCTCACATGCATAAGAGGTGAGCTAGAGCACCAAATGCCCTTCCTCGCCGGCCAGCATAAAACAGAGCACTGTGGAGTGCTCTGCTCGCCGGCGATGGGGTATGTATAGGCAACTCATTTATCACGGTTCATGGCTCGAACCGGGACTAAAGGCCATCCTTTTGTCCCGGTTCCTTCCACGAACCGGGACCAATGGTTGTGGGCCAGGAGCGAGGCCCATTGGTCCCGGTTCGTGGCAGGAACTGGGACAAAAGGATGGCCTTTAGTCCCAGTTTGTGGCTCTCCAAAGAGCAACTCTTCTCAAAATCTCAAAACAAAAGGTGCTGAGTTGGAATCCCATTCTAAGGATTCTTGTGGTTCCGGTTCATGCCAAGAGCCGGGACAAATGGGCCCAGATGAACCGGGACCAATGCCCACGAGGCCCCGGCCGGCCCCCTGGGCTCACGAACCGGGACAAATGCCTCCATTGGTCCCAGTTTGTGGCAGAACCGGAACGAATGGGCTGGCCAGGCCCGAATGAAATCCCTTTTTTCTACTAGTGGTTGATTGGATTTTTCTGGAGAAAGCTCTTATCAAATGGGGCTTTGCTCCGGTTTGGGTTGACCGCATTATGGCTTGTGTTTCTTCAGTTAAATATTCTGTTAAGTTTAATGGTAAATTATTGGAGTCATTCTCACCGTCAAAATGCTGCGACAAGGTGATCCATTGTCCCCCTTTCTATTCCTGTTTGTTGCTGATGCATTATCTGCTCTATTCAGTAAGTCCATGGCCGAGGAGGGATTGGAAGGGATTAAGATATGCCGAAGAGCCCCGATTATCTCACACCTACTTTTCGCGGATGATTCTTTGTTATTTTTCCATGCTTCAATAGAATAGGCAACGTTGGTGAGAGGTTTGTTGAACACTTATGCTTTGGCGACAGGGCAAATCATAAACCCTTCGAAGTGTTCCATCCTATTTTCTGACAATTGTTTGGTGACGGAGGCCGGGGGAGTAAAGTCAATATTGGAGGTGCCTCAAGAGGTTTTTGATCCTAAGTATCTTGGTCTGCCAGTTCCTGAAGGAAGAATGCATAAGGGGAAATTTGTAACATTGCTGGACAGACTGAGTAAGAGACTTATTGATTGGAGGGAATAATATATGGCCTCTTCTAGCAATGAATTATTAATAAAATCTGTTGCACAAGCTATACCCACCTATGTGATGAGTGTATTTCGGTTGCCGGTGTCAGTACTTGATGATCTTACACGGTTAATGCGGCAATATTGGTGGGGAGTGGAAAAAGGAAAACGGAATATGGCTCAGTACTTGATGATCTTACACGGTTAATGCGGCAATATTGGTGGGGAGTGGAAAAAGGAAAACGGAATATGGCATGGTTGAGTTGGGATAAAATGAGATTACCAAAGTCCAAAGGTTGTTTGGGCTTCCGTGACATGCGAGCTTTTAATCAAGCACTGCTTGTGAAGCAGGCTTGGTGAATCCTTGATTCTCCAGATAGCTTATGTGCTCAGTTATTACGCTAGAAATATTATCCCAATGGTAATTTTTTGGATACAGTATTTTCAGGAAATTCTTCAGCTGTATGGAAGGGAATCGAACATGGTTTAGAGCTTGTTAAAAAAGGAATCATTTGGCGGGTTGGAGATGGATCTTTGATTCATACATGGAGGGACCCTTGGATCCCACGGGGCCATAATCTCCGACCGGTCACACCCAAAGGTAGCTGTCGTTTTAATCAGGTGGCTGATTTCCTTGATGAAAATGGTGCTTGGTTGGTGCAACATTTGAATGACCATTTCTGGCCGATAGACATCCGGGAAATTCTAAAGATTTGAACCTCGCCTTGTCAACAGTAGGACTTTTTTGCCTGGCACCCGGAGAAGAATGGCCAGTTTACAGTGAAAAGTGTGTATCACTTAGCGACGGCCGAGCATGATGATCTGTTTTCTGGTGGATCTTCCAGTGCTAATCCCGAAGGAAACCGATCTGTTTGGAATTTATATGGCATTCAAATGTTCCTCCACGTATGAAGCATATGGCTTGGCGTGCAGCGACGGGTGCATTAGCGACTACAACTTGCATGCAATATAGGCACTTAAGGCGGCGTGGAACTTGTCCACTCTGTGGTATAACCAATGAGGACAGCTACCATGCACTAGTTGCATGCAGCCATGCACGTAGTGTTTGGGAGAGCATGAGGCGTATTTGGTCTCTCCCCCCACGATCATCTCTTTATTTACAGTGGGCAGGAATGGTTGCTTAATTTATTGCTTAACTGCAACGAGGCAGAGAGGGATAGAGTACTAATGGTCATTTGGCCTATATGGCAATTACGTAATGATCTTACTCATGATAAAGAGGTTCCTCCAGTGGATATTACTGTTGACTTTTTAGTGAGCTATATGAATTCTATTTGTGATGCCAAGAACTTGAGCACTGAGGAAATACTCAAATGGAAAATGTCGGTTTCTTATTGGGCTTTGCCCGAAGTGAGAATTAATCCCGGTCCTAAGCCTTGGCCACCTCCTACCACAGACTCCGTTGCTCTATCTGTTGATGGATATTTTTCAGTTGATTCTGGCGCCACAGCCGCATGGATGATTCTCCGGCAACATGATGGATCAGTTATTTTTGCAGCATACCGTTATATTTTCAATTGCAATGATGCACTGGAAGAGGAGATACATGCACTTATGCAAGGGATGGCACTTGCTATACAACATTCCAATTGTCCGGTGATTGTTCAATCTGATTCTAGTGTGGCGTTATCAAGTTTGACAGGAGATGGATTGATTCGTTCTGCCTATGTACATCTCGTAGCTGAAATTAAGCTGTTGATGAGGGATAGGGAGTTTATTCCCCAGAATTAAATAGGGATCAGAATAGAGTTGTTGACCGCTTGGCAAATTATAGTAGCGTAGAGTGCACCACGGCTGTGTGGATGCATCTAGGACCACCATGTATCGAGGATCTTTTGCCTCTCGACTATAACTCTATCAATTTGGAATAAAACTCCTTTTTCATCACAAAAAATGCAACTCAACACTACGATGAAAATCATGAAACCAAGCTATTTCTGAAACTTGGAATGGCTTCGCACGTAAGTAATATCTAATTGGAACTATGTATGTTGTGAATAGAATAAAGTGTAGTTAAACATGTGTGTTGACATGCTTGTTAACTTAATGGTGGTATGCAGGAGTTTCTAAAGAGTTTAGTATCGTCTATACGTGTTGTTGGTAGTTTTCTTAGTTTAAGATTTTGTTAATGCATCCTAGACACTTAGAGGGCACATTATCTTCTTTTGAAATCTTTTCAGGTAAATATATCACCTTTGAAATGTCCATCAATTGTATTTTCTCCTTGTGCTACTTGAAAAAGGTTGCCACCACTACTACTAAGTTCTAGCCCTGAATAAACTTTGAAAAAGGTACCATAGTAGTTCATGAGCAGGAATGAGTTTTTTGTTTCTTTTCATAAACATGTTTATTCATTCTTTGTTCGAGGTTGTGAACTAGGAGGCACGGAAGAAGCCATGTGTAGCTCATGCTAATCCTTACCTCTTGAGGAGGCTGGCGTCACAATGATATTGACATCCAAGAGGATATGTCCAATTTTTGGCCTGCTACCAACATGGATATCCGATCAACTAATGCTTATGTCAACTCCATAATCGCGCACATATAAGTGTACTAACCCTCTCAGATGTTATTTTATTTTTAGGGCAGTATAACCGCACCTAAAGCGAGCTCTCTCAATGATTCGTGTTTCAGGCCATCCGATTTCATTGCTCGATGGTTGCTTGCCATCCGATACTGCTCCTCTCACATGTGGGCTGCTCCTGGGCCGACTGTCCTCTTGGCTACCACCACACCGTCCTCTTCCCCACCCCCGTCGGCCCCGCCATCCTCTTTGCCGCCCCCGTCGGCCCCGTCGTCGCCATCGCCATGGGATCCATTATGATCTCGCCGTCCCTGCCGTCACCCACACCAACGGCCGCGGCAGCCATCCAACACCAACGGCCATGTCCTGCACCCACATTGGTAGGGGAGCTAGGGTTAGAGTTATAGGAGTACGTGGGTTATGGGGTTACTACGGCTAGGGTTTGTAGATCGTATATTGTAGTTACATTCTTTGTTCATAGACAATAGATTATACAAACTTTCTTATTCATATTCGTAGAAAGTAGATCATAGATTATAGGAACTTTCTTATTCGTATTCATAGATCATAGACCATAGTTATAGGAACTTTCTTACAGGGATTCATAATTAGAGGTAATATTTTGGCGAAGCGTTAATTTATTTCCGTTTTGCCAAATATCTAGCACTTAATATGTCCATTTGAAAGCAGAGTTCATGCCCAAATTTTAAGCTAGCGTTGTTGGTATTGTTAGTTACATTCTTTGTCTGTAGATTATAGGAACTTTCTTATTCATATTCGTAGATCGTAGTTCACAGATTATAGAAACTTTCATTACAATGATTCATAATAAGAGCTAATATTTTGGTGAAACCTTGATTTATTTCCGTAGCACTTAATATGTCCATTTTAAAGCAGAGTTCATGCCTAAGTTTTAATGTAGTATTGTTAGTATTGTTACTTACATTCTCTGTTCGTAGATTATAGGAACTTTCTTATTCATATTCGTACATCATAGCCGTAGATTACAGAGACATTCTCTACAGGGATTCATAAGAAGAGCTAATGTTTGGCGAAACATTGATTTACTTTCGTTTCGTTTCTAGCACTTAATATGTCCATTCTTTGTTCGTAGCTATTTAACGTTAGTTACATTCTTTGTTCGTAGCTATTTAGTGTTTTTACACAGGTAATATTTAATTAGTCTACCGATATTGTTAGCTACATTTTTTTTTGGGGGGGGGGGCAATTCTCACTCTAAATCCACATACTGAGATGACAGTTGTTTTGAGAGGAGGATACCGACTGTTGTCATAGGGGTCGTCCTTCCTTTTCTCCTCCTATGAGAACTTGGTACAACAGGAGGAGACGGTGAAGAACACGACCTTCACCAACGGTCAAAATAACATTGAGTGTACATCATATATATACAACCACTTGGGAGATGAACCGACTGTTGTCGTAGAGGGTCGTTCTGGCCTCCTGCTCCTCCGGTACGTTGGTAAAGGAGGAGGAGAAGGTGAAGAACGGCCATCACCGACAGTCGAAGTACTAGTCCAACATATGTACAACCACTTAAGAGTGACAACTACCCACCCGAAGAAAGGCATCCCGGATTGCCGTACATTGTTTTAATTATTTTCTTATATAGTTGCTTTGGTATAGATGTGGTTTATCTAACTGTCAACTTTTGCAATTTAGATGGAGGACCCGACAAGCCTCATTACGACTCCTACAGCCCTAGACGCCGTTTCGAGGCTAGTTGGGTACTCGGTGTTCACGCTCACCTATGCGGAGAGGACCCTAATAGACACCCAGAAGGCTCTACAATACGCCATGAGCGCTAAAGGTGATGGGGAACGTAGTAATTTCAAAAAAAATTCCTACGCACACGCAAGATCATGGTGATGCATAGCAACGAGAGGGGAGAGTGTTGTCTACGTAGCCTCGTAGACCGAAGCGGAAGCGTTGACGCAACGTAGAGGAAGTAGTCGTACGTCTTCCCGATCCGACCGATCCAAGCACCGTTACTCCGGCACCTCCGAGTTCTTGACACACGTACAGCTCGATGACGTACCCCGATCTCCGATCTAGCAGAGGCACGGGGAGGAGTTCCGTCAGCACGACGGCGTGGTGACGATCTTGATGTTCTACCGTCGCAGGGCTTCGCCTAAGCACCACTACAATATTATCCAGGAGTATCGTGGATGGGGGCACCGCACACGGCTAAGAGAACGATCACGAAGATCAACTTGTGTCTCTATGGGGTGCCCCCTGCCCCTATATATAAAGGAGCAAGGGGGGAGGAGGCCGGCCCTAGGAGGGGCGCGCCAGGGGAGTAGGATTCCTACTCCTAGTTGGAGTAGGTTTCCTCCTTTCCTAGTCCAACTAGGAGAAGGGGGGAAAGGGGGGAAGAGGGGAAGGAAGGGAGAGAGGAGCCGCGCCCCAAACCCCTTGTCCAATTCGGACTGGGCTTGGGAGCACCTCCTGGTCCTTCCCACTAAGGCCCACTAAGGCCCATTGCTTCTTCCTCGTATTCCCGTAACTCCCCGGTACCTCCGAGAATACCCGAATCACTCGGAACCTTTCCGATGTCCGAATATAGTCATCCAATATATCGATCTTTACGTCTCGACCATTTCGAGACTCCTCGTCATGTCCCCGATCTCACCCGGGACTCCGAACTCCTTCGGTACATCAAAACTCATAAACTCATAATATAACTGTCATTGAAACCTTAAGCGTGCGGACCCTACGGGTTCGAGAACAATGTAGACATGACCGAAACACGTCTCCAGTCAATAACCAATAGCGGAACCTGGATGCTCATATTGGCTCCCACATATTCTACGAAGATCTTTATCGGTCAGACCGCATAACAACATACGTTGTTCCCTTTGTCATCGGTATGTTACTTGCCCGAGATTCGATCGTCGGTATCTCAATACCTAGTTCAATCTCGTTACCGGAAAGTCTCTTTACTCGTTCCATAATACATCATCTCACAACTAACTCATTAGTTGCAATGCTTGCAAGGCTTATGTGATGTGCATTACCGAGAGGGCCCAGAGATACCTCTCCGACATTCGTAGTGACAAATCCTAATCTCGAAATATGCCAACCCAACAAGTACCTTCGGAGACACCTGTAGAGCACCTTTATAATCACCCAGTTATGTTGTGACGTTTGGTAGCACACAAACTGTTCCTCTGGTAAATGGGAGTTGCATAATCTCATAGTCATAGGAACATGTATAAGTCATGAAGAAAGCAATAGCAACATACTAAACGATCGAGTGCTAAGCTAACGGAATGGATCATGTCAATCACATCATTCTCCTAATGATGTGATCCCGTTAATCAAATGACAACTCATGTCTATGGCTAGGAAACTTAACCATCTTTGATCAACGAGCTAGTCAAGTTGAGGCATACTAGTGACATTCTGTTTGTCTATGTATTCACACATGTATTATGTTTTCGGTTAATACAATTCTAGCATGAATAATAAACATTTATCATGATATAAGGAAATAAATAATAACTTTATTATTGCCTTTAGGGCATATTTCCTTCAGTCTCCCACTTGCACTAGAGTCAATAATCTAGTTCACATCGCCATGTGATTCAACACTAATAGTTCACATCACCATGTAATTAACACCCATAGTTCACATCGTCATGTGACCTACACCCAAAGGGTTTACTAGAGTCAGTAATCTAGTTCACATCGCTTATGTGATTAACACCCAAAGAGTACTAAGGTGTGATCATGTTTTGCTTGTGAGATAATTTTAGTCAACGGGTCTGTCACATACAGATCCATAAGTATTTTGCGAATTCTATGTCTACAATGCTCTGCACAGAGCTACTCTAGCTAATTGCTCCCATTTTCAATATGTATCTAGATCGAGACTTAGAGTCATCCAGATCTGTGTCAAAACTTGCATCGACGTAACTTTTTACGACGAACCTTTTGCCACCTCCATAATCGAGAAATATTTCCTTATTCCACTAAGGATAATTTTGACCGCTGTCCAGTGATCTACTCTTAGATCACTATTGTACTCCCTTGCTTAACACAGTGTAGGGTATACAATAGATCTGGTACACAGCATGGCATACTTTATAGAACCTATGGCTGAGGCATAGGGAATGACTTTCATTCTCTTTCTATCTTCTGCCGTGGTCGGGCTTCGAGTCTTACTCAATTTCACACCTTGTAACACAGGCAAGAACTCTTTCTTTGACTGTTCCATTTTGAACTACTTCAAAATCTTGTCAAGGTATGTACTCATTGAAAAACTTATCAAGCGTCTTGATCTATCTCTATAGATCTTGATGCTCAATATGTAAGCAGCTTCTCCGAGGTCTTTCTTTTAAAAAACTCCTTTCAAACACTCCTTTATGCTTTGCAGAATAATTCTACATTATTTCCGATCAAAAATATGTCATTCACATATACTTATCAGAAATGTTGTAGTGCTCCCACTCACTTTCTTGTAAATACAGGCTTCACCGCAAGTCTGTATAAAACTATATGCTTTGATCAACTCATCAAAACATATATTCCAACTCCGAGATGCTTGCACCAGTCCATAGATGGATCACTGGAGCTTGTTCATTTTCTTAACACCTTTAGGATTGACAAAACCTTCTGGTTGCATCATATACAACTCTTCTTTAATAAATACATTAAGGATTGCAGCTTTGTTATCCATTTGCCAGATTTCATAAAATGCGGCAATTGCTAACATGATTCGGACAGACTTTAAGCATCGATACGAGTGAGAAAATCTCATCGTAGTCAACACCTTGAACTTTGTCAAAAACCTTTTTCGACAAGTCTAGCTTTGTAGATAGTAACACTACTATCAGCGTCTGTCTTCCTCTTAAAAATCCATTTAATCTCAATGGCTTGCCGATCATCGGGCAAGTCAACCAAAGTCCATACTTTGTTCTCATACATGGATCCCATCTCGAATTTCATGGCCTCAAGCCATTTTGCGGAATCTGGGCTCATCATCACTTCCTCATAGTTCGTAGGTTCATCATGGTCAAGTAGCATGACCTCCAGAACAGGATTACCGTACCACTCTGGCGCGGATTTCACTCTGGTTTACCTACGAGATTCGGTAGTAACTTGATCTGAAGTTACATGATCATCATCATTAGCTTCCTCACTAATTGGTGTAGTAGTCACAGGAACAGATTTCTGTGATGAACTATTTTCCAATAAGGGAGAAGGTACAATTACCTTATCAAGTTCTACATTCCTCCCACTCACTTCTTTCGAGAGAAACTCCGTCTCTAGAAAGGATCCATTCTTAGCAACGAATGTCTTGCCTTCGGATCTGTGATAGAAGGTATACCCAACATTTTCTTTTGGGTATCCTATGAAGACGCACTTCTCCGATTTGGGTTTGAGCTTACCAGGTTGAAACTTTTTCACATAAGCATTGCAACCTCAAACTTTAAGAAACGACAACTTAGGTTTCTTGCCAAACCATAGTTCATACGGTGTCGTCTCAACGGATTTAGATGGTGCCCTATTTAACGTGAATGTAGCTGTCTTTAATGCATGACCCCAAAACGATAGTGGTAAATCGGTAAGAAACATCATAGATTGTACAATATCCAATAAAGTACGGTTATGATGTTCGGACACACCATTATGCTGTGGTGTACCAGGTGGCACGAATTTGTGAAACTATTCCACATTGTTTTAATTGAAGACCAAACTCGTAACTCAAATATTTGTCTCCGTGATCAGATCGTAGAAACCTTATTTTCTTGTCACGATGATTTTCCACTTCACTCTGAAATTCTTTGAACTTTTCAAATGTTTCAGACTTATGTTTCATCAAGTAGATATACCCATCTCTGTTCAAATCATCTGTCAAGGTCAGAAAATAATGATACTCGCTGCAAGCCTTAATATTCATCGGACCACATACATCAGTATGTATGATTTCCAACAAATCTATTGCTTGCTCCATTGTTTCGGAGAACGGTGTTTTAGTCATCTTGCCCAAGAGACATGGTTCGCAAGCATCAAGTGATTCATAATCAAGTGATTCCAAAATCTCATCAACATGGATTTTCTTCATGCGCTTTACACCAATATGACTTAAACGGCAGTGCCACAAATAAGTTGCACTATCATTATTAACTTTGCATCTTTTGGCTTCAATATTATGAATATGTGTATCACTACGATCGAGATCCAGCAAACCATTTTCGTTGGTGTGTATGACCATAGAAGGTTTTATTCATGTAAACAGAATAACAATTTATTCTCTTACTTAAATGAATAACCGTATTGCAATAAACATGATCAAATCATATTCATGCTCAACGTAAACACCAAATAACACTTATTTAGGTTCAACACTAATCCTGAAAGTATAGGGAGTGTGTGATGATGATCATATCAATCTTGGAACCACTTCCAACACACATCATCACTTCACCCTTAACTAGTCTCTGTTCATTCTGCAACTCCCGTTTCAAGTTACTAATCATAGCAACTGAACTAGTATCAAATACTTAGGGGTTGCTATAAACACTAGTAAAGTACACATCAATAACATGTATATCAAATATACCTTTGTTCACTTTGCCATCCTTCTTATCCGCCAAATACTTGGGGCAGTTCCGCTTCCAGTGACCAGTCTGCTTGCAGTAGAAGCACTCAGTTTCAGGCTTAGGTCCAGACTTGGGTTTCTTCTCCTGAGCAGCAACTTGCTTGCTGTTCTTCTTGAAGTTCCCCTTCTTCCCTTTGCCCTTTTCTTGAAACTAGTGATCTTGTCAACCATCAACACTTGATGTTTTTCTTGATTTCTACCTTCGTCGATTTCAGCATCACGAAGAGCCTGGGAATCGTTTCAGTTATCCATTGCATACTATAGTTCATCACGAAGTTCTACTAACTTGGTGATGGTGACTAGAGAATTCTGTCAATCACTATCTTATCTGGAAGATTAACTCCCACTTGATTCAAGCGATTGTAGTACCCAGACAATCTGAGCACATGCTCACTACTTGAGCGATTCTCCTCCATCTTTTAGCTATAGAACTTGTTGGAGACTTCATATCTCTCAACTCGGGTATTTGCTTGAAATATTAACTTCAACTCCTGGAACATCTCATATGGTCCATGACGTTCAAAACGTCGTTGAAGTCCCAATTCTAAGCCGTTAAGCATGGTGCACTAAACTATCAAGTAGTCATCATACCGAGCTTTTGTCAAAAAGTTCATAACGTCTGTATCTTCTCCTGCAATAGTTCTGTCACCTAGCGGTGCATCAAGGACATAATTCTTCTGTGCAGAAATGAGGATAATCCTCGGATCACAGATACAATCCGCATCATTGCTAGTAACATCTTTCAACTTAGTTTTCTCTAGGAACATATATATAACATAGGGAAGCAACAACGCGAGCTATTGATCCACAACATAGATATGCTAATACTACCAGGACTAAGTTCATGATAAATTAAAGTTCAACTAATCATATTACTTAAGAACTCCCACTTAGATAGACATCCCTCTAATCTTCTAAGTGATCACGTGATCCAAATCAACTAAACCATAACCGATCATCACGTGAAATGGAGTAGCTTTCAATGGTGAACATCAATATGTTGATCATATCTACTATATGATTCACGCTCGACCTTTCAGTCTCCGTGTTCCGAGGCCATATCTGTTATATGCTAGGCTCGTCAAGTTAAACCTGAGTATTCCGCGTGTGCAACTGTTTTGCACCCGTTGTATTTGAACGTAGAGCCTATCACACCCGATCATCACGTGGTGTCTCAGCATGAAGAACTTTCGCAACGGTGCATACTCAGGGAGAACGCTTTTGCTATGATAATTTAGTGAGGGATACTCTTATAATGCTACCGTCAATCAAAGCAAGATAAGATGCATAAAAGATAAACATCACATGCAATCAATATAAGTGATATGATATGGCCATCATCATCTTGTGCTTGTGATCTCCATCTTCGAAGCACCGTCATGATCACCATCATCACCAGCGTGACACCTTGATCACCATCGTAGCATCGTTGTCGTCTCGCCAATCTTATGCTTCTACGACTATCGCTACCGCTTAGTGATAAAGTAAAGCATTACAGGGCGATTGCATTGCATACAATAAAGCGACAACCATATGGCTCCTGACAGTTGCCGATAACTCGGTTACAAAACATGATCATCTCATACAATAAAATTTAGCATCATGTCTTGACCATATCACATCACAACATGCCCTGCAAAAACAAGTTAGACATCCTCTACTTTGTTGTTGCAAATTTCACGTGGCTGCTACGGGCTTAGCAAGAACCAATCTTACCTACGCATCAAAAGCACAATGATAGTTTGTCAAGTTGGTGCTGTTTTAACCTTCGCAAGGACCGGACGTAGCCACACTCGGTTCAACTAAAGTTGGAGAAACTGACACGGGCTAGCCACCTGTGTGCAAAGCACGGCGGTAGAACCAGTCTCACGTAAGCGTACGCGTAATGTCGGTCCGGGCCGCTTCATCCAACAATACCGCCGAACCAAAGTATGACATGCTGGTAAGCAGTATGACTTATATCGCCCACAACTCACTTGTGTTCTACTCGTGCATATAACATCAACACATAAAACCTGGCTCTGATACCACTGATGGGGAACGTAGTAATTTCAAAAAAAAATCCTACGCACACGCAAGATCATGGTGATGCATAGCAACGAGAGGGGAGAGTGTTGTCTACGTACCCTCATAGACCGAAGCGGAAGCGTTGACGCAACGTAGAGGAAGTAGTCGTACGTCTTCCCGATCTGACCGATCCAAGCACCAAAACTACGGCACCTCCGAGTTCTAGCACACGTTCAGCTCGATGATGATCCCCGGGCTTCGATCCAGCAAAGCGTCGGGGAGGAGTTCCGTCAGCACGACGGCGTGGTGATGATCTCGATGTTCTACCGTCGCAGGGCTTCGCATAAGCACCGCTATAATATTATCGAGGCGTATCGTGGAGGGGGGCACCGCACACGGCTAAGAGAACGATCACGAAGATCAACTTGTGTCTCTATGGGGTGCCCCCTGCCCCTGTATATAAAGGAGCAAGGGGGGAGGAGGCCGGCCCTAGGAGGGGCGCGCCAGGGTAGTAGGATTCCTACTCCTAGTTGGAGTAGGTTTCCTCCTTTCCTAGTCCAACTAGGAGAAGGGGGGAGACGGGGGAAGAGGGGAAGGAAGGGAGAGTGGAGCCGCGCCCCAAACCCCTTGTCCAATTCGGACTGGGCTTGGGAGCACCTCCTGGTCCTTCCCACTAAGGCCCACTAAGGCCCATTGCTTCTTCCTCGTATTCCCGTAACTCCCCGGTACCTCCGAAAATACCCGAATCACCCGGAACCTTTCCGATGTCCGAATATAGTCGTCCAATATATCGATCTTTACATCTCGACAATTTCGAGACTCCTCATCATATCCACGATCTCATCCGGGACTCCGAACTCCTTCGGTACATCAAAACTCATAAACTCATAATATAACTGTCATTGAAACCTTAAGCGTGCGGACCCTACGGGTACGAGAACAATGTAGACATGACCGAGACACGTCTCCGGTCAATAACCAACAGCGGAACCTGGATGCTCATATTGGCTCCCACATATTCTACGAAGATCTTTATGGGTCAGACCGCATAAAAAACATACGTTGTTCCCTTTGTCATCGGTATGTTACTTGCCCGTGATTCGATCATCAATATCTCAATACCTAGTTCAATCTCGTTACTGGCAAGTCTCTTTACTCATTCCGTAATACATCATCTCACAACTAACTCATTAGTTGCAATGCTTGCAAGGCTTATGTGATGTGCATTACCGAGAGGGCCCAGAGATACCTCTCCGACATTCGGAGTGACAAATCCTAATCTCGAAATACGCCAACCCAACAAGTACCTTCGGAGACACCTGTAGAGCACCTTTATAATCCCACAGTTACGTTGTGACGTTTGGTAGCACAAAAAGTGTTCCTCCGGTAAACGGGAGTTGCATAATCTCATAGTCATAGGAACATGTATAAGTCATGAAGAAAGCAATAGCAACATACTAAACGATTGAGTGCTAAGCTAATGGAATAGGTCATGTCAATCACATCATTCTCCTAATGATGTGATCCCGTTAATCAAATGACAACTCATGTCTATGGCTAGGAAACTTAACCATCTTTGATCAACGAGCTAGTCAAGTAGAGGCATACTAGTGACACTCTGTTTGTCTATGTATTCACACATGTATTATGTTTCCTTTTAATACAATTCTAGCATGAATAATAAACATTTATCATGATATAAGGAAATAAATAATAACTTTATTATTGCCTCTAGGGCATATTGCCTCTAAGGTATATTTCCTTCAAAAGGAAATAAATAATAACTTTATTATTGCCTAACGAAGCAACGCATAAACTAGGGTTTAAGCTTCTCTCACTCTAGCAACCCATCATCTACTTAGTACTTCCCTATGCCTTCCTCTAGGCCCAAATAATGGTGAAGTGTCATGTAGTCAACGTTCACATAACACCACTAGAGGAAAGACAACATACATCTCATCAAAATATCGAACGAATACCAAATTCATATGACTACTAATAGCAAGACTTCACCCATGTCCTCAGGAACAAACGTAACAACTCACAAAGCATAGTCATGTTCATAATCAGAGGAGTTATAATATGCATAAAGGATCTGAACATATGATCTTCCACCAAGTAAACCTACTAGCATCAACTACAAGGAGTAATCAACACTACTAGCAACCCAGAGGTACCAATTTGTGGTTTTGATACAAGATTGGATACAAGAGATGAACTAGGGTTTTGAGAGGAGATGGTGCTGGTGAAGATGTTCATGGAGATTGACCCCCTCTCGATGAGAGGATCGTTGGTGATGACGTTGCTGATGATTTCCCCCTCCCGGAGGGAAGTGTCCCCGCAGAACAGCTCCGACAGAGCCCTAGATTGATTCCGCCAAGGTTCTGCCTCGTGGCGGCGGAGTTTCGTCCTGTAAGCTTGCCCACGATTTTTTCCAGGGTAAAAGTGATGATATAGCAGAAGATGGATGCCGGAGGCCCACCAGGGGGCCCAGGAGATAAGGGCCCGCGCCCTACAGGGGGGGGCGCCCTCCTGTCTCCTAGATAGGGTGTGGGCCCCCTGTCCTATTTCTTTCGCTCATAAATTCTTAATAAATCAAAAAAGCTGTTTTGTGGAGTTTCATGACTTTTGGAGTTGTGCAGAATAGGTTTCCAACGTTTGCTCCTTTTCCAGCCAGAATTCCAGCTGCCGGCATTCCACCACTTCATGGTAAACCTTGTAAAATAAGAGAGAATAGCCATAAGTATTGAGATATAATGTGTAATAACAGCCCATAATGCAATAAATATCGATATAAAAGCATGATGCAAAATGGACGTATCAACTCCCCCAAGCTTAGACCTGGCTTGTCCTCAAGTAGAAGCCGAAATCGAAAAATATGTCCACATGTTTAGAGATAGAAGTGTCGATAAAAACAAAATACGGACATGAGGGCATCATGATCATTCTAATAACAGCAACATATATGGATTTTGTCATATGATTTCCTATGCTCAAGTAATAAGCAATTCACAATGTCAAGTATGGTTCATAAACTTCATTGGGAACTAACAAACTATAATCTCAGTCATTGAAGCAATTGCAATTTATCGTAACATCAGAAAGAGTCAATAATAGAGCTTTTCAGCAAGCTCACATACTCAACTATCTCGTAGTCTCGTATAATTGTTAACACTCACGCAATACTTGTGGTTATAGAGTTTCAACCGGACACTGAGAAAGATAGGGGCTTATTGTGGTGCCTCCCAACGTATTCACCTTTAGGTGATGTCAACAATAATAGTCTATGCCAACTTACATCCAATTGGATATATGTATCATGATCTTTCAAACACGAGGAGCTTGCCAAAGGATAAAAATAAAAAGGAAAAGGTGAGCATCACCTTGACTCAAGAATAAAGTAAAAAAACATAAAGTAAAAGATAGGCCCTTCGTAGAGGGAAGCAGAGGTTGTCATGCGCGTTTAGGGTTGATGCATAAAGTTTTAGTGCAAAAGAACGTCACTTTATATTGCCCCTTGTATGTGGACCTTTATTATGCAGTCCGTCGCTTTTATTACTTCCACAACAAGTTCGTACAAAGTTTATTTTCTCTGCACTAATAATTCAAACATATTTAAAGAGCAATTTTTATTGCTTGCACCGATGACAACTTACTTGAAGGATCTTATTTAATTCATAGGTAGGTATGGTGGACTCTAATGGAAAAACTGGGTTTAAGGATATTTGGAAGCACACGTAGTATCTCTACTTTGTGCAAGGAATTTGGCTAGCATGAGGGGGAAAGACAAGCTCAACATGTTTGGAAGGTCAATGACTTTCTTATATTTACTAATCGGAGGCACCATACGAGGCTTCACGTTAATCCTGGGAAACTAAGAAAATTAGCCGTTTGATCTTTCAATTAATTATCTACCACCGTCGGATGCTTGCCTCAAGGAGTCCTCAGCTCCAATCTCCAATCCCACGTTCTATCCAAAAAAGAAAAAAAATCCTGTCCCACGTTAACATGCCTCATGGAGTTTGTTAAAAAAAACATGCCTCAAGGAGTCCTCAAGGCCTGTCTCACGTTATTTCAAAAAAAAAAAAAAATTCATGTCCCACGTTAACTCATCTTCATCAGCAAAGAAGAAAGAACCCATCTACGGCAGTCTCCTTCCTCCCTCCCATGCACCACCTAAAAAATCCGGCCAATGCACAAAGCATCTGGTCCTCCTTTTCTCCTCACAAAGCAGCCAAGAAATCCATTATCCATGAATATGCAATATGTTGTCTACAACCCGTTCAATCAGCAGCACAGTTCGTGACTCCAAGGAACGAAGGGCACCAGCGGCGGCGATTTGCATCTTCTCCGGTGTAAGTACGCAATCTTTGCAGTAGCTTTTTATCCTTTGAATCTCCTTGTCTTCCCAATTCTGAAGACATATCAATTCAACGTCTTCAGTTCATGAACTTACTCTAGGATGGTTGATGTAGTGGACGATGTTGGGTCAAACCTTGTCTCGGAGGCATGCATGCAGCGGCAGCAGCAGCAAATACTTTGCTAGGAAGTATTGGGCATGTCGGCAGCATGCAGCACCAGCGGCAGCAGTAAGAGAGGAAAGAAGTTACTTCAGTTGCCGTAGCTTAGTAGCTAAGCAAAAGGAGCAGCCGTGACTTACTTGTGTAGTACTAGCTTTTGGTCTAGTAGGTTGTACCAGCAACAACTGTGTAGTAGTCTCTAGGTCTAGGGACAGCTAGATGTGTGCAGGTGCATGTATCAGTTGATATTTTATAGTTTAGGTCGGTTCAAACACCTATAAAAGGAGATGTATCCCGGCCGGTTGTAACGCAGGCCATTCAGATTCAATACAAGGCATTTCCTCCTTCTAGTACCACCGTGTGTGCTCCCAGCCTCAAGTGTTGTGTACTAGTACTACTACTACTACTACTATGTGTGTGTGTGTGATACACTAGTGAGTGTGTGAGTAGTACGTGTGTGTGCTCATCCACCGGTCGTCTATCAGTGTACTCAAGTGCTAGCGAGTAGTTCTGGGCTAACAGACGAGGGGCAGCAACAGCTGTTTGATGTGGATCAGATACCACTATAGGTGAGTGGTGATGCTGCAGCTAAGTGAAAAACTGCAGCCAGTCGACTAGCGGCAAATTTATTTGCCTCCTCGACACCAATAATCATAGACGGGAATTACAGAGACCTATCAGATGTTACCAACCAAGAAATATATTTCATTAGATTGGAGATTAGTTATACAGAGTCCCAGACGATCGATCCACGTACTTAATGCGGCAACTCTTCTTCCTTTGCAAATCCCGTCCCAGCTTCTGCTCTCCTTGTCATGTCCCCCTGCTGCAGGCATGTTCTTCCCTCGCCTAGCACACCACCAAGAGTTCTCCATTCTTTTGTCAAATTTCGCCACATGTCTATGACCTGTATGTTGTGGTACCAGAAATATGCTATGCGTTGCATGTAGGATGATTAAGAAAATGAACTGATAGATCAGTTATGGCGGCAACACTGCTTTGATCTCCCTGCTCCATGGCGTGGGTTTGCCATTTCCTAATCCACGTAGATAGCTCTGCCAATAACCAATGAAGATAGTTTGGTGCCACTAAGTTATCAATTAATCTACAGGTTCACATGGACTTAATAGCCAGATCCATGCGGGATTCGGAAGATGACACGTGTATTATATAATGTATCATATTGTTTTCGACCTATATTAAAGTACGCACTACACTAAATAAGTGATATTTTCTGGATGTTGAAAATGTCAGAAACAAGGGTAGAGAAACTTTACTACTTTTGTATTCCTTCTAAAAGAATGCAGACCACACAAAAATGGATCAAGAAACTTCTATCAAGCTCAGGTCTTCATAGTGGGATATAAAAGAGTTTGTTAATGGATAACTAAATGCACTATGTAGTTAGCATATCCCGGTGACTTTCAAAGTTTGTTGTTTTATTTTTAAAAATTACAGCCATATTCATCATTTTTTTATGTGATCAACCCCGAGGGTAAATTCCAACAGACACATGTCTGCTTTCTACTTATGTAAACACATATATTTATTTGTGTAGCACAAACACATAACCATAAGTGATATGTATGTTCTAAAACTGAGATGTCATGATATGTTATCAAGTTATTGGTGTAATTTTTATAACAGATTAAATGTTCCAGTGAAGTTTTATTATGATTCAACCGCTGCAAATAAAGTATATTAGTTGTGTTTTGCATCTTGCATATTGATTCTTTTGACACCATTGTAAGTGTTGGGGAACGTAGTAATTTCATAATTTTCCTACGCACACGCAAGATCATGGTGATGCATAGCAACGGGAGGGGAGAGTGTTGTCTGCGTACCCTCGTAGACCGAAGCGGAAGCGTTGACGCAACATAGAGGAAGTAGTCGTACGTCCTCCCGGTCCGACCGATCCAAGCACCGTTACTCCGGCACCTCCGAGTTCTTGACACACGTACAGCTCGATGACGCGCCTCGATCTCCGATCCAGCAGAGGCGCGGGGAGGAGTTCCGTCAGCACGACGGCGTGGTGACGATCTTGATGTTCTCCTGTCGCAGGGCTTCGCCTAAGCACCGCTACAATATGACCGAGGTGTAATATCGTGGAGGGGGGCACCGCACACGGCTAAGGAACGATCTCAATGATCAACTTGTGTGTCCTAGGGTGCCCCCCTACCCCCGTATATAAAGGAGGGAGGGAGGAGGTGGGCGGCCTCAAGGGGGGCGCGTCATAGGGAGGGGGATACCTACTCCAAGTAGGTTTCCCTCTCTTTTCCTTATCTTATTTGGAGGGGGAAGGAAGGAGTACTAGTATTAGGAAGTAGTACTAGTAGTAGGAAGGAAGAGAGGGGGAAGGAGAAAGGAAGGGGGGGGCCGGCCCCCTTCCCCAATTCGGATTGGGCTTGGGGGGGCGCGCCCCCCTCCCTTGCTCCTTCTCTCTTCCTCCTACATGGGCCCAATAAGGCCCATATACCTCCCGGGGTTCGGTAACCTCCGGAGCTCCAAACTTCTCTGGAACCTTTCCGTGTCCAAATATATCCGTCCAATATATCAATCTTTATGTCTCGACCATTTCGAGACTCCTCGTCATGTCCGTGATCATATCCGGGACTCCGAACAACCTTTGGTACATCAAAATACATAAACTCATAATATAACTGTCATCGAAACCTTAAGCGTGCGGACCCTACGGTTCGAGAACAATGGAGACATGATCGAGACATGTCTCCGGTCAATAACCAATAGCGGGACCTAGATGCCCATATTGGTTCCTACATATTCTACGAAGATCTTTATCGGTCAAACCGCACAACAACATACGTTGTTCCCTTTGTCATTGGTATGTTACTTGCCCGAGATTCGATCGTCGGTATCCAATACCTAGTTCAATCTCGTTACCGGCAAGTCTCTTTACTCGTTCCGTAATGCATCATCTCACAACTAACTCATTAGTTGAAATGCTTGCAAGGCTTAAGTGATGTGTATTACCGAGAGGGCCCAGAGATACCTCTCCGACATTCGGAGTGACAAATCCTAATCTCGAAATACGCCAACCCAACAAGTACCTTTGGAGACACCTGTAGAGCGCCTTTATAATCACCCAGTTACGTTGTGATGTTTGGTAGCACACAAAGTGTTCCTCCGGTAAACGGGAGTTGCATAATCTCATAGTCATAGGAACATGTATAAGTCATGAAGAAAGCAATAGCAACATACTAAATGATCGGGCGCTAAGCTAACGGAATGGGTCATGTCAATCAGATCATTCAACTAATGATGTGATCCCGTTAATCAAATAACAACTGTTTGTTCATGGTTAGGAAACATAACCATCTTTGATTAACAAGCTAGTCAAGTAGAGGCATACTAGTGACACTCTGTTTGTCTATATATTCACACATGTATTATGTTTCCGGTTAATACAATTCTAGCATGAATAATAGACATTTATCATGAAATAAGGAAATAAATAATAACTTTATTATTGCCTCTAGGGCATATTTCCTTCAGTCTCCCACTTGCACTAGAGTCAATAATCTAGTTCACATCGCCATGTGATTGAACACCAATAATCATATCTGTATATGATTAACACCCATAGTTCACATCGTCATGTGACCAACACCCAAAGGGTTTACTAGAGTCAATAATCTAGTTCACATCGCTATGTGATTAACACCCAAAGAGTACAAAGGTATGATCATGTTTTGCTCGTGAGAGAAGTTTAGTCAACGGGTCTGTCACATTCAGAGCCGTATGTATTTTGCAAATATTCTATGTCTACAATGCTCTGCACGGAGCTACTCTAGCTAATTGCTCCCACTTTCAATATGTATCTAGATCGAGACTTAGAGTCATCCAGATCGGTGTCAAAACTTGCATCGACGTAACCCTTTACTTACCTAACCTTTGTCACTTCCATAATCGAGAAACATATCCTTATTCCACTAAGGATAATTTTGATCGTTGTCTAGTGATCTACTCCTAGATCACTATTGTAATCCCTTGCCAAAGTCAGTGTAGGGTATACAACAGATCTGGTACACAGCATGGCATACTTTATAGAACCTATGGCCAAGGCATAGGGAATGACTTTCATTCTCTTTCTATCTTCTGCCGTGGTCGGGTTTTGAATCTTACTCAATTTCACACCTTGTAACACAGGCAAGAACTCTTTCTTTGACTGTTCCATTTTGAACTACTTCAAAATCTTGTCAAGGTATGTACTCATTGAAAAACTTATCAAGCGCCTTGAACTATCTCTATAGATCTTGATGCTCAATATGTAAGCAACTTCACCGAGGTCTTTCTTTGAAAAACTCCTTTCAACACTCCTTTATGCTTTACGAATAATTCTACATTATTTCGATCGACAATATGTCATTCACATATACTTATCGAAATGTTGTATTGCTCCCACTCACTTTCTTGTAAATACAGCTTCACTTTGCAAGTCTCAGATAAACTATATGCTTTGATCAACTTATCAAAGCGTATATTCCAACTCCGAGATGCTTGCACCAGTCCATAAATGGATCGCTGGAGCTTGCACACTTTGTTAGCTCCTTTGGATCGATAAAACCTTCTCGTTGCATCATATACAACTCTTCCTCCAGAAATCCATTCAGGAATGCAGTTTTTAGATCCATTTGCCAAATTTCATAATCATAAAATGCGGCAATTGCTAACATGATTCGGACAGACTTAAGCATCGCTACGGGTGAGAAGGTCTCATCGTAGTCAACCCCTTGAACTTGTCGAAAACCTTTTTGCAACAAGTCGAGCTTTGTAGATAGTAACACTACTATCAACGTCCGTCTTCCTCTTGAAGATCCATTTATTTTCTATGGTTTGAAATCCATCAAAGTCCATACTTTGTTCTCATACATGGATCATATCTCAGATTTCATGGCCTCAAACCATTTTGCGGAATCTGGGCTCATCATCGCTTCCTCATAGTTCGTAGGTTTGTCATGGTCAAGTAACACGACCTCCGAACAGGATTACCGTACCACTCGTGCGGATCTCACTGTTTACCTACGAGGTTCGGTAGTAACTTGATCTGAAGTTACATGATCATCATCATTAGCTTCCTCACTAATTGGTATAGTAGTCACAAGAACAGATTTCGTGATGAACTACTTTCCAATAAGGAACAGTACGATTACCTCATCAAGTTCTACTTTCCTCCCACTCACTTCTTTCGAGAGAAACTCCTTCTCTAGAAAGGATCCATCTTAAGCAACGAATATCTTGCCTTCGGATCTGTGATAGAAGGTGTACCCAACAATTTCCTTTGGGTATTCTATGAAGACGCACTTCTCCGATTTGGGTTCGAGCTTATCAGATGAAACTTTTTCACATAAGCCGCAACTCCAAACTTTAAGAAACGACAACTTGGGTTTCTTGCTAAACCACAGTTCATATAGTGTCGTCTCAACGGATTTAGATGGTGCCCTTTTTAATGTGAATGCAGCAGTCTCTAATGCATGATCCCAAAACGATATTGGTAAATCGGTAAGAAACATCATAGATTGTACTATATCCAATAAAGTACGGTTATGATGTTCGGACACACCATTATGATGTGGTGTTCCAGGTGGCATGAATTTGTGAAACTATTCCACATTGTTTTAATTGAAGACCAAACTCGTAACTCAAATATTTGTCTCCGCGATCAGATCGTAGAAACTTTATTTTTCTTGTTACGATGATTTTTCCACTTCACTCTGAAATTCTTTGAACCTTTCAACTATTTCAGACTTATGTTTCATCAAGTAGATATACCCATATCTACTCAAATTATCTGTGAAGGTCATAAATAACGATACTTGCCACGAGCATCAACACTCATTGGATCGCATACATCGGTATGTATTATTTCCAATAAGTCAGTAGCTTGTTCCATTGTTCCGGAGAATGGAGTTTTAGTCATCTTGCCCATGAGGCATGGTTCGCAAGCATCAAGTGATTCATAATCAAGTGATTCCAAAATCCCATCAGCATGGAGTTTCTTCATGCGTTTTACACCAATATGACCTAAACGGCAGTGCCACAAATAAGTTGCACTATCATTATTAACTTTGCATCTTTTGGTTTCAATATTATGAATATGTGTATCACTACGATCGAGATCCAATGAACCATTTTCATTGGGTATGTAACCATATAAGGTTTTATTGATGTAAACAGAAGAACAGTTTATTCTCTTACTTAAATGAATAACCGTATTGCAATATACATGATAAAATCATATTCATGCTCAACGCAAACACCAAATAACATTTATTTAGGTTCAACACTAATCGCGAAAGTATAGGGAGCGCGCGATGATGATCATATCAATCTTGAAACTACTTTCAACACACATCGTCACTTCACCCTTAACTAGTTTACATTTTATTCGCAACTCCGTTTGAAGTTACTACTCTTAGCAACCGAACAAGTATCAAATACTCAGGGGCTACTATAAACACTAGTAAGGCACACATCAATAACCTGTATATCAAATATACCCTTGTTCACTTTGCCATCCTTCTTATCCACAAAATACTTGGGGTAGTTCTCGCCCAAATGACCAGTCCCTTTGAAGTAGAAGCACTTAGTCTCAGGCTTAGGTCCAGACTTGGGCTTCTTCACTTGAGCAGCAACTTGCTTGCCGTTCTTCTTGAAGTTCCCTTCTATCCCTTTGCCCTTTTCTTGAAACTAGTGGTCTTGTTAACCATCAACACTTGATGTTCTTTCTTGATTTCTACCTTCATCGATTTCATCATCATGAAAAACTCGGGAATCATTTTTCATCATACCTTGCATACTATAGTTCATCACGAAGTTCTACTAACTTGGTGATGGTGACTAGAGAATTCTGTCAATCACTATCTTATCTAGAAGATTAACTCCCACTGGATTCAAGCGATTGTAGTACCCAGACAATCTGAGTACATGCTCACTAGTTGAGCGATTCTCCTCCATCTTTTATCTATAGAACTTGTTGGAGACTTCATATCTCTCAACTCGGGTATTTGCTTGAAATATTAGCTTCAACTTCCTGGAACATCTCATATTGTCCATGATGTTCAAAACATCTTTGAAGTCCCGATTCTAAGCCATAAAGCATGGTGCACAAAACTATCAAGTAGTCATCATATTGAGCTAGCCAAACGTTCATAACGTCTGCATCTGCTCCTGCAATAGATCTGTCACCTAGAGGTGCATTAAGGACATAATTCTTCTGTGCAGCAATGAGGATAAACCTCAGATCACGGATCCAATCCGCATCATTGCTACTAACATTTTTCAACACAATTTTCTCTAGCAACATATAAAAATAAACATATGAAAGCAACAACGTAAGCTATTGATCTTACAACATAATTTGCAAAATACTACCAGGACTAAGTTCATGATAAATTTAAGTTCAATTAATCATATTACTTAAGAACTCCCACTTAGATAGACATCCCTCTAATCCTCTAAGTGATCACGTGATCCAAATTCAACTAAACCATAACCGATCATCACGTGAGATGGAGTAGTTTTCAATGGTGAACATCACTATGTTGATCATATCTACTACATGATTCACGCTCGACCTTTCGGTCTCCGTGTTCCGAGGCCATATCTGCATATGCTAGGCTCGTCAAGTTTAACCTGAGTATTCTGCGTGTGCAAAACTGGCTTGCACCCGCTGTAGATGGACGTAGAGCTTATCACACCCGATCATCACGTGGTGTCTGGGCACGACGAACTTTGGCAACGGTGCATACTCAGGGAGAACACTTCTTGATAATTTTAGTGAGAGATCATCTTAAAATGCTACCGTCAATCAAAGCAAGAAAAAGATGTATAATAGATAAACATCATATGCAATCAAAATATGTGACATGATATGGCCATGATCATCTTGCGCCTTTGATCTCCATCTCCAAAGTACTGTCATGATCTTTATCGTCACCGGCATGACACCATGATCTTCATCATCTTGATCTATATCAATGTGTCGTCACATGTTCGTCTCACCAACTATTGCTCTTGCAACTATTGCTATCGCATAGCGATAAAGTAAAGCAATTATTTGGCACTTGCATCTTATGCAACAAAGAGACAACCATAGGGCTTCTGCCAGTTGCCGATAACTTCAACAAAACATGATCATCTAATACAACAACTTATATCTCATCACGTCTTGACCATATCACATCACAACATGCCCTGCAAAAACAAGTTAGACGTCCTCTACTTTGTTGTTGCAAATTTTACGTGGCTGCTACGGGCTGAACAAGAACCGTTCTTACCTACGCATCAAAACCACAACGATAGTTTGTCAAATAGACTCCGTTTTAACCTTCGCAAGGACCGGGCGTAGCCACACTCGGTTCAACTAAAGCTGGAGAAACTGACACCCGCTAGTCACCTATGTGCAAAGCACGGCGGTAAAACCAGTCTCGCGTAAGCGTACGCGTAATGTCGGTCCGGGCCGCTTCATCCAACAATACCGCCGAACCAAAGTATGACATGCTGGTAGGCAGTATGACTTATATCGTCCACAACTCACTTGTGTTCTACTCGTGCATATAACATCAACACATAAAACCTAGGCTCTGATACCACTGTTGGGGAACGTAGTAATTTCATAATTTTCCTACGCACACGCAAGATCATGGTGATGCATAGCAACGAGAGGGGAGAGTGTTGTCTACGTACCCTCGTAGATCGAAGCGGAAGCGTTGACGCAACGTAGAGGAAGTAGTCGTACGTCCTTCCGGTCCGACCGATCCAAGCACCGTTACTCCGGCACCTCCGAGTTCTTCACACACGTACAGCTCGATGACGCACCCCGATATCCGATCCAGCAGAGGCGCGGGGAGGAGTTCCGTCAGCACGACGGCGTGGTGACGATCTTGATGTTCTCCTGTCGCAGGGCTTCGCTAAGCACCGCTACAATATGACCGAGGTGTAATATCGTGGAGGGGGCACCGACACGGCTAAGGAACGATCTCAATGATCAACTTGTGTGTCCTAGGGTGCCCCTACCCCGTATATAAAGGAGGGAGGGAGGAGGTGGCCGGCCTCAAGGGGCGCCATAGGGATGGGGAAACCTACTCCAAGTAGGTTTCCTCTTTCCTTATCTTATTTGGAGGGGAAGGAAGGAGTACTAGTATTAGGAAGTAGTACTAGTAGTAGGAAGGAAGAGAGGGGGAAGGAGAAAGGAAAGGGGGGGCCGGCCCCCTTCCCCAATTCGGATTGGGCTTGGGGGGGCGCGCCCCCCTCCCTTGCTCCTTCTCTCTTCCTCCTCCATGGGCCCAATAAGGCCCATATACCTCCCGGGGGGTTCCGGTAACCTCCCGGAGCTCCAAACTGCTCCGGAACCTTTCCGGTGTCCAAATATATCCGTCCAATATATCAATCTTTATGTCTCGACAATTTCGAGACTCCTCGTCATGTCCAGGATCATATCCGGGACTCCGAACAACCTTCGGTACATCAAAATACATAAACTCATAATATAACTATCATCGAAACCTTAAGCGCGCGGACCCTACGGTTCGAGAACAATGTATACATGACCGAGACATTTCTCCGGTCACTAACCAATAGCGGGACCTGGATGCCCATATTGGTTCCTACATATTCTACGAAGATCTTTATCGGTAAAACCGCACAACAACATATGTTGTTCCCTTTGTCATCGGTATGTTACTTGCCCGAGATTCGATCGTCGGTATCCAATACCTAGTTCAATCTCGTTACCGGCAAGTCTCTTTACTCGTTCCGTAATACATCATCTCACAACTAACTCATTAGTTGAAATGCTTGCAAGGCTTAAGTGATGTGTATTACCGAGAGGGCCCAGAGATACCTCTCCGACATTCGGAGTGACAAATCCTAATCTCGAAATACGCCAACCCAACAAGTACCTTTGGAGACACCTGTAGAGCACCTTTATAATCACCCAGTTACGTTGTGACGTTTGATAGCACACAAAGTGTTCCTCGGGTAAACGGGAGTTGCATAATCTCATAGTCATAGGAACATGTATAAGTCATGAAGAAAGCAATAGCAACATACTAAACGATCGGGCGCTAAGCTAACGGAATGGGTCATGTCAATCAGATCATTCAACTAATGATGTGATCCCGTTAATCAAATAACAACTCTTTGTTCATGGTTAGGAAACATAACCATCTTTGATTAACAAGCTAGTCAAGTAGAGGCATACTAGTGACACTCTGTTTGTCTATATATTCACACATGTATTATGTTTCCGGTTAATACAATTCTAGCATGAATAATAGACATTTATCATGAAATAAGGAAATAAATAATAACTTTATTATTGCCTCTAGGGCATATTTCCTTCAGTAAGATGCTCTAATATAAATTGTGTGAGAAGTTTGTCTGTTTTTGCATGCCTAATGGGCTTAAGTAACTAACAACTATATTTGAGGCTCTTGCAGTACACTACGGTGCACGATTTAACGTAATAACTGAGATAGTGTAATTTTTCATTGAATTACTCTCTCAGTTCCAAAATATAAGTATTTTAGAGATTCCAATGCGGACTATATACGGAGCAAAATGAGTGTATCTACACTCTAAAATATGTATATATACATCTGTATGTGGTTTTTATTGAAATATCTAAAAAGACTTATATTTAGAAATGGAGGGAGTATTTATGCTCTTTTCTGATCTTAACAGATAAGAAGTCATTTTCTATATTCTTAGAGTTGGATACTGTTTTCCTTCCGAATTTGGGTATATAACTTAGTTATCTCCTTCGTGAGGGAACGGAAATCCACGTCACATTCTATATTATAATGGTTCCATGCTGTGCATTCAGACAACAGATTTGCCATGTAGTATCTTCATGACAACAAAATATGACATGCCATCAATACTGATATTCATTCGGTGAGTATCTACATATTTTATATTTTGAACATGTGACTATCCATGGATATAATAAATAGTATTAGTCAGGGATACTTCAGTATTTACGTGTTCAAAAATGACTAGCCCGTGCAGATGCACGGGTTGATGACTAGTATACTTTAACTGAGATGTCAGAAAACATAAACCATTACGTTGTCTTCCTTGTCCAACGTCAACTCTTTTAGCATGTCATACTTAATGAGTGTTTCACAATCATAAAAGATGTCCAAGATAATATATTTATATGTGAACCCCTCTTTCGTTATCACTTCCTATTAATTGCAACGATGACCAAGGCTACGTTCATCAACTCTCAACAATTTTTATGCCTCATACTTTCTATGTGTGAAGTTATCACTGTCCATAAGATCAATATGAACTCTTTTGTTTTTTCTACTTTTTCAAGATCATAGCAACATAGCAAAGCCCTTGACTCAACACTAATCTTTATTATAGATAGCACACAGACTCGCTTACATAAAGAGATCACAATGCAAAAATCAAAACTACTTGATATCGAAACTTCAATCTACTAGATCAAGATACTACTAAAAGGATCGAACTAAATAAAGCGGTAAAGACAAGAGTGTGATGGTGATATGATACCGGGGCACCTCCCCCAAGCTTGGCTGTTGCCAAGGGGAGTGCCCATACCTATGTGATTATTTCTTCGGAGGTGGTGAAGTAGGAGTTGTTGCATTTTTCTTCTCTAGCTTTCGTCTGAGGCTAAAATTTTCCTCCCTCAGATCCTCATTCTCGAGCACAAGTTTCATTATCCTTTTGCATAGTGCTGCTTTGCTGTACTGCAAAAAACGTGGTGTGATAGATTGGACCTTAGGGAGGCTTGACTTCTTGAATTCCACATGCCGACCAGGTTGAGGTAGTGGATCGTCCTCTTGATCGGAGCTTGTCTCCTCCTTCCTCTTTGGATCATAGTCTTCTTCTTCCCTTGTGGTCCAGCCATAATGTTCCACATCACCATATACTTTTGGGTTTGCAATATAATCAGCCATGTAGCTCTCTCCCTCCGAATCTTGGGATGACATCTTGTTCCAAATCTGCTACAGGAACAGCTCGAAACGAAACAGAGGATATTTGCATGATACGGTGGTCAAAACCTTCGGGAGTATATATAATGAATTTTTACCGACCATAATATGTAATATACAAGAAAACGGAATCCGGGGGACACACGAGGTGCCCACGAGACAGGTGGCGCGCCCTACAGGGGGGCACGCCATCCTCTCTCGTGGGAGCCTCGTGTCCCTTTCGGACTACTTCTTTCTTCCTAAAATTCTTAAATAATCAAAAACTGATAAAAATGCCATTAGAGTTGTTTTGGAGTCGGTTTACTTACCGTACCACGTACCTATGCCTTTTCGGAGTCTGGAACGTTCTGGAAAGTGTCTCTTATGTATTCTCAGGGGTTATGGTTTCAATAATATTAGTTTCAACATTGATAGGATTACCTGAAATATAATGTTTAATTCTTTGAACGTTTACCACCCTAGGATTTTTGTCTTCGAAGTTGTTGATTTTTATAGCACCAGAGCGATAGACCTCCTCGATAACGTAGGCACCTTCCCATTTTGAGAGAAGTTTTCCTGCAAAAAATCTTAAACGAGAGTTGAACAATAACACATAATCTCCTACATTAAACTCACGCTTTTGTATCCTCTTATCATGCCAGCGTTTGACTTTTTCTTTGAAAAGCTTGGCATTCTCATATGCTTGGGTTGTCCATTCATCAATTGAGCTAATATCAAACAACCTCTTCTCACCGGCAAGTTTGAAGTCATAATTGAGCTCTTTAATAGCCCAATATGCTTTATGTTCAACTTCAAGAGGTAAATGACATGCTTTTCCAAAAACCATCTTATATGGAGACATACCCATAGGATCTTTGTATGCAGTTCTATAGGCCCATAATGCATCATCAATTTTTTTGGACCAATTCTTTCTAGATATATTCACAGTCTTTTGCAAATTAATTTGAGCTCTCTATTGCTCAACTCCACTTGACCACTAGAATGCAGGTGATAAGGAGATGCGATTCTATGATTGACATCATACTTAGCAAGCATCTGACGGAAAGCACCATGAATAAAGTGTGAACCACCGTCGGTCATAAGATATCTAGGGACTCCAAACCTCGGAAAAATAACTTCTTTAAGCATTTTAATAGAAGTGTTATGATCAGCACTACTAGTTGGAATAGCTTCTACCCACTTAGTAACGTAATCAACATCAACTAAAATATGTGTATAACCATTGGAGGCAGGAAAAGGTCCCATATAATCAAAGCCCCAAACATCAAACTGTTCAATAACAAGAGAATAATTCATAGGCATTTCTTGACGTCTACTAATGTTAGCTATTCTTTGAAATTCATCACAAGATAAGACAAAGTTACGAGCATCTTTGAAAAGAGTATGCCAATAAAAACCAGACTATAGTACCTTTTGTGCAGTTCTATCTCCAGCATGGTGTCCTGCATAGGATTCAGATTGACACTTGCGTAGGATTTGTTCCTGTTCATGCTCAGGCACACAACGTCTAATAATACCATCTACTCCTTCTTTATAATGGTGTGGATCACCCCAGAAGTAATGTCTTAAATCATAAAAGAACTTTTTCTTTTGCTGGTATGTGAAACTAGGCGGTATATATTTAGCAACAATGTAATTACCATAATCAGCATACCAAGGAGCAGTACGAGAAGCATTGACAACCGCTAATTGTTCATCAGGAAAGCTATGATTAATAGGCAGTGGGTCATCAAGAACATTCTCTAACCTAGACAAGTTGTCTGCAACGAGGTTCTCAGCTACCTTTCTATCAATAATATGCAAATCAAATTCTTGGAGCAAGAGAACCCATCTAATGAGTCTAGGCTTAGCATCTTTCTTTTCCATAAGATATTTAATAGCAGCATGATCAGTGTGAATAGTAACTTTGGAATCAACAATATAAGGTCTAAACTTATCACATGCAAACACAACTGCTAAGAACTCTTTTTCAGTAGTAGCATAATTTCTCTCGGCAGTATCAAGAGTCTTACTAGCATACTGGATAACATTCAATTTCTTATCGACTCTTTGCCCTAAAACAGCACCTACAACATAATCACTAGCATTGCACATAATTTCAAAAGGTAAATTCCAATCAGGTGGCTGGACAATAGTTGCAGTGATCAAAGCTTTCTTAAGTGTTTCAAATGCTTCCAAACAATCATCATCAAAGACAAAAGGAATATCTTTTTGCAATAAATTAGTCAGAGGCCTAGAGATTTTAGAAAAGTCCTTAATGAACCTCCTATAAAAGCCAGCATCACCAAGGCAACTTCTTATACCTTTTATGTCCTTGGGACATGGCATCTTTTCAATAGCATCAACTTTGGCTTTATCAACTTCAATACCTCTCTCGGAGATCTTGTGCCCCAAAACAGTGCCTTTATTAACCATAAAGTGACACTTTTCCCAATTCAAGACGAGACTAGTGTCTTCGCATCTCTGCAAAACTCGATCAAGGTTGCTCAAGCAATCATCAAAGAGGATCCATAGACGGAGAATTCATCCATGAATACCTCATAAATCTTTTCACAAAAATCGGAGAATATAGCCATCATGCATCTTTGAAAGGAAGCAGGTGCATTACATAAAGCAAAAGGCATACGTCTATAAGCAAAAGTACCAAAAGGGCAAGTAAAAGTAGTTTTAGATTGATCATTGGCTGACACAGGTATTTGAGAGAAGCAAGAATAACCATCTAGAAAGAAAAAATTTGTGTGTTTGGATAGCCTTTCTAGCATTTGATCAATGAAAGGTAATGGGCAATGATCTTTCTTAGTAGCTTTATTTAACTTACGAAAATCAATTACCATCCTATAACCTATAATAATTCTTTGCAGGATCAATTCATCTTTATCATTAGGAACAACGGTAATACCTCCCTTTTTAGGGACACAATGGACAAGGCTTACCCATTCACTATCAGCAACGGGATAAATAATACCTGCCTCAAGGAGCTTTAGTATCTCCTTTCTTACCACTTCCTTCATTTTTGGCATCTTTCTCCACTGAAATTTTGTGTTGACATAATGTGGGACTAATGCCCTTAAGATCATCTATAGTATATCCAATAGCAGCTCGGTGCTTCTTCAGAGTTTTCAATAATCTTTCTTCTTCTTTCTCTGAAAGGTTATCACTAATAATAACATGATATATTTCCTTTTCATCAAGATAAGCATACTTAAGATTATCAGGTAAGGGTTTGAGTTCAAACACGGGATCACCCTTGGGTGGAGGGGGATCCCCAAGAATTTCAACGGGAAGGTTATATTTCAGCATAGGTTCTTGTTTAAGGAACACTTCATCTTTTTCTTCCCTTTCCTTCATAAACATATCGTTTTCGTGGTCTAACAAATAATATTCTAACGGATCAGTAGGAGGAACAACAATGGAAGCAAGGCCAATAATCTCATCTTTACTAGGTGGTTCCCTTTCACGAGGTTGTCTACTAAATTTAGCGAAATTGAACTCATGAGACATACCATCTATGCCAATATTGAAGATATTCTTTTCACAATTAATCTTAGCACTAGCAGTATTCAAGAAGGGTCTACCAAAAATAATGGGACAAAAATCATCTTGTGGGGAACCAAGAACAAGAAAATCAGCAGGGTATTTAACTTTCCCACACAAAACTTCAACATCTCTAACAATCCCAATAGGTTTAATGGTATCCCTATTGGCAAGCTTAATAGTAACATCAATGTCCTCTAATTCAACGGGTGCTCCTATTTTTACAATATCTCCTATTTTAATAGAAATAACAGGCGTGCCTACAACATGTCTACGTGTCTTAGTATCGGGTCTAGCAATATTAGCAGTCTCACCTAAGAAAGAAATAACATGCCCATCTGAGTCCTCATCCAAGAGATCTTTAATCATAGCAATACCAGGTTCAATATTAATTTGCTCAGGAGGTGTATAAGTCCTAGTATTACTCTTACGAACAACAGTCAAAGCTTTAACATGATCTTTTATCCCAACATGAAAAGGATGTTTTTCGACATAAGCAGTAGGAATAACAGGATCACTATATGAAATAGTCTTTTCTTCGACTTTAATGGGTGCAACTACTTTCACTTCAACAGGAGGATTATATTTAAACCTCTTCTCTTTAGGGAGATCAACGTGAGTAGAAAAAGTTTCACAAAAAGTAGCTACTATCTCAGAGTCAAGTCCATACTTAGAGCTAAATCCACGGAAAGCATCAGTATCCATAAAATATTTAACACAATCGAACTTAGGTGTCATGCCTGACTCCTTACCATCGTCGGAACCCCAATCTTCAGAGTTGCATTTAATTCTTTCCAATAAGTCCCATTTGAAATCAATAGTCTTCATCATATAGGAACCAGCACAGGAAGTATCGAGCAAGTTGCGATTATCAAGAGAAAGCCAAGCATAAAAATTCTGAATAATCATTTCCCGAGAGAGCTAATGATTGGGGCATGAATACAACATTGGCATAAGCCTCCCACAAGCTTGAGCGATGCTTTCTCCTTCGCAAGGCTAGAAATTATATATGTAATTACGATCACGATGAACAAGATGCATAGGATAGAACTTCTGGTGAAATTCCAACTTCAATCGCTTATAATTCCAAGATCTCGTATCATCACATAGCCTATACCATGTCATTGCATCTCCCTTCAAGGATAAAGGGCAGACCTTCCTTTTGACAACATCATCGGGAATACCTGCAAGCTTAAATAATCCACAAACTTCATCCACAAAGATAAGGTGTAAGTCGGGATGCAACGTTCCATCTCCTGCAAAAGGATTAGCTAGCAATTTTTCTATCATACCCGAAGGAATCTCAATGTGAATATTTTCATAAAGTTCAGTAGGTTGAGGAGCATCTCTTTGCTCTTCTGGTTGGGAAAAGATACCCCAAACAAGCCCCTCAAAGGATTAGTTTCCACAGTGACAAATAATAGAAAATTTCAGCACACTATATAAATGTTTCCTTTCCAAGTTCCACACACCAAAAGCGCTACACTCTCCGGCAACGGCGCCGGAAAGGAGTCTTGATGACCCACAAGTATAGGGGATATATCGTAGTCCTTTCGATAAGTAAGAGTGTCAAACCCAACGAGGAGCAGAAGGAAATGATAAGCGGTTTTCAGTAAGGTTTTCTCTGCAGGCATTGAAATAGTAGGTGATAGATAGGTTTGTGATAAGATAAATAGTAACGAGCAAAAAGTAAATAAAGCAAATAAAGTGCAGCAAGGTGGCCCAATCCTTTATGTAGCAAATGATAAGCCTGGACAAATTCTAATAATGAAGAAGGAGCTCCCGAGGACACATTGGGAATTATTGTCAAGCTAGTTTTCATGACGTTCGTAAGATTCGCGTTCGGTACTTTGATAATTTGATATGTGGGTGGACCGGCACTTGGGTACTGTCCCAACTTGGACAAGCATCCCACTTATGATTAACCCCCATTGCCAGCATCCGCAACTACAAAAAGGAGTATTAAGGTAAACCTAACCACAACATTAAAGATATGGGTCCATATCAGACCCTAACGAAGCAACAATTAAACTAGGGTTTAAGCTTCAGTCACTCTAGCAACCCATCATCTACTTATTACTTCCCTATGCCTTCCTCTAGGCCCAAATAGTGGTGATGTGTCATATAGTCGACGTTCACATAACACCACTAGAGGAAAGACAACATACATCTCATCAAAATATCGAACGAATACCAAATTCACATGACTACTAATAGCAAGACTTCACCCATGTCCTCAGGAACAAACGTAACTACTCACAAAGCATATTCATGTTCATAATCAGAGGAGTAATAATATGTATAAAGGATCTGAACATATGATCTTCCACCAAGTAAACTAACTAGCATCAACTACAAGAAGTAGTCAACACTACTAGCAACCCACAGGTACCAATTTGTGGTTTTGATACAAGATTGGATACAAGAGATGAACTAGGGTTTTGAGAGGAGATGGTGCTGGTGAAGATGTTGATGGAGATTGACCCCCTCTAGATGAGAGGATCGTTGGTGATTATTTCCCCCTCCCAGAGGGAAGTGTCCCCGGCAGAACAGCTCCGCCAGAGCCCTAGATTGATTCTGCCAAGGTTCCACCTCGTGGCAGCGGAGTTTCGTCCCGTAAGCTTTCCCACAATTTTTTCCAGGGTAAAAGTGATGATATAGAAGAAGATGGATGCCGCACGCCCACCAGGGGGCCCAGGAGAAAGGGGGCCGCGCCCTACAAGGGGGGGGGGGCGCCCTCCTGTCTCCTGGACAGGGTGTGGGCCACCTGTCCTATTTCTTTCGCTCATAAATTCTTAATAAATCTAAAAAGTTGTTTCGTGGAGTTTCAGGACTTTTGGAGTTGTGCAGAATAGGTTTCCAACGTTTGCTCCTTTTTTCCAGCCAGAATTCCAGCTGCCGGCATTCCCCCTCTTCATGGTAAACCTTGTAAAATAAGAGAGAATAGCCATAAGTATTGAGATATAATGTGTAATAACAGCCCATAATGCAATAAATATTGATATAAAAGCATGATGCAAAATGGACGTCTCAACTAGCAGTGGCGGGAGGTCTATGGCAGGTAGGTCTGGGAGCCTTTCCTGCCACTGCTAGGCATTCTTGCAGTAGTGAAGGGGCAGAGGGCGAGGGCGATTAGATTGGGAGTTCGAGTGGCGGTGGTCTTCATCTGGGAGAATGGAAATGGAAGTGTAGGCGGCGCTTAGGTTCACGCGAGGGGCTGGGAAAGGGAAGCACTGGGATCACGCCGGCATGTGTGCTAATTCTTTTGTTTTCCACTGATAAATTTAAGAAGATAAATATTCCATTAGTACATAAACTTGGGCATTGATGTCTACTACACAACCTTCTTCTTGTAGACGTTGTTGGGCCTGCAAGTGCACAGGTTTGTAGGACAGTAGCAAATTTCCCTCATGTGGATGACCTAAGGTTTATCAATCCATGGGAGGCGTAGGATGAAGATGGTCTCTCTCAAGCAACCCTGCAACCAAATAACAAAGAGTCTCTTGTGTCCCCAACACACCCAATACAATGGTAAATTGTATAGGTGCACTAGTTCGGCGAAGAGATGGTGATACAAGTGCAATATGGAATGTAGATATAGGTATTTGTAAACTGAAAATATAAAAACAGCAAGGTAACTAACGGTAAAAGTGAGCGTAAACGGTATTGCAACGATAGGAAACAAGGCCTAGGGTTCATACTTTCACCAGTGCAAGTTCTCTCAACAATAATAACATAGATAGATCATATAACAAGCCCTCAACATGAAACAACGAGTCACTCTGAAGCCACTAATAGCGGAGAACAAACGTAGAGATTATGGTAGGGTACGAAACCACCTCAAAGTTATTCTTTCGGATCAATCTATAAAAGAGTTCATACTAGAATAACACCTTAAGATACAAATCAACCAAAACCCTAATGTCACCTAGATACTCCATTGTCACCTCAAGTATCCGTGGGCATGATTATACGATATGCATCACACAATCTCAGATTCATCCAACCAACATAAATGTACTTCAAAGAGTGCCCCAAAGTTTCTACCGGAGAGTCAAGAACGTGTGCCAACCCCTATGCATAAGTTCCCAATTTCACGAAACCCGCAAGTTGATCACCAAGACATACATCAAGTGTTCTCATAAAAGACTCAATCCGATAAGATTACTTCAAAAGGGGAAACTCAATTCATCACAAGAGAGTAGAGGGGGAGAAACATCATAAGATCCAACTACAATAGCAAAGCTCGGGATTCATCAAGATCGTGCCATAGAACACGAGAGAGAACACGAGAGAGAACACGAGAGAGAGAGAGATCAAACACATAACTACTGGTACATACCCTTAGCCCCGAGGGTGAACTACTGCCTCCTCGTCATGGATAGCGTCGGGATGATGAAGATGGCCACCGGTGATGGATCCCCCTCCGGCAGGGTACCGGAAAGGGGTCCCGATTGGTTTTTGGTGGTTTTGGAGGCTTGCAGCGGCGGAACTCCCGATCTATCTTCTGTTCTGGAAGTTTTAGGGTGCGTAGGTATATATGGGTGAAAGGAGAACGTCGGTGGAGCTACGGGGGGCCCACGAGGCAGGGGGCGCGCCCCCCACCCTTGTGAGCACCTCCCGTATCTTCTCACGTGGGGTCCAAGTCCATCAGGTGGGTTTCCTTCCAAAAATAACTTCTCCAGTTGATTTCGTTCCGTTTTGACTCCGTCTGATATTCCTTTTGCTCGAAACACTGAAATAGGCATAAAACAACAAATCTGGGTTGGGTCTCCGGTTAATAGATTAGTCCCAAAAATAATATAAAAGTGGATAATAAAGCCCCATATTGCCTAAAACAGTAGATAATATAGCATGGAGCAATCAAAAATTATAGATACATTGGAGACGTATCAAGCATCCCCAAGCTTAATTCCTGCTCGTCCTCGAGTAGGTAAATGATAAAAAGATATTTTTTGATGTGGAATGCTAGTTGGCATAATTTCAATGTAATTTTTCTTACTTGTGATATGAATATTCAGATCCATAAGATTCAAGACAAAAGTTCATATTGACATAAAAATAATAATACTTCAAGCATACTAACTAAGCAATCATGTCTTCTCAAAATAGCATGGCAAAAGAAAGTTCATCCCTACAAAATCATATAGTTAGTCTATGCTTCATTTTCGTCACATAAAGATGTTCCCAACTTCTATACCCCCGATGACAAGCCAAGCAATTGTTTCGTACTTAAATAAACTCAAACTTTTTCAAACTTCACGCAATACATGAGCGTGAGCCATGGATATAACACTATGGGTGGAATAGAATATGATGATGGTGATTGTGTGGAGAAGACAAAAAAGGAGAAAGTCTCACATTGACGAGGCTAATCAACGGGCTATGGAGATGCCCATCTATTGATGTCAACATGAGGAGTAGGGATTGCCATGCAACGGATGCACTAGAGCTATGAATGCTCAACAAAAGAAAACTAGTGGGTGTGCATCCAACTTGCTTGCTCATGAAGACCTAGGGCATTTTGAGGAAGCCCATCATAGGAATATACAAGCCAAGTTCTAAAATGAAAAATTCCCACTAGTATGAATAAGACAACTTATGAGACTCACTATATGAAAAACTTGGTGCTACTTTGAAGCACAATATATGAGACTCACTACATGAAGAACAAGGTGCTACTTTGAAGCACAATATATGAGACTCACTACATGAAGAACATGGTGCTACTTTGAATCACAAGTGTGGAATAAAGGATAGTAGCATTGCCCGCTTTTTTTTTGGGCCTTCTTTTTTTCTTTGGCCTTTCTCTTTTTTTTGGGGAAGAATGCTCTATTGAATGATGATCATCACACTTCTATTTATTTACAACTCAATGATTACAACTCGATACTAGAACATAGTATGACTCTATATGAATGCCTCCGACGGTGTACCGGGATGGTGCAATTAATCAAGAGTGACATGTATGAAAATTATGCATGGTGGCTTTTCCACAAATACGATGTCAACTACATGATCATGCACTGGTAATATGACAAAAGTAACGTATGTCATAATGATGATAAACGGAACGGTGGAAAGTTGCATGGCAATATATCTCGGAATGGCTATGGAAATGCCATGATAGGTAGGTATGGTGGCTGTTTTGAGGAATATATAAGGAGGTTTATGTGTGATAGAGCGTATCATATCACGGGGTTTGGATGGACCGGTGAAGTTTGCACCAACTCTCAAGGTGAAAAATGGCAATGCACGGTACCGAAGAGGCTAGCAATGGCGGAAAGGTAAAAGTGCGTATAATCCATGGACTCAACATTAGTCAAAAGAACTCATATACTTATTGCAAAAATTTAGAAGTCATCAAAAATCAAGTACTATGCGCATGCTCCTAGGGGGATAGATTGGTAGGAAAAGACCATCGCTCGTCCCCGACCGCCACTCATTAGGATGCACAAGCCAGGTACACTTCCTGTTTCAAATTTGTTACACAACTTTAACCATATGTGTATGCTATGGGACTTGTTAACTTCAACACAAGCATTCTTTAAATTCATAATGACCCAACTAGCATGACTTTAATATCACTACCTCCATATCTCTCAAAACAATTATCAAGTATCAAACTTTTCTTAGTATTCAACACACTCATAAGAATCCTTACAAATCTTGTATGCATAGCATATTAGAACTAAGCACACTACCATGCTATTTAAGACTCTGAGAATAATCTAAGTGAAGCATGAGAGATCATCTATTTATTTAAAATAAAACTACCACCATGCTCTAAAAGATATGAGTGAAGTACTAGAGCAAAAACAAACTACTCCGAAGGATATAAGTGAAGATCAATGAGTAGCTAAATAATTATGTAACTATGAGAAGACTCTCTCTCATTAAATAATTTCAGATCTTGATATTTTATTCTAACAGCAAGAAAAGCTAAAGAAAACTACATTGCAAGGATAGCACAACTCATGTGAAGAAGCTAAAACTAAGGATCAACCGATACTAACCGATAGTTGTTGAAGAAGAAAGGTGGGATGCCTACCAGGGCATCCCCAAGCTTAGATGCTTGAGACTTCTTGAAATATTATCTTGGGGTGCGTTGGGAATCCCCAAGCTTGAACTTTTGTGTCTCCTTAATTCCTCTCATATCATGGTTTCTCTTCTTTTTATCAAAAGCTTCATTCACAACAAACTCAACAAGAACTCGTGAGATAGGTTAGTATAAACCAATGCAAACGTTATCATTTTCTACTATAACAAATCACTAAAATTATTATTCAACATTGCATACTAAATGCCTATGCATATTTAATACTCCTATCCTCAAATAGAATCATTAAACAAGCAAACATATGCAAACAATGCAAACATAACAGCAATCTGCCAGAACAGTACAGTCTGTAAAGAATGCAAGATTCATCATACTTACCTAACTACAAAAATTATTAACTAAAATTCCCACTGTAATAAATTTATCATAGATCATTATGCAAAAAGATTCAACACTATACCACTCTCTTAATTTTATAGAGAATTTTCGCAACAGCGGTAAACTTTCTGTTTTCAAACAGCAACATGCATACTTGCAAAATAAGCATGGCAAAGCCTATCCTTGACATTTTTATTGAAACTAAAGATGCAAAACATTATTCTAACTAACATAAAGTAAAAAAAAACAAAATGACATGACTCTCTAAGCAAAACACATATCATGTGGTGAATAAAAATATAGCTCCAAGTAAAGTTACCGATGAACGAAGACGAAAGAGGGGAGGCCTTCTGGGGCATCCCCAAGCTTAGGCTATTGTTTGTTCTTGAATATTATCTTGGGGTTCCTTGGGCATCCCCAAGCTTAAGCTCTTGCCACTCCTTATTCCGTAGTCCATCGAATCTTTACCCAAAACTTGAAAACTTCACAACACAAAACTTAACAGAAAACTCGTGAGCTCCGTTAGCGAAAGAAAACAAAAGACCACTTCAAGGTACTGTAATGAACTCATTCTTTCTTTATATTGGTTTTAAACCTACTGTATTCCAACTTCTCTATGATATATAAACTATTTTACTAGCCATAGAGTCATCAAAATAAGCAAACAACACAATGAAAACAGAATCTGTCAAAAACAGAACAGTCTGTAGTAATCTGTAACTAACGCAGACTTCTGGAACTCCAAAAATTCTAAAATAAATTGGTGGACCTGATTAATTTGTCTAGTAATCATTTGAAAAAAGAATGAACTAAATAGCACTCTCCAGTAAAATATTCTAGCTAATCTCGTGAGCGCTAAAGTTTCTGTTTTTTACAGCATGATCATAAAGACTTCACCCAAGTCTTCCCAAAGGTTCTACTTGGCACATACAATTATTAAAACATAAAACCACATCTAAACAGAATCTAGATGGATTATTTATTCCTAAACAGAACCAAAAAGCAAGAAATTGAAATAAAATTGGGTTGCCTCCCAACAAGCGCTATCGTTTAACGCCCCTAGCTAGGCATTATGATTTAAATGATGCTCACATAAAAGATAAGAATTACAACATAAAAAGAGCATCATGAAGAATATGACTAGCACATTTAAGTCTAACCCACTTCCTATGCATAGGGATTTTGTCAGCAAACAACTTATGGGAACAATAATCAACTAGCATAGGAAGGTAAAACAAGCATAGTTTCAAGATTTTAAGCACATAGAGAGGAAACTTGATATTATTGCAATTCCTACAAGCATATATTCCTCCCTCATAATAATTTTCAGTAGCATCATGAATGAATTCAACAATATAACCAGCACCTAAAGCATTCTTTTCATGATCTACAAGCATAGAAAATTAACTACTCTCCACATAAGCAAAATTCTTCTCATGAATAGTAGTGGGAGCAAACTCAACAAAAAAACTATCATGTGATTGCAAATTAAGATCAAGATGACAATTTTCATGGTTATCATTATTCTTTAAAGCATACGTGTCATCACAATAATCATCATATATAGGAGGCATGCTTTCATCATAGTAAATTTGCTCATCAAAGCTTGGGGGACAAAAAATATCATCTTCATGAAACATAGCTTCCCCAAGCTTGTGGCTTTGCATATCATTAGCATCATGGATATTCAAGGAATTCATACTAACAACATTGCAATCATGATCATCATTCAAAGATTTTATGCCAAGTATTCTATGTAATTCTTCTTCTAGTACTTTGGCACAATTTTCCTTTCCATCATTCTCACGAAAGATATTAAAAAGATGAAGCGTATGAGACAAACTCAATTCCATTTTTTTGTAGTTTTCTTTTATAAACTAGACTAGTGCTAAAACAAGAAACAAAAAGATTCGATTGCAAGATCTAAAGATATACCTTCACTTACCTAGCCTCCCTGGCAACAGCGCCAGAAAGGAGCTTGATGTCTACTACACAACCTTCTTCTTGTAGACGTTGTTGGGCCTGCAAGTGCACAGGTTTGTAGGACAGTAGCAAATTTCCCTCAAGTGGATGACCTAAGGTTTATAAATCTGTGGGAGGCGTAGGATGAAGATGGTCTCTCTCAAGCAACCCTGCAACCAAATAACAAAGAGTCTCTTGTGTCCCCAACACACCCAATACAATGGTAAATTGTATAGGTGCGCTAGTTCGGCGAAGAGATGGTGATACAAGAGCAATATGGAAGGTAGATATAGGTATTTGTAAACCGAAAATATAAAAACAGCAAGGTAACTAACGGTAAAAGTGAGCGTAAACGGTATTGCAATGATAGGAAGCAAGGCCTAGGGTTCATACTTTCACTAGTGCAAGTTCTCTCAACAATCTTATATTTACTAATTGGAGGCACCATACGAATCACCACGTTAATCCTAGAAGTTAAACAAACATGTCCATTAGATCTCCTAATTAGTTATTTATGACCGTCGGATGATGTATCTCAGAGTCCTACCCCTTTTTCCCACCTCCCATGCGAACAACCCTTAAAAAATACATACTACGAAAGAAAAACACTGCCTCCCCACGTCCTGCACTCCTGATACTCGATATCTCACGTGTAGTTAAGGCCGCCATGCCCCTCCTCCTGTTCTTTCATGGCCCCAAGGAAGATTTGGTCCTGCCCTCCTATCCATCTCTCCTAGGCTGCTCGAGTTCTTTAGCGAGTGCCTCAACAACGACGTCCAGGGGGGATCTTCATCGGGTAAAAAGGGAGCAGTGCCCTGCAGTGCCAGGGAATTGGAAACCCTAGCAGCCGAACTCATGGACAAGTGTGTGGTAATGGGTAAGCGATGCAGAGACTGCTTGACGTAAGAAGGAGAAGGACAGAGAACAACCGAACTTTGATCCTAATGGATCGGTCGTCATTAGAGGTTAGACGCCTATGGCGACTCTCCCCCATCTTCCTCTTTATTGGATACAGAAGTAAGAAAATTTCGCCAGCGACAACTTAATTTCCTGATTCCTAAAGTTCCAGTGCTTCACCCCTTCATCTCTCTTGCCTAATCTGGCCATCTGCCAATATAACAGATCCTTTTGGAGTCATGCACAATCAGAAATCTAGGCACGTAATCATCGAATAATAATGATAGCTAAATAATGTAGGAGACATGAGACTCCATCTTTTAATTTTGTATCTCCCAATCCTTCTTCAACGTCAGGTAGTAAAACATATTAGCTACATGCCTGTAATATTTCCATGGAAAAATAGACAAGCTGAAGGCTATATGTTAAGTCCATCTATTTTCTAATGTTTTATAAAGATAGATGAAGCAGTTTGACGATCTGAAGAATCATCGCTCTAACCCATGAACCATTCAGCAGTAGATAAATGTGATCAATATATACGTACAGTTTCAACTGATGACTCCACAAACATATGTATGAATCGTCCAGCAGGGAAACACCATACTCGAGCATCAACATGCATATCTGTGTACTGGCTGTATTCACGTGTGTCTTGACCACACCTCCATTCTCAATGGTCCAAGGAGACATCTCGCCTCCTCAACTCCGATTAGTAGTGGCCCGATTAACTGTTGCTGCATCCGGTTCTTAGATTATGCAATAAACATAGTCTCTGCATCCGGTTCTTAACTGATTGTGTTTGGGATACCTCCTTTCTCACTGATGTACTGGTGATCCACGTTTCCATATTGCAGCATTCAATTTTCTAAGATAATCTTGCAACTTCTGTCCCGTGTACAACTGAACAGAGAAGCATATGATATCTGATATTGTGGTCTCAAGCTATATATTTCTGTATTTGTTGGGTACATACTCAAAAAATGTCCACCAGACCAGATCAAAGGAAGCAATTTATTTTTCTACAAATTTAATGTGGAGGAGAGTCTATTCACCACCCGCAGATTCTGTGATAAATTTGTCTGCGGGAGAAAATGGTGTGTAGTCAGCAATAACAAGACATGATCATCAGGTCTGAGAGAGAGAGGGAGATATCAGAAGTATGTGGTATCTAGTTCTCTACAAGCACCTAAGACGCATTGACTTTTTATGTTGATTTGCATTTGAGGTTTCATGGGTTGTTGATATTCCATTTTAACTGTTGCTTTTATAAAAATGGTTGCTGCCAAATCATGCATTATAGAACAAAAAGGTTAAGGATACGAGTAACGTTCTTTCTTTACAATTATATGGTGACATATCTTATATCTTATAGAACAATTAGAGGCACCATTGAAGGGCTCCAGGTTTAATCATGTAAAACCAAATTATACCCGTTCGATATCTTGAGTAATGCCAATCTAACCATACATCATTATTTGCAGGAGTGCCCACTAGTAGAAAACAGGGCAATGGTAAAGGCCCGGCCAGCCCATTAGTCCCGGTTCAATACAAAACCGGGACCAATGGGGGCATTGGACCCGGTTCATGAGCCCCGGGGGCCGGCCGGGCAACGTGGGCCATTGGTCCCGGTTGGTGGGACGAACTGGGACCAATGGGCCTTGCTCCTGGCCAACCACCATTGGTCCCGGTTGGTGGGACGAACCGGGACCAAAGGCTGCCCTTTAGTCCCGGTTCGAGTCACCAACCGGGACAAATTAGTTGCCTATATATACCCCTCGCCCGCGAGCAGAGCACTCCCAGTGCTCTGTTTTTCGTGGCAGGCGAGGGGAGAGCTTTGTTGTGCTCTAGCTCACCTCCTATGCACACGAGGTTTTCGATGGAATGCCCAAGCCACACTACTAAAGCTTTCTCCTCTCCAAGCTCGACCTCCAAGCTCCATTTTCTTAATATTTGTCTAGGTTTAGCGGTCCGTCACGTCCCGTCCCCATCTTCACCGCCGTCGATCGCCCGCGCCGATCTCGTCGCCGGCACCACCGTGGTGAGCCTCTTGTTCTTATCTTATCTTCTTTCTGAAAGGAAAAAAAAATTCTTACTTGTATGTTTATATAGATACTTGTATAATTTTCTTAGTTTTGTTATTGCATCTTATATAGTGCGATGGTTTTGGTATCCGCCCCCGTCGGCCCTCGTCCTGTCTATGATTTGGATGTGCTATATATTATCTTTTCATAACTATTGGTTCATTTATTGTTTACGACAATTATGCCGACCAACGTGACATAGATTTTATTTATCTAGGAGGTTGTTGAACCGGAAATTCCAACCGACCCTATCGTCAAAAGGTTAAATTTAGTTGAAGAAGAAAACAATTTGTTGAAGGAAAAAATTAGAAAAATTGAGGAGGAGAAGATGATATTGGAGTTGCATGTTGCGGATGTCGTCGATGATCACAAGATCAAGATGGATGCAATGCGCTTGAAGATTAGAAAGATTAGAAAATATGCCATTCATACCGAGGCTTGGTATCATTATGCCGTTGGATCAGTTGTTACATTGGTTGCGATTATGATCGCATTTGTTTTCGCATTGAAATGTTTTACATAGTTTCAGTGTATGGTTTAATTAATTTTGATGCTCTGCAGAGCTTTATGTTGTTAGATGAAAACTATGTATGTACTTTGGTTTTAATGTGATGATGAACTTCTATTAATTTGGTCACTTAATTATCTATTCATGATGTCATGTAATGATTTTTGACACACTTAATTATATATAATGCACGCAGATGAACCGGGAATGGATGTACGGTTCAAGACACACCTCCGAGTACATTAAGGGCGTGCATGATTTTCTCGAAGTGGCTGAGGCAAACAAGCAGAATGGTTTTATGTGTTGTCCATGCCCTGTATGTGGGAATACAAAATGCCTTAATGTCTTATGGTTCGGCCCTCGTAATAATTAAAAATAGCAACAATAAGTTTTTTGTTGTAAGTAGAAACAAAATAAAATAAATAAAGCAAGAAAGAAAACAAAAAATGGAAAAAACAAAAGAAAATAAATAATGCAGAAAACAAAACAAAAAAACTGAAAAAAATTAAAATAGCAACAATAAGTAAAGAAAACAAAAAACAAAAAAATTGCCACCTACTGGGCCACCACAACCTGAATACGACTAGAAACCCATCCATGGGCCAGGATTCAGGCACACAGCAGGGCCAGCAGGCCCATCAGGCATAGAAGTAACAAGTAGGCCCGTAAGCCTGAAATGGAGAGGAGGTTGAGAGGGGTGCGGCAGTGGGGCTTATAAACCACTGCGCGCCCCTCTCAACTAGCGAGGTGGGACTAAACTTTGGCCCCGACGCGGGCAGCACAGGGGCCTTTGGTCCCGGTTGGTGGCACCAACCGGGACTAAAGGGGGGGCATTGGTACCGGTTCGTGGCACCAACCGGTACCAAAGGCGGCCGCTTCCCACCCTTTGGGCTGCCGAAAAAGAGGCCTTTGGTCCAGGTTGGTGGCACGAACCGGGACAAAAGGGGGGCATTAGTCTCGGTTGGTGCCACGAACCGGGACCAAAGCCTTTGCTATATAAGCAAACACTTTGCAAAAATTCAGAATCTCATCGCCAGTTGCCCCCCCGACGACGCCGACCCTCCTCGACGCCGCCAGGCTGCTCCACCTCGCCGTCGCCACCGCCGCCAAGGCCGTCGCCCCCAACCCGCGCCGTCATCGTCGCCGGCCTCCCTGAGCCAGCGTCGTCCTCGTCGCCGACCTCCTGAGCCAGCGCGCCCGCCTCCGCCCGCCGCCCGAGCCCGAGCCCCTCGTCCGTCGTCCCTCCCCAGCTGGCTCCTCGCTGCCCCCACCGTTGCCATCGTCATCTAGCCGCCCCCGCTATGAGCCGCCGCGTCGCACCGGCTCTGTTTTTTCACTTATATTAGTTTAATTTTTTTGTTCATATATATATAATGCATATGTGTATGTATGTGGCTATGTGTATGTAGATGTTCAAAATGTATAAAAAAATTGTTCAGAGCATGTTTTTCTTCATATATGTATTTTTTGTTCATATGTCTATTAATGTTTTTTTCTATTCATAGATTTTTTTTGGTGATATTAATTATTGTAGAAATATGCAAATGTTTGTATATTCATATGAACAATGCATTAGCCAAGACCTTTGTTTTTTTCGAAATTTTCTATTTGAACATTTTTTTAAAACAAGCAATACTAAAATAATGAGAGGAAAAAGGAAAATACGAAGAGTAAGAAAGGAGAAGAAGAGGAGAGGAAGAAGAGGAGAAATAAATAAGAAGAGGAAATAAGAAGAAAAAGAAGAGGAGAAGAAGAAAGGAATAGAGGAGAAGAAGAAAAATAGAAAATTTCTATTTTTCTTCTTCTCCTCTATTCCTTTCTTCTTCTCCTCTTTTTTTTTCTTGTTTTTTTTCTTCTTCCTCTTGTCTTCCTTTTCCTTATTTTCCTTTCTCGCGAGAAGAAGAAAAAGAAGAGTAGAAGAAGAAGAAAGGAATAGAGGAGAAAGAAGAAACTTCAACACGAGGGGGGTACCGATTACCCCTCCCCGATAACATTATTTTCCCATTTATATGTATGTCGCGTCATTGTCGATATAACCCCCTCTCGACCGTGAGGGGCGGTCGATATTGAAGGAAATATGCCCTAGAGGCAATAATAAAGTTATTATTTATTTCCTCATATCATGATAAATGTTTATTATTCATGCTAGAATTGTATTAACCAGAAACATGATACATGTGTGAATACATAGACAAACATATAGTCACTACTATGCCTCTACTTGACTAGCTCATTAGTCAAAGATGGTTATGTTTCCTAACCATAGACATGTGTTGTCATTTGATTAATGGGATCACATCATTAGGAGAATGATGTGATTGACATGACCCATCCCGTTAGCTTAGCACTTGATCGTTTAGTATTCTGCTATTGCTTCCTTCATGACTTATACATGTTCCTGTAACTATGAGAATTGTGTAACTCCCGTTTACCGGAGGAACACTTTGGGTCCTACCAAACGTCACAACGTAACTGGGTGATTATAAAGGAGTACTACAGGTGTCTCGGAAGGTACATGTTGAGTTAACATAATTCGAGATTAGGTTTTGTCACTCCGATTGTCGGAGAGGTATCTCTGGGCCCTCTCGGTAATGCTCATCACATAAGCCTTGCAAGCATATAACTAATGAGTTAGTTATGAGATGAAGTATTACAGAACGAGTAAAGAGACTTGCCGGTAACGAGATTGAACTAGGTATTGGATACCGACGATCGAATCTCGGGCAAGTAACACACCGATGACAAAGGGAACAACGTATGTTGTTATGCGGTTTGACCGATAAAGATTTTCGTAGAATATGTAGGAGCCAATATGGGCATCCAGGTCCCGCTATTGGTTATTGACCAGAGACATGTCTCGGTCATGTCTACATCGTTCTCGAACCGTAGGGTCCGCACACTTAAGGTTTCGATGACAATTATATTATGAGTTTATGTATTTTGATGTACCGAATATTGTTTGGAGTCCCGGATGTGATCACGGACATGACGAGGAGTCTCGAAATGGTCGAGACATAAAGATTGATATATTGGACGGATATATTTGGACACCGGAAAGGTTCCGGAAGAGTTTGTAGCTCCGGGAGGTTACCGGAACCCCCCGGGAGGTATATGGGCCTTATTGGGCCCATGTAGGAGGATGGGAGAAGGAGCAAGGGAGGGGGGCGCGCCCCCCCAAGCCCAATCCGAATTGGGGAGGGGGACGGCCCCCCCTTTCCTTTCTCCTTCCCCCTCTTCCTTTCCTACTACTAGTACTCCTTCCTACTACTAGTACTCCTTCCTTCCCCCTCCAAATAAGATAAGGAAAAACAGGGGAAACCTACTTGGAGTAGGTTTCCTCCTCCCATGGCGCGCCCCCTCCTTGGGCCGGCCACCTCCTCCCTCCCTCCTTTATATACAGGGGTAGGGGGCACCCTAGGGCACACAAGTTGATCATTTATCGTTCCTTAGCCGTGTGCGGTGCCCTCCTCCACGATATTACACCTTGGTCATATTGTAGCGTTGCTTAGGCGAAGCCCTGCGACAGGAGAACATCAAGATCGTCACCACACCGTCATGCTGATGAAACTCCCCCTCGGCGCCTCTACTGGATTGGAGATCGAGGGTGCGTCATCGAGCTGTACGTGTGTCAAGAACTCGAAGGTGCCGGAGTAACGGTGCCTAGATCGGTTGAACCGGGAAGACGTACGACTACTTCCACTACGCTGTGTCAACGCTTCCGCTTCGGTCTACGAGGGTACGTAGACAATACTCTCCCCTCGTTGCTATATCATCACCATGATCTTGCATGTGCGTAGGAATTTTTTTGAAATTACTATGTTCCCCAACAGTGGCATCCGAGCCTAGGTTTTTATGGTTTGATGTTATATGCACGAGTAGAACACAAGTGAGTTGTGGACGATATAAGTCATACTGCCTACCAGCATGTCATACTTTGGTTCAGCGGTATTGTTGGATGAAGCGGCCCGGACCGACATTACGCGTACGCTTACGCGAGACTGGTTTTACCGCCGTGCTTTGCACACAGGTGACTAGCGGGTGTCAGTTTCTCCAACTTTAGTTGAACCGAGTGTGGCTATGCCCGGTCCTTGTGAAGGTTAAAACAGAGTCTATTTGACAAACTATCGTTGTGGTTTTGATGCGTAGGTGAGATTGGTTCTTGCTTAAGCCCGTAGCAGCCACGTAAAATTTGCAACAACAAAGTAGAGGACGTCTAACTTGTTTTTGCCGGGGCATGTTGTGATGTGATATGGTCAAGATGTGATGAGATATAATTTGTTGTATGAGATGATCATGTTTCGTTGAAGTTATCGGCAACTGGCAGAAGCTCTATGGTTGTCTCTTTGTTGCATAAGATACAAGTGCCAAATAATTGCTTTACTTTATCGCTATGCGATAGCAATAGTTGCAAGAGCAATAGTTGGTGAGACGACCATGTGATGACACATTGATATAGATCAAGATGATGAAGATCATGGTGTCGTGTCGGTGACGATAGAGATCATGACAGTACTTTGGAGATGGAGATCAAAGGCGCAAGATGATCATGGCCATATCATGTCACATATTTTGACTGCATATGATGTTTATCTGCTATACATCTTATTATGTTTTGTTTGACAGTAGCATTTTAAGATGATCTCTCACTAATTATCAAGAAGTGTTCTCCCTGAGTATGCACCGTTGCGAAAGTTCTTCGTGCTGAGACACCACGTGATGATCGGGTGTGATAGGCTCTACGTTCAAATACAACGGGTGCAAAACAGTTGCACACGCGGAATACTCACGTTATACTTGACGAGCCTAGCATATACAGATATGGCCTCGGAACACGGAGACCGAAAGGTCGAGCGTGAATCATATAGTAGATATGATCAACATAGAGATGTTCACCATTGATACTACTCCATCTCACGTGATGATCGGACATGGTTTAGTTGATTTGGATCACGTGATCACTTAGATGACTAGAGAGATGTCTATCTAAGTGGAAGTTCTTAAGTAATATGATTAAATGAACTTTAATTTATCATGAACTTAGTCCTAGTAGTATTTTGCAAATTATGTTGTAGATCAATAGCTCGCGTTGTTGCTTTCATATGTTTATTTTGATATGTTCCTAGAGAAAACTGTGTTGAAAAATGTTAGTAGAAATGTTGCGGATTTGATCCGTGATCTGAGGTTAATCCTCATTGCTGCACAGAAGAATTATGTCCTTGATGCGCCGCTAGGTGACAGACCTATTGCAGGAGCAGATGCAGACGTTATGAACGTTTAGCTAAGCTCAATATGATGACTACTTGATAGTTTAGTGCACCATGCTTAACGTCTTAGAATCGGGACTTCAAAGACGTTTTTGAACGTCATGGACCATATAAGATGTTCCAAGAGTTGAAGTTAATATTTCAAGCAAATACCCGAGTTGAGAGATATGAAGTCTCCAACAAGTTCTATAGCTAAAAGATGGAGGAGAATCGCTCAACTAGTGAGCATGTGCTCAGATTGTCTGGGTACTTCAATCGCTTGAACCAAGTGGGAGTTAATCTTCCAAATAAGATAGTGATCGACAGAATTCTCTAGTCACCATCACTAAAGTTACTAGAACTTCGAGATGAACTATAGTATGCAAGGGATGACGAAAATGATTCCCGAGCTCTTCGTGATGTTGAAATCGATGAAGGTAGAAATCAAGAAAAGAGCATCAAGTGTTGATGGTTAACAAGATCACTAGTTTCAAGAAAAAGGCAAAGGAAAAAAAGGGGAACTTCAAGAAGAACGGCAAGCAAGTTGCTGCTCAAGTGAAGAAACCCAAGTCTGGTCCTAAGCCTGAGACTAAGTGCTTCTACTGCAAAGAGACTGGTCACTGGAAGAGGTACTACCCCAAGTGATTGGCGGATAAGAAGGATGGCAAAGTGAACATAAGTATATTTGATATACATGTTATTGATGTGTACTTTACTAGTGTTTATAGCAACTCCTCGGTATTTGATACTAGTTCAGTTGCTAAGATTAGTAACTCGAAACGGAGTTGCAGAATAAACAGAGACTAGTTAAAGGGTGAAGTGACGATGTGTGTTGGAAATAGTTCCAAGATTGATATGATCATCATCGCACACTCCCTATACTTTCGGGATTAGTGTTAAACCTAAATAAGTGTTATTTGGTGTTTGCGTTGAGCATGAATATGATTTCATCATGTTTATTGCAATACGGTTATTCATGTAAGTTAGAGAATAATTGTTGTTCTGTTTACATGAATAAAACCTTCGATGGTCATACACCCAATGAACATAGTTTGTTGGATCTCGATCGTAGTGATACACATATTCATAATATTGATGCCAAAAGATGCAAAGTTAATAATGATAGTGCAACTTATTTGTGGCACTGCCGTTTGGGTCATATCGGTATAAAGCGCATGAAGAAACTCCATAAAGATGGATTTTTGGAATCACTTGGTTATGAATCATTTGATGCTTGCGAACCGTGCCTTTTGGGCAAGATGACTAAAACTCCGTTCTCCGGAACAATGGAGCGAGCAACTGACTTATTGGAAATAATACATACTGATGTATGCGATCCGATGAGTGTTGAGGCTCGCGGTGGGTATCGTTATTTTCTGACCTTCACAGATGATTTGAGCAGATATTGGTATATCTGCTTGATGAAACATAAGTCTGAAATATTTGAAAGGTTCAAAGAATTTCAGAGTGAAGTGGAAAATCGTCGTAACAAGAAAATAAAGTTTCTGCGATCTGATCACGGAGACAAATATTTGAGTTACGAGTTTGGTCTTCAATTAAAACAATGTGGAATAGTTTCACAGCTCACGCCACCTGGAACACCACATCATTATGGTGTGTCCGAACGTCGTAACCGCACTTTATTTGATATGGTGCGATCTATGATGTCTCTTATCAGTTTACCACTATCGTTTTGGGGTTATGCATTAGAGACAGCTGCATTCACGTTTAAAATAGGGCACCATCTAAATCCGTTGAGACGACACCGTATGAACTATGGTTTAGCAGTAAACTTAAGCTGTTGTTTCTTAAAGTTTGGGGCTGCGATGCTTATGTGAAAAAGTTTCATCCTGATAAGCTCGAACCCAAATCGGAGAAGTGCGTCTTCATAGAATACCCAAAGGAAATTGTTGGGTACACCTTCTATCACAGATCCGAAGGCAAGATATTTGTTGCTAAAATGGATCCTTTCCAGAGAAGGAGTTTCTCTCGAAAAAAGTGAGTGGGAGGAAAGTAGAACTTGATGAGGTAACTGTACCTGCTCCCTTATTGGAAAGTAGTTCATCACAGAAATCAGTTCCTGTGACAAATACACCAATTAGTGAGGAAGCTAATGATATTGATCATGAAACTTCAGATCAAGTTACTACAGAACCTCGTAGGTCTTCCAGAGTAAGATCCGCACTGAGTGGTGTAGTAATCATGTTCGGAAGTCATGTTACTAGACCATGATGAACCTACGAACTATGAGGAAGCGATGATGAGCCCAGATTCCGCGAGATGGCTTGAGGCCATAAAATCTGAGATATGATCCATGTATGACAACAAAGTATGGACTTTGATTGACTTGCTCGATGATCAGCAAGCCATGTTAAATGAATAGGATCTTCAAGAGGAAGACGGACACTGATAGTAGTGTTACTATCTACCAAGCTCGACTTGTTGCGAAAGGTTTTCAACAAGTTCAAGGTGTTGAATACGATGAGATTTTCTCACAGATCGATGCTTAAGTCTGTCTCGAATCATGTTAGCAATTGCCACATTTTATGAAATCGGCAAATGGATGTCAAAAACTGCATTCCTTAATGGATTTATAAAAGAAGAGTTGTATATGATGCAACCAGAAGGTTTTGTCAATCCTAAAGGTGCTAACAAAATGTGCAAGCTCCAGCGATTCATCTATGGACTGGTGCAAGCATCTCGGAGTTGGAATATACGCTTTGATAAGTTGATCAAAGCATATAGTTTTATATGGACTTACGATGAAGCCTGTATTTACAATAAAGTGAGTGGGAGCACTACAGCCTTTTCGATTAGTATATGTGAGTGACATATTGTTGATCGAAATGATGTAGAATTTTTCTCGCAAAGCATAAAAGAGTGTTTTAAAGGAGTTCTTTAAAAGGAAAAGACCTCAGTAAAAGCTACTTACATATTGAGCATCAAGATCTATTGAGATAGATCAAGACGCTTGATAAGATTTTCAATGAGTACATACCTTGGCAAGATTTTGAAATAGTTCAAAATGGAGCAGTCAAAGAAAGAGTTCTTGCTGTGTTGCAAAGGTATGAAATTGAGTAAGACTCAAATCCCGACCACAGCGAGAAAATAGAAAGAGAATGAAAATTCATTCCTATACCTCATCATAGGTTCTATAAAGTATGCTATGCTATGTACCGGACCTATTGTATACCTTGCTCTGAATTTGGCAAGAGAGTACAATAGTGATCTAGGAGTAGATCATTGGACATTGGTCAAGAATATCCTTAGTAAGGACTAAGGATATGTTTCTCGATTATGGAGGTGATAAAGAGTTTGTTGTAAAAGTTACATCAGTGCAAACTTTTACACCGATCCGAATGACTCTAAGTCGCAACCTGGATACATATTGAAAGTGGGAGCAATAAGCTAGAGTAGCTCCGTGCAGAGCATTGTGGACATCAAATATTTGCAAAATACATACGGCTCTGAATGTGACAGACCCGTTGACTAAGCTTTTCTCACGAGCAAAACATGATCACACCTTAGTACTCTTTGGGTGTTAATCACATAGCAATGTGAACTAGATTATTGACTCTAGTAAACCCTTTGGATGTTGGTCACATGATGATGTGAACTATGGGTGTTAATCATATACAGATATGAATATTGGTGTTAAATCACATGGCGATGTGAACTAGATTATTGACTCTAGTGCAAGTGGGAGACTGAAGGAAATATGCCCTAGAGGCAATAATAAAGTTATTATTTATTTCCTCATATCATGATAAATGTTTATTATTCATGCTAGAATTGTATTAACCGGAAACATGATACATGTGTGAATACATAGACAAACATATAGTCACTAGTATGCCTCTACTTGACTAGCTCATTAGTCAAAGATGGTTATGTTTCCTAACCATAGACATGTGTTGTCATTTGATTAATGGGATCACATCATTAGGAGAATGATGTGATTGACATGACCCATCCCGTTAGCTTAGCACTTGATCGTTTAGTATTCTGCTATTGCTTCCTTCATGACTTATACATGTTCCTGTAACTATGAGAATTGGGTAACTCCCGTTTACCGGAGGAACACTTTGGGTACTACCAAACGTCACAACGTAACTGGGTGATTATAAAGGAGTACTACAGGTGTCTCCGAAGGTACATGTTGAGTTAGCTAAATTCGAGATTAGGTTTTGTCACTCCGATTGTCGGAGAGATATCTCTAGGCCCTCTCGGTAATGCTCATCAAATAAGCCTTGCAAGCATATAACTAATGAGTTAGTTATGAGATGAAGTATTACAGAACAAGTAAAGAGACTTGCCGGTAACGAGATTGAACTAGGTATTGGATACCGACGATCGAATCTCGGGCAAGTAACATACCGATGACAAAGGGAACAACGTATGTTGTTATGCGGTTTGACCGATAAAGATCTTCGTAGAATATGTAGGAGCCAATATGGGCATCTAGGTCCCGCTATTGGTTATTGACCAGAGACATGTCTCGGTCATGTCTACACCATTCTCGAACCGTAGGGTCCGCACACTTAAGGTTTCGATGACAATTATATTATGGGTTTATGTATTTTGATGTACCGAAGTTTGTTCGGAGTCCCGGATGTGATCACGGACATGACGAGGAGTCCCGAAATGGTCGAGACATAAAGATTGATATATTGGACAGATATATTTGGACACCGGAAAGGTTCCGGAAGAGTTTGGAGCTACGGGAGGTTACCGGAACCCCCCGGGAGGTATATGGGCCTTATTGGGCCCATGTAGGAGGATGGGAGGAGGAAGGGAGGGGGCGCGCCCCCCCAAGCCCAATCCGAATTGGGGAGGGGGGCCGGCCCCCCCTTTCCTTTCTCCTTCCCCCTCTTCCTTTCCTACTACTAGTACTCCTTCCTACTACTAGTACTCCTTCCTTCCCCCTCCAAATAAGATAAGGAAAAGAGGGGAAACCTACTTGGAGTAGGTTTCCTCCTCCCATGGCGCGCCCCCTCCTTGGGCCGGCCACCTCCTCCCTCCCTCCTTTATATACGGGGGTAGGGGGCACCCTAGGGCACACAAGTTGATCATTGATCGTTCCTTAGCCGTGTGCGGTGCCCTCCTCCACGATATTACACCTCGGTCAAGTTGATCATTGATCATTCCTTAGCCGTGTGCGGTTCCTTAGGCGAAGCCCTGCGACAGGAGAACATCAAGATCGTCACCACGCCGTCGTGCTGACGAAACTCCCCCTCGGCGCCTCTACTGGATTGGAGATCGAGGTGCGCCATCGAGCTGTACGTGTGTCAAGAACTCGGAGGTGCCGAGCAGCGGTGCTGGATCGGTTGAACCGGAAGACGTACGACTACTTCCACTACGCTGTGTCAACGCTTCCGCTTCGGTCTACGAGGGTACGTAGACAACACTCTCCCCTCGTTGCTGTATCATCACCATGATCTTGCATGTGCGTAGGAAATTTTTTGAAATTACTACGTTCCCCAACAGATATATATACCCCCTCTCGATCGTGACAACTTATATAACGGCAGCACCCCCCTTGGCCCTCTCACTCGACCAAAACTCTCGAGGACACCGAAACCCTAGAGAGAAAACGATGTTGATCTCCTACCCCCTCCCGCCGCGCCACTACCCGACAAATTAACTCTCTCGAGGCCACCCAAATTAACCATTGAAGCGTTGTGTCGAGGCGACCCCAAACCCTAGAGAGAAAACGATGTTGGTCTCCTACCCCCTCCGCCGCGCCCCTACCCGATAAATTAACTCTCTCGAGGCCACCCAAACTAACTTGATTCCTTATTGTGATTAGCTAGCTAGTTCTACGTTTTCCACTAATATATATATATATATATATATATATCCATCTGTACCATGTTTGAATAATAATTGACATGTTGTAAATATTTGCAGAAACTATGGAGCACTCCTGAGACAAAGAAACAGAAGCGATGTTGGGGCACATAATCGCACAAGGAAGTGATGATGTTGCGTCATTTCTCAACGACACCGTACTGGGTGAAGAAGAGGGCTATGTTCATGATGGCTTGGACCCATTAATGCTGGTATAAGAAGAGGACTATGTTCATGATGGCTCCGGTGACACAATGGAGGTACAAGCAGAAGGAGACCGTGCTGACTGCTCCGGTGAGCGAACCGAGTCCGGCCAGGTATATATATATTAGTTAAGCCTGTGCTGACTAGTTAATTGATGCATCCATTGTTTTGGTATATGTACACATATTAATTACTCTCGTCTTTTTCCTTATAATTTCTAGCCCTCCGGATTGAGCACAACTTCGGTAAGGAGACGAGGCCTGAAGAAAAATTGAGGTCGGATGAAAAGTTTGAGATCATAGAAATCGCGCCCGACGGCGAACCGACTGAACCCATGCGGAGAAGGAAGGCATTTTCTGCTCAGTGTGGGGTTCTTGTTAGGGACAAGATCCCGATCAGCATCCATCAATGGTATAAGCCTAAGGAGGAAGACCCTGAGGTGTCTTATGTCAATGATATGCAGAAAGAAGATCTTCAGACTGAGCTGAAGGCAAATTTCACCCTACCGCCAGAGGATGATCCGGAAAAGCCAGTTAAAGAGCAATTAATCAAGTCTTGTGCTCTTAAGAAGATGGCAACCCTAATGAGGAGGTGGAGGAAAGAGCTGAACCAGTTTGTCGAGAAAGATAAGACACCAGAATTCATCGGCAAATATGAGAAGATCAAAGATCACTGGCCCGCATTTGTGGCCCACAAGACATCGGAAAAGAGTAAGAAGATGTCAGCGACAAACAAGCAAAATGCTGCGAAGAAGAAGCTTCACCATCGCACGGGGTCAGGTGGCTACCTCAAAGCCCGGCCTAAGTGGTCCAAGGCTGAGCATGATCTGCTTGAATAAGGGATGGAACCAGAGACAATGTACTGGCCAGACCGTTGCCGGACTTGGTTCTTCGGGGCTGGCGGAACCTTGGACCCTGTAACAGGGAAGTGCCAGTGGACGGACGAGCAACTGCAAATACCAGTCAGGAAGCTTCGACACTATATCGATGCAGCGCAGCGAGGGACGTTCCTTCCAAAAAGGAAGAAAGACGAGCTCACAATGGCCCTTGGGAATCCTGAGCACCCTGGACGGACACGAGGCACGCCAGGCTCCCTTTCGTGGAAGGTTGGTTTTCCGGACGCAGGGGGTTACAAAACCCACGAGAGGAGGAAGAAACTGGAGCAGGACCAACTGCAGGCACTGCGCGAAAGGGTAATGGGGCTAGAGGAACGAGAAGCAGCAGATCGCAGCAAATGACCTGCCGATGCTTCCCCCGAAGCTACCCCGCCATCTCAGTGGAGAAGCAGCATGGCTTCCACCGAGCTGCTTCAGCCGGAGCATATTTTGACGGCTCCTGCCGGCTATCCCGAGGATGGTATCACGGAGTCTCAAAGTTGCCACATTATGGCGCGATGGATGACTTTGAAGGTCAAGGCGGCTGTTGGCCAAGTTTATCCTAGTGGACCCGGCACAACTTATCACTGCCAGCCGATTCCAGAAGGATATGCTAAGGTGATGGTGGATGAAATAACGGAGGGATTTGAGAACCTCCCGCTTGACCACCCTACCGGAGAAGGGGAGACTAGGCTGGGTTCTGCTCTAAAGACTCCATGCCTATGGCGGAAGGAGCTCATCAACCTTCAGAACTGGACGCCTCCGCCTCCTCCTCCTCCTCCGGCGAGTCAGGGCACTCCGCCTCCTCCACCGCCTCCTCCTCCGGCGAGTGACAATCAGGGCACGCGTGGCGGCACTCCGCCTCCTTCTCCGCCTGCGCCGGCGCGCCCGAGCAGCCAGCCTCCTCCTTCTCCGCCTCGTCAACAGGGCGGAAGAGACCCGCCGCCGCTCCGGCTGCTCCGGCGCGTCGTAGTCCTTCTCCTCCGCCTCGTAAGCAAGAAAAAAAGAAGACATCCGCTCTGTCTGCTCTGTCGGCGTCTAGCAGTACAGCCAAAGGCGGGAGGAAATACAGATACGGTCCTTCTCTGAAGACTCCAGAGAAGTTACCGCACGAGAGGACCGAGGAGGAAAACGCAAAGATCACGCAGACCGAAGTGGATGACTGGTTTGCAGTGTTGAAAGCAAAGAGACGTCCACCTCCGAAGGAGAAGGTAGATCCGGTGAAAGCGAAGCGCACTCTGGCTGCCCTGAGGAAACCACCCAAGTCTCCGCCGAAAGGCAACTATGAGCGCATTATTGGAAAGGCATTTGCCGAAGCGGAGAGGTCGGGACGTACTCAAAGTGATCAAAGAATGAAAGAACGACGAGCTGGGAAACAAATTGCCCAGCTCGGCGAACAAGCGAAGCAATCATGCCCCCCGCTCAAGGTGCCTGCTAGCGACATCGTCGATCCGAGGATGGTGCCCGGTTATGGCAATCCTGAAGATTACCTGCCCGACGATGTACATTATGATTTCTTGGAGGTGCAGATACAAAGATACGAGTACGGGAAGCCTCTCGTCAAAGATGAAAGCTCTCTATCAACGATGATGCGAAGATTGCATGATTGGTACATGAAAACCTGCAGAGAGTCTGAGGGAAGGAGTACTTTATATGTGAGAGTTAAAAAGGAGCATGACCTCGTTGAAATTGAACTGATGCCTATTCCATTTGAGGAGTTCTATCAGTTTTTCAATCAATTGGCCCTCGATAAAGCAACGGTCACCTACTACTGTCTGTAAGTAGTACTACTTCTGTCATTTAGTCTCTCTATATAACTCAGCTCTTTCATTGCATGTATTTATAATTATCCTCACTATATTATGCAGATTGAAGATCGCCGAATTGAAGAAAACACAAGTGGGTTCCATTGGGTTCATTAACACATATCTCATAGATGCAACTGAGGTTGAATTTCATGCCGAAAATACCGAGGCCAACTTGCTACAATCGTTGGTAATAAATGAACACAAGGATATGATACTCTTTCCTTACAACTTCAAGTGAGTGTTACTGTCTTGTGGCATATTCGGTTTCCCTTATTAGTCCAGGTTATAGTAATGTAATATTGATGAGTTATGCATGCATGCGCAGGTACCACTATATTCTCCTAGAGATTAAGCTTGAGCAGGGAGTAGTAATTGTCTTAGACTCCAAACGAAAAGATCCCAAGGAGTATGCGGACATGACTGAAATGCTCGAGAAGTAAGTTAAATCGATCATTATCCACCATATCAGCAACTTTGTTCGTTTCTAATATCAAGTAATTGTTTTCTTTGTATGGCAGGGTTTGGAGAAAATTCACCAAAAAAGCTCCGGGACTGCCGAAGAAGCTGCAATTTAGACACCCGAAAGTAAGTACTATAGTAGCATATTCCACGCATCTCCTAGTGATTCAAGCGCTAGTTTCATCAATACCATTTAACATGCTTGCTAATTATCAGTTTGATTGACCTCTATTTCTTGTAAAGTGGTTGTGGCAGGAACAAGGTAATGATTTCTGTGGATACTACATTTGTGAGTCCATCCGCCACACGACCTGTGAGCGGGGCTACTCCGACAAACAATATGAAGTGCGTAAATAACAATATTCATAATTTTATTTTATTAACATCATTTGTGTTGAGTTTCATTCATTCATATATATATATATATATGTATTGACCCCCTTCTTAAAATTAGATGTTTCGGATGCGGGATGAACTACTAGCACCAGATCGCCTGCGAGCAATTCAAGAGGAATTGGCAGCATTCTTTCTTGACCACGTGATCGCTGAAGACGGAGAATACTATGTGGACCACACGTCCGTATGTTAGGAGATTATTTTTGTAAAAGATAATTATTGTATATATGTAGCCGGTAGTGTCGGATAGATATACGAGAACTTGTTGTTCGACCAATCTCTCGGAGAAGGAGAGGTGGTCAATATCACTTCCCTCTGTATGCATATATGTTCATGACGATGTTATGTTTCCTTCGTTTGCTTACTAGCTAGCTAGTGTGTCTAGCTAGTCCTCTATACGTATGTATAGTATGTAGCGTCGACCAAGCACGGACAAAAGAGAGGACACTTCTCTCTATTAATTAGCTAGCTAACACAATATATGAAACACCTAAATTAACCCCCCAAAACCCCCCAACCCCCCCCCCCCTAAATAAAACAAAAACCCCAACCACTGGAATGCTGACGCGTGGATGCCTTTTGGTCCCGGTTGGTGCTACCAACCGCGACCAATGGCCCCCCTGCCTGGGCTCGGCGCACCGGCCACGTGGAGGACCGTCTGTCCCGGTTCGTGTTAGAACCGGGACTAAAGGGGGGAGGTATTAGTAACGACCCATTAGTCCCGGTTCACGAACCGGGACTAAAGGCCCTTATGACCGGGACTAATAGGTGTTTTTCTACTAGTGGCCACGTCCAACTAAAAAAATAGAAGAGTTTGGTCAAAAAGAAAAAAGGGTTCTGGTCATAAAAAAAATAGGAGTCCCACGTCCAACTATAAAAACTAGTTGATACCCCGCGCATTGCAGCGGGATATTTGTTAAAAATCTTTTGAAGGTGTATCAAAGAAAGAAAAAAGGCAATGATTGAATGAAATGACATGATCAGGCAAGGTGTTTCGTGAAAAAAATTAAACTGTCATGTTCCATAAAGTTAAATTGTGAGAATTAAATGGCATGACAAAAATTCGATACAGAGTAGGTGGAGAACTTGCAATATACTGGTAGTTACCACAGTATGGTTCTGATATTATCTTTCAAAATTATGCCAAGAGAAAAAAGTTAAATTGATTTGAAAGTTGTACACTCGAAATTAATGTACACACACATGGAAGGACAGAGTTCAAAGCACAACCCATACAATGCAAAGAAGTAACTTAAAGGTTGCATAGTTGAATTGACAGTGCTGTACACACGATGTTGATGGACGATTTGTGCACGACTTGCTTCAAAGCCACACAGATTAAAGAAATGAGGCAATCCAATGGTCTAGATGACATGTCGTGTCAGAATCATGCACAAATCTGTCGTGTGCATAGCACTACTCTTGTTGAATAGAGTATGGAGTCTGTAGCATTTGTTTCATTCCGATTTACGCAAATATCAGCTGTAGCAGAAAGTAGCATTATATGATATCCGCCCAGAGTACAAAAGAGACATGCTTAGTTCAAATATTGGTCTGGATATATCTGCAATTTCATCTCAGATTAGTTTTTTGAAAAACAACTTGACTGGAGATCAGATAAACAATCATTAATAGTAGTACCCCCTTCTCTGAAGCAAATTTAACTGCATGCTAGTATATAACGGCCTATCTATCCTTCTCTTGTGGAAAAGATTTCTATTACCAAATCCAAAAATTGCTAAACACTATCGCAACACGAACAGAGCAGGAAATGCACTTACCTGTCCATACAACATAGAACGGAGTTCGAAAAATACAGAGGGAGTTCAGAGTAGCAACGAATTAAAGGCAGAGTGGAGAAACTGGATCCTCATGGGAACCAAATGACATCTACTGTTGTTGGCAACGTAGGCATCCATGGTGATGGAGTCTCCAGCCAAGCGCCTTCATAACAATCATGGCGAAGGCTGGATGGAAATTAAAGTCAATCAAATCCCTGGCCTCCTCTTACGCCAATAGTTAGCCAAAACACGCAGCGGTGAAAAATGTCATATGGTGAGGAGTGGCCGCACAACTGGATGAAGGGGTAGCCTGAGGTGCGCCATTGAATGGTAAGAAGACGGAGGATTTATGAGAATCGATGAAGCCCAAGGGAGAGGAACGGAGGGGTCTCGTTGGGAGAGCAATTGCCCAGCGCGTCCGTTTCTGTTGCAAGATTTGATGGAAGAAGATGAAAAGAGAGGGGACTCAACAGGCGCATGCCTCCGGAGGGCTCGTGGCGGCGGCTGGCTACGCGCGTGCGCCAGAGAATAGGGGGAGCTCCTAACGGGCGCCTTTAGCGCCCGTTGGCAGTTCGGGCGCCCACGCGGCTGTGAACTGGGCCGGCCCAGGATCGCCTGCTTCGCTCCCCTTGATCGCCTCCTTCGCTCCCATCGATCACAGTTCACCGGTCGACAGCTGGCCAGTTGACCGGTCAACTGTTGATTTTTGACAAAAAAATTTAAAGAAAATCTTGAATTCCAATTTTTCGTTTTTTTGGAAAGAAAGTCCAGAAACATAAAAAGTTTATGAATTTGAAAAAAACATTGATTTTGAAAAAACATCAGCAAATATGAAAAAGAATTCATCGATTTTGGAAAAAAAGTTCATCAAAAATGATTAAAAGCTCATTGATTTTGAAAAAGAGTTTGTTGATTTTGAAAAAAGGTTCATCAAATTTGAATAAAGTTCATGGAATTTAAAAACAAATGTATTTTTCGTTTTTTGTTTGTGATTTCAAAATGTGTTCATAGTTTTAAATTTATTCTTATTTTCAAAAAAATTCACAATTTAAAATTGTTCAGTGTACATCAAAAAATGTTCAATGGGTATTTAAATGGTTTTTCAGCGCATATCACAAAATTGTTCAATGTGTAGTTAAAAATTGTTCAGATTATATTACAAAAATGTTCAATGTATAAAATTTGTTCATCTTATATCACAAAAATGTATAAATATGTTTTAAATTATTTCAATGTATACCACAAAAATGTTCGCTGTGCAGTTAAAAATTGTTCATCTTACACCGAAAAAATGTTCAGTGTATATTTGAAAATCGCTCGTCGTATATAAATTTTTGTTCATGTTCTCAATAATTGTTCACGTTTTAAAAATTGATGGAATTTTAAAATTTTAAAAAGTTCACCAACCATGAAAAAAGTTCATCAAAATTAAAAAAAGGTCATCAATTTGAAAAGGAGTTCACGGGTTTTCAAAAAACGGTTCATGAATTCGAAAAGGTTCATTTTTTTAAAAAAGATCATAAAGTAGGAAAAGGTTCATCGATTTTGAAAAAAAGTTCATCGATTTAAAAAAGATTTCACGGATTTTCAAAAAGGGTTCACGAATTCGAAAAAAAATCACCAATCATGAAAAAAGTTCATCAAAAATGAAAAAAGGTTCATCGATTTTGGAAAAAAGTTTATCAATTTGCAAAAGTTCATTCATTTTTTAAAAATTCACGTACAATCAAAAGGTTCTTCAAATTTGACAAAAAAACTCACAGAACTTTCAAAAGATCATCACTCTTAAAAAAATGCTCATGCATTCGAAAAAAAAAACAAATGTAAAGAAATTAAAAGAGAACAAACAATGAAATAAAAAACCATCACAAAAAGCTGTCCAGAAAAAAACAAAAACGAAAAAACCGAGCTGGTAGCTTCCAAAGACCAAGCTTCCACGAACTGAGGACAACATAAGAAGAAAAACGAATAGATTAGTGACAAGGGTGAAGAAGTCCTGGTGGTTATTGCCTTTGCTGACGAAGCGGGTGGTCTTGTGTTCGAATCTTGTTGCCGCAACATTTTTTGGAATTTAATAGAAGAAGAAGAAAAAAGTTAAATGGGCTGGCCCATGTCGCATCGATGGAAGGAGGCGGGGTGTGCGCCCGTTTGCGCCTACGCCTGTAACGGGCGCAACGGGCGCCGTATAGGAAATGCCGAGAATAGGCAATAGGGGAGATTTGCTTTTTTTTTCACAGCATATCCTTTGTTTCTCCATGGGCTTCCAATATCTGAAGACGGACGTACAATCCGTTCAACACTTGGCCCAGCCCAACTTCCTCATTTGCTTCTCATTTAGCCCAGCATGAGGGTCGTCTTCAACCTTCTGCACACGCACGAACAAACATAGACACACAGCTACTATCAAATCCTATCATATTGGACAATTTAGGCCACAGATTGCGTTAGCTTCAAACATACAATTTGTCACCCTATTATTCATGAACGCATTCCACCAGAGTGCAGAAGTTATTGTACAGTAACAAAGGAGATGGAGAACAGGAGTTTGACCATAGGGAACGACCGGTCACACCATCAAGGAAACACCCGAGGGACACAGTATCGAGGTAACCATGCGAGTGAGCGGAGGAGTCTGCGGGGGGCACCATAGTTTGTTTTGCTACCACGGCGAGCTAGATCGAGATGCCACGGGGATGACCCGTCGCAGATGAATGGCTGCACTTTTGTATATCCAGTTCGTTTGGAGAGAAAGAACGAAGGAGAAGGAACGAAGGGTTATTTTCACTTAGCGGTGGCAGCTCTCAGTAATTATGCCCAACTATTGATCAGACGGCTGTAGACCACCGATCTATGCTGCATCAACGGCTAGGACAATTCGGGTGACGTGGCTTCATGAGAAGGCAAGAAAATCATCTAGTGGGGTGCCCCTATTTAGATATAGAAGATAGAGGAGCCTGAAGGATTCCCGACGTCCAACTAAAAATATAGAGGAGTCCGGTAAAAAAAATAGAGGAGTCCAGTCATAAAAAAAAACAGGAGTCCCACGACATGTCTTCCTCTGCCCTTTTCCTGGCACGAATTGGACCCTCCTTAAACGCATCCTTCTATCTTCATCTATCTCTCATGCTGCTCCACAGCCTCTCCTTAAGCGTGATGGTTTGATCTTGCAGGCTACGTTCTCCTACAAACAATTGGCTGCTGTACTCCTGATCATGGTATTCTTCATGGTCGCATTATCGCAAGGCTAGGTATGACCAGCTCGCCACCATCTCACCTATCCGTCCATGTGTTTTTCAGTATGCGTCTCCACATCTGAGGTTCTGATCTCAACGAGGAGGCTCATCTCCGAGGTCCTTTCTTCTGCAAAGGTATGTATTTGATTACAATTATTATCTCTGGTAGGAGGAGAATTTGTTCTTTCGATAATTAAAAGAGGAACACAGGATGAAATGTAATCATCCATAGATTTCTCAAAAGATGTATCCTACACATACCTTCAATAGCTCTCCTCCTCCATGTAGTTGCGACCACTCTTTGAGGTCCAGCTGCTCCACATGCATGTGCTTGATTTCCTCCAGTACAACTATCATATAGCACAGCCTCAATTGTATGTGCAGCCGCTGCCAGGCTGTGATTTCATATTGTGGTGTTCTTGGCCACGAAGGAGCTGGAACAATCGGAGGAAATCATCATCAAGTGCATCCATGAATAAAATTATGGAGAAAGGATCAGTTTGGTGGGCTGTAGTAATGTGTATTCGTTTAGTGTCTGCTTTCTTTTGTTCAGGTTTGGAGTTCTGCATCTTGCTGAAAGTGTACAACAAACAGGGTTGAGTAAACACCACAGCCTGCAAATATACAGTGCAACTCATCTAATATTTAGTCTTAGATGTACGAAAAAAGGCCCCTGTGTGTTCTTATTTTAAAGTCAATCATCAATATCTTGCAAGTACTTTATTTGATCCAATCATGCTATGTCTAACCGAATCCAAAAGAGTATTCAGTTGGCAGTAAGTTAGAACCCAAATATATATGTGTGAAATCAAGACTTGGCTCATGACCAGATTATCAATTGGGAGCAGCCGAGAACCAGCAGGGGTGCTCTACATCTCCAGCGAGAGCACGTAATTAGTCCTGACAGTGGCATTTGGATTCCCATAATGGATCAATCAAACAACAGTGTCAGTACACTTTGAGTTTAGTGGAGGACTTATAGATGTTTTCCATATGTTAGCCAATATAATTAGTTGACATTTTGGCATGGACATGATTCGATCACTTCTATTGTTTCTTTTGAATACATCGTAATTAAATCTCCGATTGTCTGCACTTCCGCCTTGCAGCATTAAGCAAAGGTATGATGCCCAGACTTTTAATAGTTTGTATATATCTTTGACATTAAAGTTATATAACTTCTTGGATTTGTCGATGTTATGTCTATAGTGTAATATTTATTTCTAAGACCATCGTCCATGCAAATGACTAGGCTAACTTCCTGGATTTGTCGACCGTCCATCCACAAGGTTTGGGTTTCATCTCATCCAACGGCACTATGTAGTCCTTGCATTAGCGTTGTTACATGAAGGAATCAAATAACTTAGTCGGATCACAATAAGATATATAGATGGCTTTACAGATGTGTAAATGAGATCCAAAAGGATATGCATCGCCTCCAGCAGAATAATGTAATCCCTGCAGTGGCACTACTACAATTAGGACTGGACGTACGAGCGAGCTTTTCGGCTCGGCCCGAAGCTCGCTCCAGCTCGGCCCGTTACAGCTCGGCTCGATAGGATAATCGAGCGGGCCAAGGTCTGAAAACAGGCCCGTTTCGCGACCGAGCCGAGCCGAGTTTCGCCCGGTCCAGCTCGGTGACTCGCTTGCGGCCCAGCCCAATTCTGCCGTCCATCGCAATGTCTAGCGCATTAGGGCACGAGCAACACACAGCCAGTCTCTCGTCTCTCCCTTTCTCTCCTCTGCGCCGCCTCGCCCCTCTCTCACCACGCCGCAAATCTGGATCGACGGCGACGAGCGACGCCGCGTTTCCTCGCCACACTGACAACAACGGACTCGGCACCGACGGCGACGGGCGGCGCGACCGTTCCTCACCACACCGGACGCAGACGACGGACGCGCCTCCCCTGGTTTCTCGCGGAACATGACGAGCCGTAGCAGGTACCTCCTTCCTTCCCAATCCCTAGCCGCAGCTCTCTGAACTTCAGTAGTACGCATATGATGGATCAATGGATGGATGGATCGATGGATGTAGTTATGTAGTTCGAACTTCCAACACATCTGATGGATGGATCTATGGATCGATGGACGTAGTCAGGTAGATGTATACAGACGGGTAGATGGATGGATGGATGTAGGGCCGAACTCCCACATCTACGTGGGGCTAGATGGATGGATGTATTATAGCCTGTATGGGTAGATGTAGCAGCGACGGACGGATGGATCATGGATGGATGGAGTTGTAGGGAAGAATGGATGGATAGATCGAATTTTTCATTGATTCCATGTGTAATTAGTTTTCTGCTATTGATGACCTAGTTGATGATCTACTTGCTGTAGCATAGCAGCTTGAAAAATAATCTACTTGCTGGAAAATTACATAGACTCCATGTCTAATTAGTTTACTGTTGTTGATGATTGACCGTTCGTTGTTTGCTGATGTATGCAGACAATGGACAAAGAAAAGGGGAAGGCGAGTGGGAAGAAGGAGAAAGAAGGACGTTGGACTCCATCATGAAGAGCAAGTTGCAGGTCTCGGGGATGTAGAAGGGGAATGGGAAGGGCAATGCAGCAGCTACTATGCGGCTGCCAAGGAAGCCGGCAAATGATTCCAGCAATGTCCCAATCGCTGAGTTGTTGTATAGGGTAAAAAAGAAACCTCCGCCATGACGTCTCCCTGACCCCACCGGCGCTGGCGTGCGTGCCGGAATCGCCGTTGCCTCCGGCTCCGCAAACTACTATGAGAGGGAGGCTACATCTTCCCAGGTATGTAGGTGCAAAATAGATATTTGTGCAAGCTCATGTATGTGCTGTTTTTCTTTGAGAGTCAAATTTATGTGTGCCCAAGCTCATATATGCTGTTTCTGGTACCTAAATGTCGAATATATGTTTGTGCAAGCTCATGTGTGTGCTCTTTTTGGTATACAAATGTCAAATATATGTTTGTGCAAGCTCACGTATGTGCTGTTTTTGCTATCGAAAAGTCAAATATATATTTGTGCAACCTCATGTGCGTGCTGTTTTTGCTATCTAAAAGTCAAATAAATGTGTGTCCAAGCTCATGTGTCGTGTGTGTGTGTTGTTTTGGTGTGCTAGGCAATGGAACATGATAAGCAAACGGAGGAGGATCATGAAGAGGTGGAAGAGGATGAGTGTCCAAGCTCATGTGTGTGTGTGTGTGTTGTCTTGATGTGTTATGCTATACAAAATTTCTTTGTTTGGCTGTCAATATTTGATGTTTTGCTGTGTAAAGATCAAAGGAAGTTCTGTCCAAAATACAGTAGAAATACTGCCCAATTCTTTCTCTAATCTGTTACATGGTTACAATTTTCGTAGAAGAACTCATAGAAGAAAGCTTATTTTTCATTACTATGACCATTTCTTAAAACAATAGATTGTTGGATGTTTCATTTTTAGCGATATAAACTGTTTGTTTTTTAAAATATGGTTTTAATTGCTGCAAAAGAATCAAGACTCTGGAGTGTATACTGATATACATAGGTACAAAGGCTTTGGGGGCAGCTGGCTTACGAGCCGGCTCGGTCTGAGCCGAGCCACACCTAAAACGAGCCGAGGCGCCTGAACTAGGCTCGTTGGCTGAGCGAGCCGAGCCGAGCCGAGCCGCTTTAGAGCGAGCCAAAGCCAGGCTCGGATCAAGCTCGGCTCGGCTCGGCTCGTGTCCAGCCCTAACTACAATAATACATAAACACCAGTATGTTAGTTATCAAGTTTCAGTACTTTGAGGTTTAGAGCAGGCTTTACAGATATTTTTGTATATATTTCACCCATGTTAGCCAATGGAATCAGTTGAATACCCTATTTTCTGTTTGCAAGTGTTGTGTGTATGGCACATGTTAGAAATTGGGAAATTTTGGCTTTCATGATACTAATTCCACCCTTCCTTTGATCGAATTTGTATACAGTCTGTCCTTTTCGTCCCCAATAACCAGCCCTATATTTTACTGCATATTCATGCTCTAATGTCATGTTTTTGATGCCTTGCATGGGGAAACAACCATGGAGTAACTTCAGGTTGTACGTATGGAGTAATGATTTCTGAAAATAGTTAAAATGGCTTAGTATTGGTACAGTTTGTGTCATCTGTTTGACATGTTTCAAAACTTCTCTTTCCATACGAATATTTGCAGCTTTTCATTTCTTGAGCAGGATTACACACTAACAATGATTATGGCATCTTAATAAATAATCTCACATGATTTAGGTTGCCTTTGTTATTGTGGTGAATTCAATCCGGCTGCCCACACCCAGTTTTCCTTGTTTTAGTATATGTTTGATTCGAATTTTTCTACTTTTGTCCCTAATTTTCAGAGAACACTATAAAATAATCACAGCACAGTTCAGTGACTGTGGATCCTAAAAAACTAAGCGGTTCAAGTTTCTTTGTTCCCTGATATTGCTCATATTTTCCTAGAATTTCCACCGTACAGGTTTTGATTTACCTATAATTATTTTAATTTATTCTTTGAGATATATTGCGAAATTCTTAAGGATAAAAAAATATCGGCAGGGGCTTAAAGAAAACAAATGTCAATGCAATATAGTTATATCAACCTAACTAAGTGTAAAACATATGGGCAGGACGTTCTGCACTGTAGTAATTTTTTAATATTGTTCTGAGACAATCCTTAGTGGAGTACATATTGAAAAGCAACACTACCTTTGGCATTGGCTAAAACTCTTTGTGTGATATAATTATGAAAATATAGGAGTCCCAAAGAATGCATCTTCACGCAACTGTACTTAAGAAATAATATTAAGTGGTCATTTTCCAAAACTTTATAAAACCTTACTTCAGTACCAACTTTTCTTCTTCTGTTTATCATGTAAAATCCTAGCACGTGCAGTTGCACGGGTTGATGACTAGTAATAACATAGATAGATCATATAACAAGGCCTCAAAATGCAACAAAGAGTCACTCTCAAGCCACTAATAGCGGAGAACAAACGTAGAGATTATGGTAGGGTACGAAACCAACTCAAAGTTATTCTTTTGGATCAATCTATAAAATAGTTCGTACTAGAATAACACCTTAAGACACAAATCAACCAAAACCCTAATGTCACCTAGATACTCCATTGTCACCTCAAGTATCCGTGGGCATGATTATACGATATGCATCACACAATCTGAGATTCATCCAACCAACATAAAAGTACTTGTGCCAAAGTTTCTACCGGAGACTCAAGAACGTGTGCCAACCCCTATGCATAGGTTCCCAATGTCACGAAACCCGCAAGTTGATCACCAAGACATACATCAAGTGTTCTCATAAAAGACTCAATCCGATAAGATAACTTCAAAAGGGGAAACTCAATTCATCACAAGAGAGTAGAGGGGGAGAAACATCATAAGATCCAACTACAATAGCAAAGCCCGGGATACATCAAGATCGTGCCATAGAACACGAGAGAGAACACGAGAGAGAGAGAGATCAAACACATAGCTACTGGTACATACCCTCAGCCCCGAGGGTGAACTACTCTCTCCTCGTCATGGATAGCGTCGGGATGATGAAGATGGCCACCGATGATGGATCCCCCCTCCGGCCCGGTACCGGAAAGGGGTCCCGGTTGGTTTTTGGTGGTTCTGGAGGCATGAGGCGGCAGAACTCCCGATCTATCTTCTGTTCTGGAAGTTTTAGGATACGTAGGTATATATGGGTGAAAGGAGAACGTCGGTGGAGCTACGGGGGCCCCATGAGGCAAGGGGGCGCGCCCCCACCCTCGTGAGCACCTCCCGTATCTTCTGACGTGGGGTCCAAGTCCATCAGGTGGGTTTCCTTCCAAAAATAACTTCTCCAGTTGATTCAGTTCCATTTTGACTCCGTCTAATATTCCTTTTCCTCGAAACACTAAAATAGGCATAAAACAGCAAATCTGGGCTGGGCCTCCGGTTAATATGTTAGTCCCAAAAATAATATAAAAGTGGATAATAAAGCCCAATATTGCCTAAAACAGTAGATAATATAGCATGGAGCAATCAAAAATTATAGATACGTTGGAGACGTATCAGGCGTCATGTTCAAATTAGTCACAAAAGTTGCACACAGATTTTTGGTCCAGAAAATTGTGATTACTATTCATCATCGGTCAATCCGCCACATTCCGCCATTCCGGCAGGAGGAGGGTTTCAGAACGATGCCCGCGGAGGTCATTTAGTAGAACCTTGTGGAAAAATTCCCCTTTCATTAAATACGCATGATCGACCAACACTCTACCTCAGTCTTTGCATCTTGCTCTTTTGTTCCTGATCATAACAAGGCGACACATAGGGGAGGCGATGGCACTGATCTTGACGGTGGAGTATGGATGAACCTTGTCGTCGACGACCCATCGACGAAGTCCCTGAGTACGCTGAGATTTTTGACAACCTCGTTGCCCATCTCTCTTTGTCCCCTAACCCAGCGAGGACGCCCCTGGGTATGTTAAAGTTTTGTTAGGGACTTAGGGGTTCTGGGCGGAGGCGCTCGAATGTATTGTGGTTTACTTTTACTAGCATTGGTCAGGTAATTTACATCCGCTCTTAGCAATTCCTCGCGCTACTGATTGTGCCTATTACTGCTAGGGTTTACGAGGCAGTTTGTGATGTTGCTAATGTGATCATGGTTTTTAGTTAAATGTTGTCAAATTTGGTGGTGGATATGGTGTTTGATTGTGAAGGAAATATGCCCTAGAGGCAATAATAAAGTTGTTATTTATAATTCCTTATATCATGATAAATGTTTATTATTCATGCTAGAATTGTATTAATCGAAAACTTAGTACATGTGTGAATACATAGAAAAACAGAGTGTCCCTAGTATGCCTCTACTTGACGAGCTCGTTGATCAAAGATGGTTAAGTTTCCTGACCATAGACATATGTTGCCATTTGATCAACGGGATCACATTATTAGAGAATGATGTTATGGACAAGACCCATCCATTAGCTTAGCATAATGATCGTTTAGTTTTGTTGCTATTGCTTTTTTCATGACTTATACATATTCCTCTTACTATGAGATTATGCAACTCCCCAATAACGGAGGAACACTTTGTGTGCTATCAAACATCACAACGTAACTGGGTGATTATAAAGATGCTCTACAGATGTCTCCGAAGGTGTTTGTTGAGTTGGCATAGATCAAGATTAGGATTTGTCACTCCGAGTATTGGAGAGGTATCTCTGGGCCCTCTCGGTAATACACATCACTATAAGCTTTGCAAGCAATGTGACTAATGAGTTAGTTGCAGGATGATGCATTATGGAACGAGTAAAGAGACTTGCCGGTAACGAGATTGAACTATGTATGATGATACCGACAATCGAGTCTCGGGCAAGTAACATACCGATGACAAAGGGAATAATGTATGTTGTTATGCGGTTTGATCGATAAAGATCTTCGTAGAATATGTAGGAGCCAATATGAGCATCCAGGTTCCGCTATTGGTTATTGACAGGAGATGTGTCTCGGTCATGTCTATATAGTTCTCGAACCCGTAGGGTCCGCACGCTTAACGTTCGATGACGATTAGTATTATGAGTTATGTGTTTTGGTGACCGAAGTTTGTTCGGATCACGGACATGACGAAGACTCTCTAAATGGTTGAGAGCTAAAGATTCATATATTGGAAGGTTATATACGGACACCGGAATGGTTCCGAAGAAGATCGGGGATTTTTTGGAGTACCGGGAGGTTACCGGAACCCCCCGGGAAAGTTAATGGGCATATTGGGCCATAGTGGACGAGTGGAGGCAGGCCACGGGAGGAGGCACGCCCCCCCCCTTGCCCAGTCCGAATTAGACAAGGGGAGGGGGCATGGCCCCCCTCTTTCCTTCTCCCCCTCTCTCCCTTCCCCTTTCCCCTCTCCGTTGATTCGAATGAGGGGGGGCCGAATCCTACTTGGACTATGAGTCCAAGTAGGAATCCCCCCTTTGACGCTCCCCCCTTGGGCCAGCCACCTACTCCTCCCCCCTTCATATACGGGGGCGGGTGGCACCCCAAAGACACACCAAGATTTGTCTTAGCCGTGTGCGGTGCCCCCCTCCACAGTTTACCACCTCGGTCATATTATCGTAGTGCTTAGGCGAAGCCCTGTGCGGATCACATCACCAACACCGTCGCTACGCCGTCGTGCTGACGGAACTCTCCCTCGACCCTCAACTGGATCAAGAGCCCGAGGGACATCATCGAGCTAAATGTTTGCTGAGCACGGAGGTGCCGTACGTTCGGTACTTGGATCGGTTGCATCGTGAAGACGTACGACTACATAAACCGCGTTAACATAACGCTTCCGCTTTCGGTTTATGAGGGTACGTGGACACACTCTCCCCTCTCGTTGCTATGCATCTCCTAGATAGATCTTGCATGATCGTAGGAATTTTTTTGAATTGCTACGTTTCCCACCAGTGGCATCCGAGCCAGGTCTATGTGTAGATGATATGCACGAGTTGAACACAAATGAGTTGTGGGCATTAATAGTCATACTGCTTACCACCAACGTCTTACTTTGATTCGGCGCTATTGTTGGATGAAGCGGCCCGGACCGACATTAAATGTTCGCGTTCATGAGACTGGTTCTACTGATGTGCCTCGCACATCGGTGGCTAGCGGGTGTCTGTTTCTCCAACTTTAGTTGAATCGAGTTTGACTACGGGAGGTCCTTGTTGAAGGTTAAAACAACACACTTCATGAAAAATCGTTGTGGTTTTGATGCGCAGGTAAGAACGGTTCCTGCTAGAAGCCCGTATCAGCCACATAAAACTTACAACAACAAAGTAGAGGACGTCTAACTTGGTTTTGCAGGGCATGTTGTGATGTGATATGGTCAAGACGTGATGAGATATAAATTGTTGTGTGAGAGGATCATGTTTTGTAAAAGTTATCGGCAACTGCCAGGAGCCTTATGGTTGTCGCTTTATTGTATGAAATGCAATCGCCATGTAATTGCTTTACTTTATCACTAAGCGGTAGCGATAGTCGTAGAAGCAATAGTTGGCGAGACGACAAGGATGCTATGATGGAGATCAAGGTGTCAAGCCGGTGACTATGGAGATCATGGCGGTGCTTTGGAGATGGAGATCAAAGGCACAAGATGATGATGGCCATATCATGTGACATATTTTGATTGCATGTGATGTTTATCCTTTATGCATCTTATTTTGCTTAGTATGGCGGTAGCATTATAAGATGATCCCTCACTAAATTTCAAGGTATAAGTGTTCTCCCTGAGTATGCACCGTTGCTACAGTTCATCGTGCCGAGGCACCATGTGATGATCAGGTGTGATAAGCTCTACGTTCACATACAACGGGTGCAATCCAGTTTTGCACGTGCCGAATACTCGGGTTAAACTTGACGAGCCTAGCATATACAGATATGGCCTCGTAACACTGAGACCGAAAGGTCGAACGTGAATCATATAGTAGATATGATCAACGTAGTGATGTTCACCATTTAAAACTACTCCATCTCACATGATGATCGGACATGGTTTAGTTGATATGGATCACGTGATCATTTATATGACTAGAGGGATGTCTATCTATGTGGGAGTTCTTAAGTAATAAGATTAATTGAACTTTAATTTATCATGAACTTAGTACCTGATAGTTTTTGCATGTCTATGTTGTTGTAGATCAATGGCCTGTGCTACCGTACCCTTGAATTTTAATGCCTTCCTAGAGAAAGCTAAGTTGAAAGATGATGGTAGCAACTACACGGACTAGATCCGTAACTTGAGGATTATCCTCATTGTTGCACGGAAGAATTACGTCCTGGAAGCACCGGTAGGTGCAAGACCCGCTGCAGAAGCAACTCCGGACGTTATGAATGTCTGGCAGAGCAAAGCTAATGACTAGTCTATAGTTCACTATGCCATGCTTTACGGCTTATAATCAGGACTTCAAAGACGTTTTGAATGTCATGGAGCGTATGAGATGTTCTGGGAGTTGAAGTTAATATTTCAAGCAAATGCCCAAGTTGAAAACTATGAAGTCCCCAACATGTTCTATAGCTGCAAGATGGAGGAGAATAGTTCTGGCAGTGAACATTTCTGTGGTTTAGCAAGAAACATAAGCCGTTGTTTCTTAAAGTTTGGGGCTGCGATGCTTATGTGAAAAAGCTTCAACCTGATAAGCTCGAACCCAAATCGGAGAAATGTGTCTTCATAGGATACCCAAAGTAGACTGTTGGGTACATCTTCTATCAGAGAACCGAAGGCAAGATATTCGTTGCTAAGAATGGATCCTTTTCTAGAGAAGGACTTTCTCTCGAAAGAAGTGAGTGGGAGGAAAGTAGAACTTGATGAGGTAATTGTACCTTCTCCCGAATTGGAAAGTAGTTCATCACAAAAATCAGTTCTAGTGATTCCTACACCAATTAGCGAGGAAGTTATTGATGATGATCATGAAACTTCAGATCAAGTTACTACCGAACTTCGTAGGTCAACCAGAGTACGGTCCGCAACAGAGTGGTACGGTAATCCTATTCTAGAGGTCATGTTACTTGACCATGACGAACCTACGAACTATGAGGAAGCGATGATGTGCCCAGATTCTGCAAAATGGCTTGAGGCCATGAAATCTGAGATGGGATCCATGTATTAGAACAAAGTGTGGACTTTGGTCGACTTGCCCGATGATCGGTAAGCAATAGAGAATAAATGGATCTTCAAGAAGAAGACTGACACTGACGGTAATGTTATTGTCTACAAAGCTCGACTTGTTGTGAAAGGTTTTCGACAAGTTCAAGGAGATGACTACGATGAGACCTTCTTACCCGTAGCGATGCTTAAGTGTGTCCGGATCATGTTAGCAATTGCCGCATTTTACGATTATGAAATTTGGCAAATGGATGTCAAAACTGCATTCCTTAATGGATATCTTAAAGAAGAGTTGTATATGATGCAACCAGAAGGTTTTGTCGATCCTAAAGGTGCAAACAAAGTGTGCAAGCTCCAGTGATCCATTTATGGACTGGTGCAAGCCTCTTGGAGTTGGAATATATGCTTTGATAGTGTGATCAAAGCATCTGGTTTAATACAGACTTTTGGAGAAGCCTGTATTTACAAGAAAGTGAGTGGTAGCTCTGTAGCATTTCTAATATTATATGTGGATGACATATTGTTGATTGGAAATGATACGGAATTTCTGGATAGCATAAAAGGATACTTGAATAAGAATTTTTCAATTAAAGACCTCGGTGAAGCTGCTTATGTATTAGCATCAAGATCTATAGAGATAGATCAAGACACTTAATTGGACTTTCACAAAGCACATACCTTGATAAAGTTTTGAAGAAGTTCAAAATGGATCAGTCAAAGAAAGGGTTCTTGCTTGTGTTACAAGGTGTGAAGTTGAGTCAGACTCAATGCCCGACCACTGCAGAAGATAGAGAGAAAATTAAAGTCATGCCCTATGCCTCAGCCATAGGTTCTATCATGTATGCAATGTTGTGTACCAGATGAAGGAAATATGCCCTAGAGGCAATAAGAAAGTTATTATTTATTTCCTTATTTCATGATAAATGTTTATTATTCATGCTAGAATTGTATTAACTGGAAAATTAGTACATGTGTGAATACATAGACAAACATAGTGTCACTGGTATGCCTCTACTTGACTAGCTCGTTAATCGAAGATGGCTAAGTTTCCTAACCATAGACATGAGTTGTGATTTGACTAAACGGTCTCACATCATTAGGAGAATGATGTGATTGACTTGACCCATTCCGTTTGCTTAGCACTTGATCGTTTAGTATGTTGCTATTGCTTTCTTCATGACTTATACATGTTCCTATGACTATGAGATTATGCAACTCCCGTTTACCGGAGGGACACTTTGTGTGCTACCAAACGTCACAACATAACTGGGTGATTATAAAGGTGCTCTACAGGTGTCTACGAAGGTACTTGTTGGGTTGGCGTATTTCGAGATTAGGATTTGTCACTCCAATTGTCGGAGAGGTATCTCTTGGCCCACTCGGTAATGGACATCACTATAAGCCTTGCAAGAAATGTGACTAATGAGTTAGTTGCGGGATGATGCATTACGGAACGAGTAAAGAGACTTGCCTGTGACGAGATTGAACTAGGTATTGAGATACCGACAATCGAATCTCGGGCAAGTAACATACCGATGACAAAGGGAACAACGTATGTTGTTGTGCGGTTTGACCGATAAAGATCTTCGTAGAATATGTGGGAGCCAATATGAGCATCAAGGTTCCGCTATTGGTTATTAACCGGAGACATGTCTCGGTCATGTCTACATAGTTCTCGAACCCGTAGGGTCTGCACGCTGAAAGTTCAGTGATGATCGGTATTATGAGATTATGTGTTTTGATGTACCGAAGGTAGTTCGGAGTCCCGGATATGATCAAGGACATGACGAGGAGTCTCGAAATGGTCGAGATGTAAAGATCGCTATATTGGATGACTATGTTCGGACACCGGAAAGGTTCCGGGAGGTTTTGGACATATACCGGAGTATCGGGGGTTACCGGACCCCCCCCCAGGAAGCTATTGGGCCTTATGGGCCTTAGTGGAGAAGGGAGAGGCAGCCAGGAGGTGGCGCGCGGCCCCCGTTGCCCCGATCCGAATTGGACAAGGGGAAGGGGTGGCGGCCCCCCTGTCCTTCCTTCTCTCCACCTCCTCCTTCCCCCTTCTCTCCTTCTTGGAATACGAAAGGTGGGGGCCAAACCTACTTGGAGTAGGATTGCCCCCCCTTTGGGCGCGCCTCTCCTCTGGCCGGCCCTCTCCTCCTCCCCTCCTTTATATACGGGGGCAGGGGGCACCCCAAACACACAAGTTGATCTGTTGATCTCTCTTAGCCGTGTGCGGTGCCCCCCTCCACCATATTCCACCTCGGTCATATCGTAGCGGTGCTTAGGCGAAGCCCTACGTCGGTAGCAACATCATCACCGTCATCACGCCGTCGTGCTGACGGAACTCTCTCGTGAAGCTCTGCTGGATTGGAGTTCACGGGACTGTTGGAAATATGCCCTAGAGGCAATAATAAAAGGGTTATTATTATATTTCCTTGTCCATGATAATTGTCTTTTATTCATGCTATAATTGTATTATCCGGAAATCGTAATACACGTGTGAATACATAGACCACAAAATGTCCCTAGTGAGCCTCTAGTTGACTAGCTCGTTGGTCAACAGATAGTCACGGTTTCCTGACTATGGACATTGGATGTCATTGACAACGGGATCACATCATTAGGAGAATGACGTGATGGACAAGACCCAATCCTAAGCATAGCACAAGATCGTGTAGTTCGTTTTGCTAGAGCTTTTCCAATGTCAAGTATCTCTTCCTTAGACCATGAGGTCGTGTAACTCCCGGATACCGTAAGAGTGCTTTGGGTGTACCAAACGTCACAACGTAACTGGGTGACTATAAAGGTGCACTCCAGGTATCTCCGAAAGTGTCTGTTGGGTTGACACGGATCGAGACTAGGATTTGTCACTCCGTGTTACGGAGAGGTATCACTGGGCCCACTCGGTAGTGCATCATCATAATGAGCTCAAAGTGATCAAGTGTCTGGTCACGGGATCATGCATTACGGTACGAGTAAAGTGACTTGCCGGTAACGAGATTGAACGAGGTATTGGGATACCGACGATCGAATCTTGGGCAAGTAACATACCGATTGACAAAGGGAATTGTATACGGGATTGTTTGAATCCTCGACATCGTGGTTCATCCGATGAGATCATCGAGGAGCATGTGGGAGCCAACATGGGTATCCAGATCCCGCTGTTGGTTATTGCCCGAGAGCCGTCTCGGCCATGTCTACGTGTCTCCCGAACCCGTAGGGTCTACACACTTAAGGTTCGGTGACGCTAGGGTTGTGTGAATATGAGTATGCAGTATACCGAATGTTGTTCGGAGTCCCAGATGAGATCCCGGACGTCACGAGGAGTTTCGGAATGGTCCGGAGGTAAAGAATTATATATAGGAAGTGGTATTTCGGCCATCGGTAAAGTTTCGGGGTCACCCGGTATTGTACTGGGTCCACCGGAAGGGTCCCGGGGGTCCACCGGGTGAGGCCACCCATCCCGGAGGGCCCCATGGGCTGAAGTGGGGAGGGGAACCAACCCATAGTGGGCTGGTGCGCCCCCCTTGGCCCACCCCCTGCGCCTAGGGTTGAAACCCTAGGGTGGGGGGGGGGCGCCCACTTGCCTTGGGGGCACTCCTCCCCCCTTGGCCGCCGCCCCCCTTGGGAGATGGGATCCCCAAGGGCCGGCGCCCCCCCTGGGGGCCAATATAAAGGGAGGGGGGAGGGTGCAGCCGCACCCTGAAGTTCTGGCACCTCCCTCCCCCTGCTACACCTCGTCCTCCTCCCACAGCAGCTTGGCGAAGCCCTGCCGGAGTTCTGCTGCATCCACCACCACGCCGTCGTGTTGTTGGATCATCATCAACCTCTCCTTCCCCCTTGATGGATCAAGAAGGAGGAGACGTCTCCCGTCCCGTACGTGTGTTGAACGCGAAGGTGCCGTCCGTTCGGCGCTAGGATCTCCGGTGATAGGATCACGACGAGAACGACTACTTCATCCCCGTTCTAGTGAACGCTTCCGCTCGCGATCTACAAAGTGGTATGTAGATGCAAACTCACTTCCTTGACTCGTTGCTAGATGAACTCATAGATAGATCTTGGTGAAACCGTAGGAAAAAATTTAATTTTCTGCAACGTTCTCCAACAGGGACGTCATCGAGCTGAACGTGTGCTGAACTCGAAGGTGTCGTACGTTCGGTACTTGGATCGGTCGGATCGTGAAGATGTACGACTACATCAACCGCGGTTTCTAACGCTTCCGCTTTCGGTCTACGAGGGTACGTGGACAATACTCTCCCCTCTCGTTGCAATGCATCACCATGATCTTGCGTGTGCGTAGGAATTTTTTTGAAATTACTACGTTCCCCAACAGTGGCATCCGAGCCAGGTTTATGTATAGATGTTATATGCACGAGTAGAACACAAGTGAGTTGTGGGCGATACAAGTCATACTGCTTACCAGCATGTCATACTTTGGTTTGGCGATATTGTTGGATGAAGCGGCCCGGACCGACATTATGCGTACACTTAGGTGAGACTGGTTCTACCGACGTGCTTTGCACACAAGTGGCTGCCGGGTGTCAGTTTCTCCAACTTTAGATGAACCGAGTGTGGCTACGCCCGGTCCTTGTGAAGGTTAAAACAGCACTAACTTGACGAAATATCATTGTGGTTTTGATGCGTAGGTAAGAACGTTTCTTGCTCAGCCCGTAGCAACCACGTAAAACTTGCAACAACAAAGTAGAGACCATCTAACTTGTTTTTGCAGGGCATGTTGTGATGTGATATGGTCAAGGCATGATGCTATATTTTATTGTATGAGACGATCATGTTTTGTAACCGAGTTATCGGCAACTTGTAGGAGCCATATGGTTGTCGCTTTATTGTATGCAATGCAATTGCCCTGTAATTGCTTTACTTTATCACTAAGCGGTAGCGATAGTTGTAGAAGCAATAGTTGGCGAGACGACAACAATCCTACGATGGCGATCAAGGTGTCGCGCCGGTGACGATGGTGATCATGACGGTGCTTCGGAGAAGGAGATCACAAGGACAAGATGATGATGGCCACATCATATCACTTATATTGATTGCATGTGATGTTTATCCTTTATGCATCTTATTTTGCTTTGATTGACGGTAGCATTATAAGATGATCTCTCACTAAATTTCAAGATAAAAGTGTTCTCCCTGAGTATGCACACTTGTCAAAGTTCGTCGTGCCGAGACACCACGTGATGATCGGGTGTGATAAGCTCTACGTTCATCTAAAACGGGTGCAAGCCAGGTTTTCACACACAGAATACTCGAGTTAAACTTGATGAGCCTAGCATATGCAGATATGGCCTCGGAACACTGAGACCGAAAGGTCGAGCGTGAATCATATAGTAGATATGATCAACATAGTGATGTTCACCATTAAAAAGTACTCCATCTCACGTGATGATCGGACATGGTTTAGTTGATTTGGATTACATGATCACTTAGATGATTAGAGGGATGTCTATCTAAGTGGGAGTTCTTAAGTAATCTTATATTTACTAATTGAAGGCACCTTTCAATATTAATATTAATTCTAGCGTTAGATAAGAGAATTTACGGTCAAGATAACAGGAAAGTTGCGTAACAAAGATGGTCAAGTAGTAAGTACAAATGGATCTGTCACGTCCAGCGGTGATTGAAAAAAAGATAGAAGCCTCCTCCACCAATTAAAACTCCAGGGTCCAGCAAAACAGAATCTGTCACGTTTCCAGCTTAGTGAGAAAAAAAAGATCAGAAGCCTCCACCAATTAAAACTCCACGGTCCAGCAAAAAACGATCTGTGAACAAAAAGTCCACGACCATGTTTTTGATCTGGTACGCCCTCTCTAACCAGTTTGCGGATAGAAAAGAAAAACATGTGGATTAAAAATAGCATCGCTGCCTTCTCCTCCCCTTAAAATAAATCTCAACTGTTGACGAACAACAGAGTCCGAGACAGCCACTATCGGGTCCGTCCTTAGGTGACGGTTCGTTTTCGTTGGCGACGCCCAGGGCGACTTCTAGGGTTTCGTCTCCGGCCGTCAATTTCGCTCGAGCTCCGTTCAAGTTCACGTCTGCTGTTTCGCCTGCTGCTTTGAGTACCCCTCACGCAGCTGTTTCACATCCATATCCATCTTTCTTGTCCCGCCACCATAAACTTTGCTCGTTTTCTAGGGCACGCGCCAAACCCTAGAACATCTCGTTTTCTCTCTTTGTGGTGCTGGTTTTAATCCTGATTTTGCTGTGATGGAGAAGGTAGAAGGGTTGATGAAGAGGTTGAATCTGTCGGAGAAGGAGAGGAAGGGGATCAAGATCGGATGCATGGGATCGAGCAAGTCTGGGATGGTAGAGGTCCAAGCAATGGCTAAACTGCTCTCAGAGAAGCCTGTGTTCGTGGAAGCTATGGCAGAAACTCTGGGAAGAATTTGGTGTCCTCTGAAGGGCCTCGAGTGCAAGGAAGTAGGTACCAATGTCTTCCTATTTACGTTTCATCAGGAGTCGGGGAAGCGCTTGGCTTTGGAGAACGGTCCTTGGGAATTTGGGAACAATTTGCTTATCTTCGAGGATTTTGTGCCAAGCAAGAGGCCGGAAGACTATGCTTTTGAGACTATACCAATCTGGGTCAGAATTCTACGCCTTCCATTGGGCATGATGCATCGGGAGGCTGCAGAGGTGATTGGTGCGGAAATTGGTAATGTAATTGACGTGGATGCTGGTAATAATGGACAAGCAGTGGGAAAGTTCCTCAGGGTCAAGGTGAGAATTAATATAAACAACCCGCTTATGCGGGGATTCACTCTGGAAGATGAAGATGAAAAGGTCAGGGAGAGGAAAATGAAGGGTATTGAGACAGGAGATGCGGATGACAATTGGTGTCCTTTCGAATATGAGTACCTTCCAGAGTTTTGTTATGTATGTGGAATCATTGGTCATGATGATAAAAGTTGTAGTTTGCGTCTAAAGAAGGGAGAGAAGGTACAGTTTGGTCCCTGGCTGAGAGCAGATGTGGAACGGAAGAAACCATGGTCTGAAGATAGAGGTCGTTGGGGGGGCGGCCGAGCATATTCCGGTGGCAGAAAAGCAAGTGCTTGGGCTGGGAGATCTAACTCGGGTAGCGATGGTCCTTCGTGGAAAAAAGAGACATCTAAGCAGTTGATCTCTACATCATTAGATAAGAGAGAGGGAGTGGTTTCAGAGAAAATACATTCACAGAGTGAGAAGGGCGAGAAGCTGCATGCAATTCAAAGTAAAGTTGGGGATCCGGTAGATGGGGGTGGAGTGGGTATTGCTGACATGCAGACGGAAAGTGAACCACAAATTTCTTTGGACCCTAGTACAGAATACGGGGCCATGCATGTGAGTCTACCAATAGGTAATCAGCATGGAGAACAATGCGATCAGACTGTTGTGGACAAGGGTGCTGTTACAGCGGTTATGAAGAATATACAGGGTGTGCTAGGAACCGACACGAGCAAGGGTGAGAAGGCACCGAGCTGTACTGAATTGGTGAAATAAAAAAGATTTTGCTGCGACTGGGAGAGATAGCAGACCTAGTGGGAATGGTAATGTTGTCATGGGTACGTACAAGAAACTTAAAGGGCGCTCACGTAGGAGTGGAGAGGAGCAGGTAGTCACAAATGCTATTGGGATGAAAAGAAATATGGATGGAGAAGACATGGAGTGGGAGACCGAAGCAAAGAAACAAAAGAAGAGTGAATTAGATGCAGACCAGAACACAAATTTCAGTGACGCGGGGCTGAATGAACGGCCCTGCGTGAAGATATGAAGATAGTGGCTTGGAACTGCCGGGGTATGGGGAACGGGCCGGCAGTTCGTGGTCTTCTGGAGATCCAGAAGAGGGAGGTCCCTGACATCCTTTTCTTGTATGAGACTAAACTTACAGAGAAGAGGTTGGAGAGGTTCAAAATAAAGCTAGGGTTGATGCATATGGTGGCTCGTGACTGTGATGGTAAGAGTGGTGGAGTTGCAATGTTTTGGAGGAGGGGTATTAACCTGAGTTTAAGGTGGAAGGGTAGGATGCATATTGATATGACTGTGACAGAGGATGATGGATTCAAATGGCGGTTGACCGGAGTCTATGGTGATCCAAAAGAGAAGGCTGAGACTTGGCGTCTACTTCGTATTCTTCACAATCAAGAGAAACTCCCTTGGTTGTGTATTGGTGATTTCAATGAGATTATGTTCAACTATGAAAAGCAAGGGGGTGTTGCCCGTAGTCAGTCTTGTTTGCAAAATTTTCGTGACGTGTTATCTTTTTGTGACCTTAAAGATCTTGGTTTTGAGGGTGATATTTTTACATGGAGGAATAATAATTATCGTGTTGATGGTTACATTCGTGAAAGACTTGATAGAGCTGTTGCTAACCCGGAATGGTGTGCTCGATTCCCGGGATATAAGGTGATTAATGGGGACCCCCAAAAGTCTGATCATAGGCCTATCATTTTGGATCTTGATGGCGGACGACCCATGCGACAAACCAGAAATTTCGACCCTGTTAAACGCTTTGAGGCGAGGTGGTTGATGGAGGATGATTGTGATGCAAGGGTTACGAATGCATGGGAGGTGGCGAAGATTAGAGGTTCTGGTACTGTTCGGGATTGTCTACAAGCGGTGGTCGAGGACCTTACTGATTGGAGCAGGAATGTTCTTGGGGATCTGGCTAAGAGGATTAAGAAATTAAAAGTCCAGTTGGAAGAGTGCAGGAGGTCTATTTTAAGTTCAGCATCTATACATAGAGAACAGGTTTTACGCTTCAAATTAGAGAGGTTGGAGGAGCAACGTGACCTCATGTTCAAACAGCGAGCACATGTTAACTGGCTGACTAAAGGGGACCGAAATACAAAATTTTTTCAAGCTTATGCTAGTGAGAGGAAACGGATGAATACCATTAAGAAGTTGAGGAAGGAGGATGGTGAGGTGGTGGAAGGGGAGGAGGATTTGAAGGCTCTTGTTACTAACTATTTTTCTTCTTTGTTTACCTCCGTGGCAGGTTTCCCTTATGGTGATTTCATCAACATCATTACACCAAAGGTCACACACCAAATGAATGATTTTCTCATGGCGGATTTCACGGCTGATGAGGTCAAGAAGGCCCTTGATGGTATTGGCGATCTCAAGGCACCCGGAGTAGATGGTATGCCGGCGATTTTCTACAAGAAGTACTGGGATCTAGTTGGAGATAATGTGGTACAGGAGGTACTTAATGTGTTGCAAGGTGGCAGTATACCGGAGGGATGGAACGATACCATTGTGGTGCTTATCCCGAAAGTAAAAAACCCAGAGAAATTGAAAGATTTACGCCCGATTAGCCTATGCAACATTGTGTACAAACTTGTGTCCAAAGTTATCGCCAACCGTTTGAAGTGCATCTTGGGGGAGATCATCTCGGATAATCAGAGCGCCTTTGTGCCGGGCAGATTGATATCGATAACACGTTGTTGGCATATGAGATGTCACATTTTCTCAAAAGGAAAAGATCGATCAGTGGGATACGCTATGTTAAAACTAGATATGAGCAAGGCTTATGATCGTGTTGAATGGAATTTCCTGGAAAGGATTCTTGGTCAGTTGGGCTTCTGTGAGAGTTTTGTACAACTTATCTCCAAGTGTATCAGATCAGTTACATATAAATTCAAGGTTAATTCCACATACACTGACGTCGTGGTTCCTGGAAGGGGTTTGCGTCAGGGTGATCCCATATCCCCGTACTTATTTTTATTATGCGCAGAAGGTCTATCAGCTCTACTTCATCAAGCGGAATTTGCAGGCCGGATTAGAGGCATTAAAGTGGCACCAACGGCACCCACTGTCACCCACTTATTTTTTGCAGATGATTCCCTAATGTTTTTTGAAGCTTCTTAGGAGGGAGCAACAGAGATCAGTAGGATTCTACAAGTGTATGAGGCAGGGTCTGGTCAAATGGTGAATCGGGATAAATCAACAATTATGTTCAGTCGGAATACTAAAGGTGCGGACAAGGATATAGTCATGAATATTTTGGGTTTGCAGCAAGAAACAACAGGAGGGAAATACCTAGGGCTGCCATTGTATATTGGCCGGTCAGTTACACAGTGTTTCGAATATATAAAGGATCCGCTTTGGGCTCGAATACAAGGCTGGTTAGAACGTTTTCTATCCATGAAAGGCAAGGAGATTTTGGTTAAATCCGTTGCTCAAGCTATTCCGGCGTATGCTATGGGATGTTTTGATTTAACTAAAGGGCTTTGTGAAGAGCTTAGTAAGATGATTTGCAAGTATTGGTGGTCGCAACAAAGTGATGAGAACAAGATGCATTGGGTGGGATGGGAAAAAATGAAGCTTCCAAAAGAACAAGGTGGTCTTGGTTTCCGTGATCTCTATTCTTTTAATTTGTCAATGCTCGCACGTCAAGCTTGGCGACTTCTTCAAGCTCCTGAGTCACTTTGTGCTAGAGTGTTGCAAGCAAAATATTATCCTGGTAGTAACATCCTCTCTGCTGTTTCGAAGCCTAATATGAGCTATACTTGGAGAAGTATTCTCAAGGGTCTCGCTATTGTAAGAGAGGGGTATATTTGGCGAGTAGGTTCGGGGGAAAGCATCAATATCTGGACAGACCCGTGGTTGCCGCGGAAAATGTCAAGACATACGCTGTCACAACAAGGAACACACTTGCTCACACGTGTCTCCGAGCTGATTGAGCCAAACACACATACATGGGATGAGGGGCTTGTACGGCAGACTTTCCATCCGATGGAGGCAAGTATTATTCTTTCAATACCGGTGTTTGAACAACATGACGATTTCATTGCATGGCATTTTGACGCAAAGGGGCTCTTCTCTGTAAAGTCTGCTTATCGTGTGCACACAGATATGATGATGAGACAATCAAACATCAGCCAAGGAGATAGTGTCACCGGGTCGGGGTGGAGAAAGCCAGTGTGGGCTGCTATTTGGAAAGTGCACTGCCCAGGGAAAGTACATCATTTTATGTGGAGATTCGGACATAATAGTCACCCGCTAAATATGAATATTGCTAGGCGGGGTGTGGAGTTGGATACACGTTGTGTGGTGTGCAATAAATATTTTGAAGATGGTGGACATTTCTTTTTCCGTTGCAAGGCAGTCAGAGCTATGTGGCGAGCGGCCGATCTGGAAAACGAGAGACTAAATATCATGCAGGCTCCCACGGCATTGGAGGTGCTGGAGAGGATTATGGCATTACCTGAGCAAAAGAAACTAAAGGTGATTTGTCTCCTGTGGCGTTGGTGGTCTGAACGCAATAGAAGAAGACATGGGGAGGGTACGACTTTGCCGCCGGAATTTGCAAGACAAATATCAATGCTTACTGAGGAATGGATTCAGTTCCATTCTCCACCTACCAGACCCCCGAAAGTGCAGATTAATCAGTGGGAACCCCCTCCCCAGGACTGGGTTATGTTGAATTTTGATGCTTCTTTCATTGGGGGCTTGAGAACCGGTGGGTGGGGTTGTATAGCGAGAGATGCAGCCGGCGAGGTCGTATGTGCTGCAGCTGGCCCCCTGGTGGATGTGTCTGATCCATTGCATGCAGAAGCACTTGCTCTAATGAGGACTATCAATTTTGCAGAGAATTTTGGTATGGGCCGGGTGATATTTATGACAGATTGTTTACCTTTGAAGCAAGCCATAGATGACAGTAATGCAGATCGTTCACAGCTGGGGAGTCTTTTTCGTGAGACCAAGTATCAACTACAGATAGGTTTCATCCAATTTAAGCTAGTTCAGAAATCACGTGAATGTAATATGCCTGCGCATAAACTAGCTAGTTTTGGTTCTAGGATGGTGAGGGGTAGTGAGCGTATTTGGCTCAATAATTTACCTCCTGATGTACTCAGTGCCGTGGCCGGTGATTTAACCGTGTCCACTGGTTAATTGGAATGCATGGTGTTCCAGGTCAAAAAAAAAAAAAAAAAAAAGAGTCCGAGACCAGTTGCTGCACAGAGGATGAACTTCCCTCGCCAGTAGGAACAAGGTTCTGTATTGCAGTCATATTTTCCTTTATTGAGAATTCAATTTATGTTAGATATATTTTTTTCTAGATGCTAGCTCATAAAATAAATCTCAACCTTCTGTGATTCAGTACTTCTTTAGGAGTTGAGTACATTTTTTTAAGGTAGATTGAAAGCAGAAGTTTGTTGACATGGAGTCGATCAAGATTAACAACTAGACAATACGGAGGGCGCCACGCCTTCTTGGATTGCCCACTAACCTGGTAAAATCAAGGACGAGTCAAATCATGCATGTATTATTTGCTTTCCCATCTGAAAAGAGAGATCGTGCTTTCCTATTTGTGAGCAGTTATGGTTCTGGAGCTGATACTATTATTCTTTCTCATCTGTTGAAATTCTTGCCGAGGCTACGTCCCTTGATGTGAGCCGGAGTCTGTGCGTTGATCGCGCTGTACTCGGCCAGGCGGTGACAAACATGCATGTGGAGGCAGTAGTGCACGTGCTGTCGAACTCGGGAAGGATCAACGAAACATACAAAATCAAAGAACTGTAAGGGCATCTCCAGCCGTCCCCTCAGGGCGTCTAAATTTGGCATCCTGGGGGCGTGCCGGCGCTAGCTCGGCTCCTGGGGGCGAGCTAGCTCCCAGTCACGCACCCACGCGCTGGCCCCAGGACGCGGTTAATTTCAAACTCGGCCGTTCCCGCTCTCAAGACGCCGCAAGTCCGGCGATCGGGCATAGTCTGTTGTTACAAAAAAAAGAGCGCCGCCGCCTCGGCGGGGTCATTCATCACTCGGCGGGGTTGTTCCCAGGTGTTGGCGGAGTCGGCGTGCGCAAGCTCGGCGGCGTCGGAGCTGCTTCGGTGTTGGGCTGCATCGGCGCGGCTTCGACACTGCTGGGCGGCGACGTAGAGGCTTCGCTCGGGCTTGGCCTCCGTGTGGCCGTGGGCGTCGTCGGCGTCGTGGGCGTTGCCATCAGCAGCTCGTTCAGGATGAGGCCGCGCTGAACCAGGTACCACGCCTTGAGCTTCTCGTCGTTGCTCTGAAGCAAGTCTGCCGCACCAATCAGAAAAGCCATGTCGGTGTTCCTCTTCTTCGCGGCGACGTTCGTCCGGAGCAGGTCGAGCTTGATGGCGTTGTTCTTCATTAGCGCCGACCACCGCGCCTCGGTCTTCTCTTCGCGTAGGACGGCCCGGGCCTGGACGTCGGCGAGGCAGTGCTCGATGGACTCCTGCACTCGCGCGGTTGCCGCGTCGGCGTTCTTCCCCTTCTTGGCCAATTTGTGGCCGTCCGGCCGCCCTTCCGACGCGCCCGGAGTCGGCGCGTCCGGCTTGTACGTCTTCTTGGCCTTGTCGAGGGCACGTCGGACTTCCGCCCACTTCTCGCACTTGTCAATGCGCTTGTAGACGTGGAGGTGCTTGAAGTCGACCTCTTGGTTGTCACCCCGGAACATGGCGAACATGCGCAGCAGCTGCGCGTATGGACGAACAGTTGGTGAACCGCGGGCGCAGGGACGAAGATGTGCGGGCGAACGGCGTGCGTACCTGATCTTCAACGCTGGCGCTGCTCTCCGGGCGAGCCGCGACCTCCTCGATGATTCCGTGCCATTTGTTGCACGCCATATGGATACGCCCCCAATGGTTCGCCATCGCCTTGGGCCCGCGCTGCATGTACACGCCTTTGAAGTAGGGGTCGACGAGCTTCCGCTCGTCGAACTCGGCCTTGATGCGGTCCCAGTACGTCTCCAAGCTCTGGTTCGCGCCGGTGGTCGGGTCGAGGCAGATGACTTTCCACGCTTCGGCGAGGCATTCCTCCTCCTTGGACGTCCATTTGATGCGCGGCTCACCTGACCTTGCCGCCCGCTTCTTTTTCTGGCGCCCCTTCGTTGGAACAGGAGCCGGCTCCTCCTCCTCCTCCTCCTCGTCCTCGTCCTCCTCCTCGGGCTCCTGCGCGATCGCCGCCGAGACGAGCCGAGCTCGGCCTCCATGTCGCCGCTGAGGTCGACTACCTCGCCCCGGTGGCGAAACCGGAGACGAGGATCTGTCGCGATGATGTCGTCCATGTCGGCTCCCGTGTCGTCGGCGTCGCCGAGGTGCGAGAAGGGCAGCGGCCCGCGGTAGAGATGTGGCGTTGGCGTGGTCGCGTAGGCGGGGGGCGGCGTGTAGTTGTATGGTGGGTACTGCACACCGGCGAAGGCGGGCGATGGAGTGTGCGGGAAGGTCACGTTTGGGTTGAACCCGCCGTGCGCGTCGCCGTCGGCGTAGCCGGGCGACGATGAATCCCATGGAGATCCGGCGCCTTGCTGCCCCCAGGGCGCGTACTGGTGGGCGTGGCTGACGACGGGAGCCTCGACAGAAGAGGAGGACGCCTCCGCGCGTGCCGCGTTGTCGCGGGCCTTCCTGGCTATCCCCCGGTTCCGCCTGTCGGCGGTGACCGCTTCTCGGCGCTGTACTTCCACCCTCCACTCGGCATTCGACAGGCCCGGCGGCTTCGTTGGAGGCGCCCTCTGTTGGGGAACGTAGTAATTTCAAAAATTTTCCTACGCACACGCAAGATCATGGTGATGCATAGCAACGAGAGGGGAGAGTGTTGTCTACATACCCTTGTAGACCCGGCGAAGCGATCACAACGTAGAGGAAGTAGTCGACGTTCTCCTCGCGATCCGACCGATCCCGGCGCCGTTACTCCGACGCCCCGAGTTCTTGACACACGTACAGCTCGATGACGTCCCTCAGACTCGATCCAGCCGAGTGTCGAGGAGAGTTCCACAAGACGACGACGGCGTGGGACGATCTTGATGTTTCACGGCGCAGGCTTCGCTTAAGCTTCAGCGACGGTATGACCGAGGTGGAATATGGTGGAGGGGGCACCGCACACGGCTAAGGAACGATCTCACGATCAACTTGTGTGTTCAAGGTGCCCCTTGCCCCAGATATAAAGGAGCCAGGGGGAGGGGGCCGGCCAAGAGGAGGCGCGGCCAGGAGTCCTACTCCCTCGGGAGTAGGATTTCCCCAATCCTAGTTGGACTAGGATTCCTGAGGGAAAAAGAGAGAGGGGCGGCCCTTCTCCTAGTCCTAGTAGGACTAGGGAAGGGGGGGCGCGCCCACCTAGGGCTGGCCCTTCTCCTTTCCACTAAGGCCCATCGAGGCCCATTTACCTCCCGGGGTTCCGTAACCTCCGGTACTCCAGAATTCCGCCGCCCGAACCATTCGAACTCCAAACATAGGCTTCCAATATATCAATCTTTATGTCTCGACCATTCCGAGACTCCTCGTCATGTCCGTGATCACATCCGGGACTCGAACTCCTTCGTACATCAAAATATATAAACTCATAATAAGCGCCATCGAAACCTTAAGCGTGCGGACCCTACGGTTCGAGAACAATGTAGACATGACCTAGAACTATTCACGGTCAATAACCAACAGCGGACCTGGATGCCCATATTGGTTCCTACATATTCTACGAAGATCTTTATCGGTCAGACCAAGATAACAACATACGTTGTTCCCTTTGTCATCGGTATGTTACTTGCCCGAGATTCGATCGTCGGTATCCAATACCTAGTTCAATCTCGTTACCGGCAAGTCTCTTTACTCGTTCCGTAATACATCATCTCACAACTAGCTCATTAGTTGTAGTGCTTGCAAGGCTTCAGTGATGTGCATTACCGAGAGGGCCCAGAGATACCTCTCCGACAATCGGAGTGACAAAACCTAATCTCAAATACACCAACCCAACATTTGCCTTTGGAGACACCTGTAGTACTCCTTTATAATCACCCAGTTACGTTGTGACGTTTGGTAGCACCCAAAGTGTTCCTCCGGTAAACGGGAGTTGCATAATCTCATAGTTACAGGAACATGTATATGTCATGGATAAAAGCAGTAGCAACATACTAAACGATCGTGTGCTAAGCTAAGGGAATGGGTCATGTCAATCAGATCATTCTACTAATGATGTGACCTCGTTAATCAAATAACAACTCTTTGTTCATGGTCAGGAAACATAACCATCTTTGATTAACAAGCTAGTCTAGTAGAGGCATACTAGTGACATATTGTTTTGTCTATGCATTCACACATGTATCATGTTTCCGGTTAATACAATTCTAGCATGAATGATAAACATTTATCATGAAATAAGGAAATAAATAATAACATTATTATTGCCTCTAGGGCATATTTCCTTCAGTCTCCCACTTGCACTAGAGTCAATAATCTAGATTACATAGTAATGATTCTAACACCCATGGAGTCTTGGTGCTGATCATGTTTTGCTCGTGGAAGAGGCTTAGTCAACGGTTCGCAACATTCAGATCCGTATGTATCTTGCAAATCTCTATGTCTCCCACCGGACTAAGTCCCGGATGGAATTGAAGCGTCTCTTGATGTGCTTGGTCCTCTTGTGAAATCTGGATTCCTTTGCTAAGGCAATTGCTCCAAAGATTGTCACGAAGATTTTCATTGGACCCGATGCACTAGGTATAACACCTAGATCGGATATGAACTCCTTCATCCGCACTCCTTCATTAGCTGCTTCGAAGCTGCTATGTATTCCGCTTCACATGTAGATCCCGCCACGACGCTTTGTTTAGAACTGCACCAACCGACAGCTCCTCCGCTTAGTGTAAATCACGATCCGGTCTGCGATTTAGAATCGTCCGGATCAGTGTCAAAGCTTGCATCAACGTAACTGCGTTTTATGAGCTCTTTGTCACCTCCATATCGAGAAACATATCCTTAGTCCTTTTCGGTATTTCAGATGTTCTTGACCGCTGTCGATGATCCACTCTGGATTACTTTGGTACCTCCTGCTAGGCTTATAGCAAGGCACACATCAGTGTCTGGTACACAGCATTGCATACATGATAGAGCCTATGGCTGAAGCATAGGAACATCTTTCATTTTCTCTCTATCTTCTGCAGTGGTCGGGCATTGAGTCTTACTCAACTTCACACCTTGTAACACGTGCAAGAACCCTTTCTTTGCTTGATCCATTTTGAACTTCTTCAAAATTTTGTCAAGGTATGTGCTTTGTGAAAGTCCAATCAAGCGTCTTGATCTATCTCTATAGATCTTAATGCCCAATATGTAAGCAGCTTCACCGAGGTCTTTCATTGAAAAACTCTTATTCAAGTATCCCTTTATGCTATCCAGAATTCTATATCATTTCCGATCAGCAATATGTCATCCACATATAATATCGAAATGCTACTGAGCTCCCACTCACTTTCTTGTAAATACAAAGCTTCTCCAAAAGTGCAGACAAACCCAAATGCTTTGATCATACTATCAAAGCGTTTATTCCAACTCCGAGATGCTTGCACCAGTCCATAGATGGATCGCTGGAGCTTGCACACTTTGTTAGCTCCCTTTGGATCGATAAAACCTTCGGTTGCATCATATACAACTCTTCTTCCGTAAATCCATTCAGAATGCAGTCTTTACATCCATTTGCCAAATTTCATAATCATAAAATGCGGCAATTGCTAACATGATTCGGACGGACTTAAGCATCGCCACGGGTGAGAAGGTCTCATCGTAGTCAATCCCTTGAACTTGTCGAAAACCTTTTGCATAAGTCGAGCTTTATAGACGATAACATTACCGTCGCGTCGGTCTTCTTCTTGAAGATCCATTTGTTTTCTATTGCTTGCCTACCCTCGGGCAAGTCAACCAAAGTCCATACTTTGTTTTCATACATGGATCCCATCTCAGATTTCATGGCCTCAAGCCATTTTGGAATCTGGGCTCACCATCGCTTCTTCATAGTTCGTAGGTTCATCATGATCTAGTAGCATGACTTCCGAACAGGATTACCGCACCACTCAGTGCGGATCTTACTCTGGTTGATCTACGAGGTTCTGAGTAACTTGATCTGAAGTTTCATGATCAACATCATCAACTTCCTCACTACTTGGTGTAGATGTCTCAGAAACTGGTTTCTGCGACGAACTACTTTCAAGTAAGGGAGAAGGTACTATTACCTCATCAAGTTCCACTTTCCTCCCACTCACTTCTTTCGAGAGAAACTCCTTCTCTAGAAAGGATCCATTCTTAGCAACGAATGTCTTGCCTTCGGATCTATGATAGAAGGTGTACCCAACTGTCTCCTTTGGGTATCCTATGAAGACACATTTCTCCGATTTGGGTTCGAGCTTATCAGGTTGAAGCTTTTTCACATAAGCATCGCATCCCCAAACTTTAAGAAACGACAACTTTGGTTTCTTGCTAAACCACAGTTCATAAGGTGTCGTCTCAACGGATTTCGACGGTGTTCTATTTAGTGTGAATGCGGCTGTCTCTAGAGCATAACCCCAAAACGATAGCGGTAAATCTGTAAGAGACATCATAGATCGCACCATATCTAGTAAAGTGCGATCACGACGTTCGGACACACCATTACGTTGTGGTGTTCCGGTGGCGTGAGTTGCTAAACTATTCCGCATTGTTTCAAATGTAGACCAAACTCAGAACTCAAATATTCACCTCCACGATCGATCGTAGAAACTTAATTTTCTTGTTACGATGATTTTCAACTTCACTCTGAAATTCTTTGAACTTTTCAAACGTTTCAGACTTATGTTTCATTAAGTAGATATACCCGTATCCGCTTAAGTCATCTGTGAAGGTGAGAAAATAACGATATCCGCCACGAGCCTCAACATTCATCGGACCACATACATCTCGTATGTATGATTTCCAACAAATCTGTTGCTCTCTCCATAGTACCGAGAACGGTGTTCTAGTCATCTTGCCCAAGAGGCACGGTTCATAAGTGCCAAGTGATTCATAATCAAGTGACTCCAAAAGTCCATCAAGATGGAGTTTCTTCATGCGCTTTACATCGATATGACCTAAACGGCAAGTGCCACAAATAAGTTGCACTATCATTATCAACTCTGCATCTTTTGGTTTCAACATTGTGAATATGTGTATCACTACTATCGAGATTCATAAGAAATAGACCACTCCTCAAGGGTGCATGACCATAAAAGATATTACTCATATAAATAGAACAACCATTATTCTCTCGATTTAAATGAATAACCGTCTCGCATCAAACAAGATCCAGATATAATGTTCATGCTCAACGCAGCACCAAATAACAATTATTTAGGTCTAAAACTAATCCCGAAGGTAGATGTAGAGGTAGCGTGTCGACCGCGATCACATCGACTTTGGAACCATTTCCCACGCGATCGTCACCTCGTCCTTTGCCGTGTTAAGCAATCCGTAGTCCCTGCTTTGAGTTGCAAATATTAGCAATGAACCAGTATCAAATACCAGTGCTCATGAGCTCTAGTAAGGTACACATCAATAACATGTATATCACATATACCTTTGTTCACCTTGCCATCCTTCTTATCCGCCAAATACTTGGGGCAGTTCCGCTTCGGTGAGGACTGCCTTGCGGTAGAAGCACTCGTTTCAGGTTTAGGGCCAGACTTGGGTTTCTTCTCTGAGCAGCAACTTGCTTGCTGTTCTTCTTGAGATTCCCTTCTTCTTCCCTTTGCCTTTCTTCTTGAAACTAGTGGTCTTATTGACCATCAACACTTGATGCTCCTTTTTTGATTTCTACCTCCGCAGCCTTTAGCATTGCGAAGAGCTCAGGTATAGTCTTTACTAACCCTTGCATATTATAGTTCATCACGAAGCCTTTGTAGCTTGGTGGCAGTGATTGAGAATTCATCAATGACACAATCATCCGGAAGATTAACTCCCAATTGTGTCAAGTGATTGTAGTACCCGGACATTCGAGTATATGCTCACTAATGTAACTGTTCTCCTCCATCTTGCAGCTATAGAACTTATTGGAGACTTCATATCTCTCAATCCGGGCATTCTGTTGAATATTAACTTCAACTCTGGAACATCTCATATGCTCCATGACGCTCAAAACGTCGTTGAAGTCCCGGTTCTAAGCCGTAAAGCATGGCACATCGAACTATAGAGTAGTCATCGCTTTGCTTTGCCAGACGCTCACAACATCCGGCGTTGCTCCAGCAACGAGCTTGTCACCTAGCGGTGCATCCAGACGTAACTCTTCGTGCAGCAATGAGGATGATCCTCGTTACGGACCCAGTCCGTGTAATTGCTACCATCATCTTTCAACTTTGCTTTCTCAAGGAACGCATTAAAATTCAACGGAACAACAAAGACGAGCCATCTATCTACAATCAAACATAAACAAGCAAGATACTATCAGTACTAAGTTCATGATAAATTTAAGTTCAATTAATCATATTACTTAAGAACTCCCACTTAGAAAGACATCTCTAGTCATCCAAGTGATCACGTGATCCAAATCAACTAAACCATAACCGATCATCACGTGAAATGGAGTAGTTTTCAATGGTGAACATCTTATGTTGATCATATCTACTATATGATTCACGCCGAGCTTCGGTCTCCGTGTTCCGAGGCCATATCTGCATATGCTAGGCTCGTCAAGTATAACCCGAGTATTCTGCGTGTGCAAAACTGGCTTGCACCCGTTGTAGATGGACGAGAGCTTATCACACCCGATCATCACGTGGTGTCCAGGCACGACGAACTTTGGCAACGTGCATACTCGGGAGAACACTTCTTGATAATTTAGTGAGAGATCATCTTATAATGCTACCGTCAATCAAAGCAAGATAAGATGCATAAAAGGATAAACATCACATGCAAATCAATATAAGTGATATGATATGGTCATCATCATCTTGTGCTTCACGATCTCCATCTTGCAGCACCACCATGATCACCATCGCCACCGGCGCGACACCTTGATCTCCATCGCAGCATCGTTGTCGCCTCGCCAAACTTATGCTACTACGACTATCGCTACCGCTTAGTGATAAAGTAAAGCATTACAGGCGATTGCATTGCATACAATAAAGCGACAACCATATGGCTCCTGCCGATTGCCGATAACCGGTTACAAAACATGATCATCTCATACAATAAAATATAGCATCACATCTTGACCATATCACATCACAACATGCCCTGCAAAAACAAGTTAGACGTCCTCTACTTTGTTGTTGCAAATTTTACGTGGCTGCTACGGGCTTAAGCAAGAACCAGTCTCACCTACGCATCAAAACCACAACGATACTTTGTCAAATAGACTCCGTTTTAACCTTCTCAAGGACGGGCGTAGCCACACTCAGTTCAACTAAAGTGAGAGAGCAGGCACCCACCAGTCACCTTTAAGCAACGAGTGCTCACAGCGGTGAAACCAGTCTCGCGTAAGCGTCACGCGTAATGTCGGTCAGGCCGCTTCATCTCACAATACCGCTGAACCAAAGTATGACATGCTGGTAGGTAGTATGACTTGTATCGCCCACAACTCACTTGTGTTCTACTCGTGCAAAACATCAAACCATAGAAAAACCTAGGCTCGATACCTTTGTTGGGGAACGTAGTAATTTCAAAATTTTCCTACGCACACGCAAGATCATGGTGATGCATAGCAACGAGAGGGAGAGTGTTGTCTACATACCCTTGTAGACCCAAGCGAAGCGATCACAACGTAGAGGAAGTAGTCGACGTTCTCCTCGCGATCCGACCGATCCCGCGCCCGTTACTCGACGCCCCGAGTTCTTGACACACGTACAGCTCGATGACGTCCCTCGTACTCGATCCAGCCGAGTGTCGAGGGAGAGTTCCGTCAAGACGACGGCGCAGGACGATCTTGATGTTTCACCGCGCAGGGCTTCGCCTAAGCTTCATGACGGTATGACCGAGGTGGAATATGGTGGAGGGGGCACCGCACACGGCTAAGGAACGATCTCACGATCAACTTGTGTGTTCAAGGTGCCCCTTGCCCCGTGATATAAAGGAGCCAGGGGGGGGGGGCGGCCAAGAGGAGGCGCGGCCAGGAGTCCTACTCCTCCGGGAGTAGGATTCCCCCAATCCTAGTTGGACTAGGATTCCTGGGGGAAAGAGAGAGGGGGCGGCCCTTCTCCTAGTCCTAGTAGGACTAGGGAAGGGGGGGCGCGCCCACCTAGGGCTGGCCCTTCTCCTTTCCACTAAGGCCCATCGAGGCCCATTTACCTCCGGGGTTCGGTAACCTCCGGTACTCCAGTAAATTCCGCCGCCCGAACCATTCCGAACTCCAAACATAGGCTTCCAATATATCAATCTTTATGTCTCGACCATTCCGAGACTCCTCGTCATGTCCGTGATCACATCCGGGACTCGAACTCCTTGGTACATCAAAATATATAAACTCATAATAACCATCATCGAAACCTTAAGCGTGCGGACCCTACGGTTCGAGAACAATGTAGACATGACCTAGAACTATTCACGGTCAATAACCAACAGCGGGACCTGGATGCCCATATTGGTTCCTACATATTCTCTGAAGACTTTATCGGTCAGACCGCATAACAACATCGTTGTTCCCTTTGTCATCGGTATGTTACTTGCCCGAGATTCGATCGTCGGTATCCAATACCTAGTTCAATCTCGTTACGCAAGTCTCTTTACTCGTTCCGTAATACATCATCTCACAACTAGCTCATTAGTTGTAGTGCTTGCAAGGCTTCAGTGATGTGCATTACCGAGAGGGCCCAGAGATACCTCTCCGACAATCGGAGTGACAAAACCTAATCTCAAATCGCCAACCCAACATTTGCCTTTGGAGACACCTGTAGTACTCCTTTATAATCACCCGATTACGTTGTGACGTTTGGTAGCACCAAAGTGTTCCTCCGTAAACGGAGTTGCATAATCTCATAGTTACAGGAACATGTATATGTCATGGATAAAAGCAGTAGCAACATACTAAACGATCGTGTGCTAAGCTAAGGAATGGGTCATGTCAATCAGATCATTCTACTAATGATGTGACCTCGTTAATCAAATAACAACTCTTTGTTCATGGTCAGGAAACATAACCATCTTTGATTAACAAGCTAGTCTAGTAGAGGCATACTAGTGACATATTGTTTTGTCTATGCATTCACACATGTATCATGTTTCCGGTTAATACAATTCTAGCATGAATGATAAACATTTATCATGAAATAAGGAAATAAATAATAACATTATTATTGCCTCTAGGGCATATTTCCTTCACCCTCGGCTTCCTCTGTTTGGTTAGTAGCGGCGCCCTTGCTTGATGCCATGCGTGTGCATGGTGTATTTCTTCGGCGGCATGGCGGCGGGATGCGAGCGGGGTTGGCGGGAGAAAGGGGGGAATGGCGGGAGCAAGGCGAGCGAGCGGGAGAGAAGTGAGAAAAGAGGCAGCAAAACGGCGGGAAAAGGCCCTCGGGTCGCCTCCAGTGCGGGCCCACGCGCCTTTTTCGCTTGCGCCGGCTCCCCAAGCGCCCCCCAGGGCGCCGGGTTCGGCCTGGGTCCGCCGGCACCAGTTTTGGCCCGAGCCGGCGAAAAACGGGCTTCTGGGGGCGCGACTGGGGCCTTTTTTCGGCGCCGGCGCGGCGAAATCGCCTGGGGAGGGCCTGTTGGGGGCGCGGCTGGAGATGCCCTAAGCAGCAACCAACTGAGAGAACTAATAGATCGGCAAGCTTAATATTACTTTCATGAGCCTTCCTGCGGCTACCACGGCAGTGTGGGTCTCACCAGATTCACAAGGATGCCGTATTTGTAGCTATTGCTTGGCTGTGGTACATCTATCAATGTATCTGCACTTATCCTCCACCTCCCTTTTCCCATCACATATCAGACGGAAGCTTCCTCGGCAGTAAGGGCAGAGGCAGCACGGGCGCACGCTCCTGTAATAAGGCAAGCTAGCCGCATCATTTCGGCCTACACGTATCCCTAAATCCTGCGTATCATTAATTTATCAGCATACAGATGCAAGCGAATTAGCACTGATATAGGCCACCATGTAAGCGCCACGCATACAGATGCAAGCGAATTATTACTGATATAGGCCACCATGTATCCACCATGCATATGCAGGCTGCCTACGATACATACGTGGGTTTCCATCAGGAGATTGGTCTGTTTGTTGGTAACGCCACATGCACATGCAACGTCTTGGATTTGTTCACAAAGGAAAAACATACAAATGAACACTATTAGAAATTGTAACATGAAGTATGACCAAAGAAAAACACAACTAAGTATTTTACACCAGCATATGATCTTTACTTAACTTTATTGCACATCATATGTCAACCGCCCGCCCACTCATATTAGATAAACTATTCTACGAATGTAAATATCATTTAATATTTGTCATACACTGCTTGGTTTATGACCTATTGACATGTATTTTTGGTGGGAATTTAATGCTACTATTAGCTTATCGCACCCAGAATTTGTTTGTGTACAGATTCCATTGTAGATGCTTCATACGTAGAATTGTTGGTTTAAGCCGGGACTCATCTTACAAAATAAAGCACAAGTCTAAAAGGCTTAGACACCAACTATATCTCATGGTCCCCGGAATTTTACATGTTGGATGCTAAGAGGTGCTCAATGCCCCAGATCAAGATATATCAATGATTGTTGTCGGGGCCGGGCGTCTACAACACCACTTTCATAACTAGCGTTTCTACTAGAAGATGTTTGGTGGTAGGAACAGACAAAAACGCAAGTTGGTGATGGACTAATGGTTGTTTACACGGTCGGTTTGTTTGCATGATATCTCACATGAGCCATCTCAATCACATAACTCAACACATGATCCCCATTGATGCCTGACATATATGAATGTATGTTGTTATTCATCATATTTATGCACGTAGCAGTTTCTGCTCTTATGTGTGGCCTATCATATTGACCATAATCCCATAGATCGCCTAGCCATGATTTGTTACTAATGAAAGAATCCCTCCTCGGTATATCATGCACTATTGTATGAAAATACATTCAAATCTCAAGTTCACAAATACAGTAAAATATTGGGCACAATATACAAGACACCAATCTATGTAGATTATCTAATGGTCCAATAATCACATGCATATGTATACAACATTACCCATGTCTTAGATTTCATATACATATTAATGCTGGAAGTAAAATAAACTACATAGATTCAATATAATGAAGGGCACGAACTGTGAGGTATATAGTTGATTTACACCACCTGTAGTTGCCATTTTCTACACTTTAATGTTTATACATTTACATGTAGCTTATAATCTATATTTTGCTATTTTTACCTAATTATGTCCTGACTTTTGTTAGCTTTTGCCACATTTCTAGACAAGGAGCAGTTGGCCTAAACTCAGCTATGTCAAAGTTAGATATGACTGAAATATGCTCTAAGTATGCATGCATCTGTACATGTCCAATAAAAAGACAAAATAAATACATCAAAAAAAGAGAAATGCATCACTATATAGGTACAAGGGATAACAATATTCTAATTAGTGTGAGGGATCTAATAAATAAAACAATTTCCACGAGAATGTATCACCATGAAACAATTTTGTGAATGCATATAACTCTTTATTATCCTTTGAAGGAAATATGCCCTAGAGGCAATAATAAAGTTATTATTTATTTCCTTATTTCATGATAAATGTCTATTATTCATGCTAGAATTGTATTAACCGGAAACATAATACATGTGTGAATATATAGACAAACAGAGTGTCACTAGTATGCCTACTTGACTAGCCTGTTAATCAAAGATGGTTATGTTTCCTAACCATGGACAAAGAGTTGTTATTTGATTAACGGGATCACATCATTAGTTGAATGATCTGATTGACATGACCCATTCAGTTAGCTTAGCACCCGATCGTTTAGTATGTTGCTATTGCTTTCTTCATGACTTATACATGTTCCTATGACTATGAGATTATGCAACTCCCGTTTACCGGAGGAACACTTTGTGTGCTACCAAACGTCACAACGTAACTGGGTGATTATAAAGGTGCTCTACAGGTGTCTCCAAAGGTACTTGTTGGGTTGGCGTATTTCGAGATTAGGATTTGTCACTCCAAATGTTGGAGAGGTATCTCTGGGCCCTCTCGGTAATACACATCACTTAAGCCTTGCAAGCATTTCAACTAATGAGTTAGTTGTGAGATGATGTATTACGGAACGAGTAAAGAGACTTGCTGGTAACGAGATTGAACTAGGTATTGGATACCGACGATCGAATCTCGGGCAAGTAACATACCGATGACAAAGGGAACAACGTATGTTGTTGTGCGGTTTGACCGATAAAGATCTTCGTAGAATATGTAGGAACCAATATGGGCATCCAGGTCCCGCTATTGGTTATTGACCGAGACATGTCTCGGTCATGTCTACATTGTTCTCGAACCGTAGGGTCCGCACGCTTAAGGTTTCGATGATGCTTATATTATGGGTTTATGTATTTTGATGTACCGAAGGTTGTTCGAGTCCGGATATGATCACGGACATGACGAGGAGTCTCGAAATGGTCGAGACATAAAGATTGATATATTGGACGGATATATTTGGACACCGGAAAGGTTTGGAGAAGTTTGGAGCTCCGGAGGTTACGGAACCCCGGGAGGTATATGGGCCTTATTGGGCCCATGTAGGAGGAAGAGAGAAGGAGCAAGGGAGGGGGGCGCGCCCCCCCAAGCCCAATCCGAATTGGGGAAGGGGCCGCCCCCTTTCCTTTCTCCTTCCCCCTCTCTTCCTTCCTACTACTAGTACTACTTCCTAATACTAGTACTCCTTCCTTCCCTCCAAATAAGATAAGGAAGAGAGGGAAACCTACTTGGAGTAGGTTTCCCCCTCCCTATGGCGCGCCCCTTGAGGCCGGCCACCTCCTCCCTCCCTCCTTTATATACGGGGGTAGGGGGGCACCCTAGGACACACAAGTTGATCATTGAGATCGTTCCTTAGCCGTGTGCGGTGCCCCCCCTCCACGATATTACACCTCGGTCATATTGTAGTGGTGCTTAGGCGAAGCCTGCGCGACAGAGAACATCAAGATCGTCACCACGCCGTCGTCTTGTGGAACTCCTCCCGCGCCTCTGCTGGATCGGAGATCGGGGTGCGTCATCGAGCTGTACGTGTGTCAAGAACTCGGAGGTGCCGGAGTAACGGTGCTTGGATCGGTCGGACCGGGAGGACGTATGACTACTTCCTCTACGTTGCGTCAACACTTCCGCTTCGGTCTACGAGGGTACGCAGACAACACTCTCCCCTCTCGTTGCTATGCATCACCATGATCTTGCGTGTGCGTAGGAAAATTTTTGAAATTACTACGTTCCCCAACATCCTTCTGTGGACCAATAAATTTTTTTAGCACCAACATTTCGAAAATTGTATTATCACATTTTCGCACACATCAAGTACAACTTTGTGGTCTTCAAACTGCTAGCCCGTGCAGGTGCACGGGTTGACGACTAGTGTGATTAATTGAACTTTAATTTATCATGAACTTAGTCCTGATATTATTTGCATGTCTATGTTGTAGATCAACAGCTCGCGATGTAGTTCCCCGTTTATGTTTTTGATATGTTCCTAGAGAAATATATGTTGAAAGATGATAGTAGCAATGATGCGGACTTGGTCCGTGATCTGAGGATTATCCTCATTGCTGCACAGAAGAATTATGTCCTCGATGCACCGCCAGGTGACAGACATATTGCAGGATTATATACAGACGTTATGAACGTTTGAACAATGCTCGGTCTGATGACTACTTGATAGTTTAGTGCACCATGCTTTACGGCTTAGAACCGGGACTTCAAAAACCGTTTTGAATGCCATGGAGCATATGAGATGTTCCAAGAGTTGAAATTGGCATTTCATACTCATGCCCGTGTCGAGAGGCATGAGACCTATGACAGAACTTTACCTAAAAGACGGAGGAGAATAGCTCAACCAGTGAGAATGTGCTCAGATTGTCTGGGTACTACAAATGCTTGAATCAAGAGGGAGTTAGTCTTCCAGATTAGATAGTAATTGACAAAGTTCTCTAGTCACTATCAGCAATTTACTAGAACATCGTGATGAACTATAATATGCTAGGGATGACGACAGTAATTCCCGAGCTCTTCACGATGCTGAAATCAACAAAGGTAGAAATATAGAAAGAGCATCAAGTGTTGATGGTTTACAAGACCACTAGTTTCAAGAAAAAGGCAAAGGGATAGAAGGGAAACTTCAAGAAGAACGGCAAGCAAGTTTCTGCTCAAGTGAAGAAGCCCAAGTCTGGACCTAAGGCTGAGACTAAGTGCTTCTACTGCAAAGTGACTTGTCACTAGAAGCGGAACTACCCCAAGTAAATGGTGGATAAGAAGGAGGGCCAAGTGAACAAAGGTATATTTGATATACATGTCATTGATGTGTACTTTACTAGTGTTTATAGCAACCCCTCGGTATCTGATACTGGTTCAGTTACCAAGAGTAGTAACTCGAAACGGGAGTTGCAGAATGAACAGAGACTAGTTAAGGGTGAAGTGACGATTTGTGTTGGAAGTGGTTCCAAGATTGATATGATCATCATCGTACACTCCCTATACTTTCGGGATTACTGTTCAACCTAAATAAATGTTATTTGGTGTTTACGTTGAGCATTAATATGATTTGATCATGTTTATTGCAATACAGTTATTCATTTAAGTTAGAGAATAATTGTTGTTCTGTTTACATGAATAAAACCTTCTATGGTCATACACCCAATGAAAATGGTTTGTTGGATCTCGACGTAGTGATACATATATTCATAATATTGAAGCCAAAATATGCAAAGTTAATAATGATAGTGCCACTTATTTGTGGCACTGCCGTTTAGGTCATATTGGTGTAAAGTGCATGAAGAAACTGCATGCTGATGGGCTTTTTGGAATCACTTTATTATGAATCACTTGATGCTTGCGAACCATGCCTCATGGGCAAGATGACTAAGACCCCTTCTCCGGAACAATGGAGCGAGCAACCGACTTATTGTAAATAATACATACAGATGTATGCAGTCCGATGAGTGTTGAGGCTCACGAAGGGTATCGCTATTTTCTAACCTTCACAGATGATTTGAGCAGATATGGGTATATCTACTTGATGAAACACAAGTTTGAAACATTCAAAAAGTTCAAAGAATTTCAGAGTGAAGTGGAGAATCATCGTAACAAGAAAATAAAAGTTTCTACGATATGATCGGAGAGGTAAAATATTTGAGTTAACGAGTTTGGCCTTCAGTTAAAACAATGTGAAATAGTTTCACTACTCACGCCACCTGGAACACCATAGTATAATGGTGTGTCCGAACGTTATAACTGTACTTTATTAGATATGGTGCGATCTAAGATGTCTCTTACTGTTTTACCACTATCGTTTTGGGGTTATGCATTAGAGACAACTACATTCACGTTAAATAGGGCACCATCTAAATACGTGGAGATGACACCATATGAACTGTGATTTGGCGAGAAACCTAAGCTGTCATTTCTTAAAGTTTGGTACTGCGATGCTTATGTGAAAAAGTTTCAACGTGATAAGCTCGAACCCAAATCGGAGAAGTATATCTTCATAGGATACCCAAAAGAAATGGTTGGGTACACCTTCTATCGCAGATTCGAAGCCAAGATATTTGTTGCTGAGAATGGATCCTTTCTAGGGAAGGAGTTTCTCTCAAAAGAAGTGAGTGGGAGGAAAGTAGAACTTGATGAGGTAATTGTACCTTCTCTTGAATTGCAAAGTATCTCATCACTGGAATCATTTCCAGTGATGCCTACGCGAATTAGTGAGGAAGTTAATGATGATGATCAAGAAACTTCAGATCAATTTACTACCGAACCTCGTAGGTCAATCAAAGTAAGATCCGCACCAGAGTAGTACGGTAATCCTGTTCTGGAAGTCATGTTACTAGACCATGACAAACCTGCAAACTACGAGGAAGCGATGATGAGCCCAGATTCCGCAAAATGGCTTGAGGCCATGAAATCTGAGATGGGATCCATGTATGAGAACAAACTGTGGACTTTGGTTGACTTGCCCGATGATCGGCATGCCATAGAAAATAAATGGATTTTCAAGAGGAAGACGGACGCTGATAGTAGTGTTACTATCTACAAAGCTAGACTTGTCAAAAAGGTTTTGACAAAGTTAAAAGAGTTGACTATGATGAGACCTTCTCACTCGTAGCGATGCTTAAGTCTACCGAATCATGTTCGCAAATTTCCACATTATATGAAATCTGGCAAATGGATGTAAAGACTGTATTCCTGAATGGATTTCTGGAAGAAGAGTTGTATATGGTGCAACATGAAGGTTTTATCGATCCAAAGGATGCTAACAAGTGTGCAACCTCTAGCAATCCATTGATGGACTGGTGTAAGCATCTGGGAGTTGGAATATGCGCTTTGATGAGTTGATCAAAGCATATAGTTTTATACAGACTTGAGGTCAAGCTAGTATTTTCAAGAAAGTGAGTGGGAGAACTACAACATTTATGATAACTATATGTGTATTACATATTGTCGGTCGGAAATGATGTAGAATTTTCTGGAAAGCATAAAGGAGTGTTTGAAAGGAGTTTTTCAAAGAAAGACCTCGGTGAAGCTGCTTACATATTGAGCTTCAAGATCTATAGAGATAGATCAAGATGCTTGATAAGTTTTTTCAGTGAGTACATACCTTGACAAGATTTTGAAGTAGTTCAAACTGGAACAGTCAAAGAAGGAGTTCTTGCCTATGTTGCTAGGTGTGAAGTTGAGTAAGACTCAAAAACCGACCACGATAGAAAATAGAAAGAGAATGAAAAGTCATTCCTTATGCCTCAGTAATAGGTTCTATAAAGTATGCTATGCTATGTACCAGATCTATTGTATACCCTGCCCTGAGTTTGGCAAGGGAGTACAATAGTGATCTAGGAGTAGATCACTAGACAGTGGTCAAAATTATCCTAAGAGGAGTAAGGAAATATTTCTCGGTTATGGAGGTGATAAAGAGTTTGTTGTAAAGAGTTACGTCGATGCAAACTTTGACACCGATCTGGATGACTCTGAGTCTCAATCTAGATACATATTGAAAGTGGGAGCATTTAGCTAGAGTAGCTCCGTGCAGAGCATTGTAGACATAGAATATTTGCAAAATACATACAACTCTGATGTGGCAGACCCGTTGACTAAACTTCTCTCCCAAGCAAAACATGATCACACCTTAGTACTATATGGGTGTTAATCACATAGCGATGTGAAATAGATTATTGACTCTAGAAAACCCTTTCGGTGTTGGTCACATGACGATGTGAACTATGGGTGTTAATCACAAGGTGATGTGAACTATTGGTGTTAAATCACATGGCGATGTGAACTAGACTATTGACTCTAGTGCAAGTGGGAGACTGAAGGAACTATTTGTGATAAATGTTTATTATTCATGCTAGAATATGTGGGAGCCAATATGAGCATCCAGGTTCCGCTATTGGTTATTAACCGGAGACGTGTCTTGGCCATGTCTACATAGTTCTCGAACCCGTAGGGTCCGCACGCTTAAAGTTTGGTGACGATCGGTATTATGAGTTTATGTCTTTTCATGTACCGAAGGTAGTTCGGAGTCCCGGATATGATCACGGACATGACGAGGAGTCTCGAAATGGTCGAGACGTAAAGATCGATATATTGGATGACTATGTTCGGACAAAGGAAAGGTTCTGGGAGGTTTCAGACATATACCAGAGTACCAGGGGTTACCGGACCCCCCCTGGGAAGCTATTGGGCCTTATGGGCCTTAGTGGAGAAGAGAGAAGGCAGCCAGGAGGTGGGGCGCGGCCCCCCTTGCCCCAATCCGAATTGGACAAGGGGAAGGGGCGGCGACCCCCCTCTCCTTCCTTCTCTCTACCTCCTCATTCCCCCTTCTCCTTCTTGGAATAGGAAAGGTGGGGGCCAAACCTACTTGGAGTAGGATTGCCCCCCTTTGGGCGCGCCTTTCCCCTGGCCGGCCCTCTCCTCCTCCCCTCCTTTATATACGGGGGGCAGGGCGGCACCCCAAACACACAAGTTGATCTGTTGATCTCTCTTAGCCGTGTGCGGTGCCCCCTCCACCATATTCCACCACGGTCATATCGTAGCGGTGCTTAGGCGAAGCCCTGCGTCGGTAGCAACATCATCATCGTCATCACGCCGTCGTGCTGACGGAACTCTCTCGTGAAGCTCTGCTGGATTGGAGTTCGCGGGACGTCATCGAGCTGAACATGTACTGAACTCGGAGGTGCCGTACGTTCAGTACATGGATCGGTCGGATCATGAAGACGTACGACTACATCAACCACGTTGTGCTAACACTTCCGCTTTTGTTCTACGAGGGTACGTTGACAATACTCTCCCCTCTAGTTGCTATGCATCACCATGATCTTGCGTGTGCGTAGGATTTTTTTTGAAATTACTACGTTCCCCAACACCAGACCTGATGTGTGCCTTGCTATAACTTTAGGAGGGAGGTACCAAAGTAATCCTGGAGTGGATCACTGGACAGCGGTCAAGAATATCCTGAACTAACTGAAAAGGACTAAGGATATGTTTCTCGTTTATGGAGGTGACAAAGAGCTTGTCGTAAATCTTTACGTCGATGCAAGCTTTGACACTGATCGGGATGACTCTAAGTCACAAACAGGATACGTATTTATATTGAATGGTGGAGCTGTCAGTTGGTGCAGTTCCAAGCAGAGCGTCATGGCGGGATCTACGTGTGAAGCGGAGTACATAGCTGCAGAAGATAGAGAGAAAATGAAACGAGTTCCCTATGCTTTAGCCATAGGCACTATCATGTATTCAGTGCTGTGTACCAGACCTGATGTGTGCCTTGCTATTAGTTTGGCAGGAGGTACCAAAGTAATCCAGAGTGGGTCATTGGACAGCGATCAAGAACATCTGAAATACCTAAAAGGACTAAGGATATGTTTCTCAGATATGGAGGTGACAAAGAGCTAGTCATAAATGGTTATGTCGATGCAAGCTTTGACACTAATCCGGACGATTCTAAATTGCAAACCGGATACGTATTTTTATTAAACGGTGGAGCTGTAAGTTGGTGCAGTTCTGAACAAAGCGTTGTGGCGGGATCTACATGTGAAGCAGAGTACATAGCTGCTTCGGAAGCAGCAAATGAAGGAGTCTGGATGAAGGAGTTCATATCCGATCTAGGTGTAATACCTAGTGCATTGGGTCCAATGAAAATCTTTTGTGACAATACTAGAGCAATTGCCTTGGCGAAGGAATCCAGATTTCACAAGAGAACCAAACACATCAAGATACGCTTCAATTCCATCCGCGATCAAGTCAAGGAGGGGGACATAGAGATTTGCAAAATACATACATATCTGAATGTTGCAGACCCGTTGACTAAGCCTCTTCCATGAGCAAAACATGGTCAACACCAAGACTCCATGGGTGTCAGAATCATTACTATGTAATCTAGATTATTGACGCTAGTGCAAGTGGGAGACTGAAGGAAATATGCCCTAGAGGCAATAATAAAGTTGTTATTTATATTTCCTTATATCATGATCAATGTTTATTATTCATGCTAGAATTGTATTAACCAGAAACTTAGTACGTGTGTGAATACATAGACAAACAGAGTGTCCCTAGTATGCCTCTACTTGACTATCTCGTTGATCAAAAATGGTTAAGTTTCCTGACCATAGACATGTGTTGTCATTTGATGAACGGGATCACATCATTAGAGAATGATGTGATGGACAAGACCCATCGGTTAGCTTAGCATAACGATCGGTTAGTTTTGTTGCTATTGCTTTCTTCATGACTTATACATATTCCTCTGACTATGAGCTTATACAAATCCCGAATACCGGAGGAACACTTTATGTGCTATCAAACGTCACAATGTAACTGTGTGATGATAAAGATGCTCTACAGGTGTCTCCAAAGGTTTTTGTTGAGTTGGAATATATCAAGATTAGGATTTCTCACTCCGAGTATCGGAGAGGTATCTCTAGGCCCTCTCAGTAATGCACGTCACTATAAGCCTTGCAAGCAGTGTGACTAATTAGTTAGTTGCGGGATGATGCATTACGGAACCAGTTAAGAGACTTGCCTGTAACGAGATTGAACTAGGTATGATGATACCGACGATCGAATCTCGGGCAAGTAACATACCGATGACAAAGGAAATAACGTATGTTGTGATGCGGTTTGACTGATAAAGATCTTCATAGAATATGTAGGAGCCAATATGAGCATCCAGGTTCCGCTATTGGTTATTGACCGGAGATGTGCCTCGGTCATGTCTACATAGTTCTCGAACCCATAGGGTCTGCACGCTTAACGTTCGATGACGATTTTTATTATGAGTTATGTGTTTTGGTGACCGAGCTTTGTTCGGAATCCCGGATGAGATCACCGACATGACAAGGAGTCTCGAAATGGTCGAGTGGTAAAGATTCATATATTGGAAGGTTATATACTAACACCGAAATGGTTCCAAAGAAGATCAGAGATTTTGAGGAGTACCGGGAGGTTACCGGAACCCCCCGGGAAAGTTAATGGGCCTATTGCGCCATAGTGGAGGAGAGGAGGCAGGCCACGGGAGGAGGCATGCGCCCCCCTTGCCCAGTCCGTATTGGACAAGGGGAGGGGGCACAACCCACCTCTTTCCTTCTCCCTCTCTCTCCCTTCCCCTTTCCCATCTCCGTTGATTGGAAGGAGGGGGGCCGAATCCTACTTGGACTAGGAGTCCAAGTAGGACTCCCCCCTTTGGCGCGCCACCCTTGGGCTGGACACCTACTGCTCCCCCCTTTATATATGGGGGCGGGGGGCACCCCAAAGACACACCAAGATTTGTCTTAGCCGTGTGCGGTGCCCCCCTCCACAGTTTACCACCTCGGTCATATTGTCATAGTGCTTTAGCGAAGCCCTGCGCGGATCACATCACCAACACCATCGCCACGCTGTCATGCTGATGAAACTCTCTGTCGAACCTCAACTGGATCAAGAGCTCGAGGGACGTCATCGAGCTGAACGTGTGCTGAACACGGAGGTGTCGTACGTTCGGTACTTGGATTGGTTGGATCATGAAGACGTTCGACTACATAAACTGTGTTAACATAACGCTTCCGCTTTTGGTCTACGAGGGTACGTGGAAAAACTCTCCCCTATCGTTGCTAAGCATCTCCTAGATTGATCTTGCGTGATCGTAGGAAATTTTTAGAATTACTACGTTCCCCAACAGATTGTACCCTATTGAAGATATGAAGTGTTGAACTCATTTGTTCCAGTAAAATGAATTAGATATGTCCCTGATTTCTGTGAACTTGTTAAGTGAATGATCTGATATGTATATGCATACTGGAAATTCTGAATTATTGACACTCTCATAACTGAATGTTCTGAATTTTTGACACTGGCATAACTGAAGTGTAAATTGAATGTTCTATGTTTGTACACACCGTTTTATCTGAAAGTACTCAATTTTTTGGGCAATGTATGAACTTAAAGCACTTCTAATTGTTGTGGTCTAAAAATTCTGAATGCATGAGCTTTTGATGGTCTATTTACTGTCGACATTTAGCACAATAATTTTTCTATGCAAATGGGAGAAATAGGAAGTACATGGACTTTCAAGTTGACTGGTTTGAAAATTGTGATAGTGCCACATGGTCATTCATTTGGATCGATAATTTTCTAAAGTAGCTGGGTCATGACAGAGCTCACACCAAACATGGCGTATGCTAGCTACATCCTAGAAATACGTGTGAAGATGGATTAAAGCAGTTGGCCTGTGATGCAGACATGCTAGAAATGATTGATGGATCAGCAAAGTACAAAAATCTGGTTTTGAAAGTAGACCATGGTGATACTCTAAACAACTTACTAAGAGATGATGTGCTCCTGGATGGGGTGCCTGAACTACCAATAGTAATCAGTCACAACAGATGTAGCAAGGGAAAGAGTGATGCGGAGCATCCTTCCATCATCCCCATGGACTCTACACCGACACATTTAGCACCACGTGGGCCCATGACTAGAGCAAGAGCACATGCAATGGAGCCCGAGGTGAACTCCTTCCTACTTGACATGCATATGGACACAAACGGAACATGGTTACTACCTCACCAAAATACTCTATGTCTCATTAGGTACAAAGAGGAACAACACCAAGAAGCTCAAGAGCATCCACAAGGAGGAGGAGGACCACCCAAGGCCACGCGGAGCAAGACGGAGTGCAACAACAGCAACATTGGATGTCCCAGGCGACCCCGTGCGCACGGGCCCCCGAGACCCCGTGCCCATGGACTATCCAGGGAGTTGGCGCTGAGGCACCCTATCGTGGAATTGTCACAGCAGATGTCCTCTTGCAAGGACTTAGTCGATGGAGCCATCGCAACTAGGAAGCTTAAAGGGGTTAATCGGGACAAAGGACACGAGAGTTATACTAGTTCGGCCCCTTATGGTGAAGGTAAGGCCTACGTCTAGTTGGGCTGGTATTGCTTGAGGTTTCCAATACCAGGGAGCGAGATTCGCTATGCGCGGCTCTCGAGGAGTTGTTTCTAGCCCTAAGCCGCCGGCGGGTCGTCCCCTTATATACACGGGTGGACGCCCTGCGGTCTACAGAGTCCCGGCCGGCTCATAAACAGTGTCCGGCTCGGTGACTAGTTAATTCTACCTTATGATACAAGTCATGTCATCATGGCGGTTTATCACCATGGGCCTTAAGCCGCCTGTGGGCCTCAACCCCCTTATTGAACCGCCATCTTCATGCTTGGCCTTGGGCTTCATTCTGATGAGTGTTCTTTGCGTAACCCGGACCCTCCTGGGCGGCTTACTCAAATAGTAATATCCCCAACATTAGGCCCCGGATTGATTTGAACCGGTTCATGTATATCTTAAAATACCTTAAGAAATAAACCTTCAGCCTTCTACCTGTGTAAAGGTTTTTAACCCGCCATGACGTCATCTTCTGGATCCGCGTTAACCCGCCATGGCGTCATCTTTACTTAAATTCATATTTTACTCCGCCATATCCTCCAACGGATCTTTGCTTTTACTAACCATTCCGAAAATCGAGGCGTCGGGGCCGCTGGATAATGATGTTTAGTCTCCTCCTTTCTTGCGCCGTCTCAGTCAGCCCTTTCTTATAAATAGGCACGACCTAGGTCTTTTTTCCATTCTCCCCCTTCGTTCGTCTTCTTCCTCTCGCTGTCTCTCTGCTGCTCGAGTTTCGTCGCCGCCGCCGCAGATCTCCTCGTCTTCACCAACTCAGGCCGCTGCATCAACCTGACTTGACCAGAAAAATGCGACGGACCTCCGCAGCAACTCTGCATCTGTAAGTTTCTTCCTCCCTATTCCTCAGATCTGCATTAGGATTTTCGAGTTCGTTGGTGTTCGTCGACGTCCGTCACGAACCCTTGACAGATTCCTCCTCCGACGCCTCTTTCTGATCTTAAGATAATAAAAAACTTCTGCGGTAGCTGTTTCGCACTCATTTCGAATACAAATAGATCCCCTTTCACTTGTTCAGAGGCTTCCTTCGAGCGTATGAACTTCTCTGCACTAGTTTTAGGTCTAGAAATTTTTCTTTTCCAAACGACCATTTGATCCAAAATAATAGCTGCAACTTGTGAAACCTGTTTGTTCCATACTTAGCCGAAAAACTGTATCTATTAAATCTTCTTCACATCGTAGCTCATGCGTCCGGTTTAAGAAGACAACACTGATTGTCAGCCTTGCTTGCTTCCCGCAGCGGCTTAAATATCACTGCATAGTTACCCATATGTCATTAGGCCCCTTTTCAGGCCACCATCTTTAATAGACTTAAAATGTTTTCCTCCGGGTTAAATTTGAACCGTAAACTCTTATTTTGTCATAGGCTTCAATTTATACAATGGCACCCAAGGCTCCCAAAGCTCTCGTGACCTGCAACTGGGTCAAATCCACTGTTACGGAGAGCAATTTGTCTGAATTCATAAAGTCCGGCCATCTGCCTAAGAGGGAGGTCATGTCTTATCGTGCTCCTAACCCGTCAGAGGAGAAGCCTCAACCCAAGGAGGGGGAGGTGATCGTGTTTACTGATCACGTGAACCGGGGCTTCGCTCCAGCCGGTCCAAAATTCTTCAGGGATGTTTTGCATTTCTTCGATCTCAGACCTCAAGACATCGGGCCCAATTCCGTATCAAATATTTGCAACTTCCAAGTTTTCTGGGAGGTGTACCTTGGAGAAGAACCCAACATACTTTTATTCAGAGAATTGTTTTACTTAAACCGGCAGAACGAACATGCCAACGGGCCCAGTCTGGAACTTGGTGGCATCTCGATTCAGCGGCGGAGAGACTGCCTTTTTCCTTATGCTGAACTGCCAAGTCATCCAAAGGATTGGAATCAAACGTGGTTTTACTGCCAGGACACTTCTCCGGCTGAGGAAAATCCTCTGTCTGGCTTCCGCGCCTTGCGCCTTGAATCCAACCACCCGCTGTAGGATAAACTGACTGTTGTTGAGTGTCTGCCACTTGCTCCCACCATTAATAAAATCAACGCTCTCTTGGGAAATGGCTTAGATGGCATTGACCTAGTCCGGGTCTGGGTTCCTTGGCGAGTGATTCCGTTAAGCCGCCGCCCTGGCTTAATGTGCACCTCCTCAGGCAAGAAGAATGACCCACTGCGTCATAGTCCCAATGACTTACCAGATGATGTGGTGGAGGCTACGAACCAGACGTTGTTGAAAGAGGGCACGGTAAGCAGTAATGCCTTTGGCTTACTTCCCTTCTGCAAGAAGAACCCGGCCCCCGCAGTGAGTCATCAACCTCAATGAATACTCTTTACAATATACCGCCTTGCTTTTACTCATAACCCCTCATCATTTTCCATAGGCCGATGACAACTTTTGGAAGGTCAAGTATGACCACGAGGTGGCCAAACAAGCTAGAGCGGAAAAAAGAGCCGAAAGGAAAACCGCCAAGACTGGAACTTCGAAGAAGAGGAAGCCGAGCGCTTCAGATATGTTTAAACTTGACGATACTGATGATGATGAAGAAGAGGTAACCTTTAACTCCCTTGACTCTTTATCTTTACCTTACTGACATTAAATCTTTTCAGGAAGACACGGGGAACAGCCAAGACGTCGAAGAAGAGGTAACTATAATCTCCTCCGACTTCGAGCCCCTGCCGCTTCAGAAAATTCGAAGAGTAAGCCAGAAATTAAGATTTTCACATCCTTTGGCTTACCAAGATCCTCAATTTCTTTTGAAGCAACAACAATTTGAAAGCCGGAGGCAGACCCGGACCAGCAAGGATATAGAGCTCTCCTCTGGCTTACCTGACGTAACCAGGAAGCGTCGGGCTGAGGTTATCTCCGATTTACATTCTCTTTACCCTTTGGCGGGTTTAATTCATCAACCTCTCAATTCATCTGACTCCAATTATCAGGATACCTCTCCTTCCTCCGGTGAGTCTATGCAATCTAACATGCCGGCTTTCAAAACTACCACTGGGTAATGTAATTTTGTTTTCCTTATGCTTTTCCTTACTCATGCTATTGTACTCATCCTTCTGCCTTGTCCATAGCGTGCAAGTGAAGCCCGGTAAGAGGGCAAGAAAGAATAAGCCGTCCCAAGACCCGGTCGTGACTGAACCGGAGCTTGGCACAGCCGCTCCTGACAGTTCTACCCATCAGCCGCCGCCTGAACCAGCCTCTGACATTCCAGTATCAACCTCTAATCCACCGGCCGAAGATACTCTCAACAGCTCTGATAACCCGGAAGCTCCTAGCCCGGCCAAGACAACTGACCCGGAAGTTGAGATTCTGAAGACTCAATTTGTTGAGCCGGCGCAGCCCACTGTCCTTGCTAAGTGCTCTGCCAAGGAAGAGCTTCTGGAATGCCGAAAGGCCAAGCTAGATATTGCTGACTATACTCATTTGAGCATTGGAGAGATAGTCTCTGGCTATATCAATCAAGCACATAGCAGCCGTGACCTGTAAATTGACATGGTGAAGCACATACATCAAAGGTATTACTTATGCTACTCTTCTTAATCATACTTACTGTATCAACCCCCAAGTCTATTGCTTATGAATAAATATGATGTAGACTTAGAAAACTACTTATCATTGTTTTGCCCAGTTTAGAAAGAAGATATTTAACTCGGTTGTAACATGATACCTTGAACTTGCGATACACATTAGCCCCCAAGTGTCAAGTATCTTTGCTTGCAAAGTGCTTGGGACTTAATTTCCATGAACCGGCATGGTAAGTTAAAATTCTTCGGCATACATTAGCCCCCAAGTGTCAAGTATCTTTGCTTGCAAAGTGCTTGGGACTTAATGTTTTCTTACTATGATTCTGACCATAACTCGGCATCAATGCAGGCCACCATAAGTCAATTTGAGTTGGATATTGCTGACCTGAAGAGCCGCGTGGCAACTCAAGAACTTGAAATTCAAAAGGCCAACTCCAAATTTGAATTCAGCGTCTCTGAACAAGAGAAATTGAAGAAGAATTTTGAGGCAGAGAAGAAAATCTGGGTTGATGAGAAGGCCTCACCGGTGACCCGGGCAGAGACAACAGAAACGTCACTTGCTGAAGCAATAGCCGAGCTGTCCGGCTTAAAGTGCCAGATATCTCAAATGGTCTCAGCAATCTTCGGTAAGTTACTATAAATAACCTCGAATATTGCAATCCTTGCTTTGATGACTATTTAAGTGTTATCTTCGGCTCACCTTATGTTTATGAACGCAGGCCCCAGGAGCACAAACCTCAAGCAGAACATGTTGATCAAGCTGAAGGCGGTTTACACTCTAGTGAACAACTGTACACCGGGTCACAATGTGCTTTGGCCGTTGTGGATTTATCAAATGACGTTCCCCATCTCCTGCAAGATGTGCTAAAGCAGCTTACCTTGCTACCCCAGCGGATCCAAGAGCTAAGAAGGGCATCTGCCAGAACCGGGGCTATAGCTGCATTGAGCCGGGCCAAGGCGTTGCTTCCAGAATTAGACCTGGCAGACATTGCTCTTGGATATCCCATCTTGAAGGAAGACAGCTCTTTATTTGATGAGACAGACATAACCGCCTGTGTGAAAGTCGTACGTCATGTGGCTACTCTCATTGGGTACGATATTTACCTTACCAAGTATTAGCCGGGCTATGACAGCGAGAACCGAAGAATTCCAACACCTCACTATGATGACATCAGCCTGATCCCTCCAACTCGTAAGCATACCTTTTCCCCTGAGGTCAACCCAGCCGGTTTAATAGATGATGAAGCTGAGTTTGAAGCCTTGAGCGGCATTGACTGGGCCTCGTCAACCTTCCAGGACAGGGCAGCAGACGGAGAGGCGGAGAAGGATAACCTAGAATCTTCAAGCCAACCAAAGGAGTGAACCGCCAGGCGTTTATGACTTTGCGAAAACAATGCTTCATTATTCAGACTCGGGGAGTCTTGTAATAGGGTAGAAAAAACCTCTCGATTTTGTCATGCCTTCGCGCATGTTTGTGGCGCTTAATACTTTCGTAAGCCGCCATCGCTATATACTTCTAGCTTATCTCGATTTTGTTGATCTTTCCTTGATGTTAAAAATTTGCTTGCCTTATCCTGCATAAAAACAAGCAGAATTCCCTTGTCGACTTATCGCATCAGGGGTCACATAAAGTATTGATAACCCGGAGTGCGAACCAAAACATCATATAAAGGCTGGTTTATGATTATATTCGTGAAAAATAATCACAATAGCATACCTGCGATCCTTTTGGGAATCTCGCCGGCTTATGTGACCCAAATCATGAGACTGAGTTTAACTCCTGAAAGTTGGCACATATGATGTTCACCTGGCCCTTAATAACATTTACACTTACAAAGTATAATGAATAATAAACTTAATTTTAAAGGCCTCTGATTCGAATACGATCAGTGAACCGTTCCAAAGGGGTTAAGCTAAGATTCGGATACGATCATATAGCCCCCAGTGGCTTTGGCGATGTCGATCAAGTGGGTATCGACAGCTATGTTCTCTTTGGTTCTAATACGACCTATGTTTGAACAGGAAGCCCCCAAGTGACCATAAGAGTTGTTTAATGACGCTGATTCGAATACGATCCACGTCAGACCCAAAGAGGTTAAGCTATGATTCAAATATGATCAAGAAGCCCCCAAGTGGGTTTGGCAGTATGCCGATCAAGTGGGTATCGACAGCTATGTTCTCTTTGGTTCGAATACGACCTATGTTTGAACAGGAAGCCCCCAAGTGATCATGGCTAGATTCAGATATGATTATAAGCCGGACCAAAGGGAAAGCCGGATTTAGATATGATCCGCTCCCTGTTGGTTGTTTCCACCACCTGATAAAGAAGACATGTAAACTTTTGAGGGTATAAAGGACAGAGATCCTGCTTTATTGCTTCATATAATATATGCATCGTCAAAAAATATATATATCTTGAGAGTCGGTGGCTCAAGTATAGTAAGGCCAAAGATGGGCGATATTCCACGAGCAGCGGGTCTCCTCCTCCGACTTGCGTGAGTCCTTGTGCTCTCGAACAATGATAAGGTAGTATGACCCGTTGTTCAGATTCTTGCTGACCACAAAGGGTCCTTCCTAAGGAGGGGATAGCTTGTGCATATCAGACTGATCCTGGATGAGCAGGAGCACTAAGTCGCCTTCCTGAAAGGTTCTGCTTCTAACCCGACGGTTGTGATAGCGGCGCAGGTCTTGCTGGTAAATCACCGAGCAGGCGATTGCCAAGTCTCGCTCCTCATCCAATAAGTCAAGTGCGTCCTGACAAACTTTTTCGTTATCAGCCTCAACGTAAGCCGCCACGCGAGGTGAGTCGTGCCAGATGTCACTTGGCAGGACTGCCTCTGCTCCGTACACCATGAAGAACGGTGTATAACCTGTAGATCTGTTAGGTGTAGTGTTGATGCTCCACAGTACAGAGGGTAGCTCCTCCACCCAACAACCCGGAGTCCGCTGTAAGGGGACCAAGAGCCGGGGTTTGATACCCTTCAGGATCTCCTGATTAGCTCTTTCTACTTGACCATTGGATTGAGGATGAGTAATAGCCGAAACATCAAGCCGGATATATTCTCGTTGACAGAACTCTTCCATGGCACCCTGGGAGAGATTAGTGCCATTATCAGTTATGATGCTGTGTGGAAAACGAAAACGAAAGATCACCTTTTTCATGAACTGAACCGCAATGGCTGCATCACACTTACTGACCGGCTCGGCCTCAACCCACTTTGTAAACTTATCCACTGCCACCAGGAGTTGTGTCTTTTTATCCTTAGACCTCTTGAAAGGTCCAACCATGTCAAGCCCCCAGACTGCAAACGGCCAAGTAATTGGGATCATCCTCAACTCTTGAGCTGGCACATGAGTCGTCATGAGAATTTTTGACACCCGTCACATTTGCTGACCAGATCCTCCGCATCAGCATGAGCCGTCAGCCAATAGAAACCATGACGGAAAGCCCTGGCAACAAGAGATTTTGAGCTGCATGATGACCACAATCTCCTTCATGGATCTCACGAAGTATCTCCTGACCCTCTGCAGGCGACACACAACACTGAAACGCCCCAGTGACACTGCGGTGATGTAACTCGCCATGAACAATCGTCATAGACTTGGACCGCCTGATGATTTGTCTCGCCAAAGTCTCATCCTCAGGCAACTCTCCCCGGGTCATATAGGCCAAATATGGCATTGTCCAATCCGGGATGACGTGAAGAGCTCCTACCAGCTGTGCCTCCGGGTCTGCACTGCTAGTTCTTCCTCTGTAGGTACCGTGACAGAAGGATTATGCAAAACATCGAGAAAGGTGTTAGGCCGCACCGGCTTATGCTAAGATCCCAGCCGGCTTAAAGCATCAGCCGCCTCATTCTTCCTTCGATCAATGTGCTCCACTTGATAACCTTTGAAGTGCCCAGCCACAACATCAACTTCACCACGGTAAGCCGCCATAAGGGGATCCTTGGAGTCCCAATTGCCTGACACCTGTTGAGCCACGAGATCTAAGTTGCCCAAGCACCTTACCCGGCTCAAATTCATCTCTTTGGCCATCCGGAGACCATGGAGTAAGGCCTCGTACTGAGCTGCATTGTTAGCACAAGGAAACATAAGCCGGAGCACATAACAAAATTTGTCACCTCGAGGGGAAGTTAAAACACCTCCAGCCCCCGAGCCTTCTAACTGCCTGGACCCATCAAAGAGAATAGTCCAGTATGTGTTATCTGGCTTTTCCTCAGGTGCCTGAAACTCTGTCCAATCATTGATAAAATCCACCAGGGCTTGAGACTTGATAGTAGTCCGAGGCATGTATTTCAAACCATGAGGCCCAAGCTCAATTGCCCACTTGGCGACTCATCCTGTGGCCTCTCTATTCCATATGATGTCTCCTAAGGGGCCAGAACTTACCACAGTGATAGGATGACCTTGGAAGTACTGCTTCAACTTCCGGCTTGCCATGAACACTCCGTAAACAAGTTTCTGCCAATGTGGATACCTTTGTTTAGATTCAATGAGCACCTCACTGATGTAGTAAACCGGCCGTTGAACCGGATGCTCCTTGCCAGCCTCCTTGCGCTCCACCACGATGGCAACACTGACGGCTCGGGCGTTAGCAGCCACATATAACAGTAATGGCTCCCTATAAATGGGAGCCGCAAGGACCGGCGGCTCAGACAACTGTCTCTTTAAATCTTCAAAGGCAGTGTTAGCAGCATCACTCCAGACAAAAGTGTCTGTTTTCTTCATCATTTGATACAGTGGTAAGGCCTTCTCACCTAACCGGCTTATGAACTGGCTTAAAGCAGCAACACGACCTACTAGTTGTTGAACATCATTGATGCACGCCGGTTTAGCCAAAGAGGTGATTGCCTTGATCTTCTCCGAGTTAGCTTCAATGTCTCTGTTTGAGACCAGAAAACCCAGAAGCTTGCCGGCAGGTACACCAAATACACACTTGGCTGGGTTAAGCATCATCTTATAAACCCGGAGATTATCAAAGGTTTCCTTTAAATCAGATATCAAGGTTTCCTTCTCCCTGGACTTCACCATGATGTCATCCACATAAGCATGAACATTGCGCCCAATTTGATCGTTGAGACAGTTCTGTACACATCTCTGATAAGTCGCCTGGGCACTCTTGAGCCCAAATGGCATAGATTCAAAGCAGAAGGCTCCAAACGGAGTCATGAAAGCCGTCTTCTCCTGGTCCTTAACTGCCATTTTGATCTGATGATAGCCAGAGTAAGCATCCAAAAAGCTTAATCGCTCGCAACCCGCCGTAGCATCAATGATTTGATCAATACGCGGTAGGGCAAAGGGATCAGCCGGGCAAGCCTTATTTAAGTCCGTGTAATCTACACACATTCGCCAGGTGACGTTCTTCTTGAGCACGATCACCGGGTTAGCTAACCACTCCGGGTGAAAAACTTCAACAATGAACCCAGCCGCTAAGAGCCGGGTGACCTCTTCTCCAATAGCTTCCCGTCTTTCCTCATTGAACCGTCGAAGAAGCTGCCTGACCGGCTTATACTTCGGATCAATATTAAGAGTGTGCTCAGCAAGTTCTCTCGGGACACCCGGCATGTCAGAAGGTTTCCATACAAAGATGTCCCGGTTCTCATGGATGAACTCGATGAGCGCGCTTTCCTATTTAGGATCCAAGTTGGCACTGATGCTGAACTGCTTAGAAGAGTCGCCTGGAGTAAAGTCAACAAGCTTCGTTTCAGCGGCTGATTTAAACTTCAATGCCGGGTCATGCTCTGTAGTGGGCTTCTTCAGTGGTGTCATATCCGCCGGGTCAACATTATCTTGATAAAACTTTAGCTCTTCCGCTGCACAAACAGACTCAGCATAAGCCGCATCGCCTTCTTCACACTCCAAGGCTACCTTTCGACTCCCATGCACAGTGATGGTGCCCTTGTGACCCAGCATCTTGAGTTGCAGGTAAACATAACACGGCCGTGCCATGAACTTGGCATAAGCCGGCCGCCCAAACAGAGCATGATATGGGCTCTTGATTTTGACCACCTCAAACGTCAATTTTTGAGCCCTCGAATCATATTCACCTCCAAAGGCCACCTCCAATTCAATCTTACCGACCGGGTATGCCGACTTACTAGGCACCACCCCATGGAAAACGGTGTTGGATGTCTTTAAGTTTTTGTCAGTCAAACCCATGCGTTGAAAGGTCTCGTAATAGAGGATGTTGATACTGCTACCTCCGTCCATGAGCACCTTGGTAAACTTATATCGACCGACCTGAGGTGCCACGACCAAGGCTAAGACCCGGATTATCAACCCGGGGCGGGTGATCTTCCCTGCTCCATACAATAGGCTGCTCTGACCACCTCAAGTAACGGGGAACTGCCGGCTCAACCGAGTTCACGGCCCTCTTATGAATCGTCTGGTCACGCTTGCACAATCTAGTGGTGAACACATGATACTGCCCACTATTCAACTGCTTCGGATGGCTTTGATAACCTGACTGCTGCTGCTATTGTCCCCCTTGACTAGGCTGCTGTTGATTATAGCCGCTTCGATTTCCTCGAAAGCCGGAACTTGGACCGCCGCCTGGCCATGAAAGCCGCCGGCTCCTGAGCCGCCGCCCGACCCATGATTGCCATCAAACATGTTGGAATTCTAGAAAGCCTTCATGATCGCGCAATCTTTCCATAAGTGAGTGGCGGGTCGTTCCCTGGTGTCGTGTCTCGGGCAAGGCTCATTAAGTAGCTGCTCAAGAGATGTGCCTCACCCGCTAGATCGAGGGGGCGGTTTTCCCTTACGTCTCTGATTGTTACCCTGCGCATTGGCATTGGCCACAAACTCCGAGTTGCCCTCAGCCTTACGCTTGTTGCCTCCTTGATTCATCGGGTTATGCTGCTGACCCTTTCCATTGCCGTTCTTCTTTCCCTTCCATGTCTTTTCCTCATCAGACGCGGGATCCTTGGTACTATTAGAGTCGGTGTATTTGACTAAAGCTGCCATCAGCGTACCCATATCATTGCAATCACGCTTAAGGCGCCCCAGTTTCTGCCTTAGCAGCTCAAAGCGGCAATTCTTCTCCAACATGAGGACTCCAGAGCCGGCATCCATCTTATCAGATGAATGTATTATCTCCTTGACCCGGCGCACCCAATGATTTGTGGATTCACCCTCCTGCTGCTTACAATTGGTCAAGTCCACAATCAACATAGATTGCTTGCAAGTGTCTTTGAAATTCTGGATGAATCGGGCTTTTAGCTCTGCCCATGAGCTAATGGAATTGGGCGGCAAACCCTTTAACCAAGACCGGGCCGTTCCATCCAACATCATGGTGAAGTACTTAGCCATTGCTGCGTTGCTGACCTCCAAGAGCTCCATGGCCATCTCATAACTTTCAATCCATGCTCCGGGCTGTAAATCGGCCGTGTAATTCGGCACCTTTCGAGGTCCCTTGAAGTCCTTGGGTAGACGTACATCACGTAGTGTCGGCACCAAACAAGGAACACCACCGGTTCTAGTAGCCACTCCCGCCTCAACGGAAGTCGTTGGCTGCCCTGGGAAATCTTGATGAGCCGGCTGTTGAACCGCTAGCTGAGCCGCCCGCTCGTCCTCCTGACGTATTCGGTCTTGTACCGGGTTATAGCCACCGGGTTGGTTACGGCGCTGGGTGTTGCTTGACAAAGCTTCTGACTCCATGTGCCTACTGTAACTTGGACTCCGGTTTTGACGAGGCGGTGCTAACCAAGGCAGAGGGGTCGAATGAATCCTGTCCCGGCTATTAGAATAAATCTCTTGCTGAGCCAGGGCCGTCTGGACAAGTTCTCTGATCCTCCGGGTCTCCACTGCTGTCGGATCATCACCGTCCACTGGGAGAGCCGCCAAACGCGCCGATGCTGCGATTAAGTTCTCCATGGGGTTGGAAAAGTGACCCAGTGGTATTGGTACATAGCGGGGCGGGGCCATACTCCCATGAGGAGGGGCCATCTCTCGAGGCTAAGCCGGTCCTCCCGCTCCGGCTGTCATAAACTGATTTGCTTCGGGCGGCTTGCTAGGGCCGGCACGGGGTGTAGCGAAAAGGTTCCGAGGGTCGTAAACCGGAGGCAAACGGGATTGAGTTTTCTGGTGCCTCCTTCTCATCACCTCATTAGATGCGTTTAGGCTCATATTAAGCTGGAAAGCCTTTGACTGGAGCTGCTGGGCCCGTGCCTCCAAAGCCGCCCATTCTGTAGCTAACCTGGTGTCCTCAGCTGCCAAGGCCTCCTTGGCCCGAGCTATCTCCTCATGCACCTGTGCCACCTCCGCGTTATGCTCATCTTGATTTGCAGGAATAACCGTGGCGGTTAACAGGGCCGTAAGCTTATCCATGAGATCCCTCAGTATCTGAGCTGGCGGGCGCACAGGGCCTCCTGCCCCGACCGCTCCTGACCTGGACGTTATTGTTGCAGCCATTGTAGAGTATTGACCGGGTTGAGTCCCTGCCATGAAGACTCTTGCCCAGCTTGGCGGCATATAGGTGTCCGGAATACTGGAGCCATCGGAACAGCCGCCAAGCGCGCCATCCTGCACTTGATACAACGAATCTGTTGAACCGGTGGATGAATCACCATCAGACAAGACGGCCGTATCACCGCCATCTTCAGATCCTTCAGAAAGTTCCTCTCCGTGGATGCAGCCCACGAAGGCACGCTTCATGACGGGTTGAACTCGGGCGGGTCTCGCACGCTGAGCTGTCTCGACGAGGTCGGTGTTGTTGTCGGTCTCAGGGCCCAGCTCACCAATCTGGCTGATGAAGACGTGGATTCCGTCGAAGGGGACCCGGTACCTATACTTAATTGAGCCGGCATCGGGGCCCCAGCCTTCATCGTCGATGTAGATCTTGTCGCAGAGACTCTTGGTCATCCGGGCAACTCCGTATCCCTTGAGCCCTTCGAAGCTGCCCTTCAAGAACTCAAATCCACCGAGCGGTGGCCCCACGGTGGGCGCCAACTGTCGTGGAATTATCACGGCAGATGTCCTCTTGCAAGGACTTAGTCTTGGAGCCATCGCAACTAGGAAGCTTAAAGGGGTTAATCGGGACAAAGGACACGAGAGTTATACTAGTTCGGCCCCTTACGGTGAAGGTAAGGCCTACGTCTAGTTGGGTTGGTATTGCTTGAGGTTTCGATAACCAGGGAGCGAGATTTGCTATGCCCGGCTCTCAAGGAGTTGTTTCTTGCCCTAAGCCGCCAGCGGGTCGTCCCCTTATATACAAGGGTGGACACCCTGCGGTCTACAGAGTCCCGGCCGGCTCATAAACAGTGTCCGGCTCGGTGACTAGTTAATTTTACCTTATGATACAAGTCATGTCATCATGGCGGTTTATCACCATGGGCCTTAAGCCGCATGTGGGCCTCAGCCCCTTTATTGAACCGCCATCTTCATGCTTGGCCTTGGGCTTCTTTCTGATGTGTCTTCTTTGCGTAACCCTGCCCCTCCTGGGCGGCTTACTCAAATAGTAATATCCCCAACACACCCCGTGCGCGCGGGCGAGTACCGTGTCGCATGGGCCCCACTAACCCCGTGCGCACGGGCTCTCCAGGATGGACAACCGTGATCACCTATTTGAGCCCCTCTCCAACCACTTCGACCCCAAGCCTATATATTCTGTACCTAGGGTTATGTTTAGGGTTAGCAAAGTATTAGATGAGATATTTGTGAGATTTGCTCCTTCTACCTTCCCTCTTGTGGATCAGGACCCCTTAGGGAAGAATCCTTGTGGATTTCAAGATCTCCACAAGGAGAAGACTATCTTCAAGACCTCATCTCCTAGGAGTGGGAAGAACTTTGCCATTGTGTCTTTCCTTTGATTGTGTTTGTGACTTGTTAATCTTGTGTTGTTATTCTAGTGGATGTGTAATTGGGTATAGTTGGAGTGATTTCCTCTTTGTATTCTTGTTGTTCATCTCCTTTTCCCCCTCCAAGTGTGAAAAGATCCATCTTAGGGTTTCAGCCTACAACATCTTGGTATCATGAGCAAGGTTGATTCACATCTTGGAGTCCCTACCCTCCAATTTCTAGCTTGATTTTGTTGTTTTTCATCCTAATTCGGAAATCCCCACCAAAAATAGCCCCAAAAAATTTTCTTGCTATTTGTGGATCTTGTGAGATTTGGTTGTTTTGATCCACGAATTTGGTGTTTGGCAATTGGATCTACCCCCCTGCCATCTTCCTCACCTTCCAATCCATCAAATTTGGCCTCAAATTGGGAAATACCCAAGGATCCGGAGCAGTTCGTCCGCTCTCAGAGGACCCCTTGCACACAGGCAATGGGGAATCAATGCACACGGGCCTCACTTACCCCGTGCGCACGGACCATCCAGAGACTTCTGGCCAGTTTTCTTTTCCACCATTTTGATACCACACCACCACTTGTGTTCTTCCGCAATATTTCTCGTGGTTCTTTGAGTTTCGGGTTGTGGTTTCCATTGTGTCCTAAGGTGTTTTGGCTACTTAGGTGCGATTTGACGTCATCATCACCGCCACTCGATCATCGACTCAAACTCCTTACAGGCTTCGACAACATCATCATCTATCCTTGCTTACACGTGACAAACTGTCGAAGGTAACCTTGACGACGCCTTTGTGCTACCCTTGCAATTACCTTGATAGCTTCGACCCCTTTTGCGTAGCTTACCCATTAAGATTAGCTTGTTTAGTATTGTCGGGCCATGCCTTAGTGCACCATTAGTATTACGTCTCTCCCGTGCATATACTACTTGTTACCTCGCATTGTGGCTCGTATATCAAGCATTGTGGCATAGTCAAAAGAACAAAAAAAAGAAGAAAAGCTTTTAAGCAGAAGAGAAGAGAAGCAAGAGCTTGTAAGCAATAGCATTGAGCCACTTTACCTAGTTCATCATCTTGGTTCATGCATAAATAAGCATCATTGGGATAGTGAGACGACCCGTTTCTCTCTTAGGTTGGTGCACTAGTGTATCTAGCCCATTAGAGCAATCGAGCTAGCGTCTCTCTAGTATCAGTACAACAAGAGTATTTTCCATGGTTTCACATCTTAGAGCTCATCCTTTGGTTGTGCGGATCCTATTTATCTTCCGTGTGTGTGTTCCTAGTGTTATCTTGTGTTTGATCTATTTGTCTTACTTTCCATTTGTGAATCTTCTCAACTTTGTTAACATCTTGACTAACATTTGCTTGAATTATTTGTGTCACTTACTAACCGAGTTCCTCCATAAGCCTTTTACTTGTAGGTGTGAGAAACAATACCCGGTACCAATTCTCCTATTATAGCATCACGTGGGGTCGCACTTGTTACATCCACAACCTTCGGAAAAGGTAACTTTGGTTTTGTTCTCTCATTTTCCTACTCACCACCACTTTCACATGATGGATAGGCCGAGTTCTTCTACCAACCCACTCTTCCTCGAGCAAGACGACGACATGACCTCCTATATCACCAAAAGTAACCTCTTTGGCACACAATGAATTTTGCATCAAGAGCAACTAGCAATCAGAGACCACATCGACAATCTCGCTACCGACTTACGCGTCTCCAAGCAAAGTACAAGAGACTACTTCGACAACAAGCTCGACGAACAAAAACAAGAGAACAACGCAATAATGGACGAGATCCGCGCCTTGTTGGTCAACCGCTCTTCTACCACTTCGTCCTACTCAAGACGGAGCCACTCAAGTCGACACTCCTCCGACAGCTCAAGTACACCATCGTCGAACACTCTTTACCAAGCCGCAAGACAAGATCGTCAATCCAACCGCAATCCTCTTCACGATCATCAATAAAGGCAACTCCAACGCCAACACGAGGCAGAGCAAGCACGTCAACATCAAGACGAACAAGATGCCGAGGCACACCGTCTTCAGCAACAACGGCGTGAAGCTCAAGCTCAAGCGGCTCGAGACGCACTCCGAGAGTCCACTCAAGCCGATGCCCAACGAGTCGTCAAGTATGTGAGCAAGAGGAAGCTCTTCGGCGGGAAATACAAGAAGAAGCCGCTCAACTTGAAGAACAACAAAAAAGGCAAAACCCGGACCATATGCCTCGACCTCCTCCTCGGCAACCGGATCGAGTAATCCAAGATCCCCCTCCACGCCACGAGCGACACCAAGAGGACTGAGTGCTTGAAGACCCTCCTCCTCGGCAAGAGCAACATCAACATCGTCACTATGATGAAGAACTCCGCTACAACAAGCTCAAGTTCACCATGCCCAAGTTCTCTAGAAGCAATGACCCCGAGGGGTATCTTTCATGAGCATTGAAAGTCGACAAGATATTTCGTCTTCACAACAACGACGAGGAAAAGAAGATCGCCATGGCATCCCTCGAGTTTCAAGACTACATCCTCATTTGTTGGGAACAAGTGATCGAGCGACGTGGCGAGAAGGACGAGCCACCCATCACGACATGGACACAAATGAAGGATGTCATGCGAGCATGCTTCGTGGATACACACTGCACAAGAAACCTCTTCAAGAAGTTGCAACTCCTCAAGCAAGGCACGAAGACGGTGGAAGAATACTATCAAGAAATGGAGATTGCCATGATATGATCCAATGTCAAAGAAGATGATGAGCAAACAATGGCACACTTCTTGAACGGCCTCAACCACCCAACACAGAAGATTGCCTATTTCCAACCTTATTCCAACCTTCTCGAGCTAGTTCACCAAGCGACCAAGGCGGAACGTCAAGTACAAGAAGACTTCAAGTTCGCCAATTACTCATCCAAGGCCTACGGCTCATACACTCAAGCTACTCCTACTTCAACTTCGACACCTCCTACCTCGACTAGAGCATCACCAAGTACCGGCGACAAGTCAAGTTTCAAGCAAGAGACGCCTTACTCAACTTGTCCTCCGGCAAGCAACTACAAGAACAAGACTTCTTCTTCATCGGCACAACCAGACGATCCCGCCAAGACAAGTTCTATCAAGTGCTTCACATGTGGTGGCCGTGGACACAAGTCTTTCCAATGCATCAACAAGCGAACAATGATCGCCAATGATGATGACACGTATGACTCAATGAGTGAAGATGAGATGGAAGCCATCGAGCACGTCGCCATGCACCGCCAAGTGAACGAAGAATGGAATGCTCAAGTCTACTTTGAAAATGACTCAAGTCCCTCTCTCGTGGTCTCCAAGGTCTTTACGCTTCAACACCAACAAGACGAAGACCAACGGTGTAACATCTTCCACACCAAGGCCGGCATCAATGGGCGCTCCGTAAAAGTCATCATCGATGGAGGAAGTTGCCATAACTTGGCAAGTGAAGAGCTATGTTGCAAGCTGCAATTGGTCAAGAAGAAGCACCCTCACCCCTACAAGGTTCAATGGCTAAGCGACTTTTCGGAACAATCCAAGTGGAGCACACCATGCACGTTTCTTTCAGTATCGGCGCCTACGAGGACACCATTCAGTATGACGTTCTTCCTATGACCGTGTGCCATCTTCTATTGGGACGACCTTGGTAATTTGACCGCGGTGTCATCCACAATGGAAGAACGAACCATTATAGGTTCAACATGAAGGGAACGGAGTATGTGCTTCGACCTATGTCTCCAATCCAAGTGATCACCGACAAGCAAGCATCCACCCATCGTGGAGAGACTAGTGAGAGAGTAAACCACCAAAAAGAAAGCGAGCACCACAAGCCAATATTGAGCGACTCTTCGCCAAGAGAGAAAAAGTTAGTCCTCCTAGCCACAAAAAGAGAAATGAGAGAAGTGTGTGAGAACCCATCGAGTGCCATTCACTATGTCCTACTATGCAAAGACGAGGTGGCAAAGACTAACAATCCTAATCCTCTTCCTCTAGTGTTGTCTAATTTTTTGCAGGAATTCGCGGATGTCTTTCCCGATGAGCTACCTCCCGGTCTTCCCGCTCTACGTGGCATAGAACATCGGATCGACCTCATCCCCGGCACACCCTTCCTAACAAGGCACCATATCGCCTCAACCCCGAAGAAACCAAAGAAATACAAAGGTAAGTAAAACATCTCATAGACCATGGACATGTGCGTAAACGTTTGAGTCCTTGTGACGTACCGGTCATTCTTGTGCCAGAAAGCGACGGTATCTTTCGCATGTGTTCCGATTGTAGACCTATCAATGCTATCACCGCTCGCTATAGGCATCCCATTCCACGCCTTGATGATATGCTAGATGAGCTTAGCGATGCCACTATTTACTCGAAAAATGATCTTAAAAGTGGTTAATATCAAATACGCATACAAGAGGGTGATGAATGGAAACCCGCTTTCAAAACAAAGTTTGGATTGTATGAGTGGTTAGTTATGCCTATGGGTTCATCGAAAGCACTCGGTACTTTCATGTGTCTTATGCATTATGTGTTCGTCCTTACATTTTCGTGTTTGTTGTGGTCTACTTTGACGACATTGTTGTGTTTAGCAAATCCCTGAAAGAGCATGTGAATCATATTAGGGTCGTTTTGCAAACGCTTAGAAAAGAACGTCTCTATGCCAATATGGAGAAATGCACTTTTGGTGTTGACAAGATCGTTTTCTTGGGCTTTTTTGTGTCTTCCAAGGGAGTTCATGTAGATGAGTCTAAAATTGAAGCAATTAAAAATTGGCCCCAACCCACTAATTTGCAACATGTGCGCAGTTTTCTTGGTCTGGCGGGTTTCTATCGTCACTTCGTGAAAGACTTTAGCACTATTGCCGCACCGTTGCATGCCTTGAGTAAGAAAAATGCACCTTTTGTTTGGGGACCACCTCAATCTACCGCATTTGATGAGCTCAAATGTTTGCTTACACATGCCCCAATTCTTGCATTACCCGATTTCACCAAAACTTTTGAGGTTCATTGTGGTGCTAGCGGTCATGGAATTGGTGGAGTTTTGATGCAAGAAAAGTGAGCCGTTGCATAATTTAGTGAAAAACTTTCCGGTGCTCAACTTAAATATCCTATATATGACAAAGAATTATATGCTTTAGTGTGAGTATTGCTTGTTTGGGAGTATTATCTTCGCCCACATGAAGTTTTCATACATACCGATCATCAAACACTTAAGTACATAAAAGGTCAAACTAAGTTGAATAAACGGCATGCTAAATGGAGTAAATTTATTGAGTCTTTTCCTTATGTCATCAAGTACATTAAGGGCGAAGAAAATGTTCTGGCGGATGCTCTTTGCCGCATATGCATGCTTGTTACTCTACTAGAATTAAATGTGATTGGCTTTGAGCATATTAAAAATCTTTATGTGAATGATCCTTCTTTTGCACTTCCTTATGCAAAATGTATCACTCATACTTGTTGGGAGAATTTCTATCTCAAAGATGGCTACCTTATGCACGCTAACAAACTTTGTATACCCGAGTCTTCTCTTCATTTGTTGCTTTTGCAAGAGGGCTCACGGAGGTGGACTCATCGGACACTTCGGACGCGACAAGACTTTCGCCACACTCTCCTTCAAATACTTTTGGCCAAAGATGTTCCGCGATGTGGCACGCTTCACCAACAAATGCTCTACATGTCATAAGGCTAAGTCCAAAGCCCAATCTCATGGTTTACATATGCCATTTCCAATTCCATATCAACCATAGGAGGATATTAGTATGGATTTTGTGCTTGGTTTGCCTAGAACTAGAAATGGAAAGGATTCTGTCTTTGTTGTTGTGGACCGATTCTCAAAAATGGCACATTTCATACCATGCAACAAGATAGACGATACTTCACATGTTGCTAATCTTTTTTGTAGGGAAATCTTGAGATTACATGGAGTACCAAGGACCATTGTGTCGGATCATGACGTCAAGTTCTTAAGTTACTTTTGGAAGACCTTTTGTGCCAAGCTCGGAATCAAGCTTCTATTCTCCACTGCCTATCATCCCCAAACCGATGGCCAAATGGAAGTCACCAACCGGACACTATCTACTCTCCTACGCGTGTTGATCAAGAAGAACATCAAGGAGTGGGAGGAGTGCTTACCCATCGCTGAGTACGCCAACAATCAAGCTCGACACACTACTACCAGCAACTCCCCCTTCGAGGTTGTCTACGGCTTCAACCCATTGTCCCGATTGTACATTCTACCTCTTCCACTCCAAGAACGCGCAAACATGGATGCAAGTGCAAGGGCAAGTTTCCTCAAGAAGATGCATGAAGATACAAGGGCAACAATCGAGCGTCAAGTACACCACATCACCACCAAGCTCGACATCAACAAGACACCAATGGTGTTCCAACCGGGTGATCTTTTATGGCTTCACCTTCGCAAGGACCGCTTCCCCACACTACAAGAAATATGTCAACTTATGACCTTCTGTCAGTGACCCTCGAAGAATTGGTCATAAATTTATGACCATTTTAGACCAATTGGTCAAAAGCTGTTCAGGGGGCTCCAAACCCTAAACCATTGCGACCATTTTGGTCAGAAAGGTCGTAATTTCCTTACACGAAATGGTCACAAAGCAAACAGTGCTAGTCCGCTGCCTTATTTCTAGTTGTTAATGACCAATATAGATGGTCATAGCCTTGTAGATTGTGGTGGGTTGTGATGACAAGGCGCCATCTCATCGAGTTTTGCCTATGTGTCATGTCCATGTGGCAGTTTTGCCCTAGGTTGTGAAGCAACCTATATTTCTATCATTCCCAAAATTCCCAAAAAATCTCATAAATTCTTTGGGGCATATCTTCATCAAATATATATAAATCCTTCCTTACCTAGTTCAAAACTAATTCAACAATATTCATTTTCCTATTCATTCACAACAACACTTTATGAAGGAAGTGCTATTTATATATTCTTGATTGCCCCGAATTTTGGGCACTCTTTCCTATCCAAATCATTACCGCATGAAAAATTCAGCTCCATTTGCCTAGCAAATCTTCTTGACAAATTTCCAAAGTTTTTGTCCACCTAGAAGCATTGTGAAGGAAGTACCTTTTTTATATCTCTAAATGACATGAAATTTATACAGTTCCTTCATATGTCCAAATTATCATCCTCCTCCAAATTGCAGCTCAGTCAAATCATCTATGTGAGCCCAGGTTCAATTTATATTTTATGGCCAAATTGGCACGTTGCAAAGCAAGTGTTATATAGACTCCTCGTATTACCCTCAAACTTTTCGGGCACTCTTCCATACCCAAATCATTGCCACATGATAATATTCAGCTCAATTTTCCTAGTAAATCTTTCTCGGGAAATTTCCAAAGTTTCTACCTCGAGAGAAGCTTTGTGAAGTAAGTACTAGCTAGGCTTACCCAAATGATCTGAAAATTTGCCAGCGCATGACCATACCTAAGTAACTTACCTACACCAATTTTGAGCTCATTTCATTCATCCAATCTCTCTCACTAGTTTTCCCAAGTTTCTGTCCATAGAAGAGCATTGTGAAGGAAGTACCACTTTGGCATGTCCAAATGGTATCAATTTTTTACAATGTATCCCTATGCCCAAATAACCATCCTCCACCAAATGTCAACTCAATCCATTCATTATTTTGAGCCGAGCTTCAACATTCGTATTTATGTCCAGTGTGGTGGTTTGCAAAGCAAGTACCGCCTAGGCTCCTTCTTTTGAGCTGAAAATTTGTGAAAACGGTCTTCTTAGTAACTGATCATCCTCAGCCAAAACTCACGCCCATTAGCCATGTACATTTCCCGTACCGCTAATCAAACACTTGGCTGCTAATTCATGTTTGAGCATCAATTGGTCTCCTCGTGAGAATCTCATGTTGTAATTTTCCTCCTAGCACCAACCTAGGGAGTGCCCAACCCACTAGACATGCCTAGGCCGCCCAGAACACATGGCAACGCCACGGTCACGCTGGTGACCACTTGGCGGGCATCTTGAGTTCTGGCGCTCTAGAGTTGGGGCCCTCGGCCACCGCCCAAACCTCGACATATCGCCACCAAACCATGTATTTATGATTAAATAGGTCCTTATGTACCTAGAAATGATTTTTGGAAAAAATAAGTAGCAAACTATGAGGCAGCTGCTGTTCAAATTTGACCCGCTTCCAGCTGAATCGGCAGAAATTTGTCTTTTTCACGAGAGGTGGATCAAAACAATTTACCCCGGACCATTTTGTCAATTGTGCATTAAATATGGCCTAGTATTTTATAAAAATGATTTGGTCCAATTTTGCAACAATTATTTGGTAGTTCCTTCACAAAAAACCTCCTTTCGGGCACTCGAAAAATGGAAAATGGTTTTTAGTCCAACGAAAATGAAAACTTCCTTAGGCAACATTGTTTGCTATTCCAATATGCACCCTTGTGCACAATATGAGATCATTTGAACAAACTATGCCATGAATGTGGCCATAAGATTGATCATTTGCCTTGAAAGCCATGAATCTTCACACTTGATAGCTCATTTCTGAGAACACTTTTTTAAAATAATTACCGTATTACAAGTTTATTATTTTTCCTGGAAACTTGGTCACATATAATGACACAATGCGAAGGTTTTCCATTTTTTTGATTTTTTTTGAATTTTTTATGCCCGTTTCAAAATGCGGTCAAAACGGCGGGCTCGACCGTTCCTAGCTAGTGGTTGAATCTTGGAATTTTTTTGGTGTTTCTATGATTAAATAGATACTTATTTACCTAGAAATGATTTTCAAAAAAAATAAAGAGCAAACTACAAGGCAGCTACAGTTCAAATTTGACCCGTTTCCAGCTAAATCGACTGCAATTTGTCTTTTTCACCAGAGGTGGATCAAAACTTTTTTCACCCAACCATTTTGTCTATTGTGCATTATATATGGCCTAGTATTTTCTAAAATTGATTTGGTCCATTTTTGCAACAATTATTTGGTAGTTCCTTCACAAAAAAACCTCCTTTTGGGCACTCGAAAAATGAAAAATGAATTTTCCGTGCAAAGAAAATGAAAAATTCCTTAGGCAACATTGCTTGGAGTTCCAAGGTGTACCCTTGTGCACAATATGAGATCATTTGAACAAACTATGCCATGAATGTGGCCATATGATTGATCATTTGGCTTGAAAGCCATGAATCTTCACGCATGATAGCTCATTTATGAGAACACTTTTTTAAAATAATTACCGTATTACAAGTTTATTATTTTTCCTGGAAACTTGGTCACATATAATGACACAATGTGAAGGTTTTCCAATTTTTTGATTTTTTTGATTTTTTTATGCCCGTTTCCAAATGCGGTCAAAACGGCGAGCTTGACCGTTCCTAGCTAGTGGTTGAATCTTGGAATTTTTTTGGTGTTACTATGATTAAATAGATACTTAGTTACCTAGAAATGATTTTTGGAAAAAATAAAGAGCAAACTACAAGGCAGCTACAGTTCAAATTTGACCCGTTTCCAGCTGAATGGACGACAATTTGTCTTTTTCAGCAGAGGTGGATCAAAACTTTTTTCACCCAATCATTTTGTCAATTGTGCATTATATATGACCTAGTAATTTATAAAATTGATTTGGTCCATTTTTGCAACAATTTTTTGTTAGTTCCTTCACAAAAAACCCTCCTTTTGGCACTCGAATAATGATTAAAAATAGCTACAGAGATAAAAAAATGCATGCAAACTGGCTATCGTCCATAAAATATGCTCTAAATTGATAGAAAATTTTAGTTGTGCCATTTTACAAAATATTTATGATAGTTGCTTCACAAAACCCTCCTAGTTTTAGTACTTAGAAACTATTCTAAATCATAATTTTTCTAAACCAATCAGAGCTCTTCACGCGGATCACCCCCTTAGCCGATCTGGACCGTCCACATCCGGCGGATCCAACGTCTCTCAGGTCCCCTCTCAACCCAACCCAACCCAAACCCTAGCAGCCCCCCTCTCCTCGCTCGATCCAGATCTCGCTCCCCTCGTCTCCCACATCGCCGCCGCCACCCTCGTCTCCCCGATCCCATCCCCCCTCGTCTCCCTCCCAAACCTTGCCGCCGCCGGCCTCTCCCCCTCCTCTCCGCCGCAACCAGCCCACATATTTCCTCCCACCTTTCCCCTCCTCCCCTTCTTCGGCCAAGAACCTCGCCGCCGCCTCCGCCCCCTCCTCGCCGGCCCGCCATGGCGCTATACCGCCGCGCGGCCTCCGCGATCCGGCGGCGCGGGGCCCTGCCGCTGCCCCTGCTCCCGGTGCGGGCCATGGCGTCGCTCTTGACCACGTCGATCCGCCGCCAAGGACCCCCTCGGCGTCACGAGGCCTTCCTCGCCGACCCTCCTCCGACAAAGTCAAAGTCAGCGTCGACCCAGCGGCGTCGAGCTTCGAGGATCGAGAGCGGAGCCGCCACGCCGCGCGCGCCTGCGGGCTACGCGTCACGATCAGCCGCCTTGGAGCCTCGTGCGGCGGCGCATCGCCGCCGTCAACCGCGGCGCCAGGACAACCCGAGGGGAGCGGGAGCGGGAGGATGTACGACATCCTCGCCGTTCTCGGCGCTTCTCTGGCGCTTAGCATGGTGTCCTGCGTGCTGTGCTACCTCGTGGGTCAGAGCAGAGAGGCTGCTCCGTTCGGAGAGAACCAGGACAAGGTAATCGCCCCTGCTTCTCAATTCTCATGCATCTTTGTCGTGCAGGCGATCTTTGTCGATCAGTGATTTTGCCGCGAGGCTTACTGGGCATGTTTTTGCCAGCCCAATCACAACATTGTCACTTGTTTACCAGGTTGCTGTATCGCTTTTCGTTCATCCTGACCTATGGTGTGTTGCTGTGTTCAGGAGGATCTTTGGTTGTCGGCCTTCCCCATTGGAACCGAGGTCTGTGCACATACCTATCTACTGTTGCGCATTATTTTGACAACTATGTGTTATGCACTTCTGATTGCTCTTATTGATTGTCTATATCTGTTCCTGCAGTGGGAAAACATTGACAAGATAAAGGAGTTCAACTGGAACTTTCAAAATTTAGAGGTATATATAGGACATGTGACTCTGTTGGGCTTCTAGTTGATATTATTGCTTCTTTACCGTAAGATTCATGGTTCATTGTTGGTGGGCAGAAAGCTCTAGAAGAATATCTCAAAATGCTGTGTTGGTAGGCCAGGGCGTGTGCTTGTATTCAGGCTCAAAATGCGCCCCATTTACTTCACCTCTAGAATATCTCTTTGTTGTCTTTGTGGAATAGTAACATATGGATTGTCATACCTGCTTAAATCTTAGTCGCTACATGCTAGTAGGATATTATTTACCAATTCTATCTTCTGCGATTAAAACAAATCCACTACAGAGTTGCAGCAAACATATTTTACCAGTTCTATCTTCTGTATCAAAACAAATCCACAACAGTTTTCCAATGACAGTAGCAGCAAACTGATTTTTATCAATTATATGTTCTGCGATTAAAACCAATTCTACCGAGGTAAACTACAGATGCAGATGCGATTTTTATTAATTAGATCTTTTGCGATTAAAACCATATTGGGTAACAACTTGCTTCAACTGCAGATGCCTGCGATTAAAACTAAAGTTTCATTCATCTTATGGTATCTTGTTCTCTGTGATAACTCTTGACTTGCAAGATACAATGTTGATTTATTATATATACCCGCACAACAAGTATATGGTGTTGTCTTATTCGGTCTGAACTTTGCATATGTTTATTCAGTTTACAACTAGGATTAGTTTCATGTGTTTATAAGAATTATTGATGCAAACCACTATGTTTGTGCATAGCAGGGACGGCTCAGATCTGACGTTTTTGGTGTCTTGCCGGTTTTCAGGGCGGGGGTGGTGTAGTGGCCGCATGAACATGCTCAGGGGCATCATCGGCGGGGCGCTCAGGAGACGGGCGAGGTGGATGCTGCCCACCGAGACGGTACACAACATGGGGGAGTCCATCTCCGACCGTCCCAAGCACGACCATGATAGACCTACAACGGCAGGTAGCATTTCCATCTCCATCTCCCTCCCCCTCTTCCTCGAAGTAGTAGCACATCATCAGGTAGTAGGACGGTGAATACATGCTTTGATATGGTTGTTCATGATGTAATGTCCAAGCATGCATGTTGTTCTGGCAAAAGGTTAAGTGCTTTTCATTCAGTATAATATGGTTTTCTTGTGCCAGCAGAACTGATAAAAAATGACATCATAGAGGCACAAGAAGATGAGACTGAATTCTGCATATGTTATATCCACATGCAGTACTATTTATACCTTGCATCCACAGTGTACTTAATGAGGCACACAACATCGATCTGCGTCCTTTCTGCCTAGCTTAGCAAACCATGTGTGCGCTTCATCTCTCCACTATTATATTGTCACATAGTTAGCCTTGAATTCATCTAGTTTGGATCAAAACAGAGGTCCTTTTGTGGTTTCTCTTCTTGCTGTAACAACCAAACTCATGTATCTAGCTTCTTATTTGCTGACAAATACATGCATTTCTTTGGTGCATGCATTTCTTGCACAAATGGCCTCCATTGCACAAATGACACCTGATACCTGCTTTTACTAATTCTTTTATGCATCTGCAATTACTATCCTTATTACTGCAACTTGGTTTGACCTTGTCCATCAGTCACTGATGTCTTTCTCACCTAGACACTGACCGTGTAATTTGTTTTTGTCTTTTTTGCTTTGCACCAGAGGGCCCAAGTCGTGCAGTGAAAACCGAGTCAGATTACTGATGGACCGATGGATGCCTTGTATGTCCCGTTAATTAGTGCATACAAGGCATCCCGATGTGGGATTCTCTGAGCCCAGTTTCCTCGGCATTGTCAGAAGAATGTGAATATGGTAGCACCAGATTACTAATATTTGCACTTGGGGTATATTGTTTTGGTTGTTAGTAGCCTGCTTGTCCTTGTTCGCTCATAGCAATCTACGCTCTTGATTATACACTTGTATCTGGCCGAAATCGGCACTGGCCTATTCTATTAGTGAGGTGCTTGTTTGGACTGATTTATACTTATTATTCTGTTTCATTAGTAAATAGCTGAAACCAAAATCATAGATCAGAAATATATTTGGCTGAACGGCTCTTTCATTGTACCACCAAATACTGAAGTTTGGGGTAGGTGAAATCTTAGGCTTTATCCTTCAGGTTTAGCTTGTTATGAAAATTTATTTACTTGTCATGTGTTGTACGCCTGCCTTTCTTTGGCTTCCTGAAATCACATTTTGTTTGGCAGGGGCCAACTTTAATTTGCTCATCACAAAAAGTCAAAAATTTGTACGTATGTGCAGCTTGCTGAAACTTCGACTGAATCTAGTTGGATCTTCAGTTTCTTGTATCTATGAACAAATATGCATCACTTTTTTTTCTTTTTGGTTCGAGCAAACTCAAGAGTCCTTTCTGAAACTGTAGCTACCAAGACTCTGATTTTTAATCTCCCTTTTCTGTTTTCCCCAGCTACCAAGACTCTGAGTTTGTGGTGATGGCAGCTGACACGGAGCCGATCCAAATCTTCCCCACCCCCTGTTGCTCCTTGATGATAACAAGGTAGAAATTCTGTCTGTATGCTACATCATATATAGTACTTCTAATTAGTTTGTATGCTGTTGCTTGCGTGATATGGTTAGACCGACGACTGTCAAGCTCATAATTCTGTATGATATGTTAAAGATTAACAGAATATATGATATGACTTGTGTGCTGACCTCTAGTATCTTGCTCATCTGTAATGTATACATTTATGCGCTTGCCTTTCTTTGGCCTGCTATTTTTATTTATCAAATGAAAGGACATTCTGTTTGGAAGTGGGTGATTTTGCTCAAAAATAAGTAAATAAATTGTATGTGCATGCTGAAATGTTACATGTCATTCGTTTGCTGTATATGGGCAAGGCAATTGAATCCTCTGTGTACTTGTCAATTCTAGCTTATATTGGTGTTTTGCAATCCTAAAAATATTGAATCTGTTGTGTACTTGTCAATCCTGCTGTGTATTCATATTGTGTCTCTGTTTTCTTGTATGAACGAGTTATATCATTTTAACTAGCTGGAGAACAAAAAGCATGGTACTAGCTCAATTTGTGTTATCATTCTAAATACATTTCCTTTTCTTGAATGGTTTGTTCGTGAGATATTTGCCTCACTTTTTCTAATTCTTCTCTGTTGATTCATGTAACAGGGCGACCGAGGAAGGCATGTTGCCATTTTGTTTGTTCCCAGCCCTGATTATGGTTGTCCAACGAGTCCGGCATGTTATTCATTTGACTATGGTCGTCCAGCGAGTCTGACATGTTGTCATTTTCTTGTAAAGCACTACTGTATTACACTTGTAGAGCTTGTATAGTACTGTTTTACACATGGTCATATGTATTGGCACGGATAGAGCTTGTTACTATGATTGCCATTGTACTACATGATCTGGTTGCTCTTATTTGAAGTATCATGTGTGATTTTTGGTTGTTGGTTGAAATATGAAGAATATGAGCCTGGTAGATGGGACCTACTTACCAGAATATGACAAATGGGACCCAGTTATCAGAACCTGACAATCGGGACCCATCTGACTAGTGGACCCATTTAATAAAAAAAGAAAATAAAATTGACCCATGAAAAAGGCCACGGCCCAACAATAAAAAAGGCTGCTAATGTTGGGATTGGCCCATGAAGCTGATCAAAAATTGACATAAAAAACACAAAAATAGGCTGAATTGTTGGGCTTGGCCCATGTAAAACACCCAATTGGACCGGGCCGATTCTAATTTTGACCTTTTGAATTGGTCGCATAATTTTGCCACGTCAGTTGCCACGTCGGATCCGGCGTGGCTTGAAGCAGAACAGCCAGTGACCAAAACAAAAGGTCATGGGTTCAACGACCTTCTGTTTTGGTCGTAAACGTCTACGACCTTCTCACAGAGAAGGTCGCTATAGTCAGTTAATGACCCTCAGCTTTTGACCTTATGTTTTTGGTCACAAAAAGGTCACAAATTGAAAACAGTGACCTTTCAGTGACCAATAGTGGTGGTCACAAGTTGACATATTCCTTGTAGTGCCAATGAGCACAAGTAAAAGCTACTACCACGAGCCGACGGACCATTCAAGGTGCTAGCACGCTACAACGACAACCCTTACAAGATTGACATCCCACGCGACAAGTACAACGTAAGCGACAACTTCAACATCAAAGACTTGGGCAAGTACCATGGTGATGAAGATCACGATCCGTGGACGAATCTCTCCCAAGGGGGGGATATGATGTGGAGCATCCTTCGATCATCCCCATGGACTCTACACCGACACATCAAGCATCACATGGACCCATGACAAGAGCTAGAGCACCTGCAATGGAAACCGAGGTGAACTCCTTCCTACTTGACATGCATATGCACACAAACGTAACTTGGTTACTACCTCACCGAAATACTCTATGCCTCATTAGGAACGAAGAGGAACAACTACAATAAGCTCAGGAGCATCCCCTAGGAGGAGGAGGACCACCCCAAGGTCACGCGGAGCAATACGGAGTGCAACAACAGCAACACTGGAAGTCCCAGATGACCCCGTGCGCACGGGCCCCCGAGACCCCGTGCCCACGGACTACCCAGGGAGTTGGCGCTAAGGCACTTCGTGTGCATAGGTGAGTACCTTGCCCACGGGACCCTCGTGCACACGGGCCCCACTAACCCCATCCGCACGGGCTCTCCAGGATGGACGACCGTGATCACCTGTTCGAGCCCCTCTCCAACCAATTTGACCCCAAGTCTATATATTCCGTACCTAGGGTTATGTTTAGGGTTAGCAAAGTATTAGATGAGACATTTGTGAGCTTTGCTCCTTCTACCTTCCCTCTTGTGCATCAAGACCCCTTAGGGAAGAATCCTTGTGGATTTCAAGATCTCCACAAGGAGAAGACTATTTTCAAGACCTCGTGTCCTAGGAGTGCGAAGAACTTTGCCATTGTATCCTTCCTTTGATTGTGTTTGTGACTTGTGGATCTTGTGTTGTTATTCTAGTGGATGTGTAATTGGGTATTGTTGGAGTGATTTCCGCTTTGTGTTCTTGGTATTCATCTCCTTTTCCCCGTCCAAGTGTGAAAAGATCCATCTTAGGATTTCACCCTACCGAAACTCATACTTGGAATGGTCTTTAGTGTTGTGAAGGAATTGAGAAATGCTTTAGATTCTTATGTATTGTGGAATAGGGTGAAGGTCGGGAAGATTAGGAATTCATCCACGTAGAGGAATAGGGTATTGTCCAGTGTCATTTCAGGCGTTGCATACGGGACGAGCAAAAGTACTTGTGCCCACACCTCTATCCATTATCCAGGCAATTGATGGAAGCAGAACGCAAATATCCGGGAGCTCTACTTCCTCCTAAGTTTCAAATATTTACTCTATGAGATGAGCAAGGCCACTGGGTGAGAAAATCAACAGAAAAAATTACGTTCCATTGCTCCAAGGACAAGCTCCCTCTATTACACCACGGACCTCACCATTACCCAGGGTTTTTCGTTTACCCCAGGTTCGTCGGTGCTTCGCATCTCCTAAACAACGACAGAGCCACCAGCACTGTCAATCTTCTGGAAGGTTCCGTTTTGGTTTTGCGAACCTTTTCTAAACTGTTTTTCTTATTTATTTTCTGGTTTTGGTTTGGTGTCTTAATTTTAAAATCGTAAATCACAAAAAAATTAAAAAAAATGCTCAACATATTCAAAATTTGTTCATTGTTTTGAAGAAAATTCAAAAATTCTGAATTTTGACCATGTATTCAAAAAAAATCACGTTTTATGAAATTTTAGAATTTTAAAATTTGTTCATGTTTTCCAAAATATGTTTGGAGTTTAAAAATTTTGTCCAATCTTTTAAAACTGTTCACAATTTCAAAATGTTCAGAATTCAAATTTTCTTTGAGTTTTAAAAAAAGTTAAGAGTTTCAAAAAATTCCATGTCACTAATTTTTCAGAAAAAATAGGAATTTTGACTTTTGTTGTCATTTTTAAAAGGTGTTCAGCATTTCGAAATGTGCCCTATTTTTTCAAAGATTATTCATGTTTTCAAAAGAATCTTCTCATTTTATATATATTAGAAAAAGGGCATGTGTGTTGAGAAAAACAAAATCTCCAATGGCCATGACAACATTTAGAAAAACAAAATCTCCTACAGCGCCTCCCGTTTGTCCGACCCAGCTAGTTTTCTATTCTTTGTGTTAAAGATGCAAAAAATCATCACCATTGTATATGCGTGTGGTAGGTTCCAAAACCGCGCCGTAGTGGTTCAATCCATCACGCAACTACCACGCGACCAATTTCACTTCCATGAAAACGTGGATCTTAGTTCCTTTTTTGTTCTTTCCTCTTTCTTTTCTTTTTCATTTTCATTGCCTTTTTCGTTTTGTTTTTCCTTTCATTTTTCTTTTTTTTTTCCTTTTTTCCGTTTTATAATTCTGTGAGAAACATTCAGCAGATTTACATGAACGTTTTTTTCAATTCGATGAAATTTTTCCTAGATCATTGAAATTATTTTCAAATTCGATGAACTTTTATCTAAATCAATGAACTCTTTTCAAAATTAGATGAACTTTTTATATCAATAAATGAACTTGTTTCCAAATTCGTGAACTTTTATGAAAATTAATGAACTTTTTTCAAAATTGATAAACTTTTTTCAATTTTCTTGAACTATTTTGAATTTTTTTAACTTTTTCAAAATTTTGATGAACTTTTTCGATCCGTGAACTTTTTTCAAACTCGTGAAATTTTTTTAATACCCGAACCTTTTCTTTTTGAAACAATTTCGTGAACTTTTTTCAATCATTGAACTTCTAAATTTTGGACCAGCGCAGCTGTAATTGTACTAAGTAACAAGCTAGATAAAGATAATTTAATCACAATTGATATGTCTTGAAAACTATGCAAATGCTTACTATCACTGTGGCAACATACACACATTCCTACTAAAAGTAAATATCATGTAGTTATTTGTTCGATAAGGTATGAAATACAACATGCATACCCGGTTTGTAGTTTTAGAAAAATACAGTGGTAACTCATCCCAGTTAGTAATTGAGAGAGAGAGAGAGAGAGAGAGAGAGAGAGAGAGAGAGAGAGAGAGAGAGAGAGAGAGAGAGAGAGATTATGTTTATAGTACCTCATTAACAGCAGAATTGTAGACAACATGGTGTGCATTGGCCATGATTAGCAACCACAAATTCAATTATGGATGTGCAAAACATTCATGGTAGAGTAGATATAGCAACGGCGGGATTATAACTAATAAGATGCATAAAGCAATTTTTTAACAACTTTTCTCCTATCAAAACATGACAACCATGACATCAAATTTCGGAACAAATTAAGGTATGTTTTTCAGTGACAAAATACTACTCCTATGCGATGTTTAGAATTTAGTATGTTGAAATGAAATGTTTTCAACTCAAGTAGTCTGTGTCTCTTGCTTAATGCAGCAAAATCTCTACCTAATAGAGCACAATAGCACAACAGACTCTTCCACGTTAGGGAGATTAATTCGACCTCAGTACCATGGCCTATCATATCACAGACTACTAAGTGGGGAATTAAAGGAAATGTTGAGGACCAATACCTTTCGGGAAAAAAATTGTTGTTCCATTCAACGTATCTTTCCATGAAGATATTACACTTTCAGGCATGGTTCTGTCAATGTGAAATGTATATGAAAATATTCAAAGCCGTACCTTTGTCTAATGCAGCAAGGCAGAATAAGAACATATAGAATGCAGGAGAATTGAGGACATAGCGCGTATCTAGAAGAAACAATATATGCAACATGAAAATCATGTACATAGGAAACATTAACTAATTAATCCATTACCAAACATTGGCTGACATAGAAAAACACCTCTAAATTTGAGCCTTATATAAGAATTAATACGAACTGTAACAAATTGGACTTGTTGGCCTATGCTATACTGACCGTTTGTACTGTTGCAGCCAACAGAGTCTTCAGCCCTACTATCTTGATTGCATGATGCTCCTGGAGGTGATGCAGATAACCATATCTTGCTTCCATCAGCTCCTTACAGCCCTTATAAGGTTGCTCATAGATGGACATGTACAAAAACGAATTTGTCTTTAGCAAACGTTATCAATCAAGCATATTCATTGGGATTTTATAATGAACTCAGCCAGCGGGAGAAGATCAGGAATTTTCAGGCACGGGCTTACTTGCCTGCTAGGAGTTATGCCTTGCAAACTCGAAGGGTCGCTGCATCACCAGCCCGCCGCTGTTCCTCCGCCCAACATCCATGAACAGCCTCATGGAAATTACGGTAGCCCGACCAGATGCGCACTGTCATCGATACATCTCCAATTCAATTATTGTCCCAAAATTAAACCTTGGCTTTCAGCATGGTCAGTTGATCGAACCTGGGAAGTTTCATAGCTTGCAAAGGAAGGTGGTCATGGAGAGGCTGGAACCTGAGAACAGTAAAAGAGAGGACGCATGGATGTTACGATTGCCCGGCCAGCTATGCACTATCATCGATACATCTCCAATTCAATTATTGTCCCAAAATTAAACCTTGGCTTTCAGCTTGCTCGGTTGATCGAACCTCGGAAGTTTCATAGCTTGCAAAGGAAGGTGGTCATGGAGAAGCTGGAACCTGAGAACAGTAAAAGAGAGGACGCATGGATATGGAGGATTAGAAAGACCGGCTCTAGGGGTTGGGTGCCCCATACCATGAGCCTGTGTGCACAATCAGCACAATTCAAAGCCACAAATATGAAGATCGCTCGAGACGAATCAGGATCAAGGGCAGGGGTCGTTTCAAGATTGAAGCACCCATGAAGATGGAGGCCAGGACTTTCGTTCTCATGGATGGATAGATCAAAGCATCAAACGAAGGAAGTCTTAGATTTTCTCCCGAGGGGAATAAAGAGAGGGACAAAGAGGATACCCTCACGTATGCCAAATCTATGAGATGATGAGGCTCAGTTTTTTTTGGAAAGCTCAAGGGGAAGAAGATTCCCGTACGTGGGATAGGAGACACGCTCAGTTTTTTTTTTTGAAAGCTTAGAGAGTCCAAGGGGAAGAACATTCCTATACGTGGGATAGAAGAGTAGGTCTCTAGTTCCATCCGACGGCTATAGAAACATTATATATTGATCAGATGGCTAAAAATTCTTAACTCTAAGGATTAACATGGTGTCTCGTATGGTGCCTCCAATTAGTAAATATAAGATATAAGATGATGAGGTGGCTCTGGTGGTTTGCGAATCACTTGCCAGATGTATCGGTACGAGTTCGAATCCTAAATGCAGCCAATATATTTTCTAGGATTTTTTCGCTCCTGCTGCTTGTTAGTGGGCCGGCCCACCAGGGAGCCCCAGTGAGCGCCGGTTTGATTCGTCGGCACTGAACGCGCTGAATAGGAGGTCCCCCCAGGCCCGGGGTGTAGGTTTTCCCCCAGCTATTCCTTAGATAGATTTTCATATGGGCCCAGGGTTCAGCCCACCTGCAGCCTAGCACAACCGAATGGTACACAACTGAGGCCTCCTTTAGTTCATAGGTTAGGAAAATCATAGGAATAGAGAAGTCATGGGAACTGTGCCCACAAGTAGCAGCGGCCATTTACGACTACATACAAGAGGCTCTAGTTTTCCCTCTCGCTAGGGTTTTTTGGTCCTCCCAGAGGCGATCTTTTGCCGTCGTCGAGATCGTGTTTTCCCTACCTCCACGATGTTGTCATTTGAATTGCGCTGGCGAATCCTGGGATCGAGGAGGGCCTAGGGTTGGACCAAGGAGTCCCAATCGCATCGCTGTCAGGCTAGGGATCGAGATGTCTTCGAGCGGGGCTTCGGGACCGGCGGAGGCGGGTCATAAGGAGACCGATGAAGTAGAGAAGATGATGAAGGAGCTTGGACTACGAGAGGAGGATCTGGACGACGTGGTTTTCAACGAGAAGGAGACACCGACAAAGGTGATTCGGTGGATCGTTTTGGCCAAAGTCCACTCAAGCAAAACCTATAGTCAGTTCTGGTTTTTCAAGAATATGATAGCAGCCTGGGATCTTGCACAGGAGGTGAAATTCAAGCCTTTGGAGGATAACCTCTACATTGTCCAATTTTCCTGCCTGGGAGATTGGGAGCGGGTCACGTTGGAGGGCCCATGGCACTTCAGAGGAGATGCGGTGATCATCAAGCCGTATGATGGATTAGCGAAGCCTTCAACAGTTCAGCTCGACACCATAGAGATATTGGTCCAGATACACGATGTTCCAGAGCTGTATAAACACCTTGTGCCATCGCTTGCGGTAAAAGTTGGGGATGTCCTCTTTGGGGAACCACAATCGCCGGATTTTGTGGGCAATTTTCACCATGTCTGGGTTCGGATAACCGTCGCGAAGCCCCTCAAGAACGCAATATCCATGGTCCATGATGGAAAGCGTCAAATCTATCGTGTCAAGTACGAAAAACTACCTGATTGGTGTGCTGTCTGCGGCATGCTAGAGCACATGTTTAAAGAGCAAGGGAGCGGGATCCACCCACCGTCGGCTCTAGTGTTTAAAGATCTTAGAGATTCTTGGGCCATGGGGACTGGGAGAGGTCCTGGTAATGGGTGAGGCCGGAGAGGAGGTCGTCGAGGAGGCCGTACTGGAGGGAGAGGAAGGGGCGACCACGGTAGCTCGTATTATGATGGTTTTGCTAAAGAAGATGAGCAGGAAACAAGCCGAGATTCAGACACGGTGGATGCAGAAAGTAATAGAAAGAGAGTTTCAGCGGTCGTTCCATCTTCGGTGTAATCAGGAGAAAACACGGTTACCCCTGGCCGTGTTAATCAGCTGGCGTTGCTCCCTCCCGCAGCTCCCCTAGCCTGAGTGGAACACAGGACCCGAAGAGAGCGAAGACAAATGCAGAAACAGAGAAGAACAACGTCGCTAAACCTAGTACAAGTGTGAAAGGTGATTTGAAGTTGGCTGGCCCGGTCGACGGGCGCCGCCGAGCCCAATGATTGCCTTATGCTGGAATTATCGTGGTGCGGGCAAAGCCGCGACAGTCCGTGAACTTCGTGATTTCACGAAGAATTTTGCCCTACCCTACTTTGCATAGTTGAAACACAAATAGATGGTGCTAGGGTAGAAGCTTTATCTGGTACTCTGGGTTTTGATAATGTGTATGATGTTAGTAATCAAGGTCGAAGCGGTGGTATTGGTTTCTTCTGGAATAATTCAATAAAGGTTGCGATATTTGGTTACTCTGTTTATCACTTGGATGTCTTGGTAGAGGATAATAACCAGGACAAATGGATATTGACGTGTGTATATGGTGAAGCACAAACACACCTGAGGCACCAGACATGGACGGTTTTGAAAAACATCAGTACCCTGAGCCCTTTACCATGGTTGTGAATGGGTGATTTTAATGAAGTCCTTCGTCCGGAAGAGTACGAGGGGGTGGGACAGCGAATTAACACCCAGATCCAAGCATTCCAGGATACCACGGATATTTGCATGTTGCTAGCTATGGGATTTAAGGGCAATTTCTGGACCTTTGAGAACAAAGTAGCCAGTGGGAGCTACACAAGGTGTCGATTGGACAGAGCGCTGGCTAACGTTGGATGGATGAATAAATTTCCATAGGTATCAGTATCACATCTCACGTGCTCTACATCTGACCACTCACCTATAATCATTGATTTTGGCGGCCCAAAAGTGGTACAAGCGAAGAGAAGTTTTAAGTACGAGCTGATGTGTGAATTGCATGAGGGGCTCCACGACGTCCTTACAAGCGGCTGGGACTCCGAGCCACCGTGTACATCACTGGAAGAAATGAAACAGAAACTCATCAACATTTCTAAGGGGCTGCCCAAGTGGAGTAGAGATACGTTCGTGTCTGTACGCAAGGAAATAAAGGCTCTGAAGCAGGCCTTGGAAGAGTTCAGAAACGACCCAGCGACGATAGCACCCTCTCACGGCGAGCTCAAGATCAATGAACGTTTGATCGAGATGTATCACCGGGAGGAGATTATGTGGCGCCAAAGTGCACGAATAGAGTGGCTTTCTGCAGGAGGCAGGAACACTAAATTTTTTCATCTCCGAGCTAGTCTTCGCAGGAAGAAAAATATGATTAAGGCCTTCCAAAATTCCTTGGGAGTAATTGTTGATGACCCAACAGAGTTGAAGGCAATGGCTAATGATTTCTATCAAATGTTGTATTCTTCAGAGGGGGTACAGAACATGGAAGCTGTTTTAAACCATGTCCCACGTAAGGTTACGCCTGAGATGAACACCGCCCTATGTGTTCCATATACTAATGAAGATGTCAAAGTGGCTCTCTACCAAATGTTCCCAACCAAAGCGCCAGGGCGGGTTGGCTTCCCTGCCCATTTTTATCAGTGACAGTAGGATATCTGTGGAGAACAGGTAACCAAGATTATTCTGAGGATAGTACGTGGGGAGGAGAGTCCTGAATGTATCAATGACACGGTCTAAGTGCTCATTCCCAAGGTAACAAATCCAATAATGTTAACTCAGTTTCGCCCTATTAGCTTGTGCAATGTCTTATATAAGATAGCATCAAAAGTGGTCGCGAATAGATTGAAACTTATTTTGCCTGACATAATCTCTGAGGAACAATCAGCCTTTGTCCCAGGGAGGTTGATAACAGATAATATCATTTGCGCCTATGAATGTCTACACTTTATGAAGCGATCTAGATCAAAATCAAATAGTTACTGTGCTTTGAAGCTGGACATGATGAAGGCATACGATAGATTGGAATGGGCTTACTTGAGAGCTATCATGACAAAACTTGGCTTTGCTAGATAGTGGATAGATACTGTAATGGGCATGGTTTCATCGGTACCATTCTCGGCCTTGTTCAATGGAGTGAAGCTTGATTCATTCAAGCCAACAAAGAGGTATCAGGAAGGGAGACCCAATCTCCCCCTACTTATTCTTGATTGCAGCAGAGGGCCTTTCGTGCATCCTTAAATCTAGTTCACAATCATCATTCGTAGGTCCTCAGGTGGCCCCGACAGCTCGCACGGTTAACCACCTTTTGTTTGCAGACGACAGCCTGCTGTTATTCAAGGCTAGTGTAGAGGGGCCTGGTGCGGTGTCACACCTGCTAGACACTTATTGTGCTGCTTCGGGTCAGAGAATTAATCATGCACTAGTAGTAAAAGGGTCAAATGTCAAGCATATTAGTGTCGGTTTGCTTTTGAGCCGGCACTAATTTGTGCATTAGTGCCGGTTCCAGCGGCTAGCCGGCCGCTTTCATTAGTATCGGTTCGTGTCGACCTTTAGCACCGGTTCGTGCCACGGACCGGTACTAAAGTGAGTGGTGGCAGGATGTTGTCAGTCTGGGGCCCCTCCAGCACCTTTAGTACCGGTTCATGGCACGAACCGGTGCTAAAGGTCGTCCTACATAAACCCTTCGTCCACCCGAGCTCGCTCTGGTCTTCCCTTTTCACCTCTCCTCTCTGTTCTTCCCCTCTTCCTCTCGAAATCATCACACATTTTGCCCAAATTTTTTCAAGATTTGAAGGCCCCCATCCATTCAAATGATCAAAAAGGTTAGCAACTTTGTCCTTTCATCTCTCATTGCTAGATTAGCTCTTTCAATGCTTTTTATAGTGATTAATTTATGAGTTTAGTAATTTGGGAGGAAATATATGTGCTAGTATTTGATTTATATGCAATTTGAGGTCAAAAATAACACTTAGTTTGCATATGTAGGTGTGGTTTACTTAGTGCCTTCTAAATCTTCGTCGTAACCACAGTCGTTCACCCGCACCGTTCCGTCGCCGGCACCACCTTGTGGTGAGCCTCTTGTTCGTGAATGTTTTACATTACCAAATTGATGTTTGTGTGATTTGGATATATAGTTACTCGTATAATTATCTTACCCGTACGTTGTTTGTTATACATAGTTCCATGGTTTTCATATCCATCCCCGTCGGCCCTCGTCCTTGTTATGATTCGGATGTGGTATATTCTCTTTTAAAACTAGTTGTTGCATTTCGTGTTTATGACAAATTATGCCCATCAAGTTGACATAGATATTTTTGTCTAGGAGGTTTGTGAACCGGAAATCCGAACCGACCCTATTGTCGAGAGGTTAAATTTAGTTGAAAGAGAAAACGAGTATTTGAAAGAAAAATTGAAAAGAATTGAGGGGGAGAAGATGGAATTGGAGTTGCATGTTGCCGATGTCGTCGATGATCACAAGATCAAGATGGAGAAAATGCGCTTGAAGATTAGAAAGATTAGAAATATGCCGTTGATAGTGAGGCTTGGTATCATTATGCTGTTAGATCAATTGTTACCTTAGTTGCGATCTTGATCGCATTTGTTGCTGCATTTAAATGCTTTAGCTAGAGAGTTATTTGTTTGTTGCATTTAAGTCTTGTATGAACTTGTATTAATTTGGTCTTTTTGGTGTTGTGTAATGAAGATGAGCCGACAATGGATGTACGATGACCGATGCTCTCCCGAGTTCATTAATGGCGTGCAAACTTTTCTGCTTGCGGCTGAGGCAAACAAGCGGGCGGATGGTTTTATGCCTTGTCCATGTTTAGTCTATAAGAATTATCGCAATTACTCTACGTCAAGAACCATTCATGTCCACATGTTTAAGTCCAGTTTCATGCCCCACTATAATGTTTGGACCAAGCACGGAGAAGGAGGGGTTATGATGGAAGACAATGAAGAAGAAGAGGATGGCGACATCTATCCTGGCCATGGGTTCCCTGAATACGATGATACAACAATGGGGGAAGAAGCTGAGCCGGCAATGCGGGAAGAAGCTGAAGAAGAGGCATCATATGAGCCCGCTGATGATCTAGGTCCGGCCATTGCCGATGCAAAGAGAAACTGCACAAGTGATTTGGAGAAGAAGAAGTTGCAGCGCATGTTAGAGGATCACAAGAAATTGTTGTACCCGAATTGCGAAGCTGACAAGAAAAAGTTGGGCACCACACTGGAATTGCTGCAATGGAAGGTAGTGAATGGTGTATCTGACAAGGGATTTGGAAAGTTGCTGGTAATGACAAAGAATAAGGACAACGAATTGCCCGAGAGTACGTACGAAGCAAAGAAGGTTGTCTGTCCTCTAGGGTTAGAGGTGCATAAGATACATGGATGCCCTAATGACTGCATCCTCTACCGCGATGAGTACGAGGATCTGAATGGTTGCCCGGTATGCAGTGCATTGCGCTACAAGATCAGGCGTGATGACCCTGGTGATGTCGAGCACGACCGCCCCAGGAAGAAGATTCCTGCCAAGGTGATGTGGCATGCTCCTATAATACCACGGTTGAAACGTTTGTTCCAAAACAAAGAGCATGCCAAGGCGATGTGATGGCACAGAGAAAACCGTAAGAAAGACGGGAAGTTGAGAGTACCCGCTGACGGGTCGCAGTGGAGAAAAATCGAGAGAAAGTATGGGAAGGAGTTTGCAGATGATGCAATGAACGTATGGTTTGGTCTAAGCGTAGATGGCATTAATCATTTTGGGGAGAAGAGCAGCAACCATAGCACCTGGCCTGTGACTCTATGTTTGTATAACATTCCTCCTTGGTTGTGCATGAAGCGGAAGTTCATTATGATGCCAGTGCTCATTCAAGGCCCTAAGCAACCCGGCAACGACATTGATGTTTACCTAAGGCCATTAGTTGAAGAACTCTTACAGCTGTGGAATGGAACGGATGTACGTGCGTGGGATGAGCACATGGGGGAAGAATTTGACCTAAAGGCCTTGCTGTTTGTGACCATCAATGATTGGCCTGCTCTCAGTAACATTTCAGGAAATACAAACAAGGGATATCGTGCATGCACGCACTGTTTGGATGATACCGATAGTATATATTTGGACAATTGTAGGAAGAATGTGTACCTGGGACATCGTCGATTTCTTCCGAGAAGGTATCCCGTAAGAAAGAAAGGCAAGCATTTCAAAGATGAGGCGGATCACTGGACGAAGCCTCGCCACTGTACTGGTGCTGATGTACATGATATGGTCAAGGATTTGAAGGTATTCTTTGGAAAGGGTCTTGGCGGACAACCAGTTCCGAATGACGCTGACGGACGCGCACCATGTGGAAGAAGAAATCTATATTTTGGGACCTGCCCTATTGGAAAGACCTAGAGGTATGCTCTACAATCGACGTGATGCACGTTACGAAGAATCCTTACGTGACCCTGCTTGGCTTCTTGGGCGTGTATGGGAAGACAAAAGATACATACACCTGAGGCACGGGAGGACCAGCAACGTATGCATGGAAAAGACGGCATACATCAGGGTCATGCCAGCTACGCTCTTACCAAAGAAGAGAAGGAAATCTTCTTTGAATGCCTGCTCAGTATTAAGGTACCGTCTCGCTTCTCGTCGAATATAAAGGGAATAATAAACATGGCAGAGAAAAAGTTCCAGAACCTAAAGTCTCATGACTGCCACGTGATTATGACGCAACTGCTTCCGGTTGCATTGAGGGGGCTTCTACCGTATAACGTTCGATTAGCCATTGTGAAGCTATGTGTATTTCTCAATGCAATCTCTCAGAAGGTAATTGATCCAGAAGTCATACCAAGGTTAGAGAATGATTTGGTGCAATGTCTTGTTACTTTCGAGTTGGTGTTCCCACCATCCTTCTTCAACATCATGACGCACGTCCCAGTTCACCTATGCGAAGAGATTAACGTTTTGGGTCCTGTATTCCTACACAATATGTTCCCCTTTGAGAGGTTCATGGGAGTCTTAAAAAAATATGTTCATAACCGTGCTAGGCCAGAAGGAAGCATCTCCAAGGGCCATGAAAATGAGGAGGTGATTGAGTTTTGTATTGACTTTATTACTGACCTTAAGCTGATTGGTGTTCCTGAATCGCGACATAAGGGCAGACTGGAGGGAAAAGGCACGCTAGGAGGGGATCAAATAATATGTATGGACGGACATTCTCTCACTGAAGCACACTACATAGTTCTACAGAATTCCGCCTTGGTGGCTCCGTATATGGACAAACACAAGAATTTCCTACGCTCCAAACACCCGGAGCGGTCTGATGACTGGATTACACGTGAACAAACCAGGAGTTTCGCCGGCTGGTTGCAGACACGTACCATGCATGACGCCTCTATTGAAGATGACCTGTACTCGCTGTCCCAGTTACCATCTTCGAATATAATGACTTTCAAAGGGTACGAGATAAATGGTAATACATTTTACACGATCGCCCAAGATAAGAAGAGCACCAACCGAAACAGTGGTGTCCTCTTTAATGCAACAACCAAGACGGGAAAGGAAACATATTATGGTTACATAGAGGAGATATGGGAACTTGACTATGGACGTGGTTTGAAGGTCCCTTTGTTTCGGTGCAAATGAGTCAATATGACACGAGGTAGGGTAACGGAAGACCCGCAGTATGGAATGAAAATAGTGGATCTCAACAATCTTGCGTATGCAGACGAACCATTCGTCCTAGCTAATGATGTGGTACAGGTTTTCTATGTGAAGGACATGTCTACCAAGCCGAGAAAAAGAAAATATAAGGAAGCGAATGCATCATACAAAAGGCCAAAGTGCCACATAGTTCTTTCTGGGAAGAGAAACATTGTGGGAGTGGATGACAAGAAAGACATGTCAGTAGATTATGAAAAGTTTGATGAAATTGCTCCATTTCGAGTGAATATTGACCCGGGCGTCCAGTTAAATGATGAAGATTTTCAATGGCTACGGCGCAAAGGGACACACGCGAAGAAAAACTTTCACACCCAAAGATCTGGGATGTGATCGGCTTCACTATAATCACTTTCTTCTGTGTTTCACACCCAGGAGGGAATCTCTGTAATAGTTAGGGTAGTTATGTGTTTTGGCATTTGAAACGCGAAGAAATTTTATGTGCAAACAAATTCTTTCATGCATTTAATGATTTTTTCAGCTAAATGACCCTGAAATTGAAAAGCATTTCAAATGAACTCAGAAAAGGTTGAAAGTTGGCATGGTATCATAATTTCACCCACATAGCATGTGCAAAAAAGTAGAGAGGGTTACCGCAAAAAACTGGATGCACTTCGTGTACAAAATGGACAATCTCTTTCGAAGTATCAGGGTTTCGGACGAAAAATCATCCGTTACAAAGGCATTTCATTTTTTCAATAACCTAAGCATTACCAAATCTTATATTTACTAATTGGAGGCACCATTGGAGTTACCACGTTAATCCTAAAAACCATGTAAAAACATCCTTAGGATCTCAATTCAACGATTAGGATCAAATAACAGATCTAAAGAGTCTTTACTAAAAAAACAGATCATAGAGTCTTTACAAAAAAAACAGATCAAAGGGTCATACCTTCCCACGTTGAGAGATCAAAGAGTTTGGGCCCTTCCTCTTACCACACGCACGACTCCTCCTATGTCCACCTTGCCGTGTGAAAAAGGGACTTCCCAGCCCAACAAAAAGAAAAAAAGGACTCCTCCGATTTCCACCTTGCTGTGTAAAATGGACTCCCCAGCCCAAAAAAAAGGACTCCTCTGATTGTCTCCTACCATCAGTACGTCACACATGATTTATTAAGAAATAATCCTAATGCCGTCCCCGCTTCATGGACGCCTAATCTCCATGCACGCACATATATCACTCCTACCATCAGTACGTCATGAATCATCTAGGAAACGGTATGATCCGATCGATTATCTCCTGCTATTCCGAATTTTCTTGGTCTCTCCATGATGAAAATGGCTCTCTAACACATCTCCATCCTATAGCTGAACCATGAGATGTTGTTGTACATGCATTGGAAACACAGGGTAATCGAGGATGTGTAGTAGTAAAGAGCCGCTGGGGTTAATCTAGCAAGTAGTGTATTAATTTATTTCTTGATTGATTAATTTGCATCAGGATATCCTAATCATGTTGGAGCCAATGGGCGGACATTCTCTCCAGCTAAATCACCCCCCTAAAGTCACTGCCTCCGGAAAAAATTCTGTGGCATGCATGCCAACAAAGAGGGATATATTGTGGCCGTGCTCCATCCCCGTTAATTAGTATCAGGTCAGATAATGTACTTTTTTACTACCCAACTCCCATACTACAATCGCGATGGTACTTGCTAACACATATATGGAATTGAGCGATACGTACAATTAATACATGCATAATTAGATAACAGATGATGAATACAAGGAATTAATGTCTGCATACATATATAGATGATTGGATCTCTAAATATGCTTAGATGCAGAAGTGATCTATAACATTCTTAATAGGGAAGTTAATATGTTTTTATAGAGGGTGATTATTACTGTATTATAAAATAGAATTGAGCATTGCATAGTCTTATTTATTCGGAACGTTCAAACACAAGCATGAATTGTTCTTAACATAATTAGATTCTTTGCAAAATCAACAATTTGTCAATTTATTTTTCCCATGCAAAGTTCTATCATTCTTAGGGCATCGTTGTGTGATCTTCATGATTTTTTGCTTGAAGATGTACAGAAGTCATCCTTTGTGTCTCTATTAAGTAGCCTAAAAGTCTCATAATTTTCTTATTGCCTAGTATACGGAGTCAATCCTCCCTCTAAGTATAGAGATGAAGGTTGGGATTGTGGTTTGCTACTGTCAGCACTCCGCAATACATCCTATCTTATACCAAAGGATTACGTTGACATTAGATTATATTTGCAAACAACAATACCTTTCACTAGATACACTTTGATGCCATTTCTAACCTGAATTTTAATTTAAAATTTAAAAAAATTTAAATTATGTAACATAGGTAAAACTACACATAGTTATATCAATTTAATAGCCAATGTTGCATAAATAATGACAAATACTATGTTCATCAGCTTCCATGTTGTTTTTTGTTGTCTACAACTCATCCAACCACACTAACACAAGCCGTCTCAAGTACAAATCAGTAACATTTGTTGATATTCTTCCTCAAATGGAACATTTACTTTATATGTTTTTGCCTTCACTCTCAATTTATAAAGTTCTGGGTTTTAATAAACATAAAAGTTGTTATTTTATTGCAAACAAATAACTAGCCCGTGCAGGTGCACGGGTTGATGACTACTTGAATCTAATGATAAAACACACTACTATTAAACATAAGAGAAAAGAATCACTGAAAAATCTATTTTCAAAGTTAAGTTATTCAAAAACTAGTGATTCACACAAATTTCAAATAATTCAAAATGTAAACTATTCAAATTTGTAAACTACCGGCACTAATTGAAAGTTTGTAATTTTTTGTACCTAAAGAAAAAATATTCACAAAGAAACTCTAAATACAGTGGAAAACAACTCAAAAATAAATAAAACAAAAATAAATAAAGCAAAAAAATAAGAAAATAAAAAGCCCGCCTACTGCGCCACAGCGGCCTGCATATGACTAGAAACCCAAACTGTAGTTGGGCGAGGAGGAAGGCCCGCAAGCCTAGTAGGCCCACAGGCAGAGTAGGAGAGGTAGGCCCAGAAGGCCTGCTATTGAGAGGAGCTCAATGCAGTGCCCGCGCCGGGGCTTATAAACAGGTCCTGGCGCTCCTCAACTAGCAAGGTGGGACTAAACTTCTCCGCCCCTCGCCTGGCAACACACACCCTTTAGTATCGGGTCGTGGCTCCAACCGGTACTAAAGGTGGGTCTTTAGTACTGGTTGGTTCCACCACCCGGTACTAAAGGTGGGCGCTTCCTGCCGCTTGGCCTTCCCAAAATAGACTTTTAGTACCGGTTGGTGGCTTCAACTGGTACTAAAGGTTGTTCTATATAACAAAACACGTAAAAAAACCAGTTTCTCATCTCTCCCTCTGCTTCTTTCTCCTCTGCCCCGTCGCCGCCGCCCCTCGTCGCCGCCTCCATCGCCGTTCGTCACCATCCCGTCCCCGTCCCCGTCGCCGTCGTCCCCGTCCCCGTCCAATCGCCGCACCCCACCCCGGCCTCCCGTCGTCCCCACCCGGCCCGTCCCCGTCCCCGTCCTCGCCGCCCCGTCGCCATCGCCGTCATCACCGCCCGTCCCCGTCCCCGTCGCCGCCCCCCATTGCGCGCCTCGCCGGTGAGCTCCTGCCCCGGCCGCCATGTCCACACACACACACACACATTGTTATAGAAATGTTAGCAATTTCTGTTTTTTAGTTATAGAAATATTAAAAATGTTAGTTATATAGAAATGTTATAAATTTTCTGTTTTTTAGTTATAGAAATATTTATAGAAATGTTAGCAATTTTTCTATTTTTTAGTTATAGAAATATTAGAAATGTTAGTTATATATATAGAAATGTTAGAAATTTTTCTGTTTTTTAGTTATAGAAATATTAGAAATGTTAGTCATATATATAGAAATGTTAGAATTTGCATATAGAATTTTAGTTATCACAATCCAATCACATTTAAAAAATGTAACTTTTTGCGGGCATATAGTATTTGTTCGATCGTGTGCTCATGGCCAGACTGGGAGGTGCTACGGAGGGTGCGCGCGCAGTGAGAACCCAGCCTCTGGTCCCGTCGTCGACCCTGATCTCCTTTTGTGGCGTTTACACTACTAGGGAAAAGGCTACTAGCAGCGCGGGTAAAATGGGTATTAGTAGCGCGGGTGCCTGCGCTACTAGTATCGTGCTACAGCTAAAAGTTAGCAGTAGCGTGGGTCGAACCCGCGCTACTACTAACTTTGTTAGTAGTAGCGTGGGTTCAATCCGTGCTACTGCTATTATGGACCCGCGCTACTACTAATGAAATAGTAGTAGCGTGTCTATAGTGCCAACGCTACTAGTATCCCAAATACTAGTAGCGCGCCATTTTATCCCCACGCCACTACTAACTTATTAGGAATTAAAAAAATAAAATCAACCAAATTCATTATATCACACGGTTTTCGTATCTTCTCAAGTTCCTCATTGTAACAGCAACTCGTGTATAATTCCATTCCATCACACAGTTACATAAAGCAACTACGTTCCTCATTGTAGCAGCAACTCATGTATAATTCCATTCTGTCGCACAGTTACATAAGCAACTACCTACGTAAGTTGTTATGGCCCGATCCGAAAATTGGACCACTCGTCAATGTGCGGCGCCTGCCCGGCCTACACCGTCCAGTCCACGAACCGCTCGACGACCGTCACCGTCGCCAGCGGAACCCTGCAGCTTTACAAACAAAGGTTCAGAAACTTCAGATTCTTCAGAAGAATGGCACGAAAAAACAATGCGGTACATCTAGATGCCAATGTGCAACATTTTTTTCTAGAGATTCTTATTTAAGCCGTAATGCACAACTGAAGCTATAAGCTATTTCCTAGTAGTGAAAAGTGCAGAGAATAGTTATATAAGAACGCATATAGATTTGACAAGTGCATAGAAAAACATAAAGCCCAAAAGAAACACAGGATCAGGCAAATCATGCAACCACATAATCAGGTTAACTTCTATTTACTCACAGATCAAATGACATCAAAATCAACATACTGGCATTGGTCCTCGAGAGAATGGGTGCGAAAGAGGCTGACTAAGATCCTAAAATAATAATATAAGGACCAAGACACTCATATTTCAGTCCAGACATATACGAGGACATATCATAAGGCACATACAAAGTAGCAATGAATAGATAAGACATGCTGGATCGGTTTTCCTCAGTTAAATATAGTAACTGTTATGGAAGCAGTCATAGTGTACATTTTACTCTAAAGCAATCGTTTCTTTCAGCTTGAAACAGAGACACCAAAAAAGGAGAAAGTATCAGGCACACATTTACCTTGTCAAAAATCAGATACTCGGCATGGAAACGAGTGCAAGCAATCTGGTTGCATGGGAAAGCAAAGATCTCAAAACCTGTAGTGCCATAAAATTGTTAGCATAACATATCGTAACTAAAAATCAAGGACTAATCATATGCAGATAGATCATCCCCTGGTCCTTGTACTTCTCGTAAGTTCCATGTAGCAAAATGCAATTGGTTAGAATCGAACCAAAACCACACGTGCTGCACGATGGAGTCGAAAGCTCACTTAATGGATCACCAAATGTGAAATCCCTATAGACATGGCTGTAAATATAATCATTTCTAATTACCTATTTCTAAAGTGCAAGACATAGGACATCCGTTATGAATTCAGAAACTATAACATCAGTTTTTTTCTTCTGAAGTGCACATCTTTCACTTATTTGCATGTAGCAGCTGCCATGTATCCATTGTGAATTCAGAAACTATAACATCAGTTTGGCTGTTTTTTTGCCATGACGAAAATATTAAATAAGATACAATACACGGCGAAGTGATGAAGTGCCAATTTCTCTCTCCTTCCCCTTCTGCATTTTTATTCTTTTAGATGATGTGATGTACAAATTATCATTAGCCTATATGTACTTACATCTTTATAAATAAATCATTTTGTTTATGAGTGCAAGCATATTTGATTATTATTGAACTATTATTGCATCTATGCTTAATTGGTAGCATACAACTGTTTAAGTTCTTGCATACTATTCTTAATTGAGCGGTCATATTGTTCTGAACCTTTTATTATGTCCATCACATGCAGGTTTGAAGGTGTTGTGATTTTGGACAGAACGAAAGAAGGAAGAATAGTTTGCTCAATACAAGTCAAGAAAGAGGTCCTACACGCTACCAAAGTCAGAGTTGGACATGTATTTGGAGGAAAAATTCGAAAGCACTGAGGAAAGTTTTGATATTATGATTTGGTGGAGAACACATGCTGAAAAATATCCTTTATGGTGTTTCTAAGACAGTGACTGAGACATCATGAAAGAAGACATGTTTCTGCATTTTAACTAGGGGGAAGCTTTAGTTCTAAAATACTGGAACTGTGACTGGAAGATCATATATACTATTAGAAAATAGACGAAAATCCCCGCAGAAAAAACAGACCAAAAAAATTAACTTCCTACTTACAGTGGCAAGAAAATCTTATATGAATGTGTTATAATATATAATGCTAACCATGAAGTCTTCTTCCATATAACAAAGGAGTGACCAAAACAAAAAACCTGTAATTCAAGTAATGCAGTTTGTTAATTATTTGCATGTCAACAGTTCTAACGTCTATCTTCAGATCTTCAAAGTAAAGATTGTGAACTCTATTAGACATGATTATATCAATTAGACCAAATAGAAAATAATTCAATATGTTGTATATCCGTTAAACGAAGTTCAATCTATCTTCTGATTATTAGTGTTTCAGTTAGGTGATTAGTCCTTCTACGGCCGGCGGCGGCGGCGGCTGGGCACATGTTACTTTTCTAGCGATCTTGTACCCTTATATCCTGTTGTTGCCTGCCCATTACACATGACTCGAACCAAGCTCGCTCGTGGAGTAGATCAATTCGTGGTTGAAGCACACTCGTACACAGCAGGCTAAAAGCTAGCTAGTTGTCAGTTGTATGCGGCCAGACGTGCATGGCAAGGATGCTTGCATTGGGCGGGTGTTTCTACACACAGATCATCTAATTGATTGTAGCTGAGATTGGTGCAATGAGTAAAAACTATGGTAAAATAGCACTTGCCAAACGCATAGGCTGTCTTGCCAAAACAGAGAAAAACTAGTCTTTTGCCAAACACAATTGCTTGTTGAATTACTACAATTTTCTTAAAACTGTGTTGCCAAACTAGGCCTTAGTCTTTGCTTTGTAGAGAAGGGAGAAGGTAGGTTCATGATAACTAATGTACTAGTGGACAAGTGTTAAATTAGAAAATCCTCTGCACACTGAATGGGAAGATCCATCCTTGAACCCAATCTAACATCTCCCAAAGATTTATCTCAAACTACAGCCAAACTCCAAAGTGCTCAGGCCCAAATTCTACAACACTTCCGAAGTACAGTAATATAAATTGTAGCAAACCGACTGGATGACTTTAGTTTGGACAAAGTGATACAACATTTGTGTGACTGAACCTTCTCTGATTTTGGTCCTAATCTGTATCCGATACTCGTCAGTAGACACAGAGCGTACGACCATAGCAAGACAGGGGAGCAGTTTAGTTCTAGATCAGATCTCGAACGATAGCTGCTCCTACTGTGGACCAGGGGCGGCGGCGGGTGTATTCACCTGTATTCAGCTGAATACCCATGTTTGTGGACAAAAAAAATATGTATACATATCAGCCCACTTGAAAACTAAATCCCAAAGCCCACAGGCCACACAGTGCGGGCGCATCACACGCTCGTGGTCGTTTCCTTCCTTCGCTCGCTCTCAAACACACGCACGCCCATGTCTCTCTCAACCACGCGGACGGGACTAGTGCTGCTGCTGTCAGAAAAATGCATCCCACCCTAAAGCTAGAGAGAGAGGAACAGGAAAAGGACGACGCCGTGCAGGATCCCTCATAGACCCCAAGCAACTGAAGAATCAACACTACAGAGACCTTGGTGAGGGGTTGCAGCAGCAACACATCTCCAAATTAATGCAAATTATCAACTCCAATAGGCGTGGTTCTCGCTGCAACTGTCTCCCTGTTGTTAACAATAGGAGCTTTGTAGCATATCAGTCTTTGATCATTTATCAATCAGAAGGTACTGATGTATTCTTACTTGACTGTAAAATTATTTCTATATAATTATTGTGGTCAGATGTATTGAAAAATTGCTAGTGTCGTACTGTTTTGTTCATATATTGCATTTAGAGAAAATATTTTTTACAATGAATACCCAACGATTAAATCCTAAAGCCGCCACTGCTCTGGACTGGAGTAGCAGGGCAGGCCGGGCGCCAGGCAGAGGAAAGTGGGGAGTAAACGCAGAGACGGACCTGTTGAGCAGCGAGGCGGACTTGGCCCATAAGAAGAGGATGTCGACGAGGAGGAGGACGACGTTGGAGAGGACCGATGCGAGGCTGTACCGGGCGCTCGAAGAGGAACCAGACGAGCGTGGCACCGCGACGGCCGCCAGGAGGCGTTCCTCCGCCTCAGAGGAGCAGGTCGGCGACTGGGCGAGTGCGTGGCGCCCGCGATGGCCGCCGTGGGCGTTCCTCCGCCTCCCGAGGAGCAGGTCGGCGATCGGGCGGTGCGTGAGGGCGTGCAGGGGGTGGTGCGTGCGGCTATTGGGATCGGCGGGGTGGGCGAGGAGGGGGAGAAGAGAGGAGGTGGAAGGGAGGCCGGCGGTGGAGGGGATCTAGATCGAGGGTTGGTTTTTTTTTAGACAAACAGTGGTGGGTAGTGGGACTGTTGGTGGGGTGGATCGGGGGTGGGTGGTGTGGGAATATACCAGTAGCGTGGGCATTTGACAAGCGCTACAGCTATTCACAAAGTAGTAGCGTAGGTTTATAACCCTCGCTACTACTATGGCATGTCCGAGGGGGGCATGGTAGAGACCGCTTAGTAGTAGCGAGGGTTAAAAACCCTCGCTACTGCTACTTACTAGTAGCGCAGGTTTTTAGGTTTTTAACCCTCGCTACTAGTAAGATTCTGTGTATAGGCTTTTCCCTAGTAGTGTTACGTGGGCCACATTCAGTGCAGAGGGAGCCGGCCCCGCCGGAGGTGGTGCGTCGTCGTGTCAGGGAGGAGGACGAGCACGTCCATCGCTACATGGCTGCTATGGACGTCAGGTTCTCCAATACCTGGTAGGTTTTTTGGGCAGATGACAGGAGATATGATCATGTGATGGTTCCTTCTCTTTGGGTGTCCACTGCTCGCGCCCCAGGAACCGCAAGTGGCCTAGATTCTTCTGTAGTATTCGATCTTTATCAGCTACCTAGCCATTGATGTATTTGACATATAATATTCGAGACGATGTATTCGAGATTATATATATTATTTGAGACGATGTACTCGAGATTATGTATCATTCGAGACGATGCATATTAGGTACTATATGATTCAATTTTTCCTTATTGATTGCATCCATGCATTGTAATTTGAATACTAAATTGTTTTATATTTCTTCTATAATAGTTAACTAAAAGCTATGGCGGACAATACCGACAGAGAGAGAGAAGAGGAATTGTTCGAGATCATACGCAGCCCTCGCAGGCTAGATGATCTGAATGAAACAGATGATGGCTCCCAATATCTGAACAATACCGGGGAGGGTGATGATAACATATTCGATCTCGACAACCAAGCTGATGAAGTCATGAACTATGATTATGATTATGATGACGCAGACAATGTTTATGATGACACGGACAATGTTGATCTTGAAATAACAAAGACTACCGGCAAGGTATATTTATATAAGCAGGCATTGATGACCCACAAGTATAGGGGATCTATCGTAGTCCTTTCAATAAGTAAGAGTATCGAACCCAACGAGGAGCAGAAGGAAATGATAAGCGGTTTTCAGCAAGGTATTCTCTGCAAGTACTAAAATAGGTGGTAACAGATAGTTTTGTGATAAGGTAAATTGTAACGAGCAACAAGTAACAAAAGTAAATAAGGTGCAGCAAGGTGGCCCAATCCTTTTTGCAGCAAAGGTCAAGCCGGAACAAACTCTTATAATAGGAAAAGCGCTCCCGAGGACACATGGGAATATCTTCAAGCTAGTTTTCATCACGTTCATATGATTCGCGTTCGGTACTTTGATAATTTGATATGTGGGTGGACCGGTGCTTGGGTGCTGTTCTTACTTGAACAAGCATCCCACTTATGATTAACCTCTATTGCAAGCATCCGCAACTACAACAAAAGTATTAAGGTAAACCTAACCATAGCATGAAACAAGTGGATCCAAATCAGCCACTTACGAAGCAACGCATAAACTAGGGTTTAAGCTTCTGTCACTCTAGCAACCCATCATCTACTTATTACTTCCCAATGCCTTCCTCTAGGCCCAAATAATGGTGAAGTGTTATGTAGTCGATGTTCACATAACACCACTAGAGGCTAGACAACATACATCTCATCAAAATATCGAACGAATACCAAATTCACATGACTACTAATAGCAAGACTTCTCCCTTGTCCTCAGGAACAAACGTAACTACTCACAAAGCATATTCATGTTCATAATCAGAGGGGTAATAATATGCATAAAGGATCTGAACATATGATCTTCCACCGAATAAACCAACTAGCATCAACTACAAGGAGTAATCAACACTACTAGCAACCTACTAGCACCAATCCCGAACTTGGAGACAAGAAATGGATACAAGAGATGAACTAGGGTTTGGAGATGAGATGGTGCTGGTGAAGATGTTGATGGAGATTGCCCTCTCCCGCTGAGAGGAGCGTTGGTGATGATGATGGCGATGATTTCCCCCTCCCGGAGGGAAGTGTCCCAGCAGAACAGCTCGCGGAGCCCTAGATTAGTTCCGCCAAGGTTCGCCTCGTGGCGGTGAGTCTCGCCCCAAAGGTTTCCTCTTGTTTTTTTCTCATCGAAAGACTTCATATAGGAGAAGATGGGCATCGGAGAGCCACCAGGGAGCCCACGAGGTAGGGGGCGCGCCCCATGGGGGGCGCCCCCACCCTCGTGAGCAGGGTATGGGCCCCCTGGCCTTAATCTTTGGCGACGATTTTTATTTATTTATTTTAAGATATTCCATGGAGTTTCGGGACTTTCGGAGTTGCACAGAATAGGTCTCCAATATTTGCTCCTTTTCCAGCCCAGAATTCCAGCTGCCGGCATTCTCCCTCTTCATGTAAACCTTGTAAAATAAGAGAGAATAGCCATAAGTGTTGTGACATAACGTGAAATAACAGCCCATAATGCGATAAATATCGATATAAAAGCAAGATGCAAAATGGACGTATCAGGCATCTGGTGATCATCATAGGTTTTTTTATTTGAAGATATATATTAACAAATCGATCTTTCTTCTTTCAGCCCTCCGGATCGAGCAAATCTGCTTCTACGGACAGCAGGACAAAGCGAGGCCCGGCCAAAAAGTTGATGGAGGGTGTAAAGTACAACATCAAATCCATCAAAGCTAATGGCGAACCCCTGACGCCTAAGAACATTGCGAACAACAGGACTCATTAGTGCGGAGTTCTTGTGAAGGACCAACTCCCAATCTCCATTCAAGAATGGAAAGAGCCAAAAACTAAACGTCCAGATGTTACTTGGGTCAACGACAGAGCAAAACAAAATCTTTGGGAATCTCTGATGGAACATTTCACCCCACCAGATTATTTCACAGATGCAGATGTGCAGAAAGTCAAGGACGCTGCTCTTAAGAAGATGGCAATTGCATTCCACACCCACAAGAAAAGTATATGGGCCAACTACCTCGCTGCAAAAAAGAAGACTCCAGAATTCAAGGGAACACTTGAGAAGCAAAGAGAACACTGGCCCGCTTTTGTGAAATTCAAGGAATCAGAATTATCTAAGGAACGGTCGAGAAAAAACAAGGCCAATGCCGCAAAAAAGATGCAGTTCCATAGGCTGGTCCAGGTGGCTACACGGTGGCAATGCCTAAGTGGGATAAGTCTGAGCAAGAGATGGAGGCAGGGGTCACTCCGGTTACTAGGAGCTATCCCCCCAGGTGCAGAACTTGGTTCTATGCGCATGGGGGGCGTTGGACCCGAAGAGAGGCCTGGTTTCGAAGACGGAGCAGATCAAAAGTTACTTGACGCAATAGAAAATGCTCGAAAGGGGGTGTTCATGCCCAACAAAGAGAACGACGAGCTTACGCGCGCCCTGGGAAATCCTGAACACCCGGGAAGAACACGAGGCAAGGGCGTTATTCCCTGGTACGAGGGCTTTTCAGAATGGAACGACGACTACAGGACCCGTGCAAGAAAGAAGATGGAGGAGGAGAAGAAGAGGAAGCTGGAGGAGGAGCAGAGGAAATAGGATGTGGAACGCCTTCAAGGCCTAGAAGCAAGGCACGCTGACTTGGCACTCAAATTCCAGCAGCAGCAGCAGCAGATCGACTCACTTAGCCAAGAAAAGGGGTCTCAGCAGCGGCAGCAGCAAGCGGATGATCATCCAGCATTGGATAGCACCGTCCCATCCATGCCGAGAAGCAGCGTTGGTTCCGCCCCGGGCGACGCACTGCTCGATACATACCCTGTGGATGACATCATAGAGAACACTAACTGTGAGGTACACTTCAAAATGAAGAACATATCCATGAAGGTGGCGGACGCCATTGCTTTTACAATTACCCCCGAACCAACCTTCCATTGCGCCCCGATTCCAGCGGGCTATGCTCGTGTCTTGGTTGATGAGGTGGTGGACCCATATTCCAGGCTACAGCTTGACATTCCTGGAGGTGATGACGAGCACACACTGGGAGAGGCCATACATCGTATCATCCTATGGAGAAAGGACTGCATCATCTTTCGAAGTCCACCGACACCGCGTCTGCTGACTCCTCCTCGAAGTCCGCCACCGAGTCAGCAGAGTCCCGCTCCTCCAAGTCCACGAACACGTGAGCCGACTCCTCCTCGAAGTCCGCCACCGTGTCAGCAGACTCCCGCTCCTTCAAGTCCACGAACACGTGAGCAGACTCCTGCTTCAAGTCCGGCACAACGTCGGGCCACTCCTCCATTTCAAGTCTGACACTGTGTCAGGCCACGCCTCCTGCTTCAAGTCCGGCATAGCGTCAGGCCACTCCTCCTGCTCCAACTCAGCCATGTCAGCCGTCTCCGCCGCCTCAGCAATCGCAGAAGAGACACACTGCAGCTATGGTGCATAGTGGTACGAGTCAAGGTAGTACAGGAAGTACATGCGGAGAAAAGCGATATAAATATGGTCCAAGCAGCCTCGCTCCACTTCCTCAGAGGCCTTACGACATGACCGAGGAGCAAAACGATGCATTAGTGCGGGCCGAAGTGGACGCCCATTTTGGACCAAAACCGGCACCGCCGCGAGGGAGAAAGTGCCTGAGGAAAAATTGACCACTTCATTTGTATGGCTAGACCACCAGCTCCCAAGCCTGTTGATTCAGACTATGAGCGCCAAATCAGGAAGGCACATCGAGCACGACTACAGAAAGAAGCAAGCTCAAGCTCGAGCCAACAAGCAGCTGTCAAAAAATGCAGGAAAACCGTTCCCCAGCTGGGAGAACAGGCGGCGCAATCGATCCCCCCGCTTGTTGTGCCAACAACACATGAGAGTACGCGCGCCCAATATTATTGTGGGCAAACAGTTTATATTCCCGAGCTGGGCGATGTGGTAATAACCTAGGAGCATATAATGCAGGCTGAAATTCTCAACATCACTGTTGGACAACCTTTGGTCTGGGGCCAACCTTTGGTCGAGCCATACGAGGTCAAGAACCTCCCAACGAGAATGTATGAATTGCATCAATGGTACATGAACATTATCAAGATTTCCAATCGAGAGTCCCTCATGGTGAAAGTCGAGGAAGATCATTACTTCCATAAGCTAGCTCTGTCCGTTGAGTATTCAGAACTATTTCAGTTATTCAATCAAGATGCACTCGACAAATTTATCGTCAGTTGCTATTGTCTGTAAGTGAATCCTTTCTGCAATTTAAGTTTCAAGCTAGCTCTAGTGCTCATTGATTGATCATTAATTACCTGTAATTATATATCCTCACTATATATTCTTTTCTGTGGTATTATGCAGGATGAAGATGTATGAAATGAAAAAAGGTGGACGCTATGGCATTGGGTTCATTGACCCAAATACCATTAATGAATACACATGGAAATTGGAATGGTGTAGACAAGATGTAGAGAAAAACATGCTTGAGTTCTTGAAGTGCCTCAATAGCAATGAAGATATACTACTTCCTTACAACTTCGAGTGAGTCACACTGTCTTGTACTACAAATTCTGTTTTTGCTTACTAGCTAGATGTTAATAAGTGTATAGGGTTTAGGGTTATAGTTGATTAGTGTTATGCACATGGCCGCTTAATTTATACATGCAAACGTATGCGCATGCAGGTACCACTGGATCTTGTTAGACATTAAAGACGATGAAGGAAAAGTTGAAGTACTGGACTCACTACTTAAAAAAGATAGTGACTATAGCATCGTGAAGGGGATAGTCAACAGGTAATTTCAATCATTATTAACTATATCTCGGCCTATTTAGTTCGTCATTTCCTGATATGAACTATTTTTAATAACCCCTTTATTAATTTTTTTGCCGGCGGGCAGGGCTTGGGCAAAGTACATCAAGGTGACTCCAGGAAAATGGCGACCAAAGCTATTTTGGTATCGACCCAAGGTAAGTAATTAAATATTACTAGCTAGCTAGCTACTGTCACATCCCTAGATCTGGTATGACCTAGGCTAGCCCTTCATGTGTGCATCGTGTTTAAATTTCATTTAAATTTGAAATGAGGATTTGTAAAACCCTCAGAAATCATTATGGAAATGACCCAAATAAAAATTGCTCCAAAAAGGTCCAAGAAAATGCTCATGTTGCCCTCTGAAAATATTGGACAGAGATAAAAATCAAACCAATATTTTTAGTTGCTCATAAGTATTTATTTTGGGCATTTGGATTAATCCAGTAATTATTTTGCCTTGGATATATAAATATTATATATATAATATACGTCCAAAAATTATGTCATTTATTAAGGAGCTCGGAATAATATAACTAGCTCTGCAAAAATTGGCATAAGTAAATAAAATGATTTAGTGTTTAAAACTAAATCAAAACAATTACTGTAAACAAAAAATAGAAAAAGAAGGAGAACTTACCCGCTTACCTCCTTTGTGCTGGCCTAGCATGCGGCGGCTCGGCTCGCCGCCCATTTTGTTCTGGCCCAGCCCACCTCCTGCGGACGCTTGATCGTCGTCCTCCTGGCGCCAGGAGGACGAGAGGCACGCGCTCGTCGCCCGAGCGCATGGGCGCCACGCCACCAGCTCGCCTGCCTGCCTCCTCCTCGCCGCTGGATGGTTCGCGACGCCACGCGCCGCCCGACCGCCGCACTCTCCTCGCCTCATCCCTCCTCTGTCTCTCCCTCTCCCCGCCCAGGCAGCTGCTGCCCTGGCAGCTCACCGCCGACGCGCTCCCCGCCGTTCCCTCTCCCCTCCGTAGAGTCCACAAGCTCCGCCCCGACCACCTTTACCTCCTCGTCGAGCCACGCACCTCCGGACGCCCCGTGGAGCCGTCGCCGTCGCCTTCATCACCTCCGGCCGCCGTGGATCTCCGTCGCCGCTTCGCCGCCGTCGGCGCCTCCCGAGCCCTCCGGACGACGTCTTGGAGCCCACCGTGAGCCCCGCCGGTTCCCCTTCCCTTGCCTTCCCGTGCTCTGTAGCTAGCCCGCCATCGGCCGAGCTCGGTCGCCGCCCGAGCTCCGCTCCGCGAGCTCCGCCATCTGCGCCCTTCTTCGCCTCCGCTGGATGCGGACGAGCCGAGCTACGCCCGTCTTGTCGGCCGCCGCCCGTGCATCGCAGCACTGCGCCCGCCCTCGGCCGAACTCCGGTCGCCGCCCAAGTGGTCGCCGCCGACGATATAGGCCGTCTCCGGTGAAACGGAGGGCACCACTGGATGCGCGCGAGCCTGGGCTTCGCGTAGGTGCTCTCCGCCACGCGATTGGTCGCCGGAGCGACGATCCCGCAGCCCGCCGCCGCGTCTGGCCTCGCCGGCGTCGAGTCGCCGGCGGGTCTGACCCTGCTGACCGGGGGTTTGACCTCCCCTGGGTCGCTGACAAGTGGGCCCAGGCCCCAGCTAATCCTAGTTAGTTTTAATTAAGTTTAATTAACTTCATTAACATTTTAGTTAGCAGTAGTTTAACACTAATTAACTTAGATTAGTTAGTTAGTCACTGACGTGTGGACCCCGCACGTCAGGTTTGACCTGGTCAGCCACGTTGACTTGCTGACGTCATGCTGACGTCATGCTGACGCAATTAACTATTTTCTGGAATTTAAATAAATCAGGAAATTCCAGAAAATGATTTAAACTTCAAAAATTCATAGAAATTCAACCGTGGCTCAGATTGAAATAATTTATATATGAAAAATTATCAGAAAAATGCAATCTTTCCATCTGAACTAGTTTCATGCATGACAAACCAACTTATACATGCTGAATATGAGGAAACACATTATGGCATATTAAGAGACTTAAATTAGAATTGCATTTGAGCTTAGGGTTCAAATGGACTTCAAACCAAATGAATACTAGTTGCATTAGCTCAAACAGCATCACATCTTCATGCCATGTTCATGCATCATATTGTTGCATATGTTTGTGTATTGATTGCCGACCTTCGTTCCTTCTCGATAGGTCTTGCTCGAGTCCGTTCAGAGTACTGTCGTGAAGCAGTGCCTTCCTTGTTGATCTACCCAGCAAGCAAACCCCTTGTTCATTCGATACAATCCTACTCTTTCGCTCCTGCTCTCGTTATTGCATTAGGACAACAACGATTCATCGCTACTTTGTCTTTGCGGTAGTTGAACCCATTCCTCTGCATGACTGTCATTGCCACGATAAATAGTTGAAACCCACTAGCATGTGTAGGAGTTGATTGAGCCCATGTTTTGTTCCTACCATGCTATGCCTGCTATTGCTTAGAGTTGTGTCAGTCCGATTCATTGGGAATGAATTGGAGTGTTATGAGTTGTTACGTGTCTTTGAGAGTTAAGTGTGTGAACGCGATTTGGTAAAGGTAGCGGTGAGAGGCCATGTAGGAGTACATGGTGGGTTGTCTCTTTGGAACCGTCCTAAGCACTCGAGTTCTATGTATGTTGTCCAATGACTCGATACTACCACACATTGGGCTCCGGCGCCCAAGCCCTCTCGACTTATTAACCAACTTGATCTTTGTCCGGGAGTTGCAACTAGTTTCGGTGTTTGTAGGTAGTGTTAGTAGTCTACCAAGTGGCACCCGCCGGTGGGCTTGGGACAGACTAGGCACAAGTGGCACGGTGTACCAAGCGTAGATCCATCCGCGAGGTGGGCTTGGGAACCCTGTTCACATCGTTTGGGGCCGTGGCGACACCCCGGCGGATCTCCTTGCGGATAGAACCGAATAGGCGATAAACCTGGGCTAGAGTCTTGTGTGGTTAGTCAGGTCGTGGCCGACTCCCTCGCCAGGCTTCCGCTTGAAGGTAGCCGAGATACACGACGTGTACATGGTGGTAAGTGGCGAGAGCGTGTGTGAAGAAGTACACCCCTGCAGGTTAACATAATCTATTGAATAGCGGGTCATGGATATGGACTTCTTGGATGCTTATATGGTACATAGATAACTTGAAGTGGACACTATAAAATGCTCAAGACAAGTGTGAGTGCTATGGATGGCCTTCTCGTAGGGAGACGGAGATGAATCCATAGTAGTGTATTGTGTGGTGATTAGTGGACTCGTGCAGCGCCTATATCACCTCAAAGAAGTTCGGTAGTCGTCGAGAACAGGATAGCCACAGAGTCAAAGCTGGCTTGCTGCAACTAAACCCCACATTACCCTCTTGATACAAATGCATGTATGATAGGATCGATGTAAGTCTTGCTGAGTACCTTTGTACTCATGGTGCTTTATTTATGTTTTTGCAGCGGAGACTTGGTCTTACTAGTGTTCTCGTGGACTTGACGAGTAGCACTGTACCTCAGCCACGATCTGATCGGATGTTGTAGTTAGTTAGGCTCTTCACCTTTTTCATTTGTAGATGTACGTACCTGGACATGTAATGCTTCCGCTTGTTGCTTGTATGCTCTGTATGATGGGTCTTGTGACCCCTGTTTGCAATAAATGCTATGATGGCTCTTGAGCCTTTATCTATATGAGTTGTTGAGTTATCTTTGTGATGCCATGTGGTACAGCACATACTTGCATGTTATGCATCGTGTAATGTGTATTGCTATGTGTGGGATCGACTATCTAGTTGTTTATCTTTAGTAGCCTCTCTTACGGAAATGTCTCCAAGTGTTTCCTTTGAGCCACGGTAGCTTGCTCTTGCTCCGGAACACTTAGGCTGGCGGCATGTGTCCTTCTTCGTTCTGTATCGTCCCTTCGGGAAATGTCACGCGATGAATACCGGAGTCTGTTAGCCCGCTTCTGCCCAGTTCACGAGTCTGTTAGCCCAGTGCTACAGCCTAGATTCACTCGCCGATGACCGACACGTTCGATCTTTGGGTCATGGATGCTGTCCTGTAAGTTTATGCCACTTTGGGTTTACAACTAGCCATGTCAGCCGGGCTCCTTATCATATGGATGCTAGCGACACTATCATATCGTGTGCCAAAAGGCATAAGCGGTCCCGAGCAAAGGTAAGGCGACACCGTGGGGATACCGTGCGTGAGGCGCAAAGTGATATGAAGTGTTACATGCTAGATCGATGTGACATTGAGTCGGGTCTGACAGCTTTGGTATCGAGCCTCCTTGCTGTAGGGTTAGAAAGCCAAACTGGTCGAAGTTGAGTCTAGAAATTCTTTAGTTATGTAAGGGAATTGATTGTGGGAAGGAACGTAAGGCTCTTTTTACTCCTTATATCTCATGGCCTTCTGATCTGAGTCATCATATCTTTCCTACGGGGTTAAGGAACTAGGCTTTCTCTTCCGTCTATCAGGATCACGTGTTACTACTCCGTAGTACCATAGGATTGGTTGATCAGAGTCATACCCAAGTTTCGAGTACCTCCGGTGTAGCCTGTTTAGTATGATCTCAAACCCTAAGTGGTGATGTTGAGTATGTTACTACCCCATTTTAGCAGGATGTCTCATTTTGAGCATTTTACTGCCGTTATGCTGCCGGAATTGCCCTAGGAGCTCGAGAGATACTAATTTCCTTGTCCTACATTCTATAGCCCATAGTTGATGCTGATTCCGCCTTTGGTTTCGTTCTCAGGATGTCATCAGCTAAGCGAAGTTCTATTGCTCATAGTCAGAACCACGGAGATGGTAGGGATGAGGATCCTCCCGACCAGCCTTCGTTGACAGAGTTCATGTTAGAGATGGAGAGAAACAAGCGTGAGTCTAACCGCTTGTTGGCACGTATCGAGGAGAACACCGCACATCGGTTCAAAGGGTCTGCAACCATTCATGACTTCATTCGCTTGCACCCACCTACCTTTCATCATTCCATCGAGCCACTTGATGCAGAGGACTGGCTCCGTAGTATCACACACAAGCTCCGTTCTGCGAACGTAGCTGAAGATGATAAGGTCACCTATGCTGCATATCACCTGGAAGGTCCTGCTAGTCTTTGGTGGCAAAACTATGAGGCTATGCTTCCAGCTGGTCAGATTCCTACCTGGAGGGATTTCACCGAGGCTTTTCGCGAGCATCACATTCCTGAAGCTCTCATCGATCGCAAGAGAGAAGAGTTCTGTAGTTTCACCCAGGGTAAGATGGCTGTTGATGCTTATAGTAGAGAGTTTGAGAACCTTGCTCGTTATGCCACAGAAGAGGTGTCCACGGACGCCAAGAAGCAGGCTAGGTTCCGGAAGGGTCTCATTCCCAAGTTGCGTCGTGATCTCCACCTGCATCATTGTGATACATTCCAAGCTCTTGTGAACAAAGCCATCAATGCAGAGACAGCTCAGCTCACTTACGAGGAGTCTCGTAAGCACACCCGTGATTTGGGGCCTTCCTCCGGTTCTAGTTCTCAGAAGCGTCGGATTTGGGTTCCGAACTCCGCTCTTCCACCCAGATATGTACCGAGGCCATCTTATGTGGCACCCCATACAGTTCCGCAGTATGCTCCACCCAGGCCTATTGGTGGACCGCCTGCCAATGTGGGTCCACGTTCTACCTCCAAGATTTGTTACAAGTGCGGAGAGCCAGGCCACATTGCCCGTATTTGCACTCAGACCAGAGTTGCTCCACCCCAGCCCGAGAAGTCTGTTGGCCGTGGTAAGCCATCACGCAAGATGATTAGTGCCAGGTCAGCTCACCCTGAACTTGGACTTGTGCATCACGTCTCAGCTAAAGACGCTCATGATGATCCAGATGTCGTTCTTGGTACACTCCTTGTCAACTGTCACCCAGCATCGGTTCTATTCGATACTGGAGCGTCTCATTCCTTCATTTCTGAAAGCTATGCCCGCTTGCACGACATGTCATTTTGTGATATGCCCTCCCCACTACTTATTCAAACTCCTGGATCCAAATGGCAAACTTCTAGTGTAAGCCATGGTAACGAAATCCTTGTAGACAGACTTGTATTCCTTGCATCACTTATAGCTCTCAAGTCTTCGGATATTAACATCATCTTGGGTATGGACTGGATGACAGCTCATCATGCCAAGATTGATTGTTACACCAGGTCCGTTCAGCTTACACACCCATCTGGTAAGATAGTCACTGTCTCCACTAGAGTTGCAAAGCGTCAGCTCTATTCTCTTAATGCCAGCCCTCTTCCAGACCTTGAAGATATCCCGGTAGTCCGTGACTTTCCGGATGTCTTTCCAGAGGAACTGCCAGGTGTTCCACCCGACAGAGATGTAGAGTTCGTCATAGACCTTATCCCAGGAACTGCTCCAATCTCTAGGAGACCTTACAAGATGGCACCCTTAGAACTAGCCGAGCTTAAGAAACAACTTGATGAGTCCTTGCAAAAGGGTTTCATCCGTCCTAGTTCATCTCCTTGGGCTTGCCCTGTTCTCTTCGTCAAGAAGAAGGACGGTACGGACCGGATGGTTGTAGATTATCGTCCCGTTAATTTGGTCACGATAAAGAACAAATATCCGCTCCCCAGGATCAACGACCTGTATGATCAGCTCGCTGGATCCTCAGTCTTCTCCAAGATGGATTTGAGGTTAGGCTACCACCAAATCAAAATCAGAAACGGGGACATCCCCAAGACAGCTTTTGTCACTCGTTATGGTCAGTACGAGTACACCGTCATGTCCTTTGGTCTAACCAACGCTCCAGCAACATTCTCCCGCTTGATGAACTCGATCTTCATGGAGTACTTAGATAAGTTCGTCGTGGTTTACCTCGATGATATTCTTATTTACTCGAAGAACGAGGAAGAGCATGCCGAACATCTTAGACTTGTGTTAGAAAAACTCAGAGAGCATCGCCTTTATGCCAAGTTCTCCAAGTGTGAATTTTGGTTGCCATAAGTGACCTACCTAGGCCACGTAATCTCTGGTAAGGGCATTGCTGTCAACCCCGAGAGAGTTAAGGCCGTTCTTGATTGGACTCCACCTGAAACCGTTAAACAAGTTAGGAGTTTCCTTGGTCTAGCCAGCTATTGTCGCCGCTTTGTTGAAAACTTCTCCAAAGTAGCCAAACCCCTCACGGAACTTCTCAAGAAAGATAAAAGGTTTGAGTGGTCCCCACAGTGTGAGTACAGTTTTCAGGAACTGAAAAGATGCCTGACTTCTGCTCCCATACTTGTGCCACCGGATTTCACTAAAGACTTTGTTATCTACTGCGACGCCTCACGACAGGGACTAGGTTGCATTCTTATGCAGGATCGTCATGTGATCGCCTATGCATCTCGACAGTTGCATCCACACGAGGAGAATTATCCTACACATGATCTAGAGCTTGCAGCCGTAGTCTATGCACTCAAGACCTGGCGACATTACCTTCTTGGTAAACGTTGCGAGATCTACACCGATCACCAGAGTCTCAAGTATATCTTCACCCAACCAGATTTGAACCTTAGGCAAAGACGTTGGTTGGAGTTGATTTCAGATTATGATCTAGGGATTACCTACACCCCAGGCAAAGCTAATGTCATGGCTGATGCGCTAAGCCGTAAATCCTATTGCAACAATCTCATGTTGCAGCAGGGTCAACCACTTCTCCATGAGGAATTCTGTAGGCTTAACCTTCACATTGCTCCTCACGGATTCCTTTCTACCTTGGTGGCGAAACCTGATCTTGAGGATCGGATTATCGCAGCTCAAAACCAGGATACGGGAATTTCCCGGATCAAGAGAAATATTAAGAAGGGAGTTGGTGGATGTTTCTCTATGGATGATCGTGGTGTTGTTTTCTTCGAGAATCGCTTGGTGGTTCCCAAGAATCAACATATGCGACAATTGATTCTTAAGGAGGCGCATGAATCTCCTCTCACGATTCATCCCGGTAGTACTAAGATGTATCAGGACCTACGCCAGAGGTTCTGGTGGACTAGGATGAAGAGAGAAATCACTCAGTTCATTGCTAAATGTGACGTTTGTCGTCGCGTTAAGGCAGAGCATCAAAGGCCTGCTGGCACCCTTCAGCCTTTAGCTATTCCTGAGTGGAAATGGGATAAAGTTGGTATGGACTTCATCACCGGCTTTCCCAGGACCAAGAGAGGGAATAATGCTATCTTTGTAGTCATTGATCGTCTATCCAAAGTGGCGCACTTTCTACCTGTTCGAGAGAGTATCATCGCTAGTCAGCTCACGACTTATATATTTCTCGAATAGTATCACTTCATGGTGTTCCACTAGAGATCAATTCAGACCGTGGTAGTCTTTTCACTTCTCATTTCTGGGAGAGTTTCCAAACTGCCATGGGAACCCATCTTTCCTTCAGTACCGCTTTCCACCCTCAGTCGAGTGGTCAGGTGGAACGGGTCAATCAAATTCTCGAAGACATGCTCAGAGCTTGCGTTATCTCATTCGGTATGGATTGGGAGAAGTGCCTTCCTTTCGCCGAGTTTGCTTATAACAATAGCTATCAATCCAGTCTTAAGAAAGCTCCTTTTGAGATTCTCTATGGATGAAGATGTCGAACACCCTTGAACTGGTCAGAAACCGGTGAAAGACAATTCTTTGGACCGGACATGATCCAGGAGGCAGAAGAGCAAGTTCGCATCGTTCGTGAGAATTTGAAAACAGCCCAGTCTCGTCAAAAGAGCCAGTATGATCGTCATCATAAGGATATGACTTATGAAGTTGGCGACAAAGCTTACCTTCGGGTTACTCCTTTGAAGGGTACCCATCGTTTCGGTATCAAGGGCAAGTTGGCTCCTCGTTACATTGGTCCTTTTCGCATTCTCGCTAAACGAGGAGAGGTTGCCTACCAGTTGGAACTACCCCACATCTTTCTCGAGTTCATGATGTCTTCCACGTCTCTCAACTCAGGCGTTGCTTCTCGGATCCTATCCATGGAGTGGACCACGAAACGCTTGATCTCCAAGATAACCTCACATATCGAGAGTATCCAGTTCGCATTCTTGATCAAGCAGAGCGTGTCACTCGACGCCATAACATCAAGTTTCTCAAGGTTCAGTGGTCTCATCATTCCGAGAGAGAAGCTACTTGGGAGCGAGAAGATCGTCTTCGACTGGAGTACCCCGCTTTCTTCCCATCGACCTCTGAATCTCGGGACGAGATTTTTTCAAGTGGGGGCGAGTTGTCACATCCCTAGATCTGGTATGACCTAGGCTAGCCCTTCATGTGTGCATCATGTTTAAATTTCATTTAAATTTGAAATGAGGATTTGTAAAACCCTCAGAAATCATTATGGAAATGACCCAAATAAAAATTGCTCCAAAAAGATCCAAGAAAATGCTCATGTTGCCCTCTGAAAATATTGGACAGAGATAAAAATCAAACCAATATTTTTAGTTGCTCATAAGTATTTATTTTGGGCATTTGGATTAATCCAGTAATTATTTTGCCTTGGATATATAAATATTATATATATAATATACGTCCAAAAATTATGTCATTTATTAAGGAGCTCTGGAATAATATAACTAGCTCCTGCAAAAATTGGCATAAGTAAATAAAATGATTTAGTGTTTAAAACTAAATCAAAACAATTACAGAAACAAAAAAATAGAAAAAGAAGGGAGAACTTACCCGCGCTTACCTCACTGTGCTGGCCTAGCACTGTGCGGCCTGGCTCTGGCCGGCCCATTTTTGTTCTGGCCCAGCCCACCTCCTGCGGACGCCAGTCGTCGTCCTCCTGGCGCCAGGAGGACGAGAGGCACGCGCTCGTCGCCCGCGCGCATGGGCGCCACGCCACCAGCTCGCCTGCCTGCCTCCTCCTCGCCGCCTGGATGGTTCGCGCGACGCCACGCGCCGCCCCGACCGCTCGCACTCTCCCTCGCCTCATCCCCTCCTCTGTCTCTCCCTCTCCCCGCGCCCGACGCGCTGCTGCCTTGTGGCAGCTCACGCCCGCGACGCTCCCGCCGTTCCCTCTCCCCTCCGTAGAGTCCACAAGCTCCGCCCCGACCACCTTTACCTCCTCGTCGAGCCACGCACCTCCGGACGCCCCGTGGAGCCGTCGCCGTCGCCTTCATCACCTCCGGCCGCCGTGGATCTCCGTCGCCGCTCGCCGCCGTCAGCGCCTCCCCCGAGCCCTCCGACGACGTCTTCGAGCCCACCGTGAGCCCCCGCTTCGGTTCCCCCTTCCCCCTTGCCTTCCCGTGCTCTGTAGCTAGCCCCGCCATCGAAGCCGAGCTCCGGTCGCCGCCCCGAGCTCCGCTCCGGCGAGCTCCGGCCATCCTGCGCCCTTCCGTCGCCTCCGCTGGATGCGGACGAGCCCGGGCTACGCCCCGGTGCTGTCAGCCGCCGCCCCCGTGCATCGCAGCACTGCGCCCGCCCCTCGGCGAACTCGATCGCCGCCCAAGTGGTCGCCGCCCGGCGATATAGGTCGTCTCCGGTGAAACGGAGGGCACCACTGGATGCGAGCAGCCTGGCTTCAGCGTAAGGTGCTCTCCGCCGCGCGATTGGTCACCGGAGCGACGATCCGCAGCCCGCCGCGCGTCGGCCTCGCCGGCGTCGAGTCGCCGGTGGTCGACCTGCCGACCGGGGTTTGACCTCCCCTGGGTCGCTGGCAAGTGGGCCCAGGCCCCAGCTAATCCTAGTTAGTTTTAATTAAGTTTAATTAACTTCATTAACATTTTAGTTAGCGATAGTTTAACACTAATTAACTTAGATTAGTTAGTTAGTCAGCGACGTGTGGACCCCAAGACGTCGGGTTTGACCTGGTCAGCCACGTTGACTTGCTGACGTCACGCTGATGTCATGCTGACGCAATTAACTATTTTCTGGAATTTAAATAAATCAGGAAATTCCAGAAAATGATTTAAACTTCAAAAATTCATAGAAATTCAACCGTGGCTCAGATTGAAATAATTTATATATGAAAAATTATCAGAAAATGCAATCTTTCCATCTGTACTAGTTTCATGCATGACAAATGAACTTATACATGCTGAATATGAGGAAACACATTATGGCATATTAAGAGACTTAAATTAGAATTGCATTTGAGCTTAGGGTTCAAATGGACTTCAAACCAAATGAATACTAGTTGCATTAGCTCAAACAGCATCACATCTTCATGGCATGTTCATGCATCATATTGTTGCATATGTTTGTGTATTGATTGCCGACACTGTTCCTTCTCGATAGGTCTTGCTCCGGAGTCCGTTCCAGAGTACCTGTCTGTGAAGCAGTGCCTTCCTTGTTGATCTACCAGGCAAGCAAACCCCCTTGTTCATTCCGATACAATCCTACTCTTTCGCTCCTGCTCTCAGTTATTGCATTAGGACAACAACGATTCATCTGCTACTTTGTGCTGCGGTAGTTGAACCCATTCCTCTGCATGACCTGTCATTGCCACAGTAAATAGTTGAAACCCACTAGCATGTGTAGGAGTTGATTGAGCCCATGTTTTGTTCCTACCATGCTATGCCTGCTATTGCTTAGAGTTGTGTCAGGTCTGATTCATTGGGAATGAATTGGAGTGTTATGAGTTGTTACGTGTCTTTGAGAGTTAAGTGTGTGAACGCGATTTGGTAAAGGTAGCGGTGAGAGGCCATGTAGGAGTACATGGTGGGTTGTCTCTTTGGAACCGTCCTTAAGCTTGAGTTCTATGTATGTTGTCCAATGACTCGATACTACCACACATTGGGCTCCGGCGCCCAAGCCCTCTCGACTTATTAACCAACTTGATCTCTGTCCGGGAGTTGCAACTAGTTTCGGTGTTTGTAGGTAGTGTTAGTAGTCTACCAAGTGGCACCCGGCCAGTGGGCTTGGGAACCCTGTTCACATCGTTTGGGGCCGTGGCGACACCCGGCCGGATCTCCTTGCGGATAGAACCGAATAGGCGATAAACCTGGGCTAGAGTCTTGTGTGGTTAGTCAGGTCGTGGCCGACTCCCTCGCCAGGCTTCCGCTTGAAGGTAGCCGAGATACACGACGTGTACATGGTGGTAAGTGGCGAGCGTGTGTGAAGAAGTACACCCCTGCAGGGTTAACATGATCTATTCGAATAGCCGGGTCCGCGGATATGGACTTCTTGGATGCTTACATGGTACATAGATAACTTGAAGTGGACACTATAAAATGCTCAAGACAAGTGTGAGTGCTATGGATGGCCTTCTCGTAGGGAGACGGAGATGAATCCATAGTAGTGTATTGTGTGGTGATTAGTGGACTCGTGTGCGCCATATCACCTCAAAGAAGTTCTGGTAGTCGTAGAACAGGATAGCCACAGAGTCAAAGCTGGCTTGCTGCAACTAAACCCCACATTACCCTCTTGATACAAATGCATGTATGATAGGATCTGATGTAAGTCTTGCTGAGTACCTTTGTACTCATGGTGCTTTATTTATGTTTTTGCAGCGGAGACTTCGGTCTTACTAGTGTTCTCGTGGACTTCGACGAGTAGCCTGTACCTCAGCTACGATCCTGATCGGATGTTGTAGTTAGTCAGGCTCTTCAGCCTTTTTCATTTGTAGATGTCTGTACCCAGACATATAATGCTTCCACTTGTTGCTTGTATGCTCTGTATGATGGGTCTTGTGATCCCTGTTTGCAATAAATGCTATGATGGCTCTTCTGAGCCTTTATCTATATGAGTTGTTGAGTTATGATGTGATGCCATGTGGTACAGCACATACTTGCATGTTATGCGTACGTGTAATGTGTATTGCTATGTGTGGGATCTGACTATCTAGTTGTTTATCTTTAGTAGCCTCTCTTACGGAAATGTCTCCAAGTGTTTCCACCGAGCCACGGTAGCTTGCTACTGCTCCGAACACTTAGGCTGGCGGCATGTGTCCTTCTTCGTTCTCGTGTACGTCCTTCGGGAAATGTCACGCGATGAATACCGAGTCCTGTTAGCCGCTACAGCCCGGTTCACGAGTCTGTTAGCCCAAATGCTACAGCCTGGATTCACTCGCCGATGACCGACACGTTCGATGTTGGGTCATGGATGCTGTCCTCGTAAGTTTATGCCACTTTGGGTTTACGACTAGCCATGTCAGCCCGGGCTCCTTATCATATGGATGCTAGCGACACTATCATATACGTGTGCCAAAAGGCGCAAACGGTCCCGGGCAAAGGTAAGGCGACATCCGTGGGGATACCGTGCGTGAGGCCGCAAAGTGATATGAAGTGTTACATGCTAGATCGATGTGACATTGAGTCGGGGTCCTGACAGCTACCATCTTGTTAATTCTTGTTTCAATACCATTAATTAATTAACATGCTTGATTAATTATTATCTGATTAAATTCTATTCTCGTAAAGGCCCTGAAGCAGGCGCCTGGACTGAAGTGTGTGCATACTACGTTTGCGAGAACATTTGCATGATGGCGTCCGAAAGGAGCAGATCTGATAGACAGCAATGGGTACGTTTGCCAGAACACTATTCACAAATCTTACATGATTGTCGATATCTAGTCACACAACTAATACAGATGCATATTGATCTCCTTCTTAACAGTTCCATGACGTGCGGGACCAGCTCCTACCAACAGAGCGCATACGGGCACTTCAAGAGGAAATAACGGGATTTTTGCTCGACCATGTCATAGATCCCAAAGGAGAATACTATTACCCGCTACCGCCCCCATGAACCACTTGTCATCGTGCTCCAAAGGCACCATAGCAACATGTAGGAGAAATTGTATATATATATATATATATGTATGTGTGTGTATGTGTGAATAATTAATGGTGGTTGTGAGACATTCGATATATATATATATATATATATATATATATATATATATATATATATATATATATATATATATATATATATATATAATGTGTACAATATGTAGTATCGTAAAATACCAGCAAACAAAAAAGAATTAAATGGAAAACACAAAATTAATGGAAAAATAAAAATTAAAACCAAACACCCCCCCCCCCCCAAACATTTAGTACCGGTTGGTGCTACCAACCGGTACTAATGGTCTACCAGCACCCTGGCCTGGCTCGTGCCACGTGGTGGCACTTTAGCGCCGGTTCGTGCCGAACCGGTAGTAAAGGGGGGGGGGCTTTAGTCTCCACTCTTTAGTCCAGGTATATGAGAGAGGCAGTGAAGAACACCTTAAATGGGCACAATGAGTCGTTAAATGAACGCTATCTTGGGATGCCCACTGACGTGGGCCATTCGAAAAATGGGACGTTCAAATACCTACGAGACCGTGTGTGGGAGAAGATAAAGGGTTGGATGGAGAAGCTCTTATCATCGGCAGTTAAAGAAGTGTTGATCAAATCAGTTGCTCAGGCGATTCCAGTCTACTCTATGTCATGTTTCAGATTGCCAAGAGGTCTATGCGAGAGCATCACTTCGATCATACGACAATTCTGGTGGGGAAGCAAACAAGGTAAGAGGAAACCCAGCTGGGTTGCTTGGGATATCATGACTAGACCTAAACATCTGGGAGGTTTCGGCTTTCGAGATCTAGAGATTTTTAACTTGGCACTTCTCGCACGCCAAGCATGGAGGCTGCTAACAGGGGAATCATCTTTGAGTGCCCGCATTCTGAAGGTTGTTTATTACCCGGAGTCTACATTATTAGAGGCAGAACTCGGGCCGCGCCCATCACAGATTTGGCAGTCCATACTGGATGGTCGTGACATACTTGCACAGGGCATTATTAAAAGGATAGGGGATGGCAAGAACACGGACATCTGGAGACAAAACTGGATTCCGAGAGACGGTTACAAGAGGCCTATAACGTCACTGGTGCAAAACCCGCCGACTAAGGTCGCTGAACTAATTGATGATCCTACCGCATCATGGAAGGAGGATCTGATCCGAACTACTTTTACTGCTTTTGATGCTGATGAGATCCTGAAGATACCTTTGTGCACACGAAAGGTAGAGGACTTTTGGGCCTGGCATGAGGAGAATAGAGGTGTATTTAGTGTAAGGTCTGCTTATCGCATGATCCTTCATACCAAGCACGAGCGGGAGGCTTGGCTGCATGAAGAGGAGGGACCTTCCAGGGCGCAGAATGAGCAGAACAAATGGAGGAATATTTGGCACATACAGGTACCATCTAAACTTCGGATGTGTGTATGGCGTCTAGCAAGACATTCCATGCCAACTGCGGAATTACTCAAGCACCGAAATATGGCTACAGAGGATACATGCAGACTGTGTGGAGCTACTAATACGTGGAGACATGCACTTCTCTCATGCCCTATGTCAGCTAGCGTCTGGGCTCTAGCGCCGGAGGAAGTGGTACACCATATGGTGGAAGGGCAAGAGGACAGTCCCAAGAATTGGCTGTTTGCACTGCATGAAATACTAGACGCAAATGCGTTCGTACAAATGATTGTCACCCTGTGTGCTATTTGGAGAGCTCAGTGGAAAGCGATCTACGAGGATATCTTCCAGTCACCGCATTCAGTAGACGGTTTTATCACTAGCTATCTAGCAGAAATTAACTGCATCAACACAAAGCTCCCAAAGCATGGGGTATTCAGAGCTCCCAGACCGACCTAGTGGCAGCCACCCCCCAGCCGGGCTCGGTGAAAATAAATGTAGATGTTGCAGTCCCAAGGCATGCCAGGTATGGAGCAGTTGGGGCGATTTGTAGGAGTGAAGATGGAACCTTCATGGGGGCTTCGGTGCTGGTTTTGAAGTACATTTCCTGTCCTCAAATCCTTGAAGCTCTTGCAATCAGAGAAGCGATGGCGTTGGCGGAGGACCTATACCGGAGGCGAATTCATGCGGTATCGGACTGCAAACAGGTGGTGGAGGACCTCAACGAGGAAAATGCATCAGCTCATTGAACGACTGTGCATGAAATAATACATCGTACTTCGGACTTTGATTTTTGCAAGTTTAGTCATGAATTTAGGAGCTCAAATGTTGAAGCTCACAACTTAGCGAAGCAAGCTTTATCCCTTGGAGGTGGCCGCCGTGTGTGGTTAGGCCACTCTGGGGATCTTTCTTTCGTCCCTGTAAACGTTGTGACGACTTAATAAAAGCTTCGTGAGGTTGTCTCACAAAAAAGTCATGGAAAATGAGATGACATGTATCTCACATCCTATGAATAGTAATAGAAAAAGAGATGTCCTTTGATTCACATTTTTTTTCATTGAGTCTAGGCTAATCTTTATTTTTCTATGAAAAATGAAGAATAGAAAGAACTCCTCTATAGGATTCTATTCCTACAAACCAAAGGGCACTAAAAGAATTTTTTCTATAGAAATTCTATCTTATAAAATTACTTCAAACCAAAGGAGGCCTGAATGGGCCAGGGTTGTAGAGCTAGTAAACAGTCTCGTACATTTTCATGTCCACTAGAAATGTATGGATCTGTCCAAAAAAGAGGAAATGTACGAGCACCACCTAGATCTCGCCTCTCGGCCACAGACGCCGCCGTTGGCCAGCGGCCGCCCTCCTGGACGCGTAGTCCCACCCTCCGGTGGTAGTATGTTGTTAAGTTACTATTTCTGTTTACATTGCCCACTTGTAATCTTGCCCACAAAGTACTCTCTAGCTTTTTTTTGTAGATATTGAACACCAGATGAGGGTTGCAATCATCCCTCGTGTAGTTAGCAACGATCTGATAGACAAGAAACAACTTTTTCCACCAAATGCAAAATGAGTTAAAAATTGTGATGGTGTGTTGACACATTTCAAGGTAGCAACGGACTCATTCATTGCAACTCATATCACACATATAAGGACATTGCATTCAGAGGAAATGAATTCAACATTTGATTCCAACAAGCAAAACATGCATAGTTCATTCTGTTAAGTATAATATATCTCCTCTTCCTATCAAATCGGTCTTTTGAGATAGTTGGTTTATAGGAATATCTTAACACATTCAGGTTGACCGAAGACAAGGCCACTGTACAACTGAAAAGCAGAGCATTTCAAACAGCCCAAGAACTCCAACAAACAGACAGAAATGTCAGGCTAACATTACGGTATACATCTTGGAGTTACAGGTTTTGCAGAAGAAAACAGCAAAAAAATTAGAGCACTCCGATGTCTGTTATTGAGATCAAACAAAGTGGGGTGCTAATCAACATAATCAATCAACACAGATGGACTTGACCAGCTTGGCAGTTTCCTCGCTGACATCCATATGTTTCGATTGTTAGACGGTGTCGCATTCCGGGTAACTTCTTCCCGGTGCATGCCAGCTTCTCTCTATACCTATGCCCTCATGCATATCTAGTTTCGTCCACTATTAGGAGATTGGAAACGAAAACGAGATGCAACTTTGCCTCAACAAAAGTGAGCCGAGAATGGAGAGCGAACTGAAAATGAATCTTTACGGCAACGTATACATGTGATCGGCATGTGACCAACCGAATATGTATGCAGCCTGCCAGTGTGAGAAACATTAATTGCTACTCCTCTCCTCATGAGGTTCACACCATTCAGCCACGTCATACTTATCTCCTTTTTTGCGACACGCATCACACTTCTCGCGCTGTTAATTTAACTGACCGTTTTGAACATTGTCCACTTTCTCTCGATATATATGTCTGAACCATATGCACTGTTTCTGCAGGTGTTAAGTGTGCACTCACAACTGAACTTTTGATATGTTTTCTTGCCCATGAGTTGAGATCTTAGAAGAAACTGAAAGATAATGTGGACAATATATATTCTTGTCGACGGATTGGCCCATAATGATTGTTCATCCATAATGTATATATGTGATGGTATTATTCTCTATTGTGATCAACTGAAAATCATGCAGAAGAAAACAATGGATGAGGAGAAATAAAAGTCAGGCCAATATTTCAGTATATATCCTGAAGTTACAGGTTTTGCAGAAGAAAACAACAAAAAGTTTGTGAGCATTCTGTTGTCTGTTATTGAGATGAAATGCTAATCAACATAATTAATCAACAGAGATGGAATCGACATAATTAATCATCTTTTATCTTGGACAATGTCGCATCCCACGTACTTCTATGCCAGCAGTTCGAACACCACCATCCCTCATCAAGGTGTTGGTCACGTCGGGGTCCAAATCCTGCCACGGTTGTGTCCCCAGCTCTTCGAGAAAGCAGTTTGCAAGGTCACATGCATCACTAACCAAACTACCACTGTGAACAAATATGCTACTGAATCCATCAAGCTGTGCCTACATATCAAACCACAACTAATTTGAGAGGTTGTACCTACCTGGACAATGATTATTGTGGTTAAAATAAGCAAGCTTAACTTTTGGTATGGTCAGAATAGGCTCAAATTGCCTAGTAGAAGAGTGAATATGGCAAGAGCAGCAGAGCCGTGTCAAGCTCATTTCCTCCACTCTATGAGCGGGTTGGAAAATGAGATGCCACCTTAATAGTGTGTAAGGTAGGATTCGAACTCTTAACCTCTTGTTTTAATTCAGCCGCTCTAACCAACTAAGAAAGCACACTTGTTGTGCCTAACTACTTCTTTTAGTTTACTTGTTATGCATCTTCTCGGTCTAATTTTCTTATTTTTTTTCTTCTGTTTGCCCTTTTTCCTTCGACTTTATACATATTTATTTTTCTTTATTTCTCACTATTAGGGAAAACCCTAGTAATAGCGCTTGTTTTCTAACTAGCAGTAGCGATTGCGCAAGCATTAACACTAAGGTGCTACAGCTAACTGCTAGCAATAGCGCTAGTCTTGAAAAACGCTACTGATAATAGTAAGTAGCAGTAGCATTTCTTTCGAAAAGCGCTGCTGCTAACTTTTCCCAGCTTATTTTTGTCGTGGTTTTATATACAGTACTTTCATCATATGATTTTATGACCATGATTAGTTATTATATATAACAGTGGGTGAAATGAACATGGATTAGATTCAAGTGGAGGCAACATGTGGTGCACATCGAAAGTACAACTAATCATAAAAAAAATAACTTATCATTGGTATCATAATAACAAGTCCAACTCATCATCATCGATCATACAACTTCTACTCGTTATCATAATAACAAGTCATACTCATCATCATCATAGTCATCTAACCAATCCTACTTAATTGTTCTTAGCACATGATCACGAGTATTAGCTAGGACCTAAATACCCTCTCTAAGGTAAAATAGCATAAAACAAGATAGGCTCTGACTCTCCATTATGGAGAATGAAGATTATTCTGTCTTCAATTCTTACCCTTCGCACAATGTTGCTTCCAAGTAGCTCCCTACGATTGACCATACATTTTTTTTCCAATCTTTGATTGTCATGTCTTTATCGGTTTTAGAAATCTGCTATGGACAAAAGTGATTCGTAGGATGACCTGGTCGTAAGTTCCATCAAGGCGACCTTTCCGAAACATCAGATGAGGCACACAATCCTTCGGGATTTTCTGTTGGAAAACATAGTAATGACTTCGTAGTTAGCAATGTAGTTGAGTTTTAGAAGAATTTATGCAAAAGATGCACGGATGTCATAATAGTAAAAAATCTTACCATGACATCTCCATGGATGTTACAGTAGTTCAACACATGCACTAGTGGCACGTATTGACCATAATGTGGAGGAGTTTGATAATAGATATTGCAATTCTCAAGATCAGTAATAAATGAGATCAAATGATTTTTCTCCTGATAAGTTAATTCTGAGCCATCGCTGTAGTAGGTTCTGTCTACCATCTTCCGCACATCTTTTAAAGAATGAAAATAAGCTATCAATGGAAATAAGCTGTCAACTATTTTGAAATAAACAATATAAATTACTTAATAACTATGTTTGAGAAACTCACATAGCGGTAGAATTGGAAGCGCATCAACAAGGACCCAAATGTCCATATTGTCTTGGGTGATGTCAGGATCACCAAGATCCATGGTGACAAGTATACCCTCATGAAAATCATACATCTTGCAAAGTGCTTCCCAATTCGGGCAACCAAAATGGGATACGCTCTCAGAATTGTATAGATTTATATCAAAATCCAGACCATGATGGGTCCTTAGGCAAATTTTCTTTGTTTCCATACTTTCATGATCTTCAAAATCCATCCTCTCCAAGACATAGTGTCTTGCATGGCATGTGATAAGCTAGTCAAATTATAAAAAAGGGAAGTTACACGTTGAAGCAGTAGAAGTCGTGCTTGATTACAAAAAAACTTGTCATCGTTGCGTACCGTTTCAACATTGAAGGTCTCCTGGAGCTTAATGTTGAAGCGCCGACCTTCGTCCAGGTCAGGCTTGTCGCACAGACCCCGGTCGTCGTTGCACCAGTCGCACTCCCCCGGTAGACTTTCCTCGTCTGATGACGACATTTCCTAGGTTCATAATTCAAAGATTAAACTTAAATAATTAAATATATGTACTACAAAAACTAAACTAGATCATTATTATTCATCACGGGTTGACTAACGGTCTGCCGAGTATTTTCTTGAAAACTCTTAGTTCACGTGGTGTATACATTCGACCGTTGGTGATGATCGCTCCTCCTTTCATCCCCGAGTGCATTACACCAAAATGTCTAGCACACGGGAACGAAGGAGAAGCGACCCTCACGACAACAGTCAGGATTTTTCGCCCTCTCATATATGATGGAGACTCTCCCTCACTGATTCCTCTCTGACATTTGTGACCGTTGGTGATGGTTGTTACTCCTCCTTCCCCTAGTGCATAACAAAGGTCTAGCACAAGGAGAAGAAGGAGAAACGACCCCCACGACAACAGTCGGGATTCTTCATCCTCTCTCATATATGGTGGATACACTCCCTCACTGATTTTTCGACCGTTGGTGATGGTCGTTATTCCTCCTTCCCCTAGTGCATAACAAAGGTCTCGCACAAGGAAAAGAAGGAAAAACGACCCCCACGACAACAGTCGGGATTCTTCTTCTCTCATATATGGTGCAGACTTTCTCCCTCACTCATTTGTTGATTGTCATGTATGGAGCCTCGCCGGACTTAAAGTCAATCCAAAATGTTGTTTAATTATTTTTCTAGAAATCCAGGCCACTCGATATTTCCTACATATTCTAGCACAAGTCATGCCAAAATTCACGAAAAAAATCCGGCATGACCTTTGCTAAAAAAGGACATATCGAGCGCCTGAAATTTGCCGGAACGGAAATTAGTCAACACTCCGGCAAAACATAGGCCACTCGAAGGTGTAACCTGCAAACATGGCCGGCCACTTGGGCAAGCACATATCCTATTTGAGCAACACAAGATATACATGTTTATATCTACATCATATGAGCATTCAAACTTGATGGTCATTGCATTTCAATGGTTGAAAATATGAATAAAAACATTTCAAAATATCTTATAGGACTCATATTGACATGGAGATTTGGCTGGTCTCACCTCGTGGTCAGAGGGGCTCGGTGACGGGGACGACGGCGGGGATGATGGAGGGGCTCCTTGATTTCTGCAAAAACAAAAACCCTATAAGCTATCAACTATTCAAATGCATACGCCTTGCATAGTGCTCTCCAATTTGAGCATTCAAAATAGGAGTAGTTCTCCAATTTGAGTATTCAATAAGAAAAACCAAATCATAAAATAAATTAGTATTCAAATTAGCATGCATTCAATAAGCAAAACTAAATCATGTCTTGCGTTCGTACATCGTCTAATATTGTCACTAATACATCTTAAAATATATCATACAAAGAACATCACTAATACAGCTAAAACCCTAGTGAACGACGGGTACTGGCGCGGGCGATGGACACCCAAAGAGAATGAACCATCATAGGATCATAGCTCCAGTGAGATCCCTGAAGAACCTGCCAGGTATTGGAGAATCTACCCTCCAACGCAACCATGTAGCGATGGACGTGCTTGTCCTCCTCGCTGACACGGCGACGTACCACCTCCGCGGTGTCCTCAAGCCTCCGCACCGTCACTGGCCCACGCGACCGCCACCAAAGAAGGTTCGGGTCAACGACAGGCTGGCTCGTCATCAAGTTGTGCCCCCGGGAAGGTAGCACCTCCCAGTACCAGCCCGACGGAGCCTAGTCTCGTACATGGCCCCTCTAAATCCTGCCGCTGTTCTGTCCCCAGCTCTTCAAGAAAGCAGTTTGCAAGGTCATATGCATCACTAACCAAACTACCACTGTGAACAAATATGCTACTGAATCCATCAGGCCTACATAGCAAACCACAACTAATTTGAGAGGTTGTACCTCCCTGGACAATGATTGTGGTTAAAATAAGCAAGCTTAACATTTACAGGGTATGGTTAGAATTGGCTCAAATTGCGTAGTAGAAGAGTGAATATGGCAAGAGCAGCGGAGCCGTGTTCATTTCCTCCACTCCATGAGCAGGTCGGAAAATGAGATGCAACCTTGCCTCCCATTGAAAATGAGTTGAGGTATTAGCTAAAACTTTTTTTAGAAAAGGAGGAGGACCTCCGGCCTCTGCATCTGGACCATGCATGCAGCCATTTTATTAATTATTCACACAAGACCTTATAAAGTCATACAACAGTAAGATCAAAGTCACCCTCTAGGCAACATCTGTCGCTATTCCTATCCAGTTGATGAAGGGATGCTGATAGTCTGGGCCTAATACCAAACAGACCTGCAGCCAAACCTAACATCTAAGACCTGAGCTCCCAACCAGGACGCCTGCCGGGTATTGGGGCACCCACCAGTCCGACGCACTCCTCAACCAGCACGCCTGCCGGGTATGAGGCCGCCACAGCCACCTACCACGAATCAATCTTCAGTGTTGTACTACAGCATCTACCTTGCCCGATCTAGCTGCCATCGACACCACCATGACACCAGACAGCGCCACCTCCCTGCACGCGTCCATCGTCACGCATCTGTCGGCGAGACCCCGCTGCGCCACGCCGCTGAGCCCAGTCGTCGATGACATGATAGATACCGCACCACTCCACCACCTATCCACCCAAGTCGGTACCTGCTCCAAAACTATGCCTTCAGCAAGGAGCGCGACACCTGACGTCGCGATCGTCCGATCCGTGAAAATAGATCTAGGGTTTCCCACAGAGCAGGCCGAAAGGAGTGACGCGACTTGCTATGACGATGCCTTCGACAAGGTAACGACGCCAAAAGACGCCACCATCGTCCACCATGACCGTAGTCGAGGCTCGGTTTTGACCAGAAGTCTTGCCGCTCCAAACTCACCACCGGACAGATCTGATGCCAGATCCATCGCCCCCTCCTGGCCGGCCACCACCAACAGGCCAGCACGTAGCAGAGTGGCCGTCGCCATGACACCAGGCAAAGCCCGAACCTGGATGCCTGACCCAGATCAGGAGCCCCAGATCCAAGCCGCCAAGTAGGAGATCGTAGACCACACCGTTGTCACGCACGGTGCGCCTGCAGCGCCAGGCCAACCGGATCGCCGTGCTTTTCCCGTCCCGCGGCGGCGGCCGCCGCCGTCCGCAAACTCTTTGACGCGCGCGGAGCTCTCGCACGCCCGCGCCAGCACAAGGGAATCGTTGCCCCGCCGCCACCTTCCTCAAGGGCGCCCGGCCTTTGCCAGGGAGACCCCTCCGGTGGCGGCGAGACTAGGAGGGGAGGGGGAGGAGTCACGGCAGCTAGGGTTTTTTCTCCCCCGAGCTGCCAGGAAGACGACGCGGGGGCTAATCCATGGAATAGATTAAAATGAGAGTATTTATCCCATGTATACATGGCAATCAACGGAAAATAAACTGCAGGTGGCCAACATGAAGAGACACTGTCACTCAGCATGAACTACACACCATTCAGCAGTATCACACTTATGACTTATCACACTAATGTAACCAATGTTTTGCCCACATTGTCTCTTTATATACCCCTAAACCATATGCACCTTTTCTGCGTTCCTTCCGTTGTACATCAGGTTATGAGTGTACACTAGATTACTGAACTTTTGAAATGTTCTCTTGCCGGTGAGTTGGAATTTTAGAAGAAACTGAAATAAATTGTGGACTAGTTACGGTGTGGTAGTTGGTGTGTGCTGCTGAGAAACCATGAAAATTTGACAGGAAAGTGTGCTGCTACAGGGCCAACATTCATAGACATGATTCTGTCCCATTGAGAACACCTATTTTTGACATGGAGAGACGTTTCGTTTGTTCGAATCAAAATGTGTACAACGTGTCTCGTTGAGAAGCATTCAGTATGTCCATCGAGAGAAGATGAACGAAGTATAGAAACGGAGTTATCCATGTGCACGTTGTTTATATAGATTATCAATTTGTCACCATCCATGAAGGTAAACACCATGTCTTTCTGAATTATTTATTTCGTTGTGTTTTTGTCCATGCTAATATGTGGTCAAGATTCGGGGAGGAGGACGACGTGCTTCAGTTTCCCGGCGGTAGCCTCTACATCGAAGTCGATGGTAAACTGCAAGAGAAGTTTCAAGGGCAGGTGGGGGGGTCACCGGAGACCTGAGCTATGAGATGGTGGTCGACGGGGCCATAGTAAGGAGGCTGCCTAGACAAAGGTAACAGTGTCCTGTATTAGGGGATACTCACCACGTCGGCCTACCATTCGTGGGCCGGGCCGAGGACCCACCAACAACCGATGAATGAGCCATGTTGGCCATGATCCTCGGTGTATGCAAGATGGAATCTTCCGAAGACTTGACACATACTTCAAGTCATATTCAAATATTCAGCATGATTATATCTAGATGCAACTGACCATGTGTAAACCTAGGTACCCCAGTCCTATAGCTGAGGGGTTTAGTCCCTAGAAGCAAGATTTTTTAGACTCATTCATATGATCTCGAGGTAGATCATTTGTAGTTTTGTACTTTGTACCCCATCCACAATCAATACAATACAAGGATGTGGTGTTTTACCTCTTCGAGAGGCCTGAATCTGGATAACCACCGTGTCTCTCGACTTCCTGTTACCATCTAGCTGATACCACCAGCTCGGGACACCCTACCCAAGATCTGCCGGATTTAGCTCCGACATTGGTGGCCCATGCATGTCCCGTTGTGCGGTCACATAGCCTCGATGACTCGTCTAGATCGACAAGAGCATTAGTCTTGGGAAGACTTTCTTCCCTGGATAGCTTTTTGCCTTCGGCAGTATCGTGTTGCACGCCAACTCGACTGGTCACCTCGGCCAGGTCGAGAGCTTCACCCCAGGCAGACCATCAGGTTTTGGATCCGGAGTATGCCTCGGACTCCCATGGCAAACTCGCTTTTTCAGGTTGGTTATCAGACCAGTCCGAAGAGCCCGTCGATGCCGTCATTCCAGTACCAGATTCGATCTTGGAGTAGTACCTTGGAGCCGTCCATGCCTCGGATTTAGGCTTGAGCTCGAATCCAAACACTCCCCACCGAAAAAGGCATCAGATCTGACCGGCAAAAACCCCGAAGTTGCATTAGACGATACCTCGGGCGAACTTCAGTTGAGCCTGTCAAGAGATGTGCGAGGTCGATATCACACTCTGAACGAGATGTTAGATCGAATTCAGAACCTTACTGTCTCAGACGATCGAGCCTCGATCTACTATCGTATCTAGGAGAAGTTTGGAGAGGTCGGAATTTTCAACCCACCCTCCACCGACCTACCTCGTCGTAGATAGGGAATCCTTTGTATAAATAGAAGTTTGTATGGTAGTCACGGTATGGGTCAAGATTCAAGAAGTGAATATTATCCACAATGTATACATTTGACCATCATTGTTCTTTATTGTGATCAACTAAATATCATGTGCATTTATCTAACCAACATGAGGAACATTTAGATGTATCTCTTCTGCTTTAGGGAGTTTACTTGCATAGTTTTACTTGGAAATCTGGATTCCAATCGATTCGAGCTTAATGCATATGCATCAATAGTGTATGATGAATTCCTTCATGCTCTTATTGCACTATGGTCATGCTAGTTAACTCCTCATGAGCTAGACGCCATTAGGTAGCATCACACTTTCTGAGCTGCGAAGTTAACTAGAAATTTCGAATACTGCTCACTCTGCCTCTACATATAATTTAGACCATTTATACATCTTTTGCGTTTGCGTTCCTTTGGTTGGTCCTTAGGTTATGGAGTGCTGAATTAGAAAAACTTGTGGTGTATCTTCTTGCTAGTGAGATGAAATTTTAGAAGAAACTGAAAATAGATGTGATTAGCTGGTCCGGAAAGCTTTGCATTGACCTGATATGGTCCAGATTGTATGCAATGCAAAGCTACATTAAGATTGGCATTGACCTGATATATGAAAAGTGGTTCACTTTCGTTTTCGCATATTACGAACCAAATATATATTTAGTTACGATTCCTAAATCCTTTGCTTGTGATTACCCCATGCACAAAAGCTTGGCCGACAGCCTTCAAGGTTTGGGCATCTAACTTTGATCTAAGCATGCCTTGGCTTATGTTTTCTTTTCTGCTCTTTGTTTCACAAGTTGTGTTGCCATATCAGCATTTGTCAAGACAGAAATCAAGTTTCGTAAGTAGTTAGTGATCAGACATGCGACAGGCAAGATGCAGAGTTTTCTGAAAAGCAAACTGCAATTTCCAGAAAGACAGACAAACAACAATAGAAGATCAAGACAACCAATCCTTGAAACAAGCTACAAGTTTGTTTTGTAATCACGGAATGGTACATACAAAAGAAATAATTGAACTAATTTAGCTCAGAACCGCAAAGGAGCAACAAAGGGGCACAGAACATCTCTCACAGACCCATAAACTTCAAGAAAAACATCAGCCAATTGATGACCATAAAATAATAATACAGAAAAGAACCGAGGCAACAATTTGTGCATTGGAAAGGAAACTGGATTCTTCTACTTTAAAATCCATGTCCATGGGTGTTTTCATCTTCCAGGAATTTTCGTTGTCGCAAATTTACAGTCATGAAAACTTCCCACCTCTTCCAGAAAGCGGTTTGCAAGATCATATACTCCCTCTGTAAACAAATATAAGAGTGTTTAGAACACTATTTTAGTGATCTAAACGCTGAGTTATTTACCCAAAACCACCACACTTGGGGCTAGGGTAACAACTTGGTACCAGATTTGTGCCAGGGCAGAAAAAACCACCGAAATTGTGCCTAACATGTAACGCGGAGCACTGATGCTGGGATTTGGTCGCGAAAACAGCCAAACTGACAAGTAGGGCCCACCTGTCAGGCTAACGTGGCGAAGACCAACCACATAAAAAAAGTGTTGACTAGGTGAGGTGGCAGATGAGATGCGGGTCCCGCCTGTCATTGACCACGTGTTCATCTTTATTTCTTTGGAGCATTGCATCGAGCAGCTTGTGGGCACCAGAGCATCTCTACACCATGCGCGCCGAGAGCTCCATAGCCATGGAAGCCGAGCCCCTGCTCAAGCTTGCTCCAGGCTGCCTCAGCCTCTTCCCTACACGTCACGAACCCTCGAATCCCGCCGCCGCCCCTGCCGGCATGGACGGCCGAGCCGAGAGCTCCATGGCCACCGTGGCCACGGCAGCCGAGCCCTGCTCGAGCAAGCCCAGGCCACATCACGCTTAGCGTCGGCATGCTGGCCTGCGGGCAGGGCCAGCAAGGACGCGCAGCTCCCGCGCTGCCTCCTGGGCAGGGCGACTGCGTCGGTCGGCCTCCATGGACGACGACAAGCATGACCTGGCCTTCTTCTTCACGCAGGTGTGCTCATTCATGGCGTCGGCGTGTCCGAGCATTCATACGTGCTCAAGGTGAGCCACTCGCCCCTTCCCCACGCAGCCACAACTTGGCTCGCCCGGCACCTTGTCCGCGCCGCCGTCGTATGACAGCTTCGGCAAGGTGGCCACCACCTTGGTAATTGGTATGAGGATAGGAAGAGCTACGTGAGCCTGCGGACGGGATGGAGAAGTCCGACTCGCCGTTCCTCTGGTCGCTGCTCCGGCGTGGCCATGGCGTATTGTGCCTTCTCCAATGGCTAGAGGATGAACGCAGACAAGGTGTTTCCTGGAATGCTCCATAGAAAAAATGTTGTGAAGAAGATGACTTTCTAGTCATTGACAGGTAGGGCCCGCGTCTCATTTGCCACATCAGTCGGTCAAACTTTTTGGTCTTCGCCACGTCAGCCCGACAGGCGGGCCCTACTTGTCGGTTTGGTTGTTTTCGCGACCAAATCCTAGCATCAGTGCTCCGCGTTACATGTTAGGCACAATTTCGGTGGTTTTTTGTGCCCTGGCACAAATCTGGTATCAAGTTGTTACCCTAGCCCCAAGTGTGGTGATTTTGCGTAAATAACTCTCTAAACGCTCTTATATTTCTTTACGGAGGGAGTACATCAGTAAGCAAACTACCACTCGGGAACAAATATGATGTTGAATTCGTCAGGCTTTGCTTACAGATCAAACTGAAAACTAATTTGAGAGCTGGAACCTTCCTGTCGGTTTACTCTTTCGCCATCCCTGGACAAAGATAATGTGATTAAAGTAAGCTCGGCTTTTACAGAATTCGTCTGAGAATTGGCTGAGTATTTCGAAAAAGGACTTACAAAAAGTGCATAGTAGAAGAGAGTGAGTATGGAAAGAGCAACAATGCCGTACTGGAAAACATTGTACATGTAGTTTCCCAAAAATAACATTTGGGACTTTCTGGCTCATTCGAAGAAATGAGTTGCCTTACTTTGACGAAGATACTACACAGCTTGTGAATCATATCACCCAACATCATACTACATTGATAGTTGAACTTAAGGTTATGTATGTGCTACTAATAACTTCTCTCTATACCTTCAGAATAGTTATATTGGCTAGCTTTATCATTAGTGGCAACAATGTGTCCTTGCTTTTCCCACTCCATGAGTTGTTAAGAAAAAAACTATAAGAAATAACTTTTCCTACCATTGAGACGGAGAGCTAATATTACCGCGGTAATTGATTGTTATCCACAATGTATACAAGTAACTGGCATTTTTCTCTATGATGATCTACGGGTCTAACATGCACTTCTAATGGTATAGGAAGTTTAATTGCATATTTTGACTAGCAAACATATATTTTGAGTCGCTTCAGGATTATTGCTCACATCAATGGCGTGTGATGAGTTCCTTCATGCTTTTCTTGCCTTCTGGCCATGCTAGTTAACTCCACGTGAGAAAATACCATTCAGCAGCATCATACTTTTGTAGCTGCTCTATCTCTATATATTTCTATGTGCTTCTAGACCATGTATGGTGTGTATTTGTGCTCCTTTAGTTGGTCCTCAGGTTATGAGAGGTTGGGCTAGACAGACTTTTGGTGTGTGTTCTCGCTAGTGAGGTGAGATCTTAGAGGAAACTGAAGGGATGTGTGAGTAGCTGTTCAGATTACCTACGTGTACTACGCACTCTAGAACATCTCGACTTAAAAATGTGATGTTACTGACATCTTGTTAAGGAACTGCTGGCATTCAATAATGTCAAGAAAGGCGTCAAGAGGAAAACTCTGAAAACCATGGTCGTCCTTATCACCTGGAGCATTTGGAGAGAGAGAGAGAGATGACAGGGCTTTCTGCAGCATTTCCACCGCCGTTCTGAGAGTTATTGTTCAGATCAGAGAAGACGCTGAAGACCTCTGCCTTTGTACTCAGAGCATGTAGCTGTCTTAGGATCGCTGCAGCTTGGCATTATTTTACTGGTCATGACTCATCAATGGTCTTGTACTCCTATTCCTCATATAAGATATAACACATGCAGATTTGTTACATGGTTCGAGGGGGGGGGGGGGGGGGGAGGGATGCACCATTACAAATATGACCTAGCATCCCTCCAGCGCATGTTTTAGAATGTGTAGAGCGAAGCCATGATTTCATGGCTTTTTTATTTTTGCGGGGATGCCATGATTTTAGTTCTCTAAATGCAACATTTATTGTGCAGTAGGACCTCCTATTTTCACAACACGAACAATAGTGTTTGCCTGATTCTGTATTTACACAGATTAGGAATCATAGATACAGTTTATTTGGTCAACTAGAAAAGAAATAATATTCCAAATTGTCATCCAAATAATTCGCTTGCTCGCTTGTGATTATCACATGTATTAACTTGTATTGGCTATTTTACTGCCGTGCTGGAGTTACTGCATTAAGCTTGGCATTGACCTGAATATACGGTCCAGATTGTATCCAATGAAAAGTGGCTTGCTTTGGATTTCGTGGCTTATGAATCAATACTCTATTTAGTTACAATTCTTTTTTTAGATGAATTTAGTTACGATTCTTAAATCTTTTGCTTGTGATTATCCCAGGTACTCTCTTCTTCCTCCAGCCGTGGAAAATTCGTGAAGAGACAACCTTGTCTGGGGCGAGGTGCAACTGAGAGGATGGCAACTGGGGCGACACGGGTGACGCCCGTGGCGTCCACCGCGGGCCTGCCGCCGGCGACCATCTCCGGTGTGGGGCGCGCCGGTGGGAGGTTTTGGGCTCTCGCGGAGTCTGAAGCGGAGGACGAAGATGACAGGGACAACGCCGGAAGCTCGCCGGGAGTCTACTCGCCGACGCCGTCGTCGGTGATCTGCGAGGCTTTCGACCCTGGCTATTCGGAAGACGATGTGGCCGCCATTGTCGATGGCATTGTGCCGGTTGATGATCCAGCACGGCAAGGTTTGGGACCAGAGGACAAGATCGAGATCGTGCGTCGTATGGTTCATAGACGGACGGCGGCAGTGGCGATCCGGCCATGGAAGGGGCCGATTCCAAAGGTAAGTCTTCGAAAACCAACCTTGTCCGATTTCATTACAGAGGGGTCGTGGAAAGTTGTGAAGAGGAAGAAGTTTCGGCGATCATCGGCGGCGTAGGCGCCGGCGCAGGCGATTGACAGAGCCAGCGTGATCCGTGCTGATCGGATCTCGCGTTTGAATCTTTTGCTTAACACTGATGGGCTTCAACCGGAAGATTGTTCGGAGGGCCCGTCCGTTGTTTCGCCTTTGGGCCAAGGGATTTTTACCAGGGTTGGGCCGAGATTAGCTGGGTTACAGACTCATGCAAAACCGGCCGCCCTCGACGTACAGGAGATCGCATCGGATCGACTGCCATCTCATGCACGATCGTTGTCCGTCTACCGATACGTAGACACTAGGGTTCGCCGCCGCGGGCAGGTTGGATTTCTGTCTGCTGTGGTGCGACGGGTGAAGCGAGGGTTACAGGTCTACAGCAGCGTTCCTGCGGTTGCCGGCGACGACATGCCGCCCAAGGCCCCGCCGCCGGCCAAGGGACCGCCTCCGGCGAAGCCGCCTGCGAGGGCTGCGCCAGGGGGTCCGGCTGCGACTGAGCCTACCGCGGCTGCGGCTTCGACACCGGCGCCGGCTGCACCGGCTGTAGCCAGGGCTGCGGCGCCGCCACCGCATGGGGCCTCACAGCCGCCGCCGCGACCTTGGCCTAGGCAAATGGCTGCCGGCCGGGGAGGTGCTGCCAATGGTGTTGCCGGCCGTGGATCGGGTGCGTTCGCGGGGGACAGCCGCAATCCTCCACGTGGTCAGTGGGGAGATGATGGTTACGACGATTACGGTCAGGGTCTTCACCGAGGTTCGTCGTCCACCGGTGGTGGGCGAGGCTACGCTTGGACGGATCATGGTAATGCTGGCCGTGGTTTTCAAGGTCCGCCGGGGAACTTTGTTGAGGGCACGGCTGGCCCGAGCCGCTTCCGAGGCCGCTTCCGTGGTGGTCGCGGTGGCTATCGGCGCCCTCCGCGTAACTTGCCCGGTGCCGCGGGTTCGGATACTTCTGAGATGTCCACTGATGAGGCGGGTCTAACCCAGGCAGTGGTGGAGACGCTCAAGGCTCTCGCCGATGTGTCTGTACCGATGATCGTGCAACCGGATGATGCGGAGTCTGATAAAGGTTCGGAGAAGGCCGGAGGTGACAAGCTGTCCAAGTGGGCGGCTAAGAAGAAAAAATTGGTCTGTTTCCGGTGCGGGGAGACAGGTCACTTCATGGTTGACTGCTCTGCTGAGTTATGTGATACTTGTCGGAAACCGAAGCATGTTGCGGCTGAGTGTCCGCTTCTTCTCGGACCCAAACCGACACTTAATATCTACGGGCTCTGTTGCTCTGAGTTGATGTTCTTTGAGTCACCAAGCGTGGCTCCGGTGGCTCCTATTGTTGAAACCTCCTTCCCTGGGGTGGTTAAGGTGGTCACCGGACCGCTCACTGAAGCCCAGATTATTCAGCAGTTGAGGGAATTGGCTCCAGGGAATTTCAAATGGTCCTTGTTGAAACTTTCTGATAAGTGTTACAAAGTGGATTTTCCTTCTAAAGAGGATCAGAAGAGGATTCTCAAGTTTGGTATGAGTCAAGTTACAGGTACTAGCTTTGTGTTGCAGTTTGATGAGTGGAAAAAGAAGGAACCGCAGGGCACACCACTGACTCAGATCTGGGTTCGTTTTTCGGGGGCACCTTCCGAGCCCTTGGATGATTTCTTTGTCACATGGAGCTTGGGGTCCTTGCTCGGTAAGATGGAGCAGGTTGATATGCCTTTCACTCGTGCTCACGGTGTGGCTCGCTTGTTGGTTAGCGTGGCTAACATTCAGTTCTTGTCGGATGTGGTCAGATGGTGTTATGAGGGTATTGCTTACATGTTGAATGTCGAGTATGAGGACCCAGACTTGTTTCAGGATTTTGAGGAGGTGCTACCTGTGGATACTTCTGAGGGGGGAGGCGCTTCTGGGAACCATGGAGATGTCGCACCCAGTGCTGGTGACAGGGGCTCCAGGCCTGCGGATTCGTCTAAGCCAGCAGAGTTTGGTCAGGGGAAAACGCCGGTTTCGGCACCATCCAACATGCTTCAGCTTGGTTCCGTAGGGGCTTTCTCAGCGCCTCCTCGTCTTTGGAGTGATCGTTTGGATTTGGATGACCCATCTGAGCATGTGCCACCGGTGATTTCGGAGGTCTTGAGGGCTGAGGAACCAGACAGACTTACTGATCAGGAGGTTGTTTCTCCTCCTTCATCGCCGGTGCCTCGGCAGGACATGACGACTCTTTTGGACGACTCGGCGGAGCTGGCCGGGTTCTCTGCTTTGCCGGTGATCGGTTCGATGGGGCTCAAGGCCAGCGCAGTAGTAACGGCCACTCCGGAGGCTCGGCGGGCCTCGGATGGGTCTAGCGGGCAGGAGGCCCGCGCACTGCGCTCTCCTTCCATGGCGTCCTCAGAGGCGGCTGCTGCTTTTTTGGGAGGGTCGGCTGTTGCGGGTGGTCACAGACCGGTGGCTTCACCGGCCAGTTCGGCCCCTCTGGCTTGGGCGGCGTCCTCACCTGCAGCCGTGAGTGTGCCTGGGCAGGTGGTTGTCGGCTCACCGGTCCCCATTGTGGTGGGTGGGGTGGGTGAAGCGACCGCTGCTTCTGCCTCCTCCCCGGTGCGCGGCGTGTGGGCTGCCCCGGAGCCAGCTGCTAGCGGGTCGCCTGTGGAAGGGCTGCAGGCGGCGCCGCCTATTTCTTCTCCTGCTTTGGTGACTGCGACCGGGGGCGTCGCTGTGGGGGGATGGGCAGGCGGCCTTTCCCCTTGCAGGGCTTCCCGCGAGGAGGTCATCACCTTTGGTGGTATCCCGGACCCTGTCTCCCAGGGGAGGCGGATCAGCGGGAGGCTGCAGGAGCAGCCGGACGTCGATGACATACAACTGCGGTGTGCTTTGAGGGCTGCCAAGTTGCAAGACGTCGAGATCACCACTGGTATGTCTGTTATTAAGTCAAATTCCATTTTGCATTTCACTGATAATGAAATCATCCATAATGCAAATCAACTAGGAATTTCACTTGGTAATAATGATCTTCAGATTGCTAAATCAGTTAACGACATTCTTGCTTTGGAAGCTGAGCGTGCGGTACATATGATTCGTCACATTGCTGCAGTTAAACCAATGAATGATTCGGAGATTGATGCGCTTGGGGTTAGGGTTCTCGATGGTATGTGTGCCGATCTTGACCCTGCATGTCTAGAGACAGAGGAAGACACCCATCCTGAGACGTCTTTTCATGTAGATGAGCGTTTAGTGCTAGAAGTTGAGAATGAGGGCAGTGTTCAGGTTGATGGTCAAGTGAAGCCTAAGCGGACATGGAAAAGAAAGGTTTATCCAGTCTCCGCAGTGCATAGGAGTGCTAGGATCCGTACTGCCAAAAAATTTCATGATGACTTATGAGAGGCATTTTCTGGAATAGCAGAGGTCTTAGAGACTTGGCAAAAAGGAGGTTTCTAGCGGATGCTTCTCTTGAACATCATTTAGTTTTTATCGCTTTGTCCGAGACTGGAAGAAGCAATTTCACTTCTCAATTTCTTGCCACTTTGTCTGGGGGGGGGTAGATTTTGAGTGGCATTGCCTCCCACCTCGAGGAAGATCCAGCGGGGTTTTACTCGGGGTTAAGTGTGAAACGTTGGAGGTCCGGAGCGTAGTTATGGGCGAGTTCGCTGTCAAGTTTCGAGTTAGAACTAAGGTAGATGGGTTTGATTGGGCTTTGGTGGCAGTTTACGGAGCTGCGCAACCAGAACTCAAACCAGATTTCTTGGCGGATTTGGTGCGCATCTGTGGTAATGAACAGCTACCTCTCTTAGTGGGAGGGGATTTCAACATAATCCTAAGAAAAGAGGACAAGAATAATGCCAATTTTGACGGTCGATGGCCCTTTATGTTCAACACTATCATTGAAAGTTTGGATCTCAGAGAGATCGAGCTCTCGGGTAGGAAATTCACTTGGGCTAATTCGTTACCAGTTCCGACCTTTGAGAAACTTGACCGTGTGCTAGCTAGTGTCGAGTGGGAACAGAAGTTTCCCCTAGTAACGTTGCAGGCTTTGACATGAGGTGTCTCGGATCATACACCGTTACTAGTCGACTCCGGAGTTCAAAATTTCGTGGGTAACAAGAACATTTTCTCGTTTGAACTTGCCTGGTTTGAAAGAGAAGGGTTCCTCGAGTTGCTAGCTAGAGAGTGGGCTATGGACTCGGGAGGTAGGACGCCTATCGACAGATGGCAATCCAAGATTCGTCATCTCCGTCGGTTCCTTCGTGGCTGGGCTAAGCACACGCATGGGATTTATAAGGTGGAGAAGGAGCGACTTCTTCTAATTATTCAAAACTTTGAAGCTAAAGCAGAAACCTCTATCTTGGATTCCAATGAGTTGGAAACAAAGATAGATGCAGTGATGCAGCTTAAAAAGCTTCTCCGTGAGGAGGAATTGAAGTGGGCATTGCGAGCCAAGGTTCGCAAAATCGTAGAAGGCGAGGATAACACTCAATTCTTTCACATGATTGCGAATGGGAAGCATCATAAAAAGAGAATTTTCCAATTAGAACAAGATGAAGGGACGATAGTTGGTCAGGATAATCTCAAAGTTTACATTACCAATTATTACAAGCAGTTGTTTGGTCCCCCGGTAGAGACTTTCGTGTCGTTGGATGAGTCTAGGGTTGAGGATGTGCCTCAACTTGAGACTGCTGAGAATGAGCTCTTGATTGCTCCTTTCTCGAAGAAAGAGGTGTTTGAGGCTATTACTCAAATGGAGAATAATAAGGCTCCAGGTCCGGATGGGTTTCCGGCGGAGTTTTACAAGAAGTGTTGGCATTTTATCAAGGGAGACTTGATGCCCATGTTTCAGGAGTTTTTTGAGGGGCAGCTTCAATTGTTTAAGCTAAATTTTGGGACGATAACTCTTCTTCCTAAGAAGACAGAGGCTGTTCGGATTGAGAAGTTTCGACCCATTTGTCTGCTAAATGTGAGTTTCAAAATCTTCACCAAGGTGGGGACAAATAGGCTTACACAAATAGCACACACAGTAGTTCAGCCGTCCCAGACAGCTTTCATGCCGGATAGAAACATCCTGGAAGGGGTTGTTGTCTTGCATGAAACGCTCCATGAAATCCATTCCAAAAAACTTGATGGCGTAGTTTTTAAAGTGGATTTTGAAAAAGCATATGATAAAGCCAAATGGCCTTTCCTTCAACAAGCTTTGCGTATGAAAGGTTTTGATCGGACCTGGAGAAACCAAATTGATTCTTTTACGCAAAAAGGGAGTGTCGGGATTAAGGTGAATGACGACGTGGGTCATTATTTCCAAACACACAAGGGGCTACGGCAAGGAGACCCTATGTCACCGATCATGTTTAACATAGTGGCTGATATGCTGACTATTTTAATAGGTCGGGCAAAGGATGCAGGACATGTAGGTGGCCTGGTTCCACATCTAGTAGACGGCGGGATATCCATTCTTCAGTGTGCTGATGATACTATCATATTTATGGAGCATGACATGGCGAAAGCAAGGAACATGAAGCTGCTGCTATGCTTATTTGAACAATTGTCTGGGCTTAAAATCAACTCCACAAGAGCGAATTGTTTTGCTTTGGAAGAGCAAATGATGACCGGGACTCGTATCAACAATTGTTCGGATGTGAATTGGGCTCTTTACCATTTACGTATTTAGGTATACCCATTCATCATCGTAAGCTAACTAATATTGAGTGGAAATGTATTGAGGATCGTTTTGAAAAGAAACTGAGCTGTTGGAAAGGAAAGCTCGTGTCATACGGAGGTCGATTAATTCTGATTAATTCAGTCCTTACTAGTATGCCTATGTTTCTCTTATCGTTTTTCTTGGTTCCGGTCGGAGTTAGCAAAATGTTAGATTTCTATCGATCTCGATTCTTTTGGCAAATTGATGAGCTCAAACAGAAGTATAGACTTGCGAAGTGGGATATTATCTGCAGACCTAAGGACCAAGGTGACCTAGGTATTGAAAATCTGGAAATCAAAAACATAGGTCTCCTTAGCAAGTGGCTTTTTAAGTTGTCATCTGAGACGGAGGCCACTTGGGCAAAGATTTTACGCAATAAGTATCTCTTTGCTAAAACCTTGGCTCAGGTGAATGTGAGGCCTTCCGACTCTCCCTTTTGGAAGGGTTTGATGAGAGTTAAACAACTCTTTTTCAACAAGACTAAATTTATTGTTGGGAATGGTACCACGACGAGGTTTTGGGAGGATACGTGGCTTGGGGAGACCCCACTAGCACTTCAATATCCTTCTTTGTATAACATTGTCCAACGTAGAGGTGCCTATGTTGCTACTGTTTTACAATCCGTTCCCCTCAATATCAGTTTTAGGCAGACGCTTGATGGAAATCGTTGGGAGGCCTGGCTGCATCTGGTTCGACGTTTAATGGATGTCCGGTTGTCTCCACAGCCTGATCAGCTACATTGGAAACTTACTAAGAACGGTGTGTTCTCGGTCAAATCAATGTATCAGGATGTCATTAACTCTACTGTCATCCCTACCTCGTTACATGTTGGCAAGTTAAGGTACCCTTACGTATTAAAGTGTTTATGTGGTTTGTGCATAAACAAGTCATTCTGACTAAGGATAACCTTGCAAAACGTAATTAGGTAGGTCCGTCTCGATGTAGCTTTTGTGATCATAATGAAAACATCAAACACCTCTTTCTCGATTGTCCGTTGGCTAAGATTCTGTGACGGTCGGTTCATATTGCGTTTAATATTAGTCAGCCCACCTCTATTAGCATGTTATTTGGAACATGGCTCCATGGGGTGGATTCTGACACTGCAAGACACATTCGGGTTGGCGTTTGTGCACTTTTGTGGGCAATATGGAATTGCAGAAATGACTTAGTCTTTAACCGATCAACAAACATTCACTTTTTGCAGGTTATCTTCAGGGCCACGGCGTTCATCCGTATTTTGTCGCTACTCACTCCGACGGAGGCCAGGGAGCGTTTGGTTACTGCGTCTACCCGATGGGAGATGGTAGCTCGGGATATTTTCAACAGGTTTGGATGGCGGTCATGTAATAGGATAGACATGTAGTGATCCTATTGTTTGCCAGCCGGTTGTGGCTTTGGGCTTTTCTTCTTTACAGATTTTGTTTTAGTTTGTACTATGACTTTTCAACACTTTGCTACTAGACTATCCTTTTAATAATATGAGCCGTATGCATCATTCTGATGCAGAGGCTGGGGCACGTCCCCTTTTCCAAAAAGAAAATGGAAGGGGCCGATTCCAAAGGTAAATCTTCCAAAACCAACCTTGTCCGATTTCATTACTGAGGGATCGTGGAAACTAGTGAAGAGGAAGAAGTTTCGGCGATCGTCGGCGGCGCAGGCGCCGGCGCCGGCGATCGACAGAGCCAGCGTGATCCGTGCCGACCGGATCTCGCGTTTGAATTTTTTGCTAAGCGCTAATGGGCTTCAACTGGAAGGCTGTTGTGAGGGCCTGTCCGCTTTTAGGCCTTTGGGCCAAGGAAATTTGACCAAGGATGGGCCGGGATTAGCAGGGTTACAGACCCAGGCAAAACCGGCTGCCATCGACGTGCAAGCGATCGCATTGGATCGCGTGCCATCTCATGCACGTTCGTTGTCTATCTGCCGATACGTAGATACTAGGGTTCGCCGCCGCGGTCAGGTAGGCTTTCCATCCGTTGTGGTCCGACGTGTGAGGCGGGGGCTTCAGGCTTGCCGCGGTGTTCCTGCGGTAGCCGGCGAGGTCGTCATGCCGCCCAAGGCCCCGCCTCCGGCAAAGCCGCCTGCGAGGGCTGCGCCGGGGGGTCCGGCTGTGATTATGCCGGCCTCGGCTGCGGCTGCGGCGCGTGCGCATGCTGCGACGGCTCCCGCCAGGGCTGCGGCGCCGCCACCGCATGGGGCCGCACCACCTCCGATGCAGCGACCTTGGCCTCGACAAATGGCTGCCGGGCGGGGAGGAGCTGCCAATGGTGCCACCGGCCGCGGGTTGGGTGCGTTCGCGGGGGACAGCCGCAACCCTCCCCGTGGTCAGTGGGACGATGATGGATACGACGCTTACGGTCAGGGTCTTCATCGGGGTTCGTCGTCCACCGGAGGTGGGCGAGGCTACGCTTGGACGGATCATGGTACTGCTGGCCGTGGTTTTCAAGGACCGCCGGGGAATTTTGTTGAGGGCGCGGTTGGCCCGAGCCGCTTCTGGAGCCGCTTCTGTGGTGGTCGTGGTGGCTATCGGCGCCCTCCGCGTAACTTGCCCGGTGCCGCGGGTTCGGATGCTACTGAGATGTCGACTGATGATGCGGGTCTAACTCAGGCGGCGGTGGAGACGGTTAAGGCTCTCGCCGATGTGTCTGTACCGATGATCGTGCAACCGGATGATGCTGAGTCTGACAAAGGTTCGGAAAAGGCCGGAGGTGACAAGCTGTCCAAGTGGGCGGCTAAGAACAAAAAATTAGTCTGTTTCCGGTGCGGGGAGACGGGTCACTTCATGGTTGATTGCTCTGCTGAGTTATGTGATATTTGTCGGAAACCTAAGCATGTGGCGGCTGAGTGTCCGCTTCTTCTCGGCCCCAAACCGACACTTAATATCTATGGGCTCTGTTGCTCTGAGTTGATGTTCTTTGAGTCACCAAGCGTGGCTCCGGTGGCTCCTGTCATTGAAACCTCCTTCGCTGGGGTGGTTAAGGTGGTCAACGGACCGCTCACTGAAGCCCAGATTATTCAGCAGTTGCGGGAGTTGGCTCCGGGGAATTTCAAATGATCTTTGCTGAAACTTTCTGATAAGTCTTACAAAGTGGATTTTCCTTCTAAAGAGGATCAGAAGGGGATTCTCAAGTTTGGTATGAGTCGAGTTACAGGAACTAGCTTTGTGTTGCAGTTTGATGAGTGGAAAAAGAAGGAGCCGCAGGGCACACCACTGACTCAGATCTGGGTTCGTTTTTCGGGGGCACCTTCCGAGCCCTTGGATGATTTCTTTGTCACATGGAGCTTGGGGTCCTTGCTCGGTAAGACGGAACAGGTTGATATGCCCTTCACTCATGCTCACAGTGTGGCTCGCTTGTTGGTTAGCGTGGCTAACATTCAGTTCTTGCCGGATGTGGTCAGAAGGTGTCATGAGGGTATTGCTTACATGTTGAATGTCGAGTATGAGGACCCGGACTTGTTTCAGGATTTTGAGGAGGTGCTTCCTATGGATACTTCTGAGGGGGGAGGCGCTTCTGGGAACCATGGAGATGACGCACATAGTGATGGTGACAGGGGTTCCAGGCCTGCGGATTCGTCTAAGCCAATAGAGTCTGCTCAGGGGAAAACGCCGGTTTCGGCCTTGTCCAACATGCTTCAACTTGGTTCCGTAGGAGCTTTCTCAGCGCCTCCTTATCTTTGGAGTGATCGTGTGGATTTGGATGACCCGTCTGAGCATGTGCCACCGGTGATTTCGGAGGTCTTGAGCGTTGATGGACCGAAAGGAATAGCTGCATAGGAGGTTCACGTTTCTCCTCCTTCATCGCCGTTGCCTCGGCAGGAGATGATGACTCTGCTGGACGGCTCGGCGGAGTTGGCCGGGAGTGCGGTCAGGCCCTTCCCTGCTATGCTGGCGCCTGGGTCGACGGGGCTCAAGGCCAGCGCAGAGGTAACGGCCCCTCCGGAGGCTCAGTTGGCCTCGGATGGGTCTCGCGGGCAGGAGGCTCGCGCACCGTGCTCTCCCTCCATGGCATCTTCTGAGGCGGGTGGTGTCTTTTTGGGATGGTCGGCCGCTGGGGGTGGTCACAGACCGGCTGCTTCACCGGCCATTCCAGCCCCTGTGGCTCGGGCGGCGTCCTCATCATCTCTTCACGCCACCGTGAGTGTGGCTGGGCAGGTGGTTGTCGGCTCGCCGGTCCCCGTTGTGGTGGGTGGGCTGGGTGACGCGACCGCTGCTCCTGCCTCCTCCCCGGTGCATTGCGTGATGCAGGCGGTGCCGCCTCGCTCTTCGCCTGCTCTGGTGACTGCGACCTGGGGCGCCGCTGTGGGGGAATGGGCAGGCGGCCTTTCCCCTTGCAGGGCTTCTCGCGAGGAGGTCATCGCCTTTGGTGGTATCCCGGACCCTGTTTCCCAGGGGCGGCGGATCAGCGGGAGGTTGCAGGAGCAGCCGGACGTCGATGACATACAACTGCGGTGTGCTTTGAGGGCTGCCAAGTTGCATGACGTCGAGATCTCCACTGGTATGTCTGTTATTAAGTCAAATTCCATTTGCATTTCACTGATAATGAAATCATCCATAATGCAAATCAACTAGGAATTTCACTTGGTAATAATGATCTTCAAATTGCCAAATCGGTTAACGACATTCTTGATTTGGAAGCTGAGCGAGCGGTAGATATGATTCGTCACATTGCTGCAGTTAAACCAATAAATGATTCGGAGATTGATGCGCTTGGGGTTAGGTTTCTTGATGGCATGTGTGCCGATCTTGACCCTGCATGTCTAGAGACAGAGGAAGACACCAACCCTGAGCCGTCTCTTCATGTAGATGAGCCTTTAGTGCTAGAAGTTGAGAATGAGGGCGGTGATCTGGTTGATGGTCAAGTGAAGCCTAAGCGGACATGGAAACGAAAGGTTTATCCAGTCTCCGCAGTGCGTAGGAGTGCTAGGATCCGTACTGCCAAAAAATTTCATGATGACTTATGAGAGGCATTTTCTGGAATAGCAGCGGTCTTAGAGACCTGGCTAAAAGGAGGTTTCTAGCGGATGCTTCTCTTGAACATCATTTAGATTTTTTTGCTTTGTCTGAGACAGGAAGAAGCAATTTCACTTCTCAATTTCTTGCCACTTTGTCCGGGGGGTAGATTTTGATTGGCATTGCCTCCCACCTCGAGGAAGATCCGGCGGAGTTTTACTTGGGGTTAAGTGTGAAACGTTGGAGGTCCGGAGCGTAGTTATGGGCGAGTTCGCTGTCAAGTTTCGAGTTAGAACTAAGGCAGATGGGTTTGATTGGGCCTTGGTGGCAGTTTACGGAGCTGCGCAACCAGAACTCAAGCCAGATTTTTTGGCGGATCTGGTGCGCATCTGTGGTAATGAACAGCTACCTCTCATAGTGGGAGGGGATTTCAACATAATCCGAAGAAAAGAGGATAAGAATAATGCCAATTTGGACGGTCGATGGCCGTTTATGTTCAACACTATCATCGAAACTTTGGATCTCAGAGAGATCGAGCTCTCGGGTAGGAAATTCACTTGGGCTAATTCGTTACCAGTTCCGACCTTTGAGAAACTTGACCGTGTGCTAGCTAGTGTCGAGTGGGAACAGAAGTTTCCCTTGGTAACGGTGCAGGCTTTGACTCGAGGTGTCTCGGATCATACACCGTTACTAGTCGACTCCGGAGTTCAAAATTTCGTGGGTAACAAGAACATTTTCTCGTTTGAACTTGCCTGGTTTGAAAGAGAAGGGTTCCTCGAGTTGCTAGCTAGAGAGTGGGCTAAGGACTCGGGAGGTAGGACGCCTATCGACAGATGGCAATCCAAGATTCGTCATCTCCGACGGTTCCTTCGTGGCTGGGCTAAGCACACGCATGGGATTTATAAGGTGGAGAAGGAGCGACTTCTTCTAATTATTCAAAACCTCGAAGCTAAAGCAGAAACCTCTATCTTGGATTCCAATGAGTTGGAAACAAAGATAGACGCAGAGCTGCAGCTTAAAAAGCTTCTCCGTGAGGAGGAATTGAAGTGGCATTGCGAGCCAAGGTTCGCAAAATCGTAGAAGGCGAGGATAACACTCAATTCTTTCACATGATTGCTAATGGGAAGCATCGTAAAAAGAGAATTTTCCAACTAGAACAAGATGAAGGGACGATAGTTAGTCAGGACTATCTCAAAGCTTACATTACCAATTATTATAAGCAGTTTTTTGGTCTCCCGGTAGAGACTTTCGTGTCGTTGGATGAGTCTAGGTTTGAGGTTGTGCCTCAACTTGAGACTACCGAGAACGAGCTCTTGACTGCTCCTTTCTTGGAGAAAGAGGTGTTTGAGGCTATTACTCAAATGGAGAATAATAAGGTTCCAGGACCGGATGGGTTTCCGGCGAAGTTTTACAAGAAGTGTTGGCATTTTATCAAGGGAGATTTGATGCCCATGTTTCAGGAGTTTTTTGAGGGGCAGCTTCAATTGTTTAAGCTAAATTTTGGGACGATAACTCTTCTTCCTAAGAAGACAGAGGCTGTTCGGATTGAGCAGTTCAGATCCATATGTCTGCTAAATGTGAGTTTCAAAATCTTCACCAAGGTGGGGACAAATAGGCTTACACAAATAGCACACTCAGTAGTTCAGCCGTCCCAGACTGCTTTCATGCCGGATAGAAACATCCTGGAAGGGGTTGTTGTCTTGCATGAAACGCTCCATGAAATCCACTCCAAAAAACTTGATGGCGTAGTTTTTAAAGTGGATTTTGAAAAAGCATATGATAAAGTCAAATGGCCTTTCCTTCAACAAGCTTTGCGTATGAAAGGTTTTGATTGGACCTGGAGAAACCAAATTGATTCTTTTACGCAAAAAGGGAGTGTCGGGATTAAGGTGAATGACGACGTGGGTCATTATTTCCAAACACACAAGGGGCTACGGCAAGGAGACCCTATGTCGGGCAAAGGATGCAGGACAGGTAGGTGGCCTGGTTCCACATCTAGTTGACGGCGGGATGTCCATTCTTCAGTATGCTAATGGTACTATCATATGTATGGAGCATGACCTGGCGAAAGCAAGGAACATGAAGCTGCTGTTATGCTTATTTGAACAATTGTCTGGGCTTAAAATCAACTTCCACAAGAGCGAATTGTTTTGCTTTGGAAGAGCCAATGATGACCGGGAGTCGTATCAACAATTGTTCAGATGTGAATTGGGCTCTTTACCGTTTACGTATTTAGGTATACCCATTCATCATCATAAGCTAACTAATATTGAGTGGAAATGTATGCCTATGTTTAATTCTGAGGTCATACGGAGGTCGATTAATTCTGATTAATTCGGTCCTTACTAGTATGCCTATGTTTCTCTTATCCTTTTTCTTGGTTCCGGTCGGAGTTAGGAAAAGGTTAGATTTCTATCGATCTCGATTCTTTTGGCAAATTGAGGAGCTGAAACGAAAGTATGGACTTGCGAAGTGGGATATTATCTGCAGACCTAAGGACCAAGGTGGCCTAGGTATTGAAAATCTGGAAGTCAAAAACATATTTCTCCTTAGCAAGTGGCTTTTTAAGCTGTCACCTGAGATGGAGGCCACTTGGGCACAGATTTTGCGCAATAAGTATCTCTTTGCTAAAACCTTGGCTCAGGTGAATGTGAGGCCTTCCGACTCTCCCTTTTGGAAGGGTTTGATGAGAGTTAAACAACTCTTTTTTAACAAGTCTAAATTTATTGTTGGGAATGGTACCACGACGAGGTTTTGGGAGGATACGTGGCTTGGGGAGACCCCACTATCACTTCAATATCCTTCTTTGTATAACATTGTCCAACGTAGAGAAGCCTATGTTGCTACTGTTTTACAATCCGTTCCCCTCAATATCAGTTTTAGACGGACGCTTGTTGGAAATCGTTGGGAGGCCTGGCTCCATCTTGTTCGACGTTTAATGGATGTCCGGTTGTCTCAACAGCCAGATCAGCTGCATTGGAAACTTACTAAGAACGGTGTGTTCTCGGTCAAATCAATGTATCTGGATGTCATTAACTCTACCGTCATCCCTACCTCATTACATGTTTGGAAAGTTAAGGTACCCTTACGTATCAAAGTGTTTATGTGGTTTGTGCATAAACAAGTCATTTTGACTAAGGATAACCTTGCAAAACGTAATTGGCTGGGCTCGTCTCAATGTAGCTTTTGTGATCATAACGAAAATATCAAACACCTCTTTCTCGATTGTCCGTTGGCTAAGATTCTGTGGCGGTCGGTTCATATTGCGTTTAATATTAATCAGCCCACCTCTATTAGCATGTTATTTGGAACATGGCTCGATGGGGTGGATTCTTACACTGCAAGACACATTCGGGTTGGCGTTTGTGCACTTTTGTGGGCAATATGGAACTGCAGAAATGACTTAGTCTTTAACCGATCAACAACCATTCACTTTTTGCAGGTTATCTTCAGGGCCACGACGTTCATCCGTATGTGGTCGCTACTCACTCCGACGGAGGCCAGAGAGCGTTTGGTTACTGCATCTACCCGATGGGAGATGGTAGCTCGGGATATTTTCAACCGGTTTGGATGGCGGTCATGTAATAGGATAGACATGTAGTGATCCTATTGTTATGCCAGCCGGTTGTGGCTTTGGGCTTTTCTTCTTTAGAGATTTTGTTCACGTTTGTACTATCACATTTCGACACTTTGCTACTCGACTATCCTTTTAATAATAAGAGCCGTATGCATCCTTCTGATGCAGAGGCTGGGGTACATCCCCTTTTCCAAAAAAAACACAAGCCTGGCCAACAGCCTTGGCAGTTTATGTTTTCTTCTTTCATTTTCTTGACAAGAGTTTTCTTTTCTACTCATTATTTTGTTGGAAACTGAGCAACTAGTTTTCACTGAGGGTTAAAGGCCAATACATATACATGTGTGGTAAAGTGCAGGAAAACCCCTTATACAATGAGGATATACAGAAAGCACATCTAACATGTTTCACACATTGTGTTGTCAAGACAGAAAACTTTCTCAAGTAGTTAGTGATCAGAGACGCGATCAGCACATGCAAAGTTTTCAATTGAAAAGCAAAGTGCAATTTCAAGAAAGGCAGGCAAACAACAATAGAAGATCAAGACAAGCCATCCTTGATACAATCTACAAGTGTGCGTGGTAGTCACAGAATGGTACATATAAAAAGAAAATAACTGAACTAGTTTGAGTCAGAACCCCAAAGGAACAACAAAGGAGCACACAGAACATCAATCACAGACCCATCAACTTGAAGAATAACATCAGCCAATTGATCATCCAATAATAATACAGAAAAGAACCGAGGCGACAAATGTGTGCATTACAAAGGAAACTGGGTTCTACTCTAACATCCGTGTCCGTGGGTGTTTTCATCTTCCAGGATTTCTTGTTGTCGCCAATTTACACTGATGAAAACTCCACAGCTCTTCCGGAAAGCGGTTTGCAAGATCATATACATCGCTAACCAAACTATCCCTCAGGAACATATATGATATTGAGTTCGTCAGGCTTTGCTTACAGAGCAAACAGAAAATTAGTTTGAGAGCTGGAGCCTTCCTGTCGGTTTCCTCTTTCGCCATCCCTGGACAAAGATTGTGATGATCAAAATAAGCTCAACTTTTACAGAATTTGGTGAGCTGAGTACTTCCGAGGAAGTGACTTACAAAAAGTGCATAGTAGAAGAGTGTGAGGATGGGAAGAGCAAAAAATCCATACTGAAAAACATTGTACCTGCATATTCAGATGTTCAATAGCAGTATATGTATACATAACTCTGAGATTCTAGTGTCTACAACGATATAGATTCCGCTCTTGAATCAACAACTGCAGGTTGATAGTTCTACTGACTTCATGCTAGTCCAAGACTTACTTGTAAAGATATTTAATTCCATGAAGAGACTGCAGCGTGTGGTCAAAGATCTCCTGAGCTGCAGTTGCTTGTGCGTAGTGCGCAAAAGCTGTCGTGCAGAACTGAATCACACTGCATAATACACAAGCGTGGAAATTCAATTGACAGGACTTCTTAAAGAATAACAAATCCACATTCATGCAGAGGCATTCATCTAATGTAACAAAACATAGGCCCTCACCATATCCTTCAGGGTGTGCACTTCCAAGTGTTGCACTATTACTTGACTAATAACAGAAACTCCTGTCCTAATTCTTTAGATCTGTCACATATCTCCACTACCTTCCTTAATTCTAGTAAAGTTACAGCCTTCAAACATTTCATGGGAACTTACAATTAGTCTTCTAAAAGAAGACCTTGGCAACATACCTGGTGGAGCAGAGTAGGATCAGTCCTACATTAAACAGGAAAGAAGAATTCATCAACACTCCTACCCATCTGAAACAAGTTAAATGGTTGTTAGTAATGCCAAACAAGGACACTACAAAGAAAATAGTGTCATGGAACTACTTCATTGGGTGAATGCTGATGAAAGCTAATTTCAGGCAAAGCATCATTTCCCCAGAAATCACCGTGGTGAGAAGATAGAAGCAGCAGTCCAAAGCAGCGACTAAAGGCTAGATCATGGTTTTCACTCTGAAAGTCAATTCCAAGCGTGTTGATCATTTCTGTGGCTATTCCCTGCTCAACGAGAAAAAGTATGTTCTTATAAGCTACTCCCTCCGTTCCAAAATAGATGACCCAACTTTATACTAACTTAAGTTAAGTTAGTATAAAGTTGGGTCATCTACTTTGGAACGGAGGAAGTATTTTCACTTCACATTTGTCAACTTGTAATCTCCGTGACAACGTATACAGCTTCTATTTATTTTTGCATTAAACACCAAATGATGGTTGCAATAACAATGTCACAGATCTTCACAATGTTCACAATTTTTTTACAATTCAGACACATTCAGAGTCTCACGGATGCACCTTCAAGTACCCAGTCACAATGTCACGTAACCATGTATAATTCAGAGTAGCAAAGTAATCATTCTTCACACCTCATATCACATATTTAAGGGCATTGCAGACAGAGACTCACACACAAATTTAATTTTTGTTTCAAACAAGCAAAGCATGTATAGCTCATCCTTTACCAAAGACAAGGCCACAACACAACTGAAAAGCAGAGTATTTCAAACAGCCCAACTGAAAAGCAGAGGACAATTGCACAGTACATAAATTTAATTTTTGTTTCAAACAAGTGAAGCACTTATAGTTCATTCGGTTCACCGAAGACAAGGCCACAGTACCACAGAAAAGCAGAGCAATTCAACAGCAAAATGACTCCGATAGTGTGTAGAGACCTTGGCGAACCGAAATAAATGTCAGGCTAACATTTGGTGTTACATGTTTTGCAGAAGAAAACAGTAAAAAAAATTGAGAGCATCCTGCTGTCTGTTATTGAGATGGAACAAAGTGGGATTCTTAATAAACATAATCAATCAACACAGATGGAATCGACCAGCTTGTCAGTTTCCTCACTGAGTTCCACATTTTCGATCTTCAGACGGTGCCGCATCCCAGGGAACTTCTTCCCAGCCGCCGCGTACGTCCGTACCAGCGGCTCAAACACCACCGTCCCCAGATCTTTCTGCACCTTCTTTAGCACCTCGACAAAACTCTCAGCGCCGTCCACATCTTTCTTCTTCTCGAAGTAGCCCATCAAGGTCTTGGTCACGTCATGTGGTGGCACCCAAATCCTGCCGCTGCTGTGTCCCTTCTTGATTGCACGGTCGGCGCACCAATGGGCATTCTTCAGATCCCCACCTTGAGATAGTGGTCCATGAAAATCTCCCATGTCTTCGCGTTAAGCCTTCCTCCACGCATCTTGGCACGCTTCTTGAGAGCAATGGCCTTGTCAAGCATACCCTCTGTAACATATGCTTTCATCAGAGCATTTGCAACCCGGATGTCGTATTTAGGACGTTTCAGGTCAAGCTCCTCTGTTCCCTTATCCTCTGCTTCCTTAACATTGTCAAACACCATATTGTGTACGTGATAAGGCTACCGAAGGCTACCGCACCTGCATCTTTGCGTCATGCATATCTTGGTAGTTTGGTTAGGTAGTTAGCTAGAGTTTATCTTCCCTTGTAATCTTATCTCTATCTAACTTATTCTCCAAGATGTAATCTCAACTGTATGCGCTATCAGGGAGGTGCGCCCCTGTCTATAAACACGTACGGCGTCCCCTCGGGTTGAGGTACGACGCTTTCCGCCATCGCACATGGTAATCAGAGAACTTCTCTTCCACGACGTCTAAACCCTAAAGCTCCATCCAGTGCAAGCCATGTCGTCCTCCTCCGGTGCCTCCCAGACTAGTCTCAATGGCCAAGTCACGGAGAGGCTCTCCCGCACCAACTACGTCCTCTGGCGCGCGCAGATCACGCCGCAGCTGAGGGGCGCGGGCGTCTTCGGCTACGTCGACGGCGCTATACCGGAGCCGGCCAGGATCCTCTCCACCAAGGACAAAGATGGGAAGGAATCGACTGCGCCGAACCCTCTCCACGCCATCTGGGTGCGAGAGGACCAGCAGGTGCTCGGGTACCTGCTGAACAACCTCACCAAGGAGGTGCTCGTGCAGGTGACCGCGATCACCACGGCGCGCGAGCTCTGGACGGCACTGTCGGGGATGTTCTCCTCGCAGTCGCTCAGTCGCGTCAACAACATCAGAACCTCTCTGGTGAACGCGCAAAAGGGCAACAAGACCGTCGCCACCTACTTCGCCGAGATGCGCGGCTTCGCCGATGAGCTGGCCGCCGCCGGGAAGCCTCTCCAGGACGATGAACTCGTCTCCTACATCCTTCACGGCCTCGACATGGATTACCAGCCACTCGTCTCCGCCCTCGACGCCAGAACCTCCCTGGTATCCCTCGATGAGCTTTGTTCAATGCTTAGTAACTTTGATCAGAGGGTGGCACAGTACCAGGGATCAGGAGGCTTCAAGTCCTCCGCTAACGTAGCACTGCCTGGGCGCGGTGGCTACCCTCGTCACCGTGGCCCGCCTCGCTCCAAGGGCAAGCAAGGAAGTGGCGGCAGCAACGGAGGACCCAATTCTCGCGGCCGGACCAACTCCACCAACACCCGGGGCCGCCGCGGCGGGTCTTCCAGATCGCGTCCGGACGCGGTGCGCTGCAAGATTTGCGGCAAGCCGGGCCACACGGCAAGAGATTGCTGGTACCGGTTCGATGAGGATGAGGCCTCCTCTGAAGATGAAGAAAAGGTCGCTGCTGCTGCTGACGGCTCATACGGTGTAGATACCAACTGGTATCTTGACAGCGGCGCGACAAACCATCTCACTGGTGAACTAGAGAAGGTCACGCTTAAGGAGAAATATCATGGCAAGGACCAAATTCACACCGCAAGCGGTGCAGGTATGAGGATACGTCACATTGGTCATTCCGTTTTTCGTACCCCACGTAAACAGTTTCATCTTAGGAAAATCTTGCATGTCCCTAGCACCGACAAAAATCTTTTATCTGTCCATCGTATCACCCTTGATAATCATGTTTACATTGAGTTTCACCTCTTCTTTTTCTTGATCAAGGATCAGGTCACGAGGAAAACTCTCTATCAAGGTAGATGCGTTCGGGGTCTCTATCCGTTGATTCCGGAGCTTCGAAGATACAATAAACAAGCTTGTGGTGCTATCAAGCTTTCAGCCACAAGATGGCATGACCGTTTAGGGCATGCATCATTTTCTTTAGTTGATCGTTTACTTAAAAAAAATAAGCTCCCGTTTGTTGGTGAGCGCAATGTTGAAACCATTTGTGACTCTTGTCAGAAAGCAAAAAGTCATCAACTTCCCTATCCTGTGTCTACCAATATCTCTACTCAACCTTTGCAGTTGATTTTTTCTGATGTGTGGGGACCTGCCCCAAGCTCTGTTGGTAGACATACATACTATGTTAGCTTTATCGATGACTATAGCAAGTTTTCTTGGCTTTACCTTGTTAAAAAAAGGTCAGATGTGTTCCAAGTCTTTAAAAATTTCAGGCACTTGTTGAACGCCAATTTGACAGGAAAATTCTTGCTGTCCAATCATACTGGGGAGGAGAATACGAAAAGTTGAACTCCTTCTTCCAAACACTGGAAATTTCCCATCATGTGTCATGTCCTCATGCTCACCAACAAAACGGGTCGGCAGAACGTAAGCATAGGCACATCGTTGAGGTTGGTCTCTCTCTCCTAGCAGGAGCTTCAATGCCCTTAAAATTCTGGGATTAAGCGTTTCTTACTGCCGTTCACATCATCAACATGCTACCCAGTCGAGTTATCAACAATGAAACTCCCATAGAACGACTTCTTCACAGAAAACCAGATTATAAATCTCTTCGTGTCTTTGGATGTGCCTGCTGGCCGAATCTTCGTCCTTACAACAATCGTAGGCTTATGTTCCGCTCCAAACAGTGTGTGTTTCTTGGGTATAGTGCTCAACACAAGGGTGTTAAGTGCTTGGACATCTCTACTGGTCGTGTCTACATCTCTAGAGATGTTGTCTTCGATGAAACAAAGTTTCCTTTTGCGGATCTACATCCTAACGCCGGTGCCTTACTTCGCCAAGAGATTCTTCTTCTTCCACCTCACCTCTCTAATGATCAAGGGGGGCACGATAATAATGGTAATGATCATTTGACTAATCCTCATAACCATTTGCATGAGTTTTCTGATGGTCCAGGAGATTGCAGTGGTAAAGAAAATGAAGAAGACAGTGAAGAAAATGGTGAAAACAGTGCACCGAACTGTCCATATTACATGTGTCACCCTGGAGGGAGCAGATCCACCTCGGGATCTGGCGAGCCAGCAGCGGCAGGCGAATCTGCCTCGGGAACCGGCGCACCATCAGCGGCAGGTGGATCCGCCTCGGGTCCTGGCGCGACAGCATCCGGCGCGCCGACAACAACTGACTCCGCGCGGGCCACGCGGCCAGGTATGGCTGGTGGGAGCGGCTCCACCAGCCCGCGCCAACCAGGAACTGCCACGCGCTCCTCTCCCGTTGGCCCGATCAGCGCGCGATTCGGCAGCCAGCCGGCTGTTTACAAGCGGCGCGACGCAGGGCGATCGACTGGCGTGGGCCCGGCTGCGGCGGACGCAGATCTCTGCCGGCCCGTGACTGCTGGTCGGGTGGGATCCTCTGTGCCAGATTCGTCCTCAACGCCTCAGCCTCAAGCCACAGAAAATCACCCAGCTGCAGAACCTGCCAAAGCTGCTGGTACAGGCGGATCTGCCTCGGATCCGGTGCAGGACGATTCTGCTGGATCTTTTGTGGCACAAAATGACTCCGTCACATTACAGCGCCGCACACGACTGCAGTCAGGGGTAACTAAGCCAGTTAATTATAAGCACATAACAAAATATGGTATGATCTGTTCTACAGGTGAACCAGGTGAGCCCAACACACTAGAAGAGGCCCTTGGTGATGAAAAGTGGAGAAAGGCAATGCATGAGGAATATGTGGCACTACAGAAAAATAAGACGTGGCATTTAGTTCCTCCAAGAAAAGGTAAAAATCTCATTGATTGCAAATGGGTGTTTAGGATTAAAAGAAAGTCTGATGGAACAGTTGATCGCTACAAAGCAAGGCTAGTTGCTAAAGGTTTTAAACAAAGATATGGCATAGATTATGAGGATACCTTCAGTCCAGTTGTAAAAGCTGCAACCATTCGCCTTGTTCTGTCTATTGCTGTTTCCAGGGGATGGAGTCTTCGACAGTTAGACGTTCAGAACGCGTTTCTTCATGGTGTTCTGGAAGAGGAGGTTTACATGAAACAACCTCCTGGGTTTGAAAACAAACATGCACCGTCTCATGTATGCAGGCTTGATAAAGCATTGTATGGACTGAAGCAGGCCCCTAGAGCTTGGTATTCTCGTCTTAGCAAAAAGATGCAAATGCTTGGCTTTGTTCCTTCAAAGTCTGACACTTCATTGTTTATTTACAATAAGTTCAACACATCAATATTTGTTCTCATATATGTTGATGATATTATTGTCACAAGTTCCTCTGATGAAGCAATAATAGGACTATTGAAGGATTAAGTACTAAATTTGCTCTAAAGGATCTTGGGGACCTGCACTATTTCCTAGGGATTGAAGTAAAGAAGCATAAGGATGGACTTCATCTCTCCCAGGAAAAATATGCAAATGATTTGGTAAGAAAGGCTGGATTGCAAGGATGTAAGCCAACCACTACTCCTTTGTCTTGTACAGAAAAACTGTCTCTTACAGAAGGAAATCCCTTGAGCTCAGAAGACAGCACAAGATACAGAAGCCTAGTGGGTGCGCTTCAATATTTAACTCTCACACGGCCTGATATTTCCTTTGCTGTCAACAAGGTGTGTCAATTCCTTCATGCACCAACCACAGCTCATTTGACTGCTGCAAAACGTATAGTAAGATATGTGAAAGATACCATGAGCATTGGCCTTAATTTTAGCAAGTCATCTTCCACTCTTGTTAGTGCATTCTCTGACTCTGATTGGGAAGGATGTTTGGATGATAGACGTTCCACTGGTGGCTTTGCAGTGTTTGTTGGATCTAATCTAATATCTTGGTGTGCCAGAAAACAAGCTACTGTTTCCAGATCCAGCACAGAGGTAGAGTATAAGGCACTGGCTAATGCTACTGCAGAGATCATTTGGGTGCAGTCCATTCTCAAGGAACTTGGTGTGAAAACTGCTCAAGCTCCATGTTTGTGGTGTGAAAATTTGGGTGCGACTTATCTCTCAGCAAATCCAGTCTTTCATGCAAGAACAAAACATATTGAAATAGATTTTCACTTTGTTCGAGAAAGAGTTGCTAATAAACTCTTAGACATCCGGTTCATTCATTCCAAGGACCAAATTGCAGATGGATTTACTAAGGCCTTGCCCATACGAAGCTTTGAGAACTTCAGGTATAATCTCAACTTGATGAAGTTGTGATTAAGGGAGGGTGTCAAACACCATATTGTGTACGTGATAAGGCTACCGAAGGCTACCGCACCTGCATCTTTGCGTCATGCATATCTTGCTAGTTTGGTTAGGTAGTTAGCTAGAGTTTATCTTCCCTTGTAATCTTATCTCTATCTAACTTATTCTCCAAGATGTAATCTCAACTGTATGCGCTATCAGGAAGGTGCGCCCCTGTCTATAAACACGTACGGCGTCCCCTCGGGTTGAGGTATGACGCTTTCCGCCGTCGCACAAACATCAGAATCATCATTAGATGCCTCGGTTGAAGCTTCTTCTTCCAACTTAGAAGTTTCAGTTGTCACAGCATCAGTTGCCTTAGTCTTAGGTGGACGGATGAACCGGCTTCCCACTCTTTGAAACAGGCCTCAAGAAAAAAGCAGATCCTTCAAGTTCGCAAGAACTGAATCATGTTAAGATAGCTCATGTTTGCCTTCCTAGGATTATTCCGCTTGATGACCGCCAAACACGATGAACTTCCACTAAATTCTGTGTTCGCCCATACATTGTAATGAGGAACTGGTAGGCTTCAAGATCATTGCCGGTGTTGCGCTTCTCTAGCTCCTTAAGAGCGGCTTCGCCTTCTCGCACAGTCCAGCATCAACGATATGGAAGCGAGTTCTTGTATGTTGTCCAATCAGAGCAACACGGCCATCCCTTGTCATCTCTTCAATCACCCTCTCGATCCCTGATATGTCCTGATGAGCTGCAAGTGACCTCATCCAAATATTATAAGTATACATCTGGCAATACATCATCTGCCTTCATGTCCTGGATGATGCCGGGGACCTTCCCAGGTTGGTTGACCTTGGTGTATAGTGTCATTGTCATTAAGCTGTTATAGAACATGGCAGTGAAAATAAGGTTGAGCTCGTTCATTTTCTCCTTAAGGGATCAGCCTTCTCAGTCATCAACTCTTTGCAATAACAATTCAGATGAGCACCATATGTGAGATGAGTTTTAGAAGTTTCTGGGAGATCCATAAGTACTTCTCAGCAGTGTTGACACACGAACACGTCACGTGTACCCTCGACGCCGGGGGTGATGCACCGCAGCTCACGTCGAAGGAGACCCGACCGACAGCGCAATACGCAAGACAGTCGGTGGGTGCTTTGCAGACCGAAACCCACAAGACCGGGAGGGACCCCGTCAGGGATTGCGGCGGCTATGGGCTTCCCTAGGTCGATTCGCTCGCCCCTAGAGCCTCGGGATTCGCAGCTCTCAAACACGAAGAACAGCGAAGAACGAGAGAGAAAAACGGTGGAGAGATAAAAAGTAGACAGGAAAAAGTAGTATATTGATTTGTTCGATTGTGTGTTGTTCAATCGGCTATCACCCCCAACATATATAAGAGGCGGCTGGACTTCCCGTACAAGTAAAGGATTCATCTAGGCTTTCGTTACAAGAAAAATTACATCAATTCGCGTCCTAGAGTCCTAGTTCTATTCCAACTCGGATCCAGTCTGAATCTGGCCCAACTTCTGTCTTCCTCCTTGTGCAGGCCGCCGAGACTCCATATGACCTCCGATCAAGATGGCCCAAATATCAAACTTGTGCGCCTCGACGATACGAACAACTCTCATGTTGATCACTTTTTCAAATAAGGCCATCTTGAATACTTTTCGAGGTCATCTTTACCTTCCAGTCGGACTCGGTCTTACGGTAGACTGAATTATCCGAGTCTTGTAGTGAATTTGCAGGCCATATACTATCTCTGATGACGATGACTCCAAAAGCAAAGTTTACCGTCTTGACGATACGCACAACTTCTTTATTGAACACTTCTTCATCCGAGATCATCTTGATAAACTTTCGGGCACATGTTCAGTTTCACTCGGATTTGAGCTCATCCACTCGGATATTAGAGTCTTTCACTCGACTGGACCTTTTCACTCGGATGACTACATTTTCACTCGCAAGACAATCTTTCACTTGGATGATGACCACATTTTCAGTCGGAAGACAATCTCTTACTCGATCGATAAGTTTTCACTCGACCTTTTACTCGATCGGTAGGTTTTCACTCGACCTTTTACTCGATCGGTAGGTTTTCACTCGACCTTTGACTCGATCGGTAGGTTTTCACTCAACCGGTGACTCGATCGGTAGGTTTTCACTCGACCGGTGACTCGATCGGTAGGCTTTCACTCGACCGGTGAGTTTTCACTCGGATGGTAAGCTTTCACTCGACCAAAAACATAGCCTGATCTTGATTCGCCTCTCCAGGTTACATACGACCTCGGATTGAGACGAATTTTATATGAAAATCGATCGGCTCGACGAGACGAAACTTTTTCGTGTTGGAGGTTTTTCGATTCAAAGACTTCTTAAGGGCCTAATTGCTCGCGTGACCCATCAGACATGGCGTCTGATACTTTGCGCCAGATTTCCACTCAGCTTCGGCCTGCAGTGTATTGCCTCTAACTTTTGCATATGAACTCGGATTGAGATGATTTATATATCAAAATTGATTGTCTCGTTGAGACGAAGACAATTCCTTTAGAATACTCCTTCATCCGAGGTCGTCTTGAAGGCATGATCGGCCAAAAATCACTCGGAACATTGAATTATGCCACTCGGAGTATAGTTTCGGTCCGTAAGATAAGGTCGAATGAATATAACCGAAAGATCAAAGTTGTTCCACTCGGTGACGTGAATCTTTTCATGCTGAATGCCCATTCACTCGAGACCATCTTCATTGCAATCTGTATCTTGCCAAAAACAGGTGTCAACACATGCCCCCCTGTTTTCTGGCAGAGCTTGCGTGCCAGAAAATACCTTGCCTAGGGTAATTTTTAAGCACGATGTCAACACTCCATCGGCTGTGCCTGTTGAGTATGATTATTTTAATCATCCATATGCTCATGTTTGTTGCTTCTTCGGTAGAGCCTCTTGGATAATATTTGTCTGAAAACAACAATTGGATGTCACAAAGACTTCCACATAAGTTTCTTATGTCAATCCGGACCTTGCATTTGTCCAGGCATTCCCTGGGAATATTAGAACCCTTCAATGAAGACAGTTGCCCAACGATTATGACCATGCACCTCAAAGGAATACTATCAACTGTTCGGCGACTCAACTCGTTATCAAAGTACACCATCAAGCCTCCGCCGAACAACGTCTGTCTCCTGACTTGAATCCTGCAAATAAGGGAAACTTTCTCCAGCCAGCTATATGACTCGTATTAGATCCATCAGTGGCCGACTCCACCGTGGAGTCAGCCGCAACTTGTGAGGTCAATGTTTGAGTGATTCGTCGATGCATATAAAGATAACATTTGTTGGACGGTTGGCAACGAATCATTGTGAACCTTGATGCACGCACCCCTGTAGCCAAAAAGTCCTCTAGCCTGAATAGCACATCATATTCGGCTTGATTATTAGCATGTAAGCTCTAGTCGTCATGAAGTCTTCAAATCAAGCCCGTGAAGAAATACGTGAGTAACGCCGATTTTGGGTGCTGCTTAACTAAATCCTGAAAATAATCTCCACGGCACTTTGATTTGGCGTCCAGTGAGCGCCGACTGATAAATGGGATGTCACGCTCCTTTCTTTCGGTCTCCTAAGTCAACATTTCCTTGCTCCCCGAGTGAACAGAGCTTCATTCATCTCGGTGACACACTTTCTCTAGATCCCGCGATAAACCAACAATATGAGTCGACAACTTTTGCTGCACTAGATCCTCGATTAGTGGCCGAATAATTAGTCGTCCTTCCAGTGTTTGGCAAAACTAAGAATTGGCTTTGGGAATATGAGATACACCACAATGAGCACAATTATTCAGATGCCAACTTTGTCAACATAATATACTCTTAGGGCGATATGCAAATATCGGCCATGTGTCCTTATTTCGAAGGACATGGTGAACCCGTCCACCAAAGTGTGAATAGCCGAAATAATTCAGATGCTTCAGCTGGGATTAAGCTCGGGATGCTGGCTTTGATGGAGCGGTTGAAGAATATGGACGATGTGTCATTTGGAGTCTGCTATATTGAGATGAAAACAATCGACTCGCCTACGGCTTCACGCTTGTCCTCCTTTACTCCTGCGGCCAAGCAACAGAGATGTGATTCCGCTCTTGACTTGAAGATTTCTCTTGGGAACCCAAGCCATATTCCTCTTCTCCAGCTCCTTGACCCTGAGCCTCTTAAGTTTTCTTTCTTCCCAATGTGATAACCCGAGTGAGCATCCCGGCTGTGATTTTGTTTTATGCACTAGCAAATTCTTCCTTGCTTTGGGCATCTCTGGCTTGGCCTGTCCAAACTTGGCGATTGGATCCTTGAAAGTAACCTGCTTCTCTTTCTTGTCCTTAGTAGCCAACATAGACTCGGCTGGCTTTTTGTCATCTGGAACTGGATCTGAAATAGCACACTTGCGGCCATCCTTTTTCACTCGGTACACTTGCTTGACCGCATCCATCTTCTTTGTCGAGCTCCGGACCGATTCTTTTTGGTTGAGTCGGTCTATAACATGTTGTTGTTGAACAAACGACGACCCTCTCGGAGCTACATAATTTTGCTGAGGTGGTTTAGAATATGATGGACAGTGTGTCCTTGATTTATACTTGTTCCATGATTGATATGAATAATAGTCAACATGGGGAGGAATCCATGACATTGGTATTGGTGACCCAAAAGGAGGATATGGAGTCTGCTTGCTCAACTTCTTCCTTCGCCCATCCCTGTGTTCAGATTTATGCCTTGGGGGTGACTTCGATGCTTCTATTTCACTCGGCCGACAAGCACTCTTTGCCTCGCTTATCTTCTGATATTTTTCTAATAACTGCGCGAAAGTGACTTTCGGCTTTTTACCTTCGTGCTTACCATGGCCTTTGCTTTCTTTGCTAGTGCATGCATCGGTCTTTGAATTCTCTTGTTGCCCCCCAGTGCTAGATGTCACCATTGTAACTTTGATGGAATTTTCGTCTTCAAGATTGTTCTTGATGCACTTTTTAACAATATCCTTGCTCGAAGACTTGATTCCGTCATCATTGGTGTGTACTTGTCCACCTTTATATGAATCGGCTCGAGATAGCCGAGTCAACATTTGATTGCCGTCAAAACCAATCTGATCCGACTGGCCAAATGATCGTGCCTCAACAAACTCCGATCGTCCTATGTTGTCCGATTGCTCGACTTGATGGATCATGTTGCAATCTTTGACATTTTTCTCGAATAAACATTGCATTCGCTCTTGTCTTGACGATTCGACATCATGATCAATTATAATAATAGGATTAGTCAGCGATGTACCGATGATGTGATCAACTATGCCTGCACTGGACGTACACTCTTGGTCCATTAAACGATATTGTGATATCGGCTCTGAAACAAAACAACTGATTGGTGCCAGCTTAGTGCCATCTGACTCGGCTATGCATTGATTTTCGTCGTCCTTTCCCGATGCTTTTGAATCGGCTATCCTGGAGAACTTTAAACCTGGCTTTATATTCCTACAACCAAAATAATTACAGAATATATGTCTCATCTGAGACCAAATGTTAGCCAGGCATGAAACAAACAAAGTTGTCCATATGAATATAAAGTTCAGTCGACATGACAGGAACAACTTTGGTTGCGATAAGTTGTCACTATTAGCCTCTTTGAATAATGCCATGTGTTGATCAGCATGATTAGTGACAAGATCACTCCTAACAAATAGATTACTCATTTCAAATGGTCTTTCAAAATTAATTAGAATCTTACTAACAGGTGCATCAACAATATGATTTTGACCGAATCGAAAATTGAGTAAACTATCTGCTAGGTGTACCTTTGTGAAGACGTTGGAAGAAGAAAATGGTTGCACCACTGGAACAATACATCGTTCCACTTCTGAATAATTCTCCAATGCCTCTTCCTCTTTTTCTGGATCTCGTGCCTCATCACTCGGATTGCCCGAGTATATTTCAGTCGGATTGCCCGAGTGGATTTCACTCGGACGCTCTTTGTCAGTTGAACTTTGCTCGGCCGCATTTTCTTGGTCTTGATGTTCATCGTTAACTGAACTGTGTTCAACCATATTACTTTGTTCTTGATGATCATCAATATCTTTAGCACGAAACTCACAGGGTAGCATGTAAGCTCCCTTACATCCAGAAAATTCTAACAAGGCCAATTTATTGCGTTTACCATCCCTTTGCTCGAAACTTGCATCTTCCGTTTTGGTACACGCAACAATAATTGGCTTGATGCACTCGACTTTAGCTGGCGATGCACTCGTCTGGAACGATGCACTCGACTGGCATGATGTACTCAGATGGGTCGATGCACTCGGCTGGTATGATGTACTCGGTATGGACTCTATGCACTCGGTTGTAACCGTCTCTTTGCTCAATCTGGTTTCAACTGAATCCACCATCGTCTTTTCTTTAAAGGAATCGTTCGACTCGGCTGTAGATGACTTATTCGAATGAACCATATTAGCCGAGTGAACCCTTTCTTGCTGATTTGTTTGCAAACCTTCTTGCTTCAATATCGCAGAAGGGCCAACATAGTTGCTGGATGGAGGAAGGCAGTTGACGTATTCTTGCAAATATTCCTCTCCACGGCTCTTCTTGAGGGCTTCGTAAGCCTGTCGATATTCTGCCGGTAGTTCCTCAAGAGTTGGCGTAGTAAAGCCATTGACTCTATTCCCTGTGAGAGTTGGCTTGACCCCATCCATTAGGCGACATATTTTCTTTAGACTCAGCCCTACTTGGATCAGCTTGCCCCCCAATACTTTTAGGATCTTTCGGCAATGAATTGATGTTGCCGAAACTTTGCAATTGTATAGGGGGTGTATAACATGCTGCAATGATAGGTGAAGATGTGTGCACTGTTGTTGAATATTTTCTCACGCCAATTTGATCAATCGGCAACACTTCGTCTTCTTTTAAAACCCTAGCTTTTATTGCCTCATAATCAGGAACCAAACCTTTATCATGTTGCTCAAGGCAAAGAGCGGTAATCTTCTTATTTTGCGCTAAGCTCTTTAACGCAGCCAAAGTCACCTCATCTCCTGCAATATTAGACACATATACTCCTGTAGAATCTCCATTCACTCGGCCATAAAAGTGAGCCGAGTCATGAATACTTTTAGTTGCATATGATGCTGAACAATTAATATCATGAGGTGTATCATATGATGACTGAGGATAACCGGCCAAATAGCTAATGGAAGCATGGCCGATTGCCTCATTCATCGGCATGTTTGGGGATAAACCCGCATATTGCGAATTGACTGCCGATGGAAAAAACTGCGAGACGCCCTCCTGCACATGAGGTGTCATATATTGATCACTCGAACAAATCGTGTTATTCATCGGCATATTGAAAGGTGTTGCCGATGCACGAAGGTTCAGATTCATAAGTTGCATGTCGCGGTTCTGTAAATTCGAAGTTTCTCCAATGGAATAACTAGTCGGCCTTTGCTCGTTAGGGCTAGCCGACATGACATGTCCATTGAAAGATCTAGCAACATCAACATAATGGCTATTTGCATCTCGTAAGGAGATTGATGATACATGTTACCGTTGTAGATTGCAGCTGCTTGATGGCGCTCTCCTCGTAGCAAGAACAGCTGAAACTGTTCAAAGCTTCGTCCCCAGCCGAGTCGCCAAAAGTGTGTTGACACACGAACACGTCACGTGTACCCTCGGCGCGGGGTGATGCACGCAGCTCACGTCGAAGGAGACCCGACCGACAAGGCGATCGCAAGGCAGTCGGCGGGTGCTTTGCAGACCGAACCCCACAGCACCGGGAGGGACCCCGTCAGGATTGCGCGGCTATGGGCTGCCCTAGGTTGATTCGCTCGCCCCTAGAGCCTCGGGATTCGCAGCTCTCAAACACGAAGAACAGCGAAGAACGAGAGAGAAAAACGGTGGAGAGATAAAAAGTAGACAGGAAAAAGTAGTATATTGATTTGTTCGATTGTGTGTTGTTCAATCGGCCATCACCCCCAACATATATAAGAGGCGGCTGGACTTCCCGTACAAGTAAAGGACTCATCTAGGCTTTCCTTACAAGAAAAATTACATCAATTCGTGTCCTAGAGTCCTAGTTCTATTCCAACTCGGATCCAGTCTGAATCTGGCCCAACTTCTGTCTTCCTCCTTGTGCAGGCCGCCGAGCCTCCATATGACCTCCGATCTAGATGGCCCAAATATCAAACTTGTGCGCCTCGACGATACGAACAACTCTCATGTTGATCACTTTTTCAAATAAGGCCATCTTGAATACTTTTCGAGGTCATCTTTACCTTCCAGTCGGACTCGGTCTTACGGTAGACTGAATTATCCGAGTCTTGTAGTGAATTTGCAGGCCATATACTATCTCTGATGACGATGACTCCAAAAGCAAAGTTTACCGTCTTGACGATACGCACAACTTCTTTATTGAACACTTCTTCATCCGAGATCATCTTGATAAACTTTCGGGCACATGTTCAGTTTCACTCGGATTTGAGCTCATCCACTCGGATATTAGAGTCTTTCACTCGACTGGACCTTTTCACTCGGATGACTACATTTTCACTCGGAAGACAATCTTTCACTTGGATGATGACCACATTTTCAGTCGGAAGACAATCTCTTACTCGATCGATAAGTTTTCACTCGACCTTTTACTCGATCGGTAGGTTTTCACTCGACCTTTTACTCGATCGGTAGGTTTTCACTCAACCTTTGACTCGATCGGTAGGTTTTCACTCAACAGGTGACTCGATCGGTAGGTTTTCACTCGACCGGTGACTCGATCGGTAGGCTTTCACTCGACCGGTGAGTTTTCACTCGGATGGTAAGCTTTCACTCGACCAAAAACATAGCCTGATCTTGATTCGCCTCTCCAGGTTACATACGACCTCGGATTGAGACGAATTTTATATGAAAATCGATCGGCTCGACGAGACGAAACTTTTTTATGTTGAAGGTTTTTCGATTCAAGGACTTCTTAAGGGCCTAATTGCTCGCGCGACCCATCAGACATGGCGTCTGATACTTTGCGCCCGATTTCCACTCAGCTTCGGCCTGCAGTGTATGGCCTCTAACTTTTGCATATGAACTCGGATTGAGATGATTTATATATCAAAATTGATTGTCTCAACGAGACGAAGACAATTCCTGTAGAATACTCCTTCATCCGAGGTCGTCTTGAAGGCATGATCGGCCAAAAATCACTCGGAACATTGAATTATGCCACTCGGAGTATAGTTTCGGTCCGTAAGATAAGGTCGAATGAATATAACCGAAACATCAAAGTTGTTCCACTCGGTGACGTGAATCTTTTCATGCTGAATGCCCATTCACTCGAGACCATCTTCATTGCAATCTGTATCTTGCCAAAAACAGGTGTCAACAAGCAGCAGCAGAGATGCCTCTTGATTTGGCAACAAGATCCAGACGGATTGCTTGGTCACCGACTGTAGAATGCATGCCTCTTCTTGTCATAACTTCAGTAAGCTGCAGAAATAACAAATAGAACGGGTAAAGAACCACCACAAGCAGATATAAGAAACATTGAAAAATCATGTACTATTATCCATCTGGGATATCCAATGTGCATTTGGCACATCATCATAATAAAATCGAAGAATAAATCTCAACTAGAAATAACTGTTTCTACCAAATTATTCACAAGAACTGGAGCGGTGAAAAGAAAAAAATATATGAATTTGTCCCAAGAACTCAACTGGTTATTTACCCCACGGTATACTTGTGATAGGCATGTGGGCAACTAAAGATTGTGCATAGCTTCGCTCGACAACATGAGAAACACCATTACTCCTCATGAGATCCACACCTTTCAGTGGCATCACGCTTACCGTGCTGCTGTAACCAACGTTTTGAACATTCCCCACTCCGCCTCTTTATATATCTCCTAACCATATGCACGTCTTCTCTTGGGTTCTTCCGGTTGCCATTAGTTATGAGTGTACACTAATACTGAACTTCGTATGTGTTTTCTTGCTGGTGAGTTGAGATTTTAGAAAGAACTGAAAGAGAGTTTGGACAATCTGGTTGACTGCTGGTGGATCCACAGAGAAAGCAGGAAATTCAGAAAGGAAATGTTCCACTGCAAATTCAGGTTCTGTTCCATGGAGAAGTGCTCGATTTGTCTGATTTGAAGTGCCTATACATAATTGCGGTTTATCAGTTAGAGTCTGTCCCATCAAGAAGCACTCGGTGTGTGCATCGAGATTCATTTTTCCCTTGTTCAGAATGATTAAAGAGTGTGAGTGATACCCTTTCCTTCCTCAAAATTATGATCATAATATAAAAACAAAGTTACCCGGCCATCAGTAAAATGTTCATAATATCAGTTGGACACCATCCATGAATGCAATCACCCGGGGTTTCTAAATCGTTTCCCAATCTGAAGTGGTTGTTTGGATATCAATAATTATGCATGAGATTATAGAAAACCAGTTTGTGCAGGGTTTTTAGGGAAACCAGTTTTGGTGAGTTTTTCTGTTACAGCAAGTATATACTATTCCTTGTTTGGTTGGCAAAAGACAAGATCATCTCTAGCAGACCCCTTACATCGCGCCGCCGAACTGCCAAATACTCTCGGTCATCAACTCTTTTGCAATAACAATTCAGAAGAGCGCCAAATGTGAGATGAGTTTTAGAAGTTTCTGGGAGGTCCATGAAGTACTTCTCAACAGCAGCGATGCCTCTTGATTTGACAACAAGATCCAGACGGATTGTCCCTAGAATACTCATGCCTTGTACAATGCAAGGTGCTTAGGAGAGGTGCTTGGAGAAATAAAGCAGGCTTTCCTTAAGCACCGCTGCTTATTTGTACAGGACTGACGCTTAACTAGGCGTCTCTCCAGTACAAATAGGCACCGGTGCTTCAGAAAAACCAGTTTATTTCTCTAAGCACCTTCCTAAGCACCTAGCATTGTACAAGGCCTCACAAGCATGTGTATCATATATTTATAGAAGAAGAGGCCAAGATGGCCGATACAACGCGTTTCAGCACAATGCTACACCAAGAGGTTAACACCACATCCACCACCACAACACACTACCTTCCTTGCCCAAGCTCAAGCCATAAATGGCGAAGAGGGAGTGCATAGAGCAAACACGTTGTGTCATATCCGTATCCAACACCTCAGAGCACGACCTCCAAATAAAACTAGATAAACGCACCCTCCACTCTTAGGGCGTGTTTGGTTGCCTGCATGAGGCCCAACCAGGCCCGCGCGGGAAGAATCCGGCCTATTTGGTTGACTATATACACTGTTGGGCCTGCATCGCACGCTTCTTAAAGTGGCTCGCTAGAAACGCTCAGATCGGCAGATTCTCGCGAGCCACGCCGAGGCGAGCGCAACCAAGTGGGCCCTCGCACGAGTGGAGACGGGAGGGATGCGAGGTGATTATGTGAGGTCTTCTTCAACCTCCAGTAAGCTTCTCTCTAATCTCTTCTCTTCCTTGTCCCTCTGATCTACACAATGGTGCTTCGATTCGAGGTAAGCTCTACACGAAAAAGATGCAGCTCGATGCTACGGTTCCATTCAGGCGATCGGTTCGTAGTTTCATTAGCTGGAAGTTCTTTATTTCGTGTTCCTGTTTGGAGCTATTCTGGACGAATTTTGTCAGATTCGTCGCACACGGTCGGTCGCTTGAAATTTCCTTTGGCCAGTAGCCTAATCTCGCAGTTCCGCACAACATTCATGTTGTATGTTTTTGGTTTCGACGATCGTAGCTTCGTCTCTCTTTGAACAGCAGTCTACTACACTAACGCCGCCATGTCGATCTCCTCTGTCCTCTGCTCAGAGCCCTCCTATTCGTCCCTCTTGAGCTGAAGCCCTTCTCTTTACCTCCTTGCCCACATCCTACTACACTAGAGTCGTTTCCGGCGTCGGTCATCTCGGCCTACTCTCTGTTGTCCTCCTACTGCACTGACGCTGCAATGGCGCGCACGCTGCAGTTCACCGCGCCGCCCACGGGGTCGATCATCTTGGCCTCCTCTCTCTTGCCCTACTACACTGGTGCCGTTTCCAGCGTCAATCATCTAGGCCTCCTCTCTCGTCCAATGCTCTGACGATACCATGGCGCGAGCACTGCATTCTCCTCCTCTGTGGTTTGTCTTTGCAACAGCACCGCAACTAGTTCGCCGACGGTGTCGCTCGCCGTGCCACCGACGGGGTCGCTCGCCCATGACTCCATGCTCGTCATGTCGGACACAACGCCACAACCACTATCCACCGCCGTCGCCATGGTCCGGCGCACACTACTGTTCTTCTCCCCCTTCCTCTGCTAGTTCTTAACCCTGTGTGCTAAGTGCAAGTGCTAGCTCTTAATCATACCCCATGCGGGCAACCAAACAGAGTGTAGTTATATGCGCCGAGACAATGCAGGCAGCCAAACAACATGCCAAAGTTGACCCCCTAATGCAGGAAGTCCATATGGAGGCAACCAAACAACTTGTAGATGTCGCATCTAAGGTTGTTTTTCTAGAGCCAGGCTGGGTTGAGATGTGTATGCAATGCAGCCACTGTTCACTACTGCAACCAAACACACCCTTAGCGCCTAGGAGATCTACATGTGGACAACGGGAGCTAGCCTAACTCGAGGAAGACATCTCAAATGAGGCATTGAAGATGGAGTATATTGCGCACTGGATGCCCATGCCCACGGAAACAACCAACACGTGAAAACCCAGCGCCCCAAGCCTTGCCGCCAAGGTAATTAAGCGAGGCAACCCACACCAGCTACTCCTCGAGAAGAGATCCCAAGCACCCACGCAACGCCTCCAAGGACGAGGTCATGCCACCGCCGCTGCCTGGCCCAGCGAATTGGGCCTAGGATTTCCCCCGATGCTCGATTAGGGGATAGACATGGCCATGAAAACACCTCCAGGGAAGAGACGGCTACCACAGGCGACGTCGTTGCCTGCAGCCAAAGCCGCACACAGATTTCTCGAGGCCCTGTCCATCAAGTCTCCGAAGCATAGCAAATTGGAAGGTGGGGCCAAAGTTGTCACCTTGGGTAGGGCTGGAAAAAAAGCTCGAAGCTCGCGAGCTAAACGAGTAGCTCGTGACTCGCCTCGAATCGACTCGAACTCGAAGAATAACGAGTCGAGCCGAGCTTTAATTTAAGATCGTTTATAGACCAAGTTAAATGAGCCAATCTCACGAGTACTCGTGTAACTCGTTAGGCTCGGTACAAAAGATCAGCCACTCCCAATACAAAAAAAGATCAGCCACTCAGCACACTATGTCCCAGGCGCACAACACAAGGCCTAGCCGTTGAAGGCCCAACCTCCTAGAAGACTCATGCGTTACAAGGAAATTACTATTGTTTAGTGATATATATGTTTAATATATACATAATCATTTTATAATATACGAGGGTTTTATGTTCATATCTTTAACGAGCTTAACAAGCTAAACGAGCCAGCTCGCGAGTTATACGAGTCGAGCCAATCTTGGATTTGAGCTCGTTATAATAACGAGTCGAGTCGAGCTAGCTCGTTAACGAAACAAGCTCTAGTGAGTCGAGCCGAGCTAGCTCGACTCGGCTCGAATCCCAGCCCTAACATTGGGCCATCACCAGCGAGAGAGAAGTCGCATGCCACCGCCATCGAGCCACAGATCGGACAACTATCACCGCATGCCGCCAGATCTCGCACCATCACACCACCTTGCCGCACAGTTTTTCGGAGCCGCCGCCCCAGCTTCCACTGTGAGGACCTCCCGGAGCCGCCTATGCTGAGCTGCCACCGCCACCAAGTCAACATGCACCTACCATCCACGGGCCCAATCACCACTCACACAACCCAAACCACTCACCGCCACCAGCACTAGTAAAACAACTACTTTACGTGAGATACATTGGTCCGGATTTGTAAACGCACTGGCACTAATGTGACCATTAGTGCCGGTTCCAATGGCTAGGCGGGCGGGCATCATTAGTCCCGGTTCGTGTTGACCCTCTAGTACCGGTTCGTGCCACGAACCGGGACTAAAGAGGTGGTGGCAGGCCGGTGTCAGGCTGGGGCCCCACCAGTCCTTTTAGTCCTGATTCGTGGCACGAACCGGTACTAGAAGCTCACCTTTAGTCCCAGTTTCTGTCATGAATTGGGATTAAAGATTTTCCTATATAAACCCTTCGTCCAACTCGTGATCGAGCTCCCTATTCTTCCCCTTTCCTCTCCTCTCTGTTCTTCCCCAAAACTCGAGCTCATCCTTCATTTTGCCCAAAGCTTATCAAGATTTGAAGGCCCCCCATCCATCCAGGTGATCACAAAGGTTAACAACTTTGTCATTTTATCTCTCATTGCTAGATTAGCTCTTGCAATGCTCTATAAGTATAGTGATTTGTGGGTTTTACTTTGGGAGTAATTATATGTGGTATTTTATTTGATTTATATGCAATTTGAGCTCAAATTAACTCTTAGTTTGCATATGTAGGTGTGGTTTACTTAGTGCCTTCCCATCCCCATCCTAACCACCGTCGATCGCCTGCATTGTCCCATCACCGGCACCACCTTGGTGAGCCTCTTGTTCTTATTTATTTTATAAAAAATCATGTTTGTGTGATTTAGATATATAGTTACTTGTAAATTTTCTTACCCGTACGTTGTTTGTTATACATAGTTGCATGGTTTTGATAACCGTCCCCTTCGGCCCTCGTCCGGTTTACGATTCGGATGTGGTATATATTCTCTTTTATAAATATTTGTTGCATTTCGTGTTTATGACAATTATGCCGACCAACGTGACATAGATGTTTTTATCTAGGAGGTATATGAACCGGAAATTCCAACCGACCCTCTTGTCGAGAGGTTAAATTTAGTTGAACAAGTAGACGAGTATTTGAAAAGGAGAGGCCGAAGTTGCAGCACATGTTAGATAGTTTGTATGTTGTTTTATGAGAATAAGTGTGTATGAACTTTATGTACGAACTTCTATTAATTTGGTCTTTTCAGTGTTGTGTAATGAAGATGAGCTGGCAATGGATATACGATGACCGATGCTCTCCCCGGTTCATTAAAGGCGTGCATACTTTACTGCTTGCGGCTAAGGCAAATAATGGAAGAAGAAGAGGATGACGACAGCTATCCTGGCCATGTGTTCCTTGAATACAATGGTACAACAATGGGGGAAGAAGCTGAGCCGGCAATGCGGGAAGAAGCTGAAGAAGAGGCATCAGATGAGCCTGCTGATGATCTTGGTCGGGCCATTGCCAATGCAAAGAGAAACTGCACAAGTGAAAAGGAGAGGCCGAAGTTGCAGTGCATGTTAGAGGATCACAAGAAGTTGTTGTACCCACATTACGAAGATGACAAGAAAAAGCTAGGCACCATACTGGAATTGCTGCAATGGAAGGCAGAGAATGGTGTATGTGACAAGGGATTTGAAAAGTTGCTGATAGTGTTAAACAAGATACTTCCAAAGGACAACGAATTACCCGACAGTACGTACGAAGCAAAGAAGGTTGTCTGTCCTCTAGGATTAGAGTTGCAGAAGATACATGCATGCCATAATGACTTCATCCTCTACCGCGGTGAGTACGAGGATTTGAATGCATGCCCGGTATGCGGTGCATTGCTCTATAAGATCTGCCACGATGACCCTGGTGATGTTGAGGGAGAGCGCCCCAGGAAGAAGATTCCTACCAAGGTGATGTGGTATGCTCCTATAATACCACGGTTGAAATGTTTGTTCCAACACAAAGAGCATGCCGAGTTGATGCGATGACACAGAGAAGACCGTAAGAAAGACAGGAAGTATAGAGTACCGGCTGACGGGTCGCAGTGGAGAAAAATCGAGAGAAAGTGGCGGGACTTTGTAGATGACGCAAGGAACATATGGTTTGGTCTAAGTGCACATGGCATTAATCCTTTTGGGGAGCAGACCAGCAATCATAGCACCTGGCCTGTGACTCTATGTATGTATAACATTCCTCCTTGGTTGTGCATGAAGTGGAAGTTCATTTTGATGGCAGTGCTCATCCATGGCCCTAAGCAACCCGGCAACGACATTCATGTGTACCTAAGGCCATTAGTTGAAGAACTCTTACAACTGTGGAATGAAAAAGGTGTACATGCATGGGATGAGCACGGACAAGAGGAGTTTGGCCTACATGCGTTGTTGTTTGTGACCATTAATTAATGGCCTGCTCTCAGTAACCTTTCAGGACAGACAAACAACGGATACGGTGCAGGCACACACTGTTTAGATGGTACCGACAATATATATTTGGATAAATGTAAGAAGAATGTGTACCTGGGACATCGTCGATTTCTACTGAGTACGCATCCCGTAAGAAAGAAAGGCAAGCATTTCAAAGGTGAGGCAGATCACTGGAAGAAGCCTCGCCACCGTACTACTGATGATGTACTTGATATGGTCAAGGATTTAAAAGTAATCTTTGGAAAGGGTCCTGGCGGACAATCTGTTCCGAATGACGCTGACGGACGCGCACCCATGTGGAAGAAGAAATCTATATTTTGGGACCTACCCTATTGGAAAGACCTCGAGGTCCGCTCTGCAATCGATCGTGATGCACTTGACGTGGACTCTTTGTGTGAACCTTCTAGGCTTCTTGGGCGTGTATGGGAAGACAAACGATACACTGGAGGCACGGGAGGACCAGTAACGTATGCACGGAAAAGACGGCATACATCTGGGCCGTGCCAGCTATGCTCTTACCAAAGAAGAGAAGGAAATCTTCTTTGATTGTTTGCTCAGTATGAAGGTCCCGTCTAGCTTATCGTCGAATATAAAGGGAATAATAAATATGGGATAGAAAAAGTTCCAGAACCTAAAGTCTCATGACTGCCACGTGATTATGACGCAACTGCTTCCAGTTGCATTGAGGGGGCTTCTACCGAAAAACATTCGATTAGCCATTGTGAAGCTATGTGCATTCCTCAATGCAATCTCTCATAAGGCAATCGATCCATAAATCATACCAAGGTTAGAGAATGATTTGGTGCAATGTTTTTTCAGTTTCGAGTTGATGTTCCCACCATCCTTGTTCAGTATCATGACGCACGTCACTAGTAGAAAAAGGGTCTAATGTGCAGCTCATTATTCCTGGTTTGAAATTGAGCCAGCACTAATGCGACCATTAGTGCCGGTTCCAACGGCTAGGCGGGCCGCTCTCATTAGTACCGGTTCGTGGCGAACCTTTAGCTCCGGTTCGTGCCACGACCGGTACTAAAGAGCGTGGTGGCAGGATGTTGTCAGACTGGGGCCCGTCCAGCACCTTTAATACCGGTTCGTGGCACGAACCGGTACTACAGGTCATCCTACATATAAACCCTTCGTCCAGCTTGCTCTGTTCTTCCCCCTTTCGCCTCTCCTCATCTCTGTTCGTCCTCTCTTCCCCTCGAGCTCATCACACATTTTGCCCAAATTTTGTCAAGATTTGAAGGCCCCCATCCATTCAAGTGATCACAAAGGTTAGCTACTTTGTCCTTTCATCTCTCATTGCTAGATTAGCTCTTGCAATGCTTTATATAGTGATTAATTTGTGGGTTTTAGTAATTTGGGTGGAATTATATGTGGTAGTTTATTTGATTTATATGCAATTTGAGCTTAAAATAACTCTTAGTTTGCATATGTTGGTGTGGTTTACTTAGTGCCTTCCCGTCTCCATCGTAACCACCGTCGATCGTCCGCACCGAACCATCACCGGCACCACCTTGTGGTGAGCCTCTTGTTCTTATCTTTTTTATATAAAAAAAATCATGTTTGTGTGATTTAGATATATAGTTACTTGTATAGTTATCTTACCCGTACGTTGTTTGTTATAAATAGTGCCCTGGTTTTGATATCCGTCCCGGTCGGCCCTCGTCCGTGTTATGATTCGGATGTGGTATATTCTCTTTTAAAACTATTTGTTGCATTTTGTGTTTATGACAAATTATGCCCATCAAGTTGACATAGATATTTTTATCTAGGAGGTATGTGAACCGGAAATTCCAACCAACCCTATTGTCGAGAGGTTAAATTTAGTTGAAAGAGAAAACGAGTATTTGAAAGAAAAATTGAAAAGAATTGAGGGGGAGAAGATGGAATTGGAGTTGCATGTTGCCGATGTCGTTGATGATCACAAGATCAAGATGGAGAAAATGCGGTTGAAGATTAGAAAGATTAGAAAATATGCCATTGATAGTGAGGCTTGGTATCATTATGCTGTTGGATCAATTGTTACCTTAGTTGTGATCTTGATCGCATTTTTTGTTGCATTTAATTGCTTTAGCTAGAGAGTTATTTGTATGTTGCATTTAAGTGTTGTATGAACTTGTATTATTTGGTCTATTTGGTGGTGTGTAATGAAGATGCGTCGGCAATGGATGTACGATGACCGATGCTCTCCCCAGTTCATTGATGGCGTGCATACTTTTCTGATTGCGGCTCAGGAAAACAAGCGGGCAGATAGTTTTATGCCTTGTTCATGTGCTGGCTGTAAGAATGATCACAATTACTCTAACTCAAGAACCATTCACGTCCACCTGTTTGAGTCTGGTTTCATGCCCCACCATAAGGTTTGGACCAAGCACGGAGAAAGAGGGGTTATGATGGAAGACAATGAAGAAGAAGAAGAGGACGATGATAGCTATCCTGGCCATGGGTTCCCTGAATACGATGATACAACAATGGGGGAAGAAGCTGAGCCGGCAATGTGAGAAGAAGCTGAGTCGGCAATGCGGGAAGAAGCTGAAGAAGAGGCATCAGATGAGCCCGCTAATGATCTAGGTCGGGCCATTGCCAATGCAAAGAGAAACTACGCAAGTGAAAAGGAGAAGAAGAAGTTGATGTTGGAAATATGCCCTAGAGGCAATAATAAAATGGTTATTATTATTTTTCCTTGTTCATGATAATTGTCTATTATTCATGCTATAATTGTATTTAACTGGAAATCGTGATGCATGTGTGAATACATAGACCACAACATGTCACTACTAGGGAAAAGCCTATACACAGAATCTTAGCAGCAGCGAGGGTTAAAAACCTCAAACATTTTTAAAATCCTAAAAAACCTAACAGAAAAAAGTTACGGGGCTTTTAAGATCTGGAGGCAAAAAATTCATCAAATTTTAGTTTTTTTTGTTAAATCTGGTCAAACTATGGTCAAACTAATTATTCAAGAATATTAGTGTTACTAAATAATTATTTTAGTTTTTTTGAATTTTGGTCAAATCTGGTAAAACTGTGGTCAAATCTGGTCAAACTATGGTCAAACTATGGGTCAAACTAATTATTCAAGAAATATTAGTGTTACTAATTTTTTAGAACAATAGTTTCAAACTCAAACAGTGAAATGTGTCACTACATGCTAAAGCTAAATTCCCGAGGTTAATAGGATTGACATCTTACTATTGTCAGGAAAACAACAAGTGTAGACTTGGAAACGAGGGAGAATAGAACCCGGAAGTTAAGCGTGCTCAGGCTGGAGTAGTGAGAGGATGGGTGACCGTTTGGGAAGTTAGATGATTTGGAATAATGAGGGGTGATTAGAGATTAAATTTAGCAGCGATGATGGGTGATTAGAGATTTGAGGTTAAAATAATTCAGAAATTTGAAAATTAGGGAAAAAATCAAAAAAAAATCGGAAAAATTCAAAAAAAAATCAGAGATTACAGATTAGTAGTAGCGCGGGTTTTTACCCACGCTACTGCTATAAGTTAGCTGTAGCGCGGGTGGCACCCGCGCTACTGCTATAAGTTAGCTGTAGCACCTTATTAGTAGCGTCGGCCCCCGCGCTACTAATAGGCCCAAAACCCGCGCTGCTGCTAGGCTTTTCCCTAGTAGTGTGTCCCTAGTGAGCCTCTAGTTGACTAGCTCGTTGATCAATAGGTGGTTATGGTTTCCTGACCATGGACATTGGATGTCATTGATAACGGGATCACATCATTAGGAGAATGATTTGATGGACAAGACCCACTCCTAAGCATAGCACAAGATCGTGTAGTTCGTTTGCTAAAGATTTTCTAATGTCAAGTATCGTTTCCTTAGACACTACTAGGGAAAAGGCTAGCAGCAGCGCGGGTGGCCGCGCTACTAATAAGGCGCTACAGCTAACTCATAGTAGTAGTGCGGCCCTAACCCGCGCTACTACTGTTGAAGATATCAGCAACGCTTTTTGTGAACGCGCTACTATTAACTAGCTGTAGCGATTTCGCCATCCCTCGCTACTGCTATATCTTTCATCATTTTCCCACTGCCCCATTCCCTTTCATTTCTCCTTTCAGATACTAGATACTAGGTACTGCTAGTAGATATCAAATTCATATACCATTACTAGGTATGGTAGTACTCCGTTCGTTCCAAATTACTCGTCGTGGTTTTAGTTCAAACCACAACGAGTAATTTGGAACGAAGGGAGTACTAGATAACAATTTCATGCATAGCCAACATGCATCCTCAAGCAGTACAAGGTCATATCAACAGCCATCATCATATGTAGTTCTAGATGATATCGACGACGATCATCATATGTAGTTGTAGATGATATAGCCACACACACATATGTAGTTCTAGATGATATAGCCACACACACATATGTAGTTCTAGATGATATAGCCACACACACATATGTAGTTCTAGATGATATCGAAGAAAATCATCATCCTCAAGCCTGGGCGGTTGGTGTTCCTGATAGTAATTAGGATGGCCTGTCCAACACGAAGATTCTTGCCATCAAGGAATTTCTTCCACCCAACCGAGTTTAAGTGTGTGCGACCGTCCGTGTCCACGCGGTAAGTACTGGTTGTGACGGAGCCCCTGAAGGAAATATGCCCTAGAGGCAATAATAAAGTTATTATTTATTTCCTCATATCATGATAAATGTTTATTATCCAAGCTAGAATTGTATTAACCGGAAACATGATACATGTGTGAATACATAGACAAACATAGTGTCACTAGTATGCCTCTAGTTGAACTAGCTCATTGATCAAAGATGGTTATATTTCCTAACCATGGGCATGTGTTGTCATTTGATTAATGGGATCACATCATTAGGAGAATGATGTGATTGACTTGACCCATTCCGTTAGCTTAGCACTTGATCGTTTAGTATGTTGCTATTGCTTTCTTCATGACTTATACAAAGTTCCTGCAACTATGAGATTGTGCAACTCCCATTTACCAGAGGAACACTTTGTGTGCTACCAAACGTCACAACGTAACTGTGTGATCATAAAGGTGCTCTACAGGTGTCTCCAAAGGTACATATTGAGTTGGCATAATTTGAGATTAGGTTTTGTCACTCCGATTGTCGGAGAGGTATCTCTAGGCCTTCTCGGTAATACTCATCACCTAATCCTTGCAAGCATTGTAACTAATGAGTTAGTTATGAAATGATGTATTACAGAACAAGTAAAGAGACTTGCCGGTAACGAGATTGAACTAGGTATTGGATACCGACGATCGAATCTCGGGCAAGTAACATACCGATGACAAAGGGAACAATGTACGTTGTTATGCGGTTTGACCGACAAAGATCTTCGTAGAATATGTAGGAACCAATATGAACATCCAGGTTCCACTATTGGTTATTGACCGAGAATAGTTCTAGGTCATGTCTACATAGTTCTCGAACCCGTAGGGTCCGCACGCTTAACGTTACGATGACAATTTTATTATGAGTTTATAAGTTTTGATGTACCGAAGGTTGTTCGGAGTCCCGGATGTGATCACGGACATGACGAGGAGTCTCGAAATGGTCGAGACATAAAGATTGATATATTGGACAGATATATTTGGACACCGGAAAGGTTCCGGATGAGATTGGGACTATGCCGGAGATCCGGGAGGTTACCGGAACCCCCCGGTAAGTATATGGGCCTTATTGGGCCTTATTGGAAAGGAGGGAGAAGGAGCAAAGGAAGGGGCGCCCCCCCCCAAGCCCAATCCAAATTGGGAGGGGGGCCGCCCCCCCCCCCCCCCGCCTTTCCTTCTTCCCTCCCCTCTCTTCCTTCCGTCTCCTACTACTAATAGGAAAGGGGGGCCAAACCTACTTGGAGTAGGTTTGCCCCCCCTAGGGCGCGCCTCCCCTCTTGGCCAGCCCCCTCCTCCTCTCCCCTTTTATATACGGAGAGGGGGGCACCCCATAGACACACAAGTTGATCTACGGATCGTTCCTTAGCTGTGTGCGGTGCCCCCCTCCACCATAATCCACCTCGGTCATATCGTCGCGGAGTTTAGGCGAAGCCCTGCGCCGGTAGAACATCATCATCGTCACCACGCCGTCGTGCTGACGGAACTCATCCCCGACGATTCGCTGGATTGGAATCCGGGGAACGTCATCGAGCTGGACGTGTGCTGAACACGGAGGTGCCGTATGTTCGGTGCTTGGATCGGTTGATTTGTGAAGACGTACGACTACATCAACCGCGTTGTCATAACGCTTCCGCTTAACGGTCTATGAGGGTACGTAGACAGCACTCTCCCCTCTCGTTGCTATGCCATCACCATGATCTTGCGTGTGCGTAGGAATTTTTTTGAAATTACTACGTTCCCCAACAGTGGCATCCGAGCCTAGGTTTTATGCGTTGATGTTATATGCACGAGTAGAACACAAGTGAGTTGTGGGCGATACAAGTCATACTACTTACCAGCATGTCATACTTTGGTTCAGCGGTATTGTTGGATGAAGCGGCCCGAACCGACATTACGCGTACACTTACGCGAGACTGGTTTTACTGTCGTGCTTTGCACACGGTGACTAACGGGTGTTAGTTTCTCCAACTTTAGTTGAACCGAATGTGGCCACGCCCGGTCCTTGCGAAGGTTAAAACAGCACCAACTTGACAAACTATCATTGTGGTTTTGATGCGTAGGTAAGAACGGTTCTTGCTCAGCCCGTAGCAGCCACATAAAACTTGCAACAACAAAGTAGAGGACGTCTAACTTGTTTTTGCAGGGCATGTTGTGATGTGATATGGCCAAGACGTGATGCTATATTTTATTGTATGAGATGATCATGTTTTGTAACCGAAGTTATCGGCAACTGGCAGGAGCCATATGGTTGTCGCTTTATTGTATGAAATGCAAACGCCCTGTAATTTCTTTACTTTATCACTAAGCGGTAGCGATAGTCGTAGAAGCAATAGATGGCGTAAATGACAACGATGCTACGATGGAGATCAAGGTGTCACGCCGGTGACGATGGTGATCACGATGGTGCTTCGGAGATGGAGATCACAAGCACAAGATGATGATGGCCATATCATATCACTTATATTGATTGCGTGTGATGTTTATCCTTTATGCATCTTATCTTGCTTTGATTGACGGTAGCATTTTAAGATGATCTCTCATTAAAAATTATCAAGAAGTGTTTTCCCTGAGTATGCACCGTTGCCAAAGTTCGTCGTGCCCAGACACCACGTGATGATCGGGTGTGATAAGCTCTACGTCCATCTACAAAGGGTGCAAGCCAGTTTTGCACACGCAGAATACTCAGGTTAAACTTGACGAGCCTAGCATATGCAGATATGGCCTCGGAACACGGAGACCGAAAGGTCGAGCGTGAATCATATAGTAGATATGATCAACATAGAGATGTTCACTATTGAAAACTACTCCATCTCACGTGATGATCGGTTATGGTTTAGTTGATTTGGATCACGTGATCACTTAGATGACTAGAGGGATGTCTGCCTAAGTGGGAGTTCTTAAATAATATGATTAATTGAACTTAAATTTATCATGAACTTAGTACCTGATAGTATTTTGCTTGTCTATGTTTATTGTAGATAGATGGCTCGTGCTGTTGTTCCATTGAATTTTAATGCATTCCTTGAGAAAGCAAAGTTGAAAGATGATGGTAGCAATTACACGGACTGGGTCCGTAACTTGAGGATTATCCTCATTGCTGCACAGAAGAATTACGTCCTGGAAGCACCGCTGGGTGCCAGGCCTGCTGCAGGAGCAACACCAGATGTTGTGAACGTCTGGCAGAGCAAAGCTGATGACTACTCTATAGTTCAGTGTCCCATGCTTTACGGCTTAGAACCGGGTCTTCAACGACGTTTTGAACGTCATGGAGCATATGAGATGTTCCAGGAGTTGAAGTTATTATTTCAAGCAAATTCCCAGATTGAGAGATATGAAGTCTCCAATAAGTTCTACAGCTGCAAGATGGAGGAGAATTGTTCTGTCAGTGAGCATATACTCAAAATGTCTGGGTATAATAATCACTTGATTCAACTGGGAGTTAATCTTCCGGATGATAGTGTCATTGACAGAATTCTTCAATCACTGCCACCAAGCTACAAGAGCTTTGTGATGAACTATAATATGCAAGGGGTGAACAAGACAATTCCCGAGCTCTTCGCAATGCTAAAGGCTGCGGAGGTAGAAATCAAGAGGGAGCATCAAGTGTTGATGGTCAACAAGACCACTAGTTTCAAGAAAAAGGGCAAAGGGAAGAAGAAGGGGAACTTCAAGAAGAACAGCAAGAAAGTTGCTGCTCAAGAGAAGAAACCCAAGTCTGGACCTAAGCCTGGCTGAGTGCTTCTCCGCAAGCGACTGGTCTTTGGAAGCGGAATTGCCCCAAGTATTTGGCGGATAAGAAGGATGACAAAGTGAACAAAGGTATATGTGATATACATGTTATTGATGTGTACCTAACTAGAGCTCGTAGTAGCACTGGTATTTGATCTGGTTACATTGCTAATATTTGCAACTCGAAACAGGGACTACGGAATAAGCGAGCATCGCCAAGGACGAGGTGACTATGCGCGTGGGAACGGTTCCAAAGTCGATGTGATCGCAGTCGGCACGCTACCTCTACATCTACCTTCGGGATTAGTTTTAGACCTGAATAATTGTTATTAGGTGCCAGCGTTGAGCATGAACATTATATCTGGATCTTGTTTTATGCGAGATGGTTATTCATTTAAATCAGAGAATAATGGTTGTTCTATTTATATGAGTAATATCTTTTATGGTCATGCACCCTTGAAGAGTGGTCTATTTTTATTGAATCTCGATAGTAGTGATACACATATTCATAATATTGAAGCCAAAAGATGCAGAGTTGATAATGATAGTGCAACTTATTTGTGGCACTGCCGTTTAGGTCATATCGGTGTAAAGCGCATGAAGAAACTCCATACTGATGGGCTTTTGGAATCACTTGATTATGAATCACTTGATACTTGCGAACCGTGCCTCATGGGCAAGATGACTAAAACACCGTTCTCCGGTACTATGGAGAGAGCAACAGATTTGTTGGAAATCATACATACAGATGTATGTGGTCCGATGAATGTTGAAGCTCGTGGCGGATATCGTTGTTTTCTCACCTTCACAGATGATTTGAGCAGATATGGGTATATCAACTTGATGAAGCACAAGTCTGAAACATTTGAAAAGTTTAAAGAATTTCAGAGTGAAGTGGAAAATCATCGTAACAAGAAAATAAAGTTTCTACGATCTGATCGTGGAAGAGAATATTTGAGTTACGAGTTTGGTTTACATTTGAAACAATGCGGAATAGTTTCGCAACTCACGCCACCTGGAACACCACAAAGAAATGGTGTGTCCGAACGTCATAATCGTACTTTACTAGATATGGTGCGATCTATGATGTCTCTTACTGATTTACCGCTATCGTTTTGGGGTTATGCTTTAGAGACGGCTGCATTCACATTAAATAGGGCACCATCTAAATCCGTTGAGACGACGCCTTATGAAATGTGGTTTGGCAAGAAACCAAAGTTGTCGTTTATTAAATTTTGGGGCTGCGGTGCTTATGTGAAGAAACTTCAACCAGATAAGCTCGAACCCAAATCGGAGAAATGTGTCTTCATAGGATACCCAAAAGAGAGTGTTGGGTACACCTTCTATCACAGATCCGAAGGTAAGACATTCGTTTCTAGGAATGGATCCTTTCTAGAGAAGGAGTTTCTCTCGAAAGAAGTGAGTGGGAGGAAAGTAGAACTTAATGAGGTAACGGTACCTACTCCCTTATTGGAAAGTAGTTCATCACAGAAATCAGTTCCTGTGACAAATACACCAATTAGTGAGGAAGCTAATGATATTGATCATGAAACTTTAGATCAAGTGTCTGCTGAACCTCGTAGGTCTATCAGAATAAGATCCGCACCAGAGTGGTACGGTAATCCTGTTCTGGAAGTCATGTTACTTGACCATGATGAACCTACGAACTATGAGGAAGCGATGATGAGCCCAGATTCCGCAAAATGGCTAGAGGCCATGAAATCTGAGATGGGATCCATGTATGAGAACAAAGTATGGACTTTGATTGACTTGCCCGATGATCAGCAAGCCATTGAGAATAAATGGATCTTTAAGAAGAAGACTGGCGCTGACGGTAATATAACTGTCTATAAAGCTCGACTTGTTGCTAAAGGTTTTTGACAAGTTCAAGGGGTTGACTATGATGAGACTTTCTCACCCGTAGCGATGCTTAAGTCTGTCCGAATCATGTTAGCGATTGCCGCATTTTATGATTATGAAATTTGGCAAATGTATGTAAAAACTGCATTCCTGAAATGATTTCTGGAAGAAGAGTTGTATATGATGCAACTGAAGGAAATATGCCCTAGAGGCAATAATAAAGTTATTATTTATTTCCTTATTTCATGATAAATGTTTATCATTCATGCTAGAATTGTATTAACCGGAAACATGATACATGTGTGAATGCATAGACAAAACAAGATGTCACTAGTATGCCTCTACTAGACTAGCTTGTTAATCAAAGATGGTTATGTTTCCTGACCATGAACAAAGGAGTTGTTATTTGATTAACGAGGTCACATCATTAGTAGAATGATCTGATTGACATGACCCATTCCCTTAGCTTAGCACACGATCGTTTAGTATGTTGCTACTGCTTTTATCCATGACTTATACATGTTCACGTAACTATGAGATTATGCAACTCCGTTTACGGAGGAACACTTTGGTGCTACCAAGCGTCACAACGAATCGGGTGATTATAAAGGAGTACTACAGGTGTCTCCAAAGGCAGATGTTGGGTTGGCGTATTTGAGATTAGGTTTTGTCACTCCGATAGTCGGAGAGGTATCTCTGGGCCCTCTCGGTAATGCACATCATGAAGCCTTGCAAGCACTACAACTAATGAGTTAGTTGTGAGATGATGTATTACGAACGAGTAAAGAGACTTGCGGTAACGAGATTGAACTAGGTATTGGATACCGACGATCGAATCTCGGGCAAGTAACATACCGATGACAAAGGGAACAACGTATGTTGTTATGCGGTCTCGACCGACAAAGATCTTCGTAGAATATGTAGGAACCAATATGGGCATCCAGGTCCGCTGTTGGTTATTGACCGTGAATGGTTCTAGGTCATGTCTACATTGTTCTCGAACCGTAGGGTCCGCACGCTTAAGGTTTCGATGATGGTTATTATGAGTTTATGTATTTTGATGTACCGAAGGAGTTCGAGTCCCGGATGTGATCACGGACATGACGAGGAGTCTCGGAATGGTCGAGACATAAAGATTGATATATTGGAAGCCTATGTTTGGAGTTGGAATGGTTCCAAGGCGGCGGAATTTTCTGAGTACCGGAGGTTACGGAACCCCCGGAGGTAAATGGGCCTCGGTGGGCCTTAGTGGAAAGGAGAAGGGCAGCCCTAGGAGGGCGCCCCCCCTTCCCTAGTCCTACTAGGACTAGGAGAAGGGCCGCGCCCTCTCTCTTTCCCCTCAGGAATCCTAGTCCAACTAGGATTGGGGAATCCTACTCCCGGAGGAGTAGGACTCCCTGCGCCGCCTCCCTTGGCCGCCCCCTCCCCTTGCTCCTTTATATACGGGGCAGGGGGGGCACCTTGGAACACACAAGTTGATCGTGAGATCGTTCCTTAGCCGTGTCGGTGCCCCCTCCACCATATTCCACCTCGGTTATACCGTCATGAAGCTTAAGCGAAGCCCCGCGCCGTGAAACATCAAGATCGCCACCACGCCGTCGTCTTGTGGAACTCTCCTCGACACTCAGCTGGATCGAGTCGAGGGGCGTCATCGAGCTGTACGTGTGTCAAGAACTTCTGGGCGCGGAGCTTGGCGCGGGATCGGTCGGATCGCGAGGAGAGCGTCGACTACTTCCTCTACGTTGTGATCGCTTCGCCGGGTCTACAAGGGTATGTGGACAACACTCTCCCTCTCGTTGCTATACATCACCATGATCTTGCGTGTGCGAGGAAATTTTTGAAATTACTCGTTCCCCAACAAATGGCATCCGAGCCTAGGTTTTTCTATGGTTTGATGTTTTGCACGAGTAGAACACAAGTGAGTTGTGGGCGATACAAGTCATACTACCTACCAGCATGTCATACTTTGGTTCAGCGGTATTGTGAGATGAAGCGGCCCGGACCGACATTACGCGACGCTTACGCGAGACTGGTTTCACCGCCATGAGCACTCGTTGCTTAAAGGTGGTGGTGGGTGTCTGTCTCTCTCACTTTAGTTGAACCGAGTGTGGCTACGCCCGGTCCTTGAGAAGGTTAAACGAGTCTATTTGACGAAGTATCGTTGTGGTTTTGATCGCGAGGTGAGACTGGTTCTTGCTTAAGCCCGTAGCAGCCACGTAAAATTTGCAACAACAAAGTAGAGGACGTCTAACTTGTTTTTGCAGGGCATGTTGTGATGTGATATGGTCAAGATGTGATGCTATATTTTATTGTATGAGATGATCACGTTTTGTAACCGAAGTTATCGGCAACTGGCAGGAGCCATATGGTTGTCGCTTTATTGTATGCAATGCAATCGCCCTGTAATGCTTTACTTTATCACTAAGCGGTAGCGATAGTCGTAGTAGCATAAGTTTGGCGAGACGACAACGATGCTGCGATGGAGATCAAGGTGTCGCGCCGGTGACGATGGTGATCATGGTGGTGCAACAAGATGGAGATCATGAAGCACAAGATGATGATGACCATATCATATCACTTATATTGATTTGCATGTGATGTTTATCCTTTTATGCATCTTATCTTGCTTTGATTGACGGTAGCATTATAAGATGATCTCTCACTAAATTATCAAGAAGTGTTCTCCCCGGGTATGCACCGTTGCCAAAGTTCGTCGTGCCCAGACACCACGTGATGATCGGGTGTGATAAGCTCACGTCCATCTACAACGGGTGCAAGCCAGTTTTGCACGCAGAGAATACTCGGGTTATACTTGACGAGCCTAGCATATGCAGATATGGCCTCGAACACGGAGACCAAAAGGTCGAGCGTGAATCATATAGTAGATATGATCAACATAAGATGTTCACCATTGAAAACTACTCCATTTCACGTGATGATCGGTTATGGTTTAGTTGATTTGGATCACGTGATCACTTAGATGACTAGAGAGATGTTTTTCTAAGTGGGAGTTCTTAAGTAATATGATTAATTGAACTTAAATTTATCATGAACTTAGTACCGATAGTATCTTGCTTGTTTATGTTTGATTGTAGATAGATGGCTCGTCTTTGTTGTTCCGTTGAATTTTAATGCGTTCCTTGAGAAAGCAAAGTTGAAAGATGATGGTAGCAATTACACGGACTGGGTCCGTAATTTGAGGATCATCCTCATTGCTGCACGTAAGAGCTACGTCTGGATGCACCGCTAGGTGCCGAACTCTTGCTAATGCAACTGCAGATGTTATGAGCGTCTGGCGCGAGCAAAGTGATGACTACTCTATAGTTCGATGTGCCATGCTTTACGGCTTAGAACCGGGACTTCAACGACGTTTTGAGCGTCATGGAGCATATGAGATGTTCCAGAGTTGAAGTTAATATTCCAACAGAATGCCCGGATTGAGAGATATGAAGTCTCCAATAAGTTCTATAGCTGCAAGATGGAGGAGAACAGTTACATTAGTGAGCATATACTCGTAATGTCGGGTACTACAATCACTTGACACAATTGGGAGTTAATCTTCCGGATGATTGTGTCATTGATGAATTCTCCAATCACCGCCACCAAGCTACAAAGGCTTCGTGATGAACTATAATATGCAAGGGTTAGTAAAGACTATGCTCGAGCTCTTCGCAATGCTAAAGGCTGCGGAGGTAGAAATCAAGAAGGAGCATCAAGTGTTGATGGTCAATAAGACCACTAGTTTCAAGAAGAAAGGCAAAGGGAAGAAGAAGGAATCTCAAGAAGAACAGCAAGCAAGTTGCTGCTCAGAGAAGAAACCCAAGTCTGGCCCTAAACCTGAAACTCGAGTGCTTCTACCGCAAGCGAGACTAGTCTTTGAAGCGGAACTGCCCCAAGTATTTGGCGGATAAGAAGGATGGCAAGGTGAACAAAGGTATATGTGATATACATGTTATTGATGTGTACCTTACTAGAGCTCGTAGTAGCACTGGTATTTGATCTTGGTTACATTGCTAATATTTGCAACTCAAGCAGGACTACTGATTGCGAACTCGCAAAGGGCGAGGTGACGATCTTGGCGTGGGAAATGGTTCCAAAGTCGATGTGATCGCGGTCGGCACGCTACCTCTACATCTACCTTCGGATTAGTTTTAGACCTAAATAATTGTTATTTGGTGCTGCGTTGAGCATGAACATTATATCTGGATCTTGTTTGATGCGAGGCGGTTATTCATTTAAATCGAGAATAATGGTTGTTCTATTTATATGAGTAATATCTTTTATGGTCATGCACCCTTGAGGAATGGTCTATTTTGGTGAATCTCGATAGTAGTGATACACATATTCATAATGTTGAAACCAAAAGATGCAGAGTTGATAATGATAGTGCAACTTATTTGTGGCACTTGCCGTTTAGGTCATATCGGTGTAAAGCGCATGAAGAAACTCCATCTTGATGGACTTTTGGAGTCACTTGATTATGAATCACTTGGCACTTGCGAACCGTGCCTCATGGGCAAGATGACTAGAACACCGTTCTCGGTACTATGGAGAGAGCAACAGATTTGTTGGAAATCATACATACTGAGATGTATGTGGTCCGATGAATATTGAGGCTCGTGGCGGATATCGTTATTTTCTCACCTTCACAGATGACTTAAGCGAGATATGGGTATATCTACTTAATGAAACATAAGTCTGAAACGTTTGAAAAGTTCAAAGAATTTCAGAGTGAAGTTGAAAATCATCGTAACAAGAAAATTAAGTTTCTACGATCTGATCGTGGAGGTGAATATTTGAGTTCTGAGTTTGGTCTACATTTGAAACAATGCGGAATAGTTCAAGCAACTCACGCCACCGGAACACCACAGCGTAATGGTGTGTCCGAGCGTCGAATCGTACTTTACTAGATATGGTACGATCTATGATGTCTCTTACAGATTTACCGCTATCGCTTTGGGGTTATGCTCTAGAGACGGCCGCATTCACCTTGAATAGAACACCGTCGAAATCCGTTGAGGCGACACCTTATGAACTGTGGTTTAGCAAGAAACCAAAGTTGTCGTTTCTTAAAGTTTGGGGATGCGATGCTTATGTGAAAAAGCTTCAACCTGATAAGCTCGAACCCAAATCGAGAAATGTGTCTTCATAGGATACCCAAAGGAGACAGTTGGGTACACCTTCTATCACAGATCCGAAGGCAAGACATTCGTTGCTAAGAATGGATCCTTTCTAGAGAAGGAGTTTCTCTCGAAAGAAGTGAGTGGGAGGAAAGTGGAACTTGATGAGGTAATAGTACCTTCTCCCTTACTTGAAAGTAGTTAAATCGCAGAAACCAGTTTCGAGACACCTACACCAAGTAGTGAGGAAGTTGATGATGTTGATCATGAAACTTGAGATCAAGTTACCGCAGAACCTCGTAGATCAACCAGAGTAAGATCCGCACTGAGTGGTACGGCAATCCTGTTCGGAAGTCATGCTACTAGATCATGATGAACCTACGAACTATGAAGAAGCGATGGTGAGCCCAGATTCGCAAAATGGCTTGAGGCCATGAAATCGAGATGGGATCCATGTATGAAAACAAAGTGTGGACTTTGGTTGACTTGCCCGAGGGTAGGCAAGCAATAGAAAACAAGTGGATCTTCAAGAAGAAGACCGACGACGACGGTAATGTTATCGTCTATAAAGCTCGACTTGTCGCAAAAGGTTTTCGACAAGTTCAAGGGATTGACTACGATGAGACCTTCTCACCCGAAGCGATGCTTAAGTCCGTCCGAATCATGTTAGCAATTGCCGCATTTTATGATTATGAAATTTGGCAAATGGATGTAAAGACTGCATTCTGAATGGATTTACGGAAGAAGAGTTGTATATGATGCAACGAGAAGGTTTTATCGATCCAAAGGAGCTAACAAAGTGTGCAAGCTCCAGCGATCCATATATGGACTGCTGCAAGCATCTCGGAGTTGGAATAAACGCTTTGATAGTGTGATCAAAGCATTTGGGTTTGTCTGAGACTTTTGGAGAAGCTTTGATTTACAAGAAAGTGAGTGGGAGCTCAGTAGCTTTTCCGATCTTATATGTGGATGACATATTGCTGATCGGAAATGATATAGAATTTCTGGATAGCATAAAGGGATACTTGAATAAGAGTTTTTCAATGAAAGACCTCGGTGAAGCTGCTTACATATTGGGCATCAAGATCTATAGAGATAGATCAAGGCGCTTAATTGGACTTTCACAAAGCACATACCTTGACAAAGTTTTGAAGAAGTTCAAAATGGATCAAGCAAAGAAAGGGTTCTTGCCTGTGTTACAAGGTGTGAAGTTGAGTCGACTCAATGCCCGACCACTGCAGAAGATAGAGAAGATGAAAGATGTTCCTATGCTTCAGCCATAGGCTCTATCATGTATGCAATCTGTGTACCAGACCTGATGTGTGCCTTGCTATAAGCCTAGCAGGAGGTACCAAAGTAATCCAGAGTGGATCATGGACAGCGGTCAAGAACATCTGAAATACCGAAAAGGACGAAGGATATGTTTTCGTATATGGAGGTGACAAAGAGCTCATCGTAAACGGTTACGTTGATGCAAGCTTTGACACCGATCGGACGATTCTAAATCGCAGACCGGATCGATTTACACTAAACGGAGGAGCTGTCGGTTGGTGCAGTTCTAAACAAAGCGTCGTGGCGGGATCTACATGTAAGCGGAATACATAGCAGCTTCGAAGCAGCTAATGAAGGAGTGCGGATGAAGGAGTTCATATCCGATCTAGGTGTCATACCTAGTGCATCGGGTCCAATGAAAATCTTCGTGACAATATCGAGCAATAGCCTTAGCAAAGGAATCCAGATTTCACAAGAGGACCAAACACATCAAAAGACGCTTCAATTCCATCCGGACTTAGTCCGATGGAGACATAGAGATTTGCAAGATACATACGGATCTGAATGTTGCGAGACCGTTGACTAAGCCTCTTCCACGAGCAAAACATGATCAGCACCAAGACTCCATGGGTGTTAGAATCATTACTATGTAATCTAGATTATTGACTCTAGTGCAAGTGGGAGGCTCAAGGAAATATGCCCTAGAGGCAATAATAAAGTTATTATTTATTTCCTTATTTCATGATAAATGTTTATCATTCATGCTAGAATTGTATTAACGGAAACATGATACATGTGTGAATGCATAGACAAAACAAGATGTCACTAGTATGCCTCTACTAGACTAGCTTGTTAATCAAAGATGGTTATGTTTCGACCATGAACAAAGGAGTTGTTATTTGATTAACGAGGTCACATCATTAGTAGAATGATCTGATTGACATGACCCATTCCTTAGCTTAGCACACGATCGTTTAGTATGTTGCTACTGCTTTTATCCATGACTTATACATGTTCCTGTAACTATGAGATTATGCAACTCCGTTTACGGAGGAACACTTTGGTGCTACCAAACGTCACAACGAATCGGGTGATTATAAAGGAGTACTACAGGTGTCTCCAAAGGCAGATGTTGGGTTGGCGTATTTGAGATTAGGTTTTGTCACTCCGATAGTCGGAGAGGTATCTCTGGGCCCTCTCGGTAATGCACATCATCAAGCCTTGCAAGCACTACAACTAATGAGTTAGTTGTGAGATGATGTATTACGGAACGAGTAAAGAGACTTGCGGTAACGAGATTGAACTAGGTATTGGATACCGACGATCGAATCTCGGGCAAGTAACATACCGATGACAAAGGGAACAACGATGTTGTTATGCGGTCGACCGACAAAGATCTTCGTAGAATATGTAGGAACCAATATGGGCATCCAGGTCCCGCTGTTGGTTATTGACCGTGAATGGTTCTAGGTCATGTCTACATTGTTCTCGAACCGTAGGGTCCGCACGCTTAAGGTTTCGATGGCGGTTATTATGAGTTTATGTATTTTGATGTACCGAAGGAGTTCGAGTCCCGGATGTGATCACGGACATGACGAGGAGTCTCGGAATGGTCGAGACATAAAGATTGATATATTGGAAGCCTATGTTTGGAGTTGGAATGGTTCCGGCGAAAACGGAATTTATCGAGTACCGGAGGTTACGGAACCCCCGGAGGTAAATGGGCCTCGGTGGGCCTTAGTGGAAAGGAGAAGGGCAGCCCTAGGAGGGCGCCAAGGCCCCCTTCCCTAGTCCTACTAGGACTAGGAGAAGGGGCCGGCCCCCCTCTCTCTCTTTCCCCCCTCCGGGAATCCTAGTCCAACTAGGATTGGGGGAATCCTACTCCCAGAGGGAGTAGGACTCCCAGTAGCGCCGCCCCTTGGCCGCCGGCCCCTCCCCTTGCTCCTTTATATACGGGGGGGGGGCACCTTGGAACACACAAGTTGATCGTGAGATCGTTCCTTAGCCGTGTCGGTGCCCCCTCCACCATATTCCACCTCGGTTATACCGTGCGAAGCTTAAGCGAAGCCTCGCGCCGTGAAACATCAAGATCGTCACCACGCCGTCGTCTTGTGGAACTCTCCCTCGACACTCAGCTGGATCGAGTACGAGGGACGTCATCGAGCTGTACGTGTGTCAAGAACTCGGGCGCCGAGTAACGGCGCCGGGATCGGTCGGATCGCGAGGAGAACGTCGACTACTTCCTCTACGTTGTGATCGCTTCCGCCGGGTCTACAAGGGTATGTGGACAACACTCTCCCCTCTCGTTGCTATACATCACCATGATCTTGCGTGTGCGTAGGAAAATTTTTGAAATTACTACGTTCCCCAACAGCAACCGGAGGGTTTTGTCGATCCTAAGGGAGCTAACAAAGTGTGCAAGCTCCAGCGATCAATCTATGGTCTGGTGCAAGGCTCTGGGAGTTGGAATAAATGCTTTGATAGTGTGATCAAAGCATATGGTTTTATACAGACTTTTGGAGAAGCCTGTATTTACAAGAAAGTGAGAGGGAGCTCTGTAGCATTTCTAATATTATATGTGGATGACATATTGTTGATTGGAAATGATATAGAATTTCTGGATAGCATAAAAGGATACTTGAATAAAAGTTTTTCAATGAAAGACCTCGGTGAAGCTGCTTACATATTGGGCATTAAGATCTATAGAGATAGATCAAGACGCTTGATTGGACTTTCACAAAGCACGTACCTTGATAAAGTATTGAAAAGGTTCAATATGGAACAAGTGAAGAAATGGTTCTTGCCTGTATTACAAGGTATAAAGTTGAGTCAGACTCAATGCCCGACCACTGCAGAAGATAGAGAGAAAATGAAACGAGTTCCCTATGCTTTAGCCATAGGCACTATCATGTATTCAGTGTTGTGTACCAGACCTGATGTGTGCCTTGCTATTAGTTTGGCAGGGAGGTACCAAAGTAATCCAGGAGTGGGTCACTGGACAGCGATCAAGAACATCCTGAAATACCTAAAAAGGACTAAGGATATGTTTCTCGTATATGGAGGTGACAAAGAGCTAGTCATAAATGGTTATGTCGATGCAAGCTTTGACACTGATCCGGACGATTCTAAATCGCAAACCGGATACGTATTTTTATTAAACGGTGGAGCTGTAAGTTGGTGCAGTTCTGAACAAAGCGTCGTGGCGGGATCTACATGTGAAGCAGAGTACATAGCTGCTTCGGAAGCAGCAAATGAAGGAGTCTGGATGAAGGAGTTCATTTCCGATCTAGGTGTTTAACCTAGTGCATCGGGACCAATGAAGATCTTCTGTGACAATACTAGTGCAATTGCCTTGGCAAAGGAATCCAGATTTCACAAGAGGACCAAGCACATCAAAAGACGCTTCAATTCCATTCGGGACCAACTCCAAGTGGGAGACATAGAGATTTGCAAGATACATACGGATCTGAATGTTGCAGACCTGTTGACTAAGCCTCTCTCAGGAGCAAAACATGATCAGCACCAAGACTCCATGGGTGTTAGAATCATTACTATGTAATCTAGATTATTGACTCTAGTGCAAGTGGGAGACTGAAGGAAATATGCCCTAGAGGCAATAATAAAGTTATTATTTATTTCCTCATATCATGATAAATGTTTATTATTCATGCTAGAATTGTATTAACCGGAAACATGATACATGTGTGAATAAATAGACAAACAAAGTGTCACTAGTATGCCTCTACTTGAACTAGCTCATTGATCAAAGATGATTATGTTTCCTAACCATAGGCATGTGTTGTCATTTGATTAATGGGATCACATCATTAGGAGAATGATGTGATTGACTTGACCCATTCCGTTAGCTTAGCACTTGATCGTTTAGTATGTTGCTATTGCTTTCTTCATGACTTATACAAAGTTCCTGCAACTATGAGATTGAGCAACTCCCGTTTACCAGAGGAACACTTTGTGTGCGACCAAACGTCACAACGTAACTGGGTGATTATAAAAGTGCTCTATAGGTGTCTCCAAAGGTACATGTTGAGTTGGCATAATTCGAGATTAGGTTTTGTCACACTACTAGGGAAAAGCCTAGCAGCAGCGCGGGTTTTGGGCCTATCAGTAGCGCGGGCAGAAGCGCCATCGATAAGGCTTCATGACTAATGCTTAGCAATAGCGGCTTGACCCACGCCATCTGCTAAATTGACTTAGTAGCAGCGGTTCTTTAGAACATCGCTATTGTTAATTAGTAGTAGCGCTTCTCCTAACCAGCGCTACTACTATTATTTAGTATTTTATTTCTTTTCGATTTTATGTTGTATTCATACACCTTTGCACAAGTTTTCATACAACAGGAATTTAGAGATTGTTTTACATCATAATGAGTTATTACATCATGGGGTGAAAGAATCGTGGACTAGTTTCAAGTGGATGTCCATCCACTTGAAACTAATCATGATTCTTTCACCCAATGATATAATAGTATCATCATCATCATCATATCATTAACAACTTAGCATCATAATACATCATTGTCATATAACACCTCCTCAATATCATCGTTTTCATCATTGACATCACATAACACCTCCTCAAGATCATCATTATCAACTCTAACACATTACCACATAATAAACATATTGTACCTCATAGGACCTATTACATTTGATTAATACCTACTACATTTTCTAGGTAAAATAACAAAAAACAAGATAGCCCCTGACTCTCCATTATGGAGAATGGAGATTAGCCTGTCTCCCATTCTTGCCTTTCGCTGAATGTTACTTCCAAGAACCTCCTTGCGAATGTCCATACATTTCTTCCATTCTCTGATGATCATGTGTTCACGGGTTTTAGAAATCCGATATGCACAGGTGAGCTCCATAGATTTACCTGGAAGTATGTTCAGAACTGAGAGGTGACCATGCAGAGACATCAGATGAGGCACACAATCCATCGGGAGTTTCTGTTGAAAAACATAATAATAACTTTGTAGTTAGCAATGATGTACTAGTTTTAGAAGTATGGAAAAAATGCACGAATGTCGTAATAGTAAAAAACCTTACCAGGGTATCTCCAGAGAAGTTATTGCTGTTCAACACATGCACTAGTGGGTTTTTCTCAAGAAGAGTACAAAATGCGATCAGATGATTTTTCTCCTTATATGTTAATTGGGTGCCTTCGGTGTAGTGGGTTTTATCTACCATCTTCCGCACAGTCTTTGAAGAATCAAAATAAGCTATCAATGGAAATAAGCTATCAACTATTTTGAAATAAAGATATAAATTAGTTAATAACTATGTTTGAGAAACTCACATAGCGGTACAATCGGCATCGTATCAACAAGGACCCAAATGTCCATATTGTCTTCCTCGCTGTCAGGATCACCAAGATCCATGGTGATAATCATACCCTCATCAAAACCATACATTTTGCAAAGTGCTTCCCGATTTTGGCAACCAAAATGGGTTACGCTCTGAGCATTGTACAGATTTACTTCAAAATCCATATCATGATGGGTCCTTAGGTGTATTTTCTTTGTTTCGAAATTTTCATTGTCTTCAAAACCCATCCTCTCCAAGACATAGCGTCTTGCATGGCATGGGATAAGCTACTTGAATTGTAAAATATGAAAATTAGACGTTGAAATAGTTGAAGTCATGCTTAATGGAGAAAAAACTATTGTAAATGCGTTGCATCGTATGAACATCGCAGGTCTCCTCGAGCTTAATGTTGAAGCGCCGATCGTCGTCGGCCGAACAAACCTGTCGCACATACCTCGATCGTCGTGGCACCAGCTACACTCCACAGGAGACCGTCGCCGTCCGAGTACGACATTTCCTACAATCATAATTCAAAGATTAAACTTGTACATATTCTAGCACAAGTCATGTCAGAATTCACGACAAAATCCGCATGACCTTTGCTAAAAAGGACATATCGGCGCCTGAAATTTGCGGAGCGGAAATTAATCAACACTCCGACAAAACATAGGCCACTCGGAGATGTAAACTGAACATGAACGGCCACTTGGGCAACCACATATCCTATTTGAGCAACAACACAAAATATACAAGGATATTTGGCTGGTCTCACCTCAATGTCGGAGGGTGCGTCGGTGACTGGGATGACGGCGGGGATGTCGGAGGGTCGGTGGACGGGACGACGGAGGTCACTGAAACCATATAAGTTATCACTAGCAACAAAACATGTTCAACTAGTTTTATTAATTCAACTAGTTCTTACTAAATATAAACTTACTATAAATAGAAAAAAAACTAGTTCTTTCTAAAAATAAAGTAGTTCAACTAGTTATATTAATTATCTTACTAAAAATAGATTAGTTACATTAATTCAACTAGTTCAACTAGTTTATTAATTTACTTACTAAACTAGTTCAACTACAACTAAAGTAGTTCAACTACCACTACTACTACTAAAAACTAGTACTAACTAAGCTAAATTAACATCTACTACTACTAAATTAACATCTAGTACTAGCTAACCCTAAATTAACATCTACTACTACTAAATCTAGTACTAACTAGTGGCAGGGGGTGGGGGCGACGGAGAGGTAGCTAGGGGCGGCGAGGTCAAGGGCGGTGGGAGGAGGGCTGCCGGCGGAGGAGGAGGGCGGCAGCAGCGGAGGGAGGAGGCGGAGGAGGAGGGAGGGCGGGCAGCGGATGGGAGGATGTGGAGGAGGATGGAGGAGGGACGGAAGGAGGGGAGTACCTCGGCGGTGGACGAACGAAGGCGGCGGTGGCGGCGTGACGACGACTTGACGACGCAAGCAGAGTGAGAGTGTGAGTGAGAAGGGCCGGTCCTCCGTGGGGATAAGGTAGGGATAGTTGTAGCGCGTTTGACAAAAGCGCCACAGCTAACCTAAGTAGCGATGGCGCTCTACAAAGTATAGTGCGCCATCGCTATAGCTAGCGGGGAGCCAAGGTCATGGCAACTATAGAAGAGCGCTGTAGGCTACAAACGCGCTACTACTACTTCCAAGTCGAGAGAGCGTTTATAGAACACGCGCTGCTGCTAAGTAGTGATAGCGTGGTATTTTGAAGCGCTGCTGCAGTAAGATTCGTGTATAGGCTTTTCCTAGTAGTGTCACTCCGATTATGCGAGAGGTATCTCGGGCCTTCTCAAGTAATACTCATCACCTAAGCCTTGCAAGCATTGTAACTAATGAGTTAGTTATGAAATGATGTATTACGGAACGAGTAAAGAGACTTGCGGTAACGAGATTGAACTAGGCATTGGATACCGCGATCGAATCTCGGGCAAGTAACATACCGATGACAAAGGAACAACGTATGTTGTTATGCGGTTTGACCGATAAAGATCTTCGTAGAATATGTAGGAACCAATATGAACATCCAGGTTCCACTATTGGTTATTGACCGAGAATAGTTCTAGGTCATGTCTACATAGTTCTCGAACCCGTAGGGTCCGCACGCTTAACGTTACGATGACAGTTTTATTATGAGTTTATAAGTTTTGATGTTTTCCCGAAGGTTGTTCGGAGTCCCGGATGTGATCACGGACATGACGAGGAGTCTCGAAATGGTCGAGACATAAAGATTGATATATTGGACGGATATATTTGGACACCGGAAAGGTTCCGGATGAGATTGGAACTATACCGGAGATCCGGGAGGTTACTGGAACCCCCTGGTAAGTATATGGGCCTTATTGGGCCTTATTGGAAAGGAGGGAGAAGGAGCAAAGGAAGGGGCGCCCCCCCCCCAAGCCCAATCCGAATTGGGAGGGGGGCTGGCCCCCCCTTTCCTTCTTCCCTCCCCTCTCTTCCTTCCCTCTCCTACTCCTAATAGGAAAGGGGGGCCAAACCTACTTGGAGTAGGTTTGCCCCCCCTAGGGCGCGCCTCCCCTCTTGACCGGCCCCCTCCTCCTCTCCCCCTTTATATACGGAGAGGGGGCACCCCATAGACACACAAGTTGATCTACGGATCATTCCTTAGCCATGTGCAGTGCCCCCCTCCACCATAATCCACCTCGGTCATATCGTCGCGGAGTTTAGGCGAAGCCCTGCGCTGGTAGAACATCATCATCGTCACCACGCCGTCGTGCTGACGGAACTCATCATCGACGCTTCGCTGGATTGGAATCCGGGGAACGTCATTGAGCTGGACGTGTGCTGAACACAGAGGTGCCGTACGTTCTGTGCTTGGATCAGTCGATTCGTGAAGACGTACGACTACATCAACCGCGTTGTCATAACGCTTCCGCTTAACGGTCTACGAGGGTACGTAGACATCACTCTCCCCTCTCGTTGCTATGCCATCACCATGATCTTGCGTGTGCGTAGGAAATTTTTTGAAATTACTACGTTCCCCAACAACCCCTTGCAGTAAGGCGTAGTTCAGCTGAGCCTTCTTCATCAGGCTCGATACCATAACTCACAGATATGCTCTTTGCCAATTTCTGAATAAGAAAAACATATCAATTAATAAGCATGTGTTCGAACTCTACATTAAAACATATATATCATCGACTAGATTCCACACAACATACCATATCATTGGACTGTACACTAAGTAATTCACACAATTAATTTGCATTTGTAAGTATAACATACCATATCATGTCGATCAACCATGGTATTTGTCAAGCGGGCCACGAATGGCACCCCGACAAAGTCAGCACGTGGCGGAATTATGTCCCACAGGTTGCACACCTCCTCCTCACTCAACCTTGTTCTTTGAGCTATGATGGCTTCATGAAGTGGATCCTCATCATCTTCATCGAGTGGGTCCTCATTATCTTCATCATCTTCGTTATCTTCATCATCTTCCACCAGGTTGAGATAAATGACAGCTAGCTTGGGTCTTTCTGCTCGGAAGTTGAAGCTGATCAACTCACCACCAGTAAGATGCATGCGAGCGACGAAATGGGCCCATCCATCTCCTCTAATCTGCGACATATTGTGTCCTTTCTCGACCTCCATAGTGTATGGCCCCCAGGAGCCTCAAATGTCACAGTGTCTCATGTCTGCTTGTTGAATTTCAACCTCACATTGCATGGGACGATCTGTGTAAAATAAGCAAAATGACACAATGCAGTAATGCCAACACTAAAAATAAAATAGTTATTACATTTCATCTAATTTCTTACCGCAGATGACTTAAAACTCGGCTGGAAGTAGATGCCGAATAGCTTGCCAGTTGCAAGGCTGCTGGCGCATCTTGACTTGCACAATTGACATAGTGGTGGTGGTGGTGGCGCCATTCTTCCTAAAGCAATATGAGCAAAGGATTCACGATCAACTAAATAAAAATGTTCTAAGTGAACTAAATCAACTAGCCTACTAAATCAACTAAATCAAAATGTTCTAAGTCAACTAAATCAACTAGCCTACTAAATCAACTAAATCAAAATGTTTTAAGTCAACTAAATCAACTAGCCTACTAAATCAACTAAATCAAAATGTTCTAAGTCCCTAAATCAACTAGCCTTTTAAATCAACTAAATCAAAATGTTCTAAGTCAACTAAATGAACTAGCCTACTAAATCAACTAAATCAAAATGTTCTAAGTCAACTAAATCAACTGGCCTACTAAGTCAACTAAATTATATCAACTAAATCAAAATGTTGCATATGAGCAGGAGGGAGAAGGAGGGGCGACTCGGGGAGGGAGAAGAGAGTAGGATGGAGGAGGAAGGCGAGCGAGGGGGCCGGCAGCGCGGCCAGTTGAGGGAGGACGGAGGAGGAAGGCGGAGCGAGGAGGGGCCGGCCGGCGCGGCCAGTTGAGGGAGGACGGAGGAGGAAGGCGGAGCGAGGAGGGTCCGGCTGGCGCGGCGAGTTGAGGGAGGACGGAGGAGGAAGGCGGAGCGAGGAGGGGCCGGCCAGCGGCGAGTGGAGAGGGAGGACGGAGGAGGAGGCCGGTACCGAGTCCAGCAAGGAGGAGGAGGTCACGGCGCATGGCACAGACGGAGGAGGGGCGACGGGGGCGCGCGGCGCAGACGGATCGAAGAGGATTGAGTGGTTGTGTGTGTAAGTGGATCGAAATGGAGGAGATGGGGGAGATGAATGGCTTAGAGTAGCGCTCTTCAGGAAAAACCGCTACTGCTAAGATATCTAGCAGCAGCGCCTTTCCCAATAAAGCGCTACTGCTATGTGTCAGCATGTAAAAATAGACTTTGTTCAATATATCAAAAACACATTGATCATCAACGATCTTTTTGTGTACAATCTGATTTGACAATATGAGTCCACACCGGTTTAGGAACAGGTGAAGACTCATATTGCAGCCACAAATTCTACACATCGAGTTCAATGAAGATCAAGTGCTTGTCAAAGTGTGAGAAGTAACATATTTAAGGTGGTAGAAACTCTCTTCACGGAGCGAGGTGGGACTAAATTTTTGTAGGAAACTTAGCAGTAGCACGCTTCATGGGCCAAGGGAAGGGGGGCAAACCAGCCCACTAAGGGGCTGTGCGCCCCCCTCACCTATTCCCACGTGACCAGGGGGTTTGGGGCGCCCCATCTAGGGTTCCCACCTCCTGGCTTGGGGGCCAAGTCACCCAAAGGGGAGATCCCATCTGCCCTGGCCGCCGCCCCCCTAGGGGAAACCCTAGGGCGCCTCCCCCTCCCCTTGCCCCTATATATAGTGGAGGTTTTGGGGCTGCCCAACACATGAGTCTCTCTCTCCCAAGGCGCAGCCCTACCTCTCTCCCTCCTCGTCTCTCGTAGTGCTTGGCGAAGCCCTGCTGGAGTACCGCGTTCCTCCACCACCACCACGCTGTCATGCTGCTGCTGGATGGAGTCTTCCCCAACCTCTCCCTCTCTCCTTGCTGGATCAAGGTATGGGAGACATCACCGGGCTGCACGTGTGTTGAACGCGGAGGCACCGTTCTTCGGTGCTTAGATCGGATTCGGCCGCGATCTGAGTTGCTTCGTGAACGACTCCACCGACCGCGTTCTTGCAATGCTTCCGCATCGTGATCTTCAAGGGTATGAAGATGCACTCCCCTCTCTCTCGTTGCTAGTATCTCCATAGATTGATCTTGGTGATACGTAGAAATTTTTGAGTTTCTGCTACAACAGTGGCATCACGAGCTAGGTCTATTGCGTAGATTCTATGCACGAGTAGAACACAAGTAGTTGTGGGAGTTGGTTTTGTTCAATATGCTTACCATTACTAGTCCTATCTTGTTTCGACGGTATTGTGGGATGAAGCGGCCCGGACCGACCTTACACGTACACTTACGTGAGACAGGTTCCACCGACTGACATGCACTTGTTGCATAAGGTGGCTAGCGGGTGCCAGTCTCTCCCACTTTAGTCGGATTGGATTCGATGAAAGGGGTCCTTATGAAGGGTAAATAGCAATTGGCATATCATGTTGTGGTTTTGGCGTAGGTAAGAAACGTTCTTGCTAGAAATCTACAGCAGCCACGTAAAAAACTTGCAACAACAATTATAGGACGTCTAACTTGTTTTTGCAGCATATGCCATGTGATGTGATATGGCCAAGAAGGATATGATGAATGAAATATATGTGATGTATGAGATTGATCATATTCTTGTAATAGGAATCATGACTTGCATGTCGATGAGTATGACAACCGGCAGGAGCCATAGGAGTTGTCTTTAATTATAGTATGACATGCGTGTCACTGAATAACGCCATGTAATTACTTTACTTCATTGCTAAACCGTTAGCCATAGTAGTAGAAGTTATAGTTGGCAAGACAACTTCATGGAGACACGATGATGGAGATCATGGTGACATGCCGGTGACGATGATGATCATGGAGCCCCGAAGATGGAGATCAAAAGGAGCAAAATGATATTGGCCATATCATGTCACTATTTGATTGCATGTGATGTTTATCATGTTTATGCATCTTATTTGCTTAGAACGACGGTAGTAAATAAGATGATCCCTCATAATAATTTCAAGAAGGTGTTCCCCCTAACTGTGCACCATTGCGAAAGTTCGTTGTTTCGAAGCACCACATGATGATCGGGTGTGATAGATTCTAACGTTCACATACAACGGGTGTAAGCCAGATTTACACACGCAAAACACTTAGGTTGACTTGACGAGCCTAGCATGTACAGACATGGCCTCGGAACACAAGAGACCGAAAGGTCGAACATGAGTCGTATAGTGGATACGATCAACATGAAGATGTTCACCGATGATGACTAGTCTGTCTCACGTGATGATCGGACACGGCCTAGTTGACTCGGATCATGTATTACTTAGATGACCAGAGGGATGTCTATCTGAGTGGGAGTTCATAAGATGAACTTAATTATCCTGAAAATAGTCAAAAGGTTTTTGCAAATTATGTCGTAGCTCGCGCTTTTAGTTCTACTGTTTTAGATATGTTCCTAGAGAAAATTTAGTTGAAAGTTGATAGTAGCAATTATGCGGACTGGGTCCGTAAACTGAGGATTGTCCTCATTGCTGTGTAGAAGGCTTATGTCCTTAATGCACCGCTCAGTGTGCTGAACCTCGAGCGTCGTTTGTGGATGTTGCGAACATCTGACATACACGTTGTGATGACTACGTGATAGTTCAGTGCGTAATGTTAAACGGTTTAGAATTGAGGCACCGAAGACGATGTCAAAACATCGCGGAACATATGAGATGTTTCGAGGGCTGAAATTGGGATTTCAGGCTCGTGCCCACGTCAAGAGGTATAAGACGTCCGACGAGTTTCTTATCCTGCAAACTAAGGGAGAAAGGCTCAATCGTTGAGCTTGTGCTCAGATTGTCCGAGTACAACAATCACTTGAATCGAGTGGGAGTTAATCTTCCAGATGAGATAGTGATGTTTCTCCAAAGTCATTGCCACCAAGCTGCTAGAGCTTCGTGATGAACTATAACATGTCAGGGATAGATATGATGATCGTTGAAATATTCGTGAAGTTTGACGCCGCGAAAGTATAAATCAAGAAGGAGCATCAATTGTTGATGGTTAGTGAAACCACTAGTTTCAAGAAGGGCAAGGGCAAGAAGGGATACTTCATGAAATGGCAAATCAGTTGATGCTCTAGTGAAGAAACCCAAGGTCGAAACCAAACCCGAGACTAAGTGCTTATGTAATGAGGGGAACGGTCACTGAAGCGGAACTACCCTAGATACTTGGTAGATGAGAAGGCTGGAAAGGTCGCCAGAAGTATATTGGATATACATTATGTTAATGTGTACTTTACTAGTACTCCTAGTAGCACCAGGGTATTAGATACCGGTTCGGTTGCTAAGTGTTAATAACTCGAAATAAAAGCTACGGAATAAACAGAGACTAGCTAAAGGTGAGCTGACGATATGGGTTGGAGGTGTTTCCAAGGTTGATGTGATCAAGCATCGCATGCTCCCTCTACCATCGAGATTGGTGTTAAACCTAAATAATTGTTATTTGGTGATTGCGTTGAGCATAGACATGATTGGATTATGTTTATCACAACACGGTTATTCATTTAAGGAGAATAATGGTTACTCTGTTTATTTGAATAATACCTTCAATGGTCTTGCACCTAAAATGAATGGTTTATTGAATCTCGATTGTAGTGATACACATGTTCATGACAAAAGATATAAGATAGTAATGATAGTACCACCTACTTGTGGCACTGCCATTTGAGTCATATTGGTACAGAACGCATGAAGAAGCTCCATGTTGATGGATCTTTTGGACTCGCACGTTTTTTGAAAAGTTTGAGACATGCGAACCATGTCTATTAGTATGTACGCATGAAGAAACTCCATGCAGATGGATCATTTGGACTCACTTGATTTTGAATCACTTGAGACATGCAAATCATACCACAAGGGCAAGATGACTGAAAAGCCTCGTTTTCAGTAAGATGGAACAAGAAAGCAACTTGTTGGAAGTAATACATTTTGATGTATGCAGTCCAATGAGTGCTGAGGCACGCAGTGGATATCGTTATGTTCTTACTTCACAGATGATTTGAGTAGATGTTGAGTATATTTACTTGATGAAACACAAGTCTGAATTATTGAAAGGTTCAAGTGATTTTAGAGTGAAGTTGAAGATCATCGTGACAAGAGGATAAAATGTCTATGATATGATCATAGAGATGAGTATCTGAGTTACGAGTTTGGTACACAATTAAGACATTGTGGAAATTGTTTCACAACTAATACCGCCTGGAACACCATAGTTTGATGGTGTGTCCGAACATCACAACTGCACCCTATTGGATATGGTGCATACCATGATGTCTCTTATCGAATTACCACTTTCGTTTATGGGTTAGGCATTAGAGACAACCAAATTCACTTTAAATAGGGCACCACCTAATTCCGTTGAGATGACACCGTATGAACTATGGTTTAGAGAAACCTAAGCTGTCGTTTCTTGAAAGTTTGGGGCTGCAACGCTTATGTGAAAAAAGGTTTCATCCTGATAAGCTCGAACTCAAAGCGGATAAATACATCTTCATAGGACACCCAAAACAGTTGGGATACCTCCTATTTCAGATCCGGAAGCAAAAGTGATTGTTTCTAGTAACGGGTCCTTTCTCGAGGAAAAGTTTCCCTCGAAAGAATTGAGTGGGAGGATGGTGGAGACTTGATATGGTTGTTGAACCGTCACTACAACTAGTGTGTAGCAGGGCACAGGAAGTTGTTCCTGTGGCACCTACACCAATTGAAGTGGATGCTGATGATAGTGATCATGAAAGTTCGGATCAAGTCACTACCAAACCTCGTAGGTCGACAAGGATGCGTACTACTTTAGAGTGGTACTTAATCCTATCTTGGAAGTCATGTTGCTAGACAACAATGAACCTACGAGCTATGGAGAAGCGATGGTGGGCCCGAATTCCGACAAATGGCTCGAGGCCATAAAATCCGAGAGAGGATCCATGTATGAAAACAAAGTGTAGACTTTGGAAGAACTACTTGATGGTCGTAAGGCTGTTGGGTACAGATGGATTCTAAAAGGGAAGACAGACAATATGGTATGTGTCACTGAGGGAGTCCTAGACTAGGGGGTGTCCGGACAGCCGGACTATCATCGTCCGCCGGACTCCAAGACTACGAAGACACAAGATTGAAGACTCCGTCCTGTGTCCGGATGGGACTTTCCTTGGCGTGGAAGGCAAGCTTGGCGATACGGATATGTACATCTCCTACCATTGTAACCGACTCTGTGTAACCCTAGCCCTCTCTGGTGTCTATATAAACCGGAGGGCTTTAGTCCGTAGGACATAACATACATTACAACAATCATACCATAGGCTAGCTTCTAGGGTTTAGCCTCCTTGATCTCGTGGTAGATCCACTCTTGTACTACCCATATCATCAATATTAATCAAGCGGGACGTAGGGTTTTACCTCCATCGAGAGGGCCCAAACACAGGTAAAACATCGTGTCCCCGGTCTCCGTTACCATCCGCCTAGACGCACGATTCGGGACCCCCTACCGAGATCCGCGGTTTTGACACCGACATTGGTGCTTTCATTGAGAGTTCCTCGTGTCGCCACCGATAGGCTCGATGGCCTCTTCAATCAACAACACCGCTGTCCGTGGTGAGACTTTTCTCCTCGGACAGATCTTCGTATTCGGCGGCTTCGCACTGCGGGCCAATTCTCTTGGCCATCCGAGCAGATCGAAGCTACGCCCTAGCCGTCAGTCAGTTCGAAGCCTAAACTTCACGGCCGACATCGCGGGGACTTGATCTTCGACGGGCTCGAGCCACGGCCGAAGCGTGCGTGCCTGCATCACGATGGGCATGATCTAGCTCTGCCGCCGTACAGTGCCTTGGTGGCCGCACTCGAATCCGCTCCGGCCCTTAGTCCCGAGCCGATCGCCCAGATCGAGGACCGGTGGCTGGACACCGCCTCGGGGGCTGCAAGTTCCACGGCGATGGAGCCGAACACTAACCTTGTCCCTTGCGAAGCTCGTGACACCGAGGTGCCGGACTCCCTGCCGGACTCCGAACCTCCCGCGCCCCGGCCAATCGAGTCTGATTGGGCGCCGGTCATGGAATTCACCGCCACGGACATCTTCCAACACTCACCCTTTGGCGACATCCTAAATTCGCTAAAACATCTCTTGCTATCCGGAGAGACCTGGCCAGATTATAGCCAGGATGGTTGGGATGCGGACGACAAAGAAATTCAAAGCCCACCCACCACCCACTTTGTAGCCACTATCGACGATCTAACAGACATGCTAGACTATGACTCCGAAGACATCGACGGTATGGACGACGATGCCGGAGACGATCAAGAACCAGCGCCTACAGGGCACTGGAAGACCACCCCAACACATGACGTATACAGGGTGGATACCCCAAAAGGAAGCGATAACGAGGATCAACGGGGCGCGACAAAGGACTACGAACATGGAGACAAGCAACCGCCCGAACAGGACGAATCGGATAATCAATCCATGCCCGACGAAACCAACAGTCCAGACGACCTCACGCCGGACACACCGCCGGAGAATAAAAACCTTCGGAAAAGACTCGTCGCCACAGCAAGAAGTTTGAAGAAGGAAAAACGGAAGCTCAAAACAGCGGAAGACATACTCAGAATGAGGTGGAGCAAAGTGCTCAAAACCGCAGACAAGTATGGCAATGGCCATCAATCAAAGAGCTACCCGAAGCGCAAGCTGCTGCCAGAATTTGACGAGGAAGCCATAGAGCCCCCACAGTCAAAAAACAAAGAGGCCGCCTGGCCGGATAGACGGCCAGATGATAGGCCAAAATCTAAAAGCGGCGCCGCACACAAGCCGACTCATGACCCTGGAAAAATAGATGGCCCAGCGAGGTCCATTTACGGGCCAAAAAAGAGGGCCCCAGGAAGCAACATAACACGTCAAGTGTTCGAAGACAGCGGTACACCCAAATACAGGGGTGCCGCACACCCACTATGTTTCACCAATGAGGTACTGGATCATGAATTCCCAGCAGGGTTTAAACCCATAAACATAGAGGCTTACGATGGAACAACAGACCCTGGAGTCTGGATAGAGGATTATATACTACACATACACATGGCTAGAGGAGATGATCTCCACGCCATAAAATATTTACCTCTCAAGCTCAAAGGGCCAGCCCGTCATTGGCTCAAAAGCCTCCCAGAAAACACTGTTGGAAGTTGGGAAGAGCTGGAGGACTCGTTTAGAGCAAATTTTCAAGGGACTTATGTCCGCCCTCCGGATGCAGACGATCTAAGTCATATAACTCAACAGCCCGGAGAGTCAGCGCGCAAATTCTGTAATAGGTTCCTCACCAAAAAGAACCAAATAGTCGACTGTCCGGACGCCGAAGCCTTAGCAGCTTTTAAACACAATGTCCGAGACGAATGGCTCGCCAGACACCTCGGCCAAGAGAAGCCGAGGACAATGTCCGCGCTAACAAGCCTCATGACCCGCTTTTGCGCGGGAGAAGATAGCTGGCTAGCACGATGCAGCACCAGCGACCCAAGTACATCCGAGATAAGAGATGGAAATGGAAAATCACGGCGCAGAAAAGATCAGTGCCGGAATAAAGAGAAAAGCCTAAAGAACACGGCGGTCAATGCCGGATTCAAAAGCTCGCGACCAAACAACAAAACACTGCCTCTTAAGGATAACAGTGATGAGCTATCCAACTTAAACAAAATTTTGGGTCGGATATGTCAAATCCACAGTACCCCCGGAAGGCCTGCGAACCACACCCACCGAGATTGTTGGGTTTTCAAATAGTCCGACTGACTAAACGCCGAACACAAGGGGCTCGACGCATCAAGCGAGGATGATGATAAACCCCACCAGCATAGCACCGGAAAACAAAAGACTTTCCCACAAGAGGTCAAAGCAATAAATTCACTTCATGTGATAATACGGAAAAACAATGCGGCACCCGCTAAAATGGGTCTCGCACAGTCCAACCCAGCGGAACATCGAGTTTGGATATCAAAACCAATCACTTTCGACCACCTGGATTATTCCGAACATTCAAATGCAGGATGGACTATACGATATTGATCCTATAATCGACGGACTACAATTTACACAAGTCCTGATGGACGGAGGCAGCGACTTAAACCTGCTGTATCCAAACACAATCCACAAGTTGGGGATAGACCTTACTAAAATTCGACACAGCCGCACTTCCTTTAAAGGAGTGACGCCAGGCCCTTACGCCAAGTGCACAGGCTCCTTATTACTAGAAGTTGTGTTCGGGTCACCAAACAACTTCCGACGCGAAACACTAATCTTTCATGTTGTCCCATTTAAAAGTGGCTATCAAGCACTATTGGGACGTGAAACTTTTGTCCGCTTCAACGCCATACCACATTATGCGTCTCTTACACTTAAAATGCCCGGTCCACGTGGCATCATTTCATTACGAGGGTCATCTAAAGACCCCGGACACGGCTAGACGAGTCCGGCATAAATAAGCTAGGGGATCCCTAGCCGCACATCCCTTCACAAGGGGCTGTGCATATAAGCGACAACGACCCCATATAGACTCCGCTTTACTTATTTATTAATATTTTTCATATACTTTTTTCGCACGATTTCCTTTCAAACTAAGTTCCTCTCTTTACTGCATTTAACAATGTGCATACCCGCCCAGGATAACGCACAACGGAGACACAAAGCAGACATGCAGTAGGGACCCGTCGCAAGGATTCTTTTCAGATTAAGACCCTGCGTAAACCTTTTTTACTGTCTCTTGTTGTTATAATCCCTTGGTTTCTCATTATAACCAGAGTGGAGCCTGACGTTTTGGCATCGGCCGCGTCAGAGGACCTTGCCCGTACCTGGACACCAGGGGCTTAGGGTATTGTTCTGCCCATTGTAAAACAGTAAAACAGAGCTAGCTACGAGCCTCCACAGCGATTTAGATGAGCACTCTAGCAGCTCTCTCAGGCCATCACACTCCCCATCCGTCCATTTTCAAGATCTAGGCGTAGCTGGCCGTCGGATCCTTGTCTAGCCTCTACATGGCCCAGTTGGCGTAGGGCCGCTGCTCCCGTGACAATATCTGAGTGTCCTGGTTGCTTGAGCCTTTTCATTATGTTTTGGTCTGACTTTGTGTTGGCTTTTCGGTTGAGATTCCGTGTGGGACGGCGGAGTAATGTTTTGCCGTCTCTCCTTCGGCACTGTTACTCATGGTGGAGGATATGTTACTAACCCGTTTGCCTCCTCTTCTTATATCTTGCGCCTCATCACCTAGCTACCTTCCTCCCATCATTCTGGCCTTCCTTTCTCTCTTCACAACACTTTATCCACTAGAAGGTGATCGACGACACGATGGCGATGCTTTTTTCTTTTCCGAGTTCTCTTCCCAGATCGGAGGCGACAACGGCGATATTTTTCCGCTGCTCCTCCACCTGAATCCTAGCTCACGTGCATGACTGATGACTTGACCAACTGTTCGAGATCTACAGCCTCAGCCTTTACTGCATCCCTGCCTTGCAAGGGTGCCATATACTTCATATTGCTGTAGCGCCTTGAAGCTGGCCTCCAACCCTGACGTTTTCCGGTCCGGTGGCACAACATCAGGTGAGCCGTGTGACCATGTTGCCTCCTTCCTTCCTTTCCAACCTTTAACCTCGCTCATGCCCAAATTATATTACCTTGTCCGTGTTTCCTTTGTTTTTTGTGGGATTTCTTCTCATCATGTCCATGGCATGTTACATGTACAATAGCGCCATGATGCACTGCCACTCCTGAAGGGCCGAGGATAACACCTTCATGGTCCTTGTTTTTTGATTGATTTTCAGGCCAATTCTCCTGACGTAAATCCATAAATTTGTGACTGATGCTGCTCCACCCCTCCCTGCAGCTCCTCCACCTCGGTGCAGATCTTTTCTTTCACCTGTCACAACAATTTAGTGTACTGATTGATCATGATTCATGACAATTACTCGATAGGAATAAAGGTAAAACAAGATTCATATAGCATAGCTAAGATTCATATGGATACTTCTGCTCAAGTCTCTCTTGAAGTATCATTGCCATATGAATACTGTAGTTCATGCTAAATTCTCAACATTGTTTTGGCTAGCTGAGGGTCTTTCTGTCAGCTCTTTCAGATTAAAATGCACTAATCTGTCTGAATATATGCATGTTTTTTGGACAGCATACTATTATGTTACACTCTGTTTTCAGGGCTGGCATCCCACGGGTATTAATTCGTACATGAAGTTGAACCCACAGTGTTCAAGGAACTAACTTGGTTCTTGGTTCCTGGTTTCACTGCCTATTCTCTTTACAAATGATGATAGATTGTGAACTGAACCCTATATTATAAATGAGAAGGAGGCTGTTTAGATCAACGTGTGGTGAAGAAACAAAATTAAATTGACGACAGAGGGAGGATAGGCACACAGGAACCCCACCAATATTCAACATTGCATGCCCGGCCATGCCAGTTTTATACACGGTCAGATTGAACAGTACGAAACAGGTTCAACCAGCCCAATCAATTTCAATGCTACGAAAAAACAACATGACCGGGATTCGGGGAACATTGAACAAAATATTTGCGGACCAACTCAATTTAAACACTTCCCTTGCTAAAAAATATTAAACTTTATTGTTTCATCCTGTATAATATATTTATAGAAATTCATATTGTTCTAAATCAAAATACTGGCGCAGCAACGCGCGCGAGCCATGGTCTAGTTATTATAAAGACCGAACACCTTAGGGAGTGTTCGGCGTCTCGAGTTAGGCCTTATCTGCATCAGCTCCGAATCATGTCTTTGGTCAAATGTTGGGTTTGCCCGGCTCCTGTGTTTTGCTGCCTTACGTTCCGTATCATCGGCTAACGCGACACCAGGAGAACTACTGCGATTGTGCCCCAGTTCGGCTGGGCGAAGCACCTCAGTAGAGAAAGCCGAAAACTGACTGTCATGATACAGCGAGAGACTGGTCAACCACTCGATCGACCACCGGAATGTTTAGAATTCCCCGCTTTGACGAAGGACCGTTTCCCGGTCAGGCACACACGCGCCCCGAATTCGGAGAAGCGCGGTGCCCCCAGGGGCTATATCGTAGCCCCACCCTCGAACTCCAATGGCTAAGTGAAAGTGATAAAGCATCATAGTCCGGATTGCCTCGTTTGCTACGCTACCACCTCCTCAACAGGACCGAGACGTCGGATTAAGTGTGACAATGCGCTATTTTTGCGAACACCCCGACTTTGTGCGTAATGAAGCCAAAGACTGCCATCTTTCAGGTTATACACACGTATACATAAACGGCCGCATAGGAGATATTTCAATACTTGGAACGCACAAGTATAAAAAGCGATTACATCATAATCCATTGTTTTACAAAATACAACGTTCATTTGAACGTGACATTTTTCGAGCACTGCGACTCTATTATGCGAGCACCACGCATAACCTCCCCAAAATAGTGCTCGGCGGGTAACCGGCTTTCGTCCGAACCCCGGGTTGCAACAGCGGTGGCATCCATCTCCGTCCAATGTGTCTTCACACGGGCCAGGGCCATCCGCGCACCTTCTATGCAGGCCGACCGCTTCACCTCCTTGATATGCGGCACTGCCCCAAGAAATTGCTGCAATAAGCCAAAATAGCTCGTTGCCTTGGGCCTCTCTGGCCAGACATGAGTCACGATATCCGTCATGGCAAGTTCGGACAACCTGTTCAGCTCAGCCCATTCGGCCAACCGATCGGTCAGCGGAAGTGAACGATCCGGACTATGGAATTGAGACCAAAATAGCTCTTCCGTCTTGTGATCCTTTTGACTCCGGAAGTGCACAACGGCATCCGCCGCACTTGCCGCTAAGTCCATATATGGATCCTCCGGACCCCACAGCTCGCCAAGCTGGGCATAATTTGGATCCGTAAACCGGCGACGCAGCAGAAAAGGCTTGCCAGCCACAATGTCTCCGGCCTGACGCAGCTCCTCCTTCATAGCCTGCATTGCAGAACGGGCATCCTTGGCCTCGGCGGTGGCCTTCCCCAGGTCTTCCCGCTCCGATAGGCATCATTGCGGTCGGTAGCATCTTTCAATTTTACGGACAATACGGCCATCTCTTCCCTGCTTCGGCAGTGTGCAGCCCTTTCGGCTTCTAACTCTTCGGCCGCCCTCGAGGCAGCCGCATCACTCCTTCTGGCTTGCTCCTTGGCTTGAGCAAGTTCTGCCCGAAGGCTCTCCACAGCAGCAGCACCATCTGCGTCAAGCATAAATATTGTAAGAAGTGGGCTTTGACTCGCTTAAACAGGTGACTGCGGAGAGACAACTTACCTTGCGACTCGTCAAGTCGCTTGTTGACTAGCGTGATGTCTGCATCCGCCACATCGAGCTGCCGCATTAATTTGGCAACTCCATCAGTCCGGCTAGCCCCCGGACTATCCGCCACCTGCATAGGAGACACTCAATACCTGCGATTTTTATCCTCGGCACGCTGTCGCTTCCGACAACTTACCGAGTCTCAGGGGCTACTATCTATACAGGGCGCACTTTCATGTGCAAAACTGTCAAAAAGGTGCGTCGTTTTTACGTACCTCAAATCCCGCCAGCAAACTTGTGACGGCATTATGCAATCCGCTTTCGGCGGACGAAATCCTTCCTATCACCATGCTCATCAATGCACGGTGATCTTCTAAGACGGACGCCCTCTCAAGCAGATCCTTCAGCTCCCCCGGCCGAACACTAGTCGGCGCCGAACTCTTCGGCTCTGCCGGGCTCGGGGATACCCTCCATGACGACACTTCAGGCTCGTCCGCCCTATCCGACGGCGCAGCAGACGGAGGCGTCTCGCTCTCCATCATCTCCGGACGAAGATCCCCCGAAGACGAGCTCATCTGAGAAGGTCGTACATCCGAACTGTAAGGTAAAAATTTCGGTTATCCTCAGAAGCACAAATAGGGATGTTTTCTTATTAATGAACTCCCCTTTTCCTACTCACGACTCGCTGGAGGGCTGATCCTTTAGAGAAGATTGTACGGACGGGGTCTCCCCGGACGCAGGACCCTCTGGTGAAGATTTCTTCCCCCGCTTAGAGACTTTGGCCTCCGGGTCTTCGGAGGCGGTCCTCTTCTCCCCCTGGAGGGAGGGATTCTCGATCCCCCTTCTTCAAGCGCCCCTTGGGCGAGGTCACAGCTCCTCTATTTTCCCTTCGCCTTCTTCTAAAGCGCTGCCTCCAACATTTCGACCCAGCCACGGGCTCCGTGCGGTCTCGGGGGGAGCCGGACACCTTATCAGCTTTGCTTGCGCTACCCACTCCTGATGAAGGATAACGGGTTAAAAGGCGAATTATAGAAAAGCAAACAAATAGTACGTCCGGACACTGAGCTACTTACCTAAGTATCCAGGCGATTGCAGCTTAGGCCTGCATCCTCGGTCAATTTCGGACACGCCACCTGCGGTCCGAAGAACAACTTGTACATCTCCACGGGTGTCGTACCCATGAAGTGTTGGAGAATCCGTTGTCCCTCCGGATTAAACTCCCATAACCAGAGAGGACGGCGTTTGAAGGGGAGAAGACGCCTGATTAGCATGACCTGCATCACCACGACCAGATCTCCCTCGCTTGGAGGTCTCGAATCCGGCCCTGCAATAGGGGCACGTCTTTTGACGGCCCCCAATTGGGCCCTTGGTTGACCCACGACATCAACCATCGTGGAGGTCCTAGGCGGAATGAAGGCGGCGGCTTTTGCCTGCTGCCCTTCGGAGCGGTGATATAAAACCACTCCTGCTGCCACAAGCCGAGCTCCTCTTGGAAGGAGCCCGCGGGCCACGGGGCATCGGCCCTCCTGCTTATGGCCGCCCCGCCGCACTCTGCTTGACGCCCCCCAATCATCTTTGGCTCCACATTGAAGGTCTTCAGCCACAGGCCGAAGTGGGGGGTGACACGGAGGAAGGCTTCGAGGACGACAATAAATGCGGAAATATGGAGGATGGACTCCGGAGCCAAGTCATGAAAATCTAGCCCGTAGTAGAACATGAGCCCTCTCATGAAGGGATCCATCGAGAAGCCTAAACCCCGACGGAGGTGGGATACGAAGACGACGTACTCACCGGGCTCGGGAGTTGGTATGGCCTGCCCTTGGGCGGGCAACCTGTGCGAAATCTCGTAAGACAGGTACTTGGCCTCACGCAGGTTTAGCACGTCCTCCTGCGTGACAGAGGAGGGCATCCACCGTCCCTGAAGGTCGGAGCTGGACATTGTTGAAGGTCCGAAGCACTCAAATCTGGGGCTCTGGGTGTTGGAACTTGGAGCAAGGAAAGGATTTGATGGAAGATTGAAGAAAAGAAACAAGCCTTGGTCCTGTTATAAAGAGGGAGAATACCAAGAGCCGTCTCCGTGACCGTTCGGGATTCGCCTTCGATAGAGGAGGTGTGGCGACGGGCGCGGTTGGATTACCCACGCCCGTATTGATGAGAATCCCGGAATAAGGGGAACACGATCTCGCTCGACAAGGCGTTAAGGAAACCGCTTCGCTAAATGCGCCGAGGCGGTATAATAAAAAATGATTCAAGTAAAGGCTTGGTAGTGGTGTGACGTCATGCTGCAAAATACGTCAGCAGATTGAACTTGTGTACATTTTATTCTCTCTACGGTGGAATGTGGAATTTATTTTGCAGAGCCGTACACTATCCTGGTGTTCGCAATCTTCTTTGGATTATTTGGAGGAGGAACCCGCCTTGCAATGCCAAACATTATGCGCGCCGGACTCATCGTCATTGAAGCCAGGTTCAGGGGCTACTGAGGGAGTCCTGGACTAGGGGGTGTCTAGACAGTAGGACTATCATTGTCTGCCGGACTCCAAGACTACGAAGATACAAGATTGAAGACTCCGTCCCGTGTCCGGATGGGACTTTCCTTGGCGTGGAAGGCAAGCTTGGCGATACGGATATGTAGATCTCCTACCATTGTAACCGACTCTGTGTAACCCTAGCCCTCTCTGGTGTCTATATAAACCGGAGGGCTTTAATCCGTAGGACATAACATACATTACGACAATCATACCATAGGCTAGCTTCTAGGGTTTAGCCTCCTTGATCTCGTGGTAGATCCACTCTTGTACTACCCATATCATCAATATTAATCAAGCAGGACATAGAGTTTTACCTCCATCGAGAGGGCCCGAACCTGGGTAAAACATCGTGTCCCTGGTCTCCTGTTACCATCCACCTAGATGCACAGTTCGGGACCCCCTACCCGAGATCCGCCGATTTTGACACCGACAGTCACCATTAAGAAAGCTCGACTTGTCGCTAAGATGTTTTCCGACAAGTTCAAGGAGTTGACTACGGTGAGACTTTCTCACTCGTAGCGATGCTAAGAGTCTGTTGGAATTATATTAGCAGTTACTGCATTATTTATGAAATCTTGCAGATAGGATGTCAAAACATTGTTTCCTCAACGATTTTTTTTTAGGAAAGGTTGTATGTGATACAACCAGAAGGTTTTGTCAATCCTGAAAGATGCTAACAAGTATGCAAAGCTCCAGTAATCCTTCTAAGGACTGGAGTAAGCATCTCGGAGTTGGAATATACGCTTTGATGAGATGATCAAAGATTCTGGGTTTATACAAAGTTGAGAAACTTGTATTTCCAAAGAAATGAGTGGGAGCACTATATCATTTCTGATGAGTATATGTTGTTAACATATTGTTGATCAGAAATGTTGTAGAATTTCTAGAAAGCATATAGGGTTATTTGAAAAGTGTTTTTCAATGGAAAACCTGGATTAGGCTACTTGAACAATGAGCATCAAGATCTATAAGGATAGATCAAAATGCTTAATAGTACTTTCAAATGAACACATACCGTGAGAAGATTTTGAAGGAGTTCAAAATAGATCGGCAAAGGAGTTCTTGGCTGTAAGGTGTGAGTATTGAGTAAGACTCAAGACTTGACCACGGCTGAAAAGAGAGAGAAAGGACGAAGGTCGTCCCCTATGCTTTAGACGTAGGCTCTACAGTATGTTATGTTGTGTACTGCACCTGGAGTGTGCCTTGCCATGAGTCAGTCAAGGGGTACAAGTGTGATCCAGGAATGGATCACAGGACAACGGTCAAGGTTATCCTTAGTAACTAGTGGACTAAGGAATTTTCTCGACTATGGAGGTGGTAAAGGAGTTCGTCGTAAAGGGTTACGCCGATGCAAACTTTGACACTAATCTGGATGACTCTGAGTAGTAGACCGGATTCGTATAGTAGAGCAGTTATTTGGAATAGTTCCAAATAGCGTGTGGTAGAGGCATCTAGGAGATGACATAAAGATTTGTAAAGCACACATGTATCTGAAAGATTCAGACCCGTTGACTAATAAGCCTCTCTCACAAGCGAGATATGATCAAACCCAATGGGTGTTGGATTCATTACAATCACATAGTGATGTGAACTAGATTATTGACTCTAGTGCAAGTGGGAGACTGTTGGAAATATGCCCTAGAGGCAATAATAAAATGGTTATTATTATATTTCCTTGTTCATGATAATTGTCTATTATTCATGCTATAATTGTATTTAACTGGAAACCGTGATACATGTGTGAATACATAGACCACAACATGTCCCTAGTGAGCCTCTAGTTGACTAGCTCGTTGATCAATAGATGGTTATGGTTTCCTGACCATGGACATTGGATGTCATTGATAACGGGATCACATCATTAGGAGAATGATGTGATGGACAAGACCCAATCCTAAGCATAGCACAAGATCGTGTAGTTCGTTTTCTAAAGCTTTTCTAATGTCAAGTATCGTTTCCTTAGACCATAAGATTGTGCAACTCCCGGATACCGTAGGAATGCTTTGGGTGTACCAAACGTCACAAAGTAACTGGGTGGCTATAAAGGTGCACTACAGGTATCTCCAAAAGTGTCTGTTCGGTTGGCACGAATCGAGACTGGGATTTGTCACTCCGTATGACAGAGAGGTATCTCTGGGCCCACTCGGTAATGCATCATCATAATGAGCTCAATGTGACTAAGTAGTTAGTCACGGGATCATGCATTATGGAACGAGTAAAGTGAATTGCCGGTAACGAGATTGAACGAGGTATTGGGATACCGACGATTGAATCTCGGGCAAGTAACGTACCGATTGACAAAGGGAATTGTATACGCGATTGCTTGAATCCCCGACATCGTGGTTCATCCGATGAGATCATCATGGAACATGTGGGAGCCAACATGGGTATCTAGATCCCGCTGTTGGTTATTGGCCGGAGAACGTCTCGGTCATGTCTACATGTCTCCCGAACCCGTAGGTTCTACACACTTAAGGTTTGATGATGCTAGGGTTATAGGGAAGGTATGTACGCGGTTACCGAATGTTGTTCGGAGTCCCGGATGAGATCCCAGACGTCACGAGGAGTTCCGGAATGGTCCAGAGGTGAAGATTGATATATTGGACGAAGGGTTTTGGAGTCCGAAAGTGTTCCGGAGGTACCGGGTGATGACCAGCATGACCGAAAGGTATTTCGGGAGCCCCGGCAAGTGTTGGGGGGCTTCATGGGCCAAGGGAAGGGGGCAAACCAGCCCACTAAGGGGCTGTGCGCCCCCCTCACCAATTCCCATGTTACCAGGGGGTTTGGGGCGCCCCATCTTGGGTTCCACCTCCTGGCTTGGGGGCCAAGTCACCCAAAGGGGAGATCTCATCTGCCCTGGCCGCCGCCCCCCTGGGGGAAACCCTAGGGCGCCTCCCCCTCCCCTTGCCCCTATATATAGTGGAGGTTTTGTGGCTGACCAACACACAAGTCTCTCTCTCCCAAGGCGCAGCCCTACCTCTCTCCCTCCTCGTCTCTCGTAGTGCTTGGCGAAGCCCTGTTGGAGTACCGCGCTCCTCCACCACCACCACGCCATCGTGCTGCTGCTGGATGGAGTCTTCCCCAACCTCTCCCTCTCTCCTTGCTGGATCAAGGTATGGGAGACGTCACCGGGCTGCACGTGTGTTGAACATGGAGGCACCGTTCTTTGGTGCTTAGATCGGATTCAGCAGCGATCTGAGTCGCTTCGTGAACGACTCCACCGAACGCGTTCTTGTAACGCTTCCGCATCGTGATCTTCAAGGGTATGAAGATGCACTCCCCTCTCTCTCGTTGCTAGTATCTCCATAGATTGATCTTGGTGATGCGTAGAAAATTTTGAATTTCTGCTACATTCCCCAACAGTTGCAGCGCATGTTAGAGGATCACAAGAAATTGTTGTACCCGAATTGCAAAGTTGACAAGAAAAGGCTGGGCACCACACTGGAATTGCTGCAATGGAAGGTAGAGAATGGTGTATCTGACAAGGGATTTGGAAAGTTGCTGGTAATGATAAAGAATAAGCTTCCAAAGGACAACGAATTGCCCGAGAGTACGTACGAAGCAAAGAAGGTTGTCTACCATCTAGGGTTAGAGGTGCAGAAGATACATGCATGGCCTAATGACTGCATTCTCTACCGCGCTAAGTACGAGGATTTGAACGCGTGACCGGTATGCGGTGCATTGCGCTATAAGCTCAGCCGCGATGACCCTGGTGATGTCGAGGGCGAGCGCCCCAGGAAGAAGATTCTTGCCAAGGTAATGTGGTATGCTCCTATAATACCACGGTTGAAACGTTTGTTCCAAAACAAAGAGCATGTCAAGGTGATGCGATGCCACGGAGAAGACCGTAAGAAAGACAGAAAGTTGAGAGTACTCGCTGACGGGTCGCAGTGGAGAAAAATCGAGAGAAAGTATAGGGAGGAGTTTGTAGGTGACCCAAGGAACATATGGTTTGATCTAAGCGCAGATGGCATTAATCCTTTTGGGGAGCAGAGCAGCAACCATAGCACGTGGCCTATGACTCTATGTTTCTATAACCTTCCTCCTTGGTTGTGCATGAAGCGGAAGTTCATTATGATGTCAGTGCTCATCCAAGGCCCTAAGCACCCCGGCAACGACATTGATGTGTACCTAAGGCCATTAGTTGAAGAACTATTACAGTTGAGGAAAGGAAAAGGTGTACGTGCGTGGGAACCTTAACGGATTTCTCGGCTCCGTCTAAGTCTATCTTCTTCTCAAGGTATCCAATCAAGATCTATGCACCATCAGTACCCATGTCCGCGGGAAACTAAGATTTCTCTGTTTTCACCTTCCATTATTTCCATGGTCGCTAATTTACAGCGATGATAACTGCCCAAGTCTTTGAGAAGGCAGTTGGCAAGATCATATTCATCGGTAACCAAACTATCTCACTTGTGAAAAAATATGCTGCCGGATTCATCAGGCTTCACTTACAGAGCAGATTGCGGCTAATTTTGGAGATCATACCTCCCTGTAAGTTTCTTCTGTCGTCATCGCTGGACAGAGAATGTGACTGAAATAAGCAAGCTTATCTTCTACAAAGTATGTTCATAATTGGCTGGGTACGTCAAAAGGAAGCACTTGAAGAAAATGCCAAAAAGCCGTTTCCAGATAATTTCCTCCGCTCTATCAAGTTTGAAAGAAAAAAAGAAATACAAACAAATTTGCCTCCTAGCGAAAATGGGCTGAGAAATTTGTTCAAAGTTCCGAACCTAAAAAGGCATCTATCTTAATGCATAAGAACACGTAATCCAATGGAAATGGGCTGAGTCTGATAATTACTCCATGGCTTCTGCGTACGCTTGCCAAATCCATGGGGCATCAACTTCTCCATGTTAGAATATAGAGTTGTAATCTCAACCTCCTTCCTTCTCTTGTATTCTACTCAAACTCCTCTTGCATAACCTTGTACGTCAAGCCAAGGGCTTAGGCCACACATCAATATAAACACCACGCGGCTCCCTCGATGGAGTAGGAACGCTTGATATCTTTCATGGTAATTGTTGGAAATATGCCCTAGAGGCAATAACAAAAGTATTATTAATTTCATTGTTCATGATAATTGTCTTTTATTCATGCTATAACTATATTATCCGGAAATCGTAATACACATGTGAATACAAAGACCACAATATGTCCCTAGTGAGCCTCTAGTTGACTAGCTTGTTGTGATAAACAGATAGTCATGGTTTCCTGGCTATGGACATTGGATGTCGTTGATAACGGGATCACATCATTAGGAGAATGGTGTGATGGACAAGACCCAATCCTAAGCATAGCACAAAGATCGTGTAGTTCGTTTGCTAGAGCTTTTCCAATGTCAAGTATCTCTTCCTTAGACCATGAGATCGTGTAACTCCCGGATGCTGTAGGAGTGCTTTGGGTGTATCAAATGTCACAACGTAACTGGGTGACTATAAAGGTGCACTACAGGTATCTCCGAAAGTGTCTGTTGGGTTGACATGGATCGAGACTGGAATTTGTCACTCCGTATGACGGAGAGGTATCTCTGGGCCCACTCGGTAATGCATCATCATAATGAGCTCAAAGTGACCAAGTGGTTGATCACGGGATCATGCATTACGGTATGAGTAAAGTGACTTGCCGGTAACGAGACTGAACAAGGTATTGGGATACCGACGATCGAGTCTCGGGCAAGTAACGTACCGATTGACAAAGGGAATTGTATACGGGGTTGTTTTAATCCTCGACATCGTGGTTCATCCGATGAAATCATCGAGGAGCATGTGGGAGCCAACATGGGTATCCATATCCCGCTGTTGGTTATTACCCGACAGTCGTCTCGGTCATGTCTGCGTGTCTCCCGAACCCGTAGGGTCTACACACTTAAGGTTCGGTGACGCTAGGGTTGTATGAATATGAGTATGCAGCATACCGAATGTTTTTCAGAGTCCCAGATGAGATCCCGGACGTCACGAGGAGTTTCTGAATGGTCCGGAGGTAAAGAATTATATATAGGAAGTGGTATTTCGGCCATCGGGAAAGTTTCGGGGTCACCCGGTAATGTACCGGGACCACCGGAAGGGTACCGGGGATCCACCGGGTTGGGCCACCCATCCCGGAGGGCCCCATGGGATGAAGTGGAAGGGGAACCAGCCCATAGTGGGCTGGTGCGCCCCCTAGGCCCATCCCCTGTGCCTAGGGTTGAAACCCTAGGGTGGGGGGGCGCACCACATGCCTTGGGGGGCAAGTCCCCCCCCCCTGGCCGCCGCCCCCTTGGGAGATTGGATCTCCCAGGGCCGGCGCCCCCCTGGGGGCCTATATAAAGGAGGGCAGGGGGAGGGCAGCCGTACCCTGTGCTTTGGCGCCTCCCTCCCCCTGCTACACCTCATCCTCCTCCCGTAGTCGCTTGGCGAAGCCCTGCTGGAGTTCTGCTGCATCCACCACCACACCGTCGTGCTGCTGGATCATCATCAACCTCTCCTTTCCCCTTGCTGGATCAAGAAGGAGGAGATGTCTCCCGTCATGTACATGTGTTGAACGCAAAGGTGCTGTCCGTTCAGCACTTGGACATTGGTGATCTGAATCACGTCGAGTACGACTCCATAATCACCATCCCCTTGAACGCTTCCGTACATGATCTACAAGTGGTATGTAGATGCAAACTCACTCCCTTGACTCGTTGCTTAGATGAACTCATAGATGGATCTTGGTGAAACCGTAGGAAAAGTTTTAATTTTCTGCAACGTTCCCCAACAGTGGCATCATGAGCTAGGTCTATGCGTAGTTCTCTAATGCACGAGTAGAACACAATTTTGTTGTGGGCGTGGATCTTGTCAACTTGCTTGCCACTACTAGTCTTTTCTTGCTTCAGCGGTATTGTGGGATGAAGCGGCCCGGACCAACCTTACACGTACGCTTACGTGAGACCGGTTCCACCGATTGACATGCACTAGTTGCATAAGGTGGCTGGCGGGTGTCTGTCTCTCCCACTTTAGTTGAAGCAGATTCGATGAAAAGGGTCCTTATGAAGGGTAAATAGAAGTTGACAAAATCACGTTGTGGTTATTTCGTAGGTAAGAAAACGTTCTTGCTAGAACCCAATTGCAGCCACGTAAAAGATGCAACAACAATTAGAGGACGTCTAACTTGTTTTTGCAGCGATTGTTCATGTGATGTGATATGGCCAGAAGTTGTGATGAACGATGATTGATATATTGTGATGTATGAGATCATGTTCTTGTAATAGGATTCATGACTTGCATGTCGATGAGTATGACAATCGGCAGGAGCCATAGGAGTTGTCTTTATTTTTTGTATGACCTGCGTGTCATTGAAGAACGCCATGTAAATTACTTTACTTTATTGCTAAACGCGTTAGCCATAGAAGTAGAAGTAGTCGTTGGCGTGAAAACTTCATGAAGACACGATGATGGAGATCATGATGGTGGAGATCATGGTGTCATGCCGGTGACAAGATGATCATGGAGCCCCAAAGATGGAGATCAATGGAGCTATATGATATTGGCCATATCATGTCACTACTATATAATTGCATGTGATGTTTATTATGTTTATGCATCTTGTTTACTTAGAACGACGGTAGTAAATAAGATGATCCCTTACAACAATTTCAAGAAGTGTTCTCCCTAACGTGCACCGTTGCTACAGTTAAATCGCTTCAAGCACCACGTGATGATCGGGTGTGATAGATCCTTACGTTCACATACAACGGGTGTAAGACAGTTTTACACATGCAAAACACTTAGGGTTAACATGACGAGCCTAGCATGTGCAGACATGGCCTCGGAACAAGGAGACTGGAAGGTCGAACACGAGTCGTATGGAAGATACGATCAACATGAAGATGTTCACCGACGATGACTAGTCCGTCTCACGTGATGATCGGACACGACCTAGTCGACTCGGATCGTGTAACACTTAGATGACTAGAGTGATGTCTAATCTGAGTGGGAGTTCATAATTTGATTACATGAACTTAATTTTCATGAACTTAGTCTAAAACCTTTGCAAATATGTCTTGTAGATCAAATGGCCAACGCTCATGTCAACATGAACTTCAACGCGTTCCTAGAGAAAATCAAGCTGAAAGATGATGGTAGCAACTATACGGACTGGGTCCGGAACCTGAGGATCATCCTCATAGCTGCCAGGAAACAATATGTCCTAGAAGGACCGCTAGGTGACGCTCCCGTCTCAGAGAACCAAGATGTTATGAACGCTTGGCAGTCTCGTGCTGATGATTACTCCCTCGTTCAGTGCGGCATGCTTTACAGCTTAGAACCGGGCTCCAAAAGCATTTTGAGCATCACGGAGCATATGAGATGTTCAAGAGCTGAAACTAGTTTTCCAAGCTCATGCCCGGTCGAGATATGATGTCTCCGACAAGTTCTATAGTTGTAAGATGGAGGAAAACAGTTACATCAAGGAGCACATACTCAAGATGTCCGGGTTGCACAACCGTATGACCCGGTGAACATTAACCTCCCAGATGAGGCGGTCATTGACAGAATCCTCGATCGCTCCCACCAAGCTACAAGAGCTTTGTGATGAACTACAACATGCGGGGATGGTGAAGACCATTCTGAAGTGTTCTCAATCTGAAGTCAGCAGAGGCTGAAATCAAGAAAGAACATCAAGTGTTGATGGTCAATAAGACCACTAAGTTCAAGAAGGGCAAGGGCAAGAAGAACTTCAAGAAGGACGGCAAGGATGTTGCCGCGCCCGATAAGCCGCCATCGAAGAAGTCAAAGAATGGACCCAAGCCTGAGACTGAGTGCTTTTATTGCAAGGGGAAAGGTCACTGGAAGCGGAACTGTCCCAAATACTTAGCGGATAAGAAGGCCGGCAACACCAAAGGTATATTTGATATAAATATAATTGATGTGTACCTTACCAGTACTCGTAGTAACTCCTGGGTATTTGATACCGGTGCCGTTGCTCATATTTGTAACTCATAGCAGGAGCTGCGGAATAAACGGAGACTGGTGAAGGACGAGGTGACGATGCGCGTCGGGAATGGTTCCAGAGTCGATGTGATCGCCGTCGGCACGCTGCCTCTACATTTACCTACGGGATTAGTTTTGAACCTTAATAATTGTTATTTAGTGCCAAGTTTGAGCATGAACATTGTATCAGGATCTCGTTTAATACTAGATGGCTACTCATTTAAATCCGAGAATAATGGTTGTTCTATTTATATGAGAGATATGTTCTATGGTCATGCTCCGATGGTCAATGATTTATTCTTAATGAATCTCGAGCGTAATATTACACATATTCATAGTGTGGATGCCAAAAGATGTAAAGTTGATAACGATAGTCCCACATACTTGTGGCACTGCCGCCTTGGTCACATTGGTGTCAAGCGCATGAAGAAGCTCCATGCTGATGGACTTTTAGAGTCTCTTGATTATAAATCATTTGACACATGCGAATCGTGCCTCATGGGCAAAATGACCAAGACTCCGTTCTCCGGAACAATGGAGCAAGCAACCAACTTGTTGGAAATCATACATACCGATGTGTGTGGTCCAATGAGCGTTGAGGCTCGCGGAGGATATCTTTATGTTCTCACTCTCACTGATGACTTGAGTAGATATGGGTATGTCTACTTAATGAAACACAAGTCTGAGACCTTTGAAAAGTTCAAGGAATTTCAGAATGAATTAGAGAATCAACGTGACCGAAAAATAAAGTTCCTACGATCAGATCGTGGAGGAGAATATTTAAGTCACGAATTTGGCACACACTTAAGGAAATGTGGAATCGTTTCACAACTCATGCCGCCTGGAACACCTCAGCGTAACGGTGTGTCCGAACGTCGTAATCGCACTCTATTGCATATGGTGCGGTCTATGATGTCTCTTACCGATTTACCGCTATCATTTTGGGGATACGCTCTAGAGACAGCTACATTCACTTTAAATAGGGCACCGTCTAAATCCATTGAGATGACACCGTATGAATTATGGTTTGGGAAGAAACCTAAGCTGTCGTTTCTAAAAGTTTGGGGATGCGATGCTTATGTCAAGAAACATCAACCTGAAAAGCTCGAACCCAAGTCGGAAAAATGTGTCTTCATAGGATACCCTAAGGAAACCGTTGGGTATACCTTCTACTTAAGATCCGAGGGCAAGATCTTTGTTGCCAAGAACGGATGCTTTGTGGAAAAAGAGTTTCTCTCGAAAGAAGTAAGTGGGAGGAAAGTAGAACTCGATGAAGTACTACCTCTCGAACAGGAAAGTTGTGCAGCTCAGGAAAATGTTCCTGTGATGCCTACACCAACTGAAGAGGAAAATAATGATAATGATCAAGGTACTTCGGATCAAGTTGCTACTGAACTTCGTAGGTCCACAAGGACACGTTCCCCACCAAAGTGGTATGGCAACCCTGTCCTGGAAATCATGTTGTTAGACAACGGTGAACCTTCGAACTATGAAGAAGCGATGGCGGGCCCAGATTCCAACAAATGGCTTGAAGCCATGAAAACCGAGATAGAATCCATGTATGAAAACAAAGTATGGAATTTGACAGACTTGCCCGATGATCGGCGAGCGATAGAAAACAAATGGATTTTTAAGAAGAAGACGGACGCGGATGGTAATATTACCATTTATAAAGCTCGACTTGTTGCTAAGGGTTATCGACAAGTTCAAGGGATTGACTACGACGAGACATTCTCTCCCGTAGCGAAGTTGAAGTCCGTCCGAATCATGTTAGCAATTGCCGCATACTATGATTATGAGATATGGCAGATGGACGTCAAAACGGCATTCCTTAACGGACATCTTAAGGAAGAGCTGTATATGATACAGCCGGAAGGTTTTGTCGATCCTAAGAAAGCTAACGAAGTATGCAAGCTCCAGCGATCCATTTATGGACTGGTGCAAGCATCTCGGAGTTGGAACATTCGCTTTAATGAGATGATCAAAGCGTTTGGGTTTATGCAGAGCTATGGAGAAGCCTGTGTTTACAAGAAAGTGAGTGGGAGCTCTGTAGCATTTCTCATATTATATGTAGATGACATACTTTTGATGGGAAATGATATAGAACTTCTGGACAGCATTAAGGCCTACTTGAATAAGTGTTTTTCAATGAAGGACCTTGGAGAAGCTGCTTATATATTAGGCATCAAGATCTATAGAGATAGATCGAGACGCCTCATAGGTCTTTCACAAAGCACATACCTTGATAAGATTTTGAAGAAGTTCAAAATGGATCAGTCCAAGAAGGGGTTCTTGCCTATGTTACAAGGTGTGAGATTGAGTTCGCTCGGTCCCCACCACGGCAAAAGATAAAGAAGAGATGAGTGTCATCCCCTATGCTTCAGCCATAGGATCTATTATGTATGCCATGCTGTGTACCAGACCTGATGTAAACCTTGCCGTAAGTTTGGTAGCAAGGTACCAAAGTAATCCCGGCAAGGAACACTGGACAGCGGTCAAGAATATCCTGAAGTACCTGAAAAGGACAAAGGACATGTTTCTCGTTTATGGAGGTGACGAAGAGCTCGTCGTAAAGGGTTACGTCGACGCTAGCTTCGACACATATCTAGATGACTCTAAGTCACAAACTGGATACGTGTATATGTTGAATGGTGGAGCAGTAAGCTGGTGCAGCTACAAGCAGAGCATCATGGCGGGATCCACATGTGAAGCGGAGTAAATGGCAGCCTCGGAGGCAGCGCATGAAGCAATCTGGGTGAAGGAGTTCATCACCGACCTAGGAGTCATACCCAATGCGTTGGGGCCGATCAAACTCTTCTGTGACAACACTGGAGCTATTGCCCTAGCCAAGGAGCCCAGGTTTCACAAGAAGAACAGGCACATCAAGCGTCGTTTCAACTCCATCCGTGAAAATGTTCAAGATGGAGACATAGATATTTGCAAAGTACATACCGATCTGAATGTCACAGATCCTTTGACTAAACCTCTCTCACGAGCAAAACATGATCAACACCAGAACTCTATGGGTGTTCGATTCATCACAATGTAACTAGATTAGTGACTCTAGTGCAAGTGGGAGACTGTTGGAAATATGCCCTAGAGGCAATAATAAAAGTATTATTATATTTCATTGTTCATGATAATTGTCTTTTATTCATGCTATAACTGTATTATCCGGAAATCGTAATACACGTGTGAATACAAAGACCACCATATGTCCCTAGTGAGCCTCTAGTTGACTAGCTCGTTGTGATCAACAGATAGTCATGGTTTCTGCTATGGACATTGGATGTCGTTGATAACGGATCACATCATTAGGAGAATGATGTGATGGACAAGACCCAATCCTAAGCATAGCACAAAGACCGTGTAGTTCGTTTGCTAGATCTTTTCCAATGTCAAGTATCCCTTCCTTAGACCATGAGATCGTGTAACTCCCGGATGCCGTAGGAGTGCTTTGGGTGTATCAAACATCACAACGTAACTGGGTGACTATAAAGGTGCACTACAGGTATCTCTGAAAGTGTCTGTTGGGTTGACACGGATCGAGACTGGGATTTGTCACTCCGTATGACGGAGAGGAGAGGTATCTCTGGGCCCACTCGGTAATGCATCATCATAATGAGCTCAAAGTGACCAACTGGTTGATCACGAGATCATGCATTACGGTACGAGTAAACTGACTTGCCGGTAACGAGACTGAACAAGGTATTGGTATACCGACGATCGAGTCTCGGGCAAGTAACGTACCGATTGACAAAGGGAATTGTATACGGGGTTGTTTAATCCTCGACATCGTGGTTCATCCGATGAAATTATCGAGGAGCATGTGGGAGCCAACATGGGTATCCAGATCCCGCTGTTGGTTATTGCCCGAGAGTCGTCTCGGTCATGTATGCGTGTCTCCCAAACCCGTAGGGTCTACACACTTAAGGTTCGGTGACGCTAGGGTTGTATGAATATGAGTATGCGGCATAACGAATGTTGTTAGGAGTCCAGGATGAGATCCCAGACGTCACGAGGAGTTTCAGAATAGTCCGGAGGTAAAGAATTATATATAGGAAGTGGTATTTCGCCATCGGAAAGTTTTCGGTCACCTGTAATGTCTGGGACCACCGGAAGGGTCCTGGGTCCACCGGGTGGGGCCACCCATCCCGGAGGGCCCCATGGGCTGAAGTGGGAGGGGAACCAGCCCATATTGGGCTGGTGCACCCCCCTAGGCCCACCCCCTGCGCCTAGGATTGAAACCCTAGGGTGGGGGCGCAGCACATGCCTTGGGGGGCAAGTCCCCCCCCCCCCGGCCGCCGCCCCCTTGGGAGATTGGATCTCCCAGGGCCGGCGCCCCCCCCCCTGGGGGCCTATATAAAGGAGGGCAGGGGGGAGGGCAGCCGTACCCTGTGCTTTGGCGCCTCCCTCCCCCTGCTACACCTTGTCCTCCTCCCGTAGTCGCTTGGCGAAGCCCTGCTGGAGTTCTGCTGCATCCACCACCACACCATCGTGCTGCTGGATCATCATCAACCTCTCCTTTCCCCTTGCTAGATCAAGAAGGAGGAGACGTCTCCCGTCCCGTACGTGTGTTGAACACGGAGGTGCTGTCCGTTCAGCACTTGGACATCGGTGATCTGAATCACGTCGAGTATGACTCCATCATCACCATCCCCTTGAACGCTTCCGTACACGATCTACAAGTGGTATGTAGATGCAAACTCATTCCCTTGACTCGTTGCTTAGATGAACTCATAGATGGATTGGTGAAACCGTAGGAAAAATTTTAATTTTCTGCAACGTTCCCCAACAGTAATCAGAGCCACCTCTTCTCATACATCTAGTCACAATCCATAACCCTAGAAACCACATATCATCGTCTCCATGGCTTCCTCCGCCGGCGTCTCCCTCAACCTCGGATCGCCGCCGTTTGAGAAGCTCGCAAGAGGTAATTTATCCTCTAGAAGACGCATGTCCTCCCAGCCTTGCGAGGCACACAGGTGACGGGGCTCCTGGACAACACCAACGCCGCTCCGCCCAAGATGGTGGAGATCACGAAGGCAGACAAGACCATGGCCCTAGATCCGAACCCCTATACGTACACTGGATCGCCAAAGACCAGCATGTTCTATCATACCTTCTCAATTCCATGTCTCCAGAAATTCTTGCACAAGTTGTTGGGAAAGATTCCACCTTTGAGCTCTGGACGACGGTGACAAATCTCTTCGCCTCACAATCTCAGTCTCGGATTACTAATCTGAGAATCGTCATCACCAATACCAAGAAGGGCATGATATCAAGCTCAGCGTATATGACGAAGATGAAAAGTCTTGGGGATGAACTAGTTGCTGCAGGTCGTCCCGTATCTGATCCGGAGATGGTGGACTATATTCTGGCCGGACTGGACCGCGACTACGACTCCGTGGTGGCGGCGATCGGCGCTGTCAAAAACACCACCACAGCCGACGATCTTTTTGCTCAGACTCTGCCTTTGATCAAAGGATGGAGATGCTAGGTGTAGGACCTTGAGAAGAGGTGTCTACAGGGGGGTGATTAGACACTAAGTATCAAAGTTGCAGTTTTTAACTTCTTTAAGTTTAAGTGGAGTTTAGGCACAAGTTTAACATTCACAATACATAACAAGCAAGCATGCAAAGAGTATATGAGCAGCGGAAAGTAAAGCATGCAACTTGCAAGAATGTAAAGGGAAGGGTGGAGGATTCAAACGCAATTGGAGACACGGATGTTTTTGTCGTGGTTCCGATAGGTGGTGCTATCATACATCCACGTTGATGGAGACTTCAACCCACGAAGGGTAACGGTTGCGCGAGTCCATGGAGGGCTCCACCCATGAAGGGTCCACGAAGAAGCAACCTTGTCTATCCCACCATGGCCGTCGCCCACGAAGGACTTGCCTCACTAGCAGTAGATCTTCACGAAGTAGGCGATCTCCTTCCCCTTACAAACTCCTTGGTTCAACTCCACAATCTTGTCGGAGGCTCCCAAGTGACACCTAGCCAATCTAGGAGACACCACTCTCCAAGAAGTAACAAATGGTGTGTTGATGATGAACTCCTTGCTCTTGTGCTTCAAATGATAGTCTCCCCAACACTCAACTCTCTCTCATAGGATTTGGATCTGGTGGAAAGACGATTTGAGTGGAAAGCAACTTGGGAAGGCTAGAGATTAAGATTCATATGGTAGGAATGGAATATCTTGGCCTCAACACATGAGTAGGTAGTTCTCTCTCAGAAAATTTATACTGGAAGTGTAGGCACGTTCTGATGGCTCTCTCTTCGAATGAAGAGGAGGTGGAGGGGTATATGTAGCCTCCACACAAAATCTAACCGTTACACACAATTTACCAAACTCGGTGGGACCGAAACGAGAAACTCGGTCGGATCGATTTAACAAATCTAGTGACCGTTAGGATTTTCGGTGGGACCGACATGTAACTCGGTAGGACCGATATGGTTAGGGTTAGGGCATAATGTAATCTCGGTGAGACCGATTACACAAACTCGGTGAGACCGATTTTGGTAATTAGCTAACCAGAGAGTTGGTCAGGCAAACTCGGTGGGACCGATTAATCAAACTCGGTGGGACCAATTTTGGTAATAAGTTAACCAGAGAGTTTGCATTGTAATCTCGGTAGTACCGATTGCTCAAACTCGGTGAGACCGATTTTGGTAATGGACATACACCGAGAGATTACAATCCCATCTCGGTGAGATCGAGATCCCTATCAGTGATACCGATTTGCCTAGGGTTTGTGGCAGTGGCTACAGACATCTAAACTCGGTGGCGCCGGATAAAAAGAATCGGTGGGGCCGAGTTTGACTTTAGGTTTAGGTCATATGTGTGGAAGTGGGAAAGTAGTTGAGGGTTCTGGAGCATATCACTAAGCACCTTGGAGCAAGAAACTCATTAAGCAACACCTCATCCCTTCTTGATAGTATTGGCTTTTCCTATAGACTCAATGTGATCTTGAATCACTAAAATATAAGATGAAGAGTCTTGATCTTGAAGCTTGAGCCAATCCTTTGTCCTTAGCATCTTGAAGGAGTTCCCACATCCGTTAGTCCATGCCACTCCATTGTTGAACTTATCTGAAACATACTAGATAAAAGTGCTAGTCCAACAAGAGATATGTTGACATTAATTACCAAAACCACCTAGGGAGCACTTGTGCTTTCACTAGGCGACTCATCTTCAGGCGGGTTCCATTCATCCGCTAATGCAGTCTACATAGGCCGTGGCCAGTCCTGCGGCAGATCTCGCGGGCGCGGAGGAAGAGGCCGTGGCCGTGGTGATCGTGGTGACCGCGGTGACCAACAGTCGTATTCCTCCAATGGAGGCGGCGGATTCAGAGACCGCCCTCGACAGCAACAGCAACAGCAGGTTCGTGAGCAACAGCATGACTATCCAGATTGTCAGATATGCTACAGACACCATCCAGGAGGTGCACGAGTTTGCTGGAGGCGTTATGAAGAAAACGACCAAGAAGAAAAGGAGGCGCATGCAGTCTCCTATGGCGTGGACACCAACTGGTACGCCGATAGTGCAGCAACAAACCACATCACAGGTGAACTTGACAAGTTGACGATGCGGGAGAAGTACAATGGAGGCGACCAAATTCGCACAGCAAGCGGTTCTGGTATGGATATCACACACATTGGCAGTACAATTGTTAAAACCCCCGTGAAAAATTTACACTTGACCAATGTCTTGCGTGTTCCTCAAACCTCTAAAAATCTTGTTTCCGTTCATCGATTTACTCTTAATAACAATGTTCTTATTGAATTCTATCCTTATTTTTTCTTGGTTAAGGACTTGAGAACAAGGAGAGTCATTCTTAGAGGACGGTGCGTGGGAGGCCTCTACCCACTCATATCATCATCATCTTCTTATTCTTCATGGTCCAATAAACAAGCAAATATTGTCACCAAGCTATCTACATCAAGGTGGCATAGTCGTTTAGGTCATCCATCTTCAGTCATAGTTAGATATGTTCTTAGCAAAAATAAACTCTCTTATGAGCCTAGTATTGAGTTAGTTTGTGATCCGTGTCAACAAGCAAAAAGTCATTAGTTACCTTACCCAATTTCTACTAGTGTGTCTACTGCCCCTTTACAACTTATCTTTTCAGATGTATGGGGGACAGCTCCTACTTTAGTTGGTAGATTTTCCTATTATGTAAGTTTTATTGATGACTATATTAAATTTACTTGGATTTACCTGTTGAAAAAATGATCTGATGTATTCCAAGTGTTCCTCAATTCCCAAAATCTTGTTGAACGCAAACTGAGCTCTAAAATCATTGCTATGCAAAGTGACTGGGGTGGTGAGTATGAAAAACTAAATTCTTTCTTTCGAAAGCTTTGCATATCACACCATGTATCTTGTCGTCATGCTCACCAACAAAACGGATCCGCTGAAAGAAAGCACTGTCACATAGTTGATATGGGGCTTGCCTTGCTAGCAAATGCTTCCATGCCGCTTAAATTTTGGGATGAAGCATTCTTAACTGCTACATATCTCATCAACTTGCTTCCAAGTAAAGTCATCAAATTTGAAACACTCATTACACGACTTCTTGGTGTCACACCCAACTATACATCTCTTCGTATTTTTGGTTGCGCCTATTGGCCCAATCTTAAGCCCTACAACACACGCAAACTCGCTTTTCACTCAAAACGGTGTGTCTTTTTAGGCTATAGCCCCATGCATAAAGTGGTCAAGTGCCTTGATGTTCCTACTGGCCGGGTGTATATATCCAGAGATGTTGTATTTGATGAGTCCGTGTTTCCCTTTGCATCCCTTCATCCTAATGCTGGTGCACTTCTCCGCAAGGAAATTCTTCTTCTTCCTTCACATCTTTGGTCTTTTGATCATGGGGGCGACAATAATTGTACTAACCAATGTGATGATATTCCTGCTGGTACTGGTCTTTCTCTTATGCCTGTGCAGGTCCCTGGAGAAAACGGTGCTCAAAATGACCAAGATTGCGAAAATATGGCTGGTTTTGATCTTATATTTCATGTTGAGGAAGAAGACGAAGCTGACACAGATGACGAAGGAGATCCGGTGGCGCCTGCCACCCCTGCACGCGTGCAGACCTCGGATCATGCAACCGCATCCGCCTCGGATCGCGCCCCTGATGGCTCTAGTCCTGGATCCAGGGCGGGCCACTCCCGTGCGGCCGCGTCAGCTTCAAGCAGGACCAGCAGCGGGGTCGAATCCCCCTCGCACCACGCGCCAGCGTCAGGCGGGACCAGCGGTGGGACCAGATCCTCCTCGCACCACGCGCGCGTCCAGTCGCGGTCGGGTGGCGGATCCTCTGCACCGGGTCGGATGGGCGACGCTCATGTGCCTGCAGGAGGGGCAGCCACACCAGAAGGCACAGGATCCCCTGCGCATATGACGACAAATCAGTCCACTGCATCAGCAGATTCTCCTGGATCCTCTGTGGCAAGTATACCAGCGGTGCAGCCAGAGGTTTCTTCACGTGTTATGACCCGTCTACAGAAAGGTATACGGAATCCTAAAATAAGATGGAACTATACCATATGGAATGTTGTGTATTTCAGGAGAACCAACATCGTTGAAGAATGCACTTGATGATCCTAAATGGAAGAAGGCAATGGATGAGGTGTATTCTGCGCTCATGAGGAATAAGACTTGGCATCTTGTACCAAATCAGAGAGGTAAAAATATTATTGATTGCAAATGGGTGTATAGAATTAAGAAGAAAGCAGATGGCTCCATTGACAGATATAAGGCACGTCTAGTTGCAAAGGGCTTTAAGCAACGTTATTGCATTGACTATGAGGACACATTTAGTCCCGTTGTGAAAGCTGCAACTATCAGACTTGTGTTAGCCATTGTTGTATCCAGAGGATGGAGTCTAAGGCAGCTAGATGTACAGAATGCGTTTCTGCACGGTGTTTTCGAAGAGGAAGTGTTTATGAGACAACCACCTGGGTATGAGAGTAAGAAATTGCCATAGTATGTCTGCAAGCTTGATAAAGCACTCTATGGTCTAAAGCAAGCACCCAGAGCATGGTATTCCAGATTGAGCTCACAGTTAAAATATCTTGGCTTCATTGCTTCCAAGGCTGACACATCCTTGTTTATTTATAACAAGGCAGGAGTAGCCATTTTTGTGCTTATATATGTTGATGATATCATAGTTGCAAGTTCTTCACAAAATGCTACTAATGCTCTTTTTGCATGATTTGAGCTCAGAGTTTGCCTTGAAGGACCTAGGTGATTTGCATTTCTTCTTAGGTATTGAAGTCAGGAAAACTCAAGATGGTATTGTGTTAAATCAGGAAAAATATATTCTTGAGCTTCTGTCTCGCATGGGGATGAAAAATTGCAAGCCAATGCCTACACCTTTATCCTCCTCAGAAAGTCTCTCGGCATATGAGGGTGAGCCACTTCAAGAGGAGGAGAGTACAAGGTATAGGATTATTGTGGGAGCACTACAATATTTAACCCTCACACGTCCAGATATCTCATTTGCTGTTAACAAGGTTTGTCAATATCTTCATGCACCTACTTCTGCACATTGGTCAGCTGTCAAGAGGATTGTGAGATATGTGAAACATATACTATGGGAATAGAACTTCATTTCAAACGGTCTAATTCCTCTCTTGTGAGTGCATTCTCTGATGCTGACTGGGCAGGATGTAGTGATGACAGAAGATCAACTGGAGGTTTTGCAGTGTTCTATGGATCTAATCTTATCTCCTGGAGTGCTAGAAAGCAAGCTACTGTATCACGGTCAAGTACAGAAGCTGAATACAAATCTTTGGCTAATGCAACTGCTGAAATCATTTGGGTTGAATCACTTCTTGAGGAATTGGGAATCAAGAAGAATCGTATCTCATGTTTATGGTGTGATAATTTGGGAGCAACATATCTGTCTGCAAATCCAGTGTTCCATGCCAGGACAAAGCACATAGAAATTGATTTTCACTTTGTGCGAGAAAGGGTTGCAGCAAAGAAACTTGAGATTCGATTTAGTCCTTCTAAGGATCAAGTGGCCGACGGTTTTACAAAAGCACTACCAGCAAGACCATTTGAAGAATTCAAGAGTAATCTTAACTTAGGTTAGTTGAGATTAAGGGAGGGTGTTAGAATATAGAGTTGTAATCTCAACCTCCTTCCTTCTCTTGTATTCTACTCAAACTCCTCTTGCATAACCTTGTACGTCAAGCCAAGGGCTTCGGCCACACATCAATATAAACACCACGCGGCTTACGCTTTGGTTGATTTAGGTTGTGAGTTCATATCTTGGCACGCCTGACTGGGAGTGTTCTTTGTCTATAATAAGTCCATCGGGAATCTTTGATCTGGGGTGAAGATCCAAGAGGAGGCAACGTGCTTCAGTTCCTGGCAGCGGCTGTAATCGTTCTGACACTTGCAATATCTAAAGAGCATCTCTGTTAACTCTGCAAGTCTGATGCATGATCGGCAGATAATCATAGTTCATACTTTACATGCAAATAGTGATTCTAGGAAAGCATAAGAACATATATGATCAAGACAGTATGGCACATATGAGAAGTTTGTATTGTAATCACAGTATTGTACATATGAGAAATGAACCAAGAGAAGTTTGTGTATACCTCTAAACTATATGCACCTTCTATGTTGGGTTCCTGTCGTTGGCACCATGCTATGAGTGTACACTCATTACTGAACTTTTACGTGTTCTCACATGAGGAGTAGAGATTTTAGAAGAAACTGAAATAAAAAGTAGGCAATGCAGCCTCGTGTGATGGATGTGTGCCCGTTGAGAAATCATGAAAATTTGACTGGAAATTGTGTTGCTGCAATCCGACATCCATGGACCTGATTCTCCGTCAGACTTACTGTTCCCTTGAGAATAATGCAAGCCTGGCAAAATGGACTGAGCGCTCGCTTTGTTTGAGTCAAATATGTACATGTGTGTCCCGATGAGAAGTGGTCAGTATGTCCATCAGAAGAAGATGAATCAAAGGTGTAAGAGGCAACTAGTTCATTATTTGGTTGCTCATGGTAATTAAAGAATGTGGCAATATGATACTTCTTCCACCAAGAGAGAATATAGAAACAAAGTTATCCATCAGTAGACTGATGATTACAAAATAATAATGCAGAAAAGAACCGAGGCAAGGAGTGTGTACATTAACATCCGTGTCAGTGGGCGTTCCAAGATTTTTCATTGTCGCTAATTGACACCAACGGAAATTACCCAGCTCTTCCAGAAATTAGTTTGCAGGATCATATACATCCCTACCCAAACTATCAGCGCAAAACAAATATGTTGCTGAATTCGCCAGGCTTTAAGGAAACAATATTTAATCATGGAAGATTATGCATAGCTAGCCAACACGAGAATATTTTGACTCCCATCGAAAATGAGATGAGGTATTAGCTTGAACTGAAATGATTACTTGCCCCACCATATACATGCCATCGGTTGTGTGAACAGCTAAAGATCATGCATAGCTAGCCAACAAGAGAATCAATGCTACTCCTCATGAGCTACACACCATTCAGCAGCATCATGCTTATCGTGCTACTAATGCAACCGATGTTTTGAACATTGTCCACCATGTTTCTATATATCTCTAAACCATATGCATCTTTTCTGATGGGGTTCCTTCTGTTGGTCATAAGGTTCCTTCTGTTAGTACATGCTCCCGGGCCCAAGAATAATTTTTCAAATGTCAAAATAATCAAGACAAAAAATTTAATCTTAGTCACATAAAAATGCTACCTGCAAATTTTGAGGCAAAGAGATTAAGTATTTTGTCCCGTGCAAAAAAAAAAAATGAGGACCAAATGTCACCCCAAATTTATTTATTTTCACCGACGAAACACAACTGCTCTGTTTCGCGTGAAATTTGTCAAGCATGCTTGCGACACTAACATGAACAGCTGCAAAAAAATTCACAATTTTCATTATTATTTTTTTACTTTTTTTAATTTACTGTTCATCCGGGAGCATCTAGCCAAAACGCCCCTCCCGTGTACACTCGGTTACTAAACTTTTAATGTGTTTCCTTGTTGATAGTTTGAGATTTTAGAAGAAACTGGAAGAGAACTTGGACAACTGTTCATCTTCTAGTTCGTCTAGGTATGCCCACCCAGAAACAAGTAAATTTGAGGAAAATGCACCGTTGCAAATCCAGCATAGGTCCCATTGAGAAGCACACCGGGAACCGTGCATCCTGGGTAAATTATGAGAGGCATTTTAATTAGCGACTTGAGTAGACCAAACATATCTCCTAGCTGGCAGACTATGGTGTCATCGCCAGAGCCACTCCGAGACCAAGCTGCGGGGACAGCCGACATGGCGGTATAGTAGAAACCGATCAACCATGCCAGCTACAAGCAGGGGCGGAGACGGGGAGGGGGGGGTCAGACCCCTGCCAATCTCTCGCCCCCCTCAACGATCCGTAGTAGGTATTGTGTACTGTAGATGCCTAATGGCCGCAACTAATTACATAATTATCTCATATGTTAACAATTAACACAAACATCGTCAAAATAAAGAAGCCCATAACCCAATAACCCATGTACGGTGGTTGTGTGTGGCTGGCAATTATTTAGCCACGGGCCAGTGTCGAATCCATCAGATCGAAATTGATATGTGCCTGCTGCGTGCGAGCGTGTGCTGCACATCCGCTAGGGCGTTCGCCGCCGCTGCCGCTGCCGCTTGCCATCAGCGTGTCCTGCCCAGGGGCTAGGGCTTTGCCATTGCCGCTGGCCGCTACTCGCCATGTCAAGAACACCGTGCATTCATCTACAGTCCGCTGCCGACGCACGGGGACGGCTAAACGCAGGCTGGTCAAGTAGGGTAGATGCCAGTGAGTAGGATAGATACAGGTACACTACAACTACTACTAGCTTATATTGGTTACTTTTATTTATTCCCACCATCCTAAAATTATGGTTTTACATTTATCGTAAGTTAAATTTGATCAAATTTATAAATGTTATGGTAAGATCTACAAAATTAAATAAATATGTTTTTACAAATTTGAAGAAGTTTGACTTACGATAAACCTTAAATCCAATTATTTTGGAACAATACGAGTATTTTCTTTTATAAATTATATGATTTTAATCTACATCTTACATGTTCCATATAAATAGTAAATTAGTCCACTAGCTATGTATTTTTTTATAGTACTCCCTCCGTCCGAAAATAAGTATCTCAACTTTATACTAACTTTAGTACAAAGTTATACTAAGGTTAAGACACTTATTTTAGGACGGAGGGAATAGTTAATGATGAAGTAAAAGCCAATACCAACTAATTAATGGGGTAAATACTTTTTCAAACCAGCTGCTTCAACTTCATACTTCAACATTTTGCTGAGAATTACAAAAATTTTCAGTTCCAAAGCATAACTTTATGCTTCGTCGGCACCCTATCATGAGCCTTAATATAATGTGATATTCCATCTTATACGAAAAAGGTTTTCGCCCCGCTTTATATATAAAGCATCAAACCATATGCATCCAGTACAACCACATGTCACGCCACCGCAACACACGCACACACCCAGGACAGGATACAAAGGCGCTGAGCGCAGCAACACCACTCCTAGCACTACCGCCCCGAAGATATGAAGCTACATATGACGAACCATACACTCCAAGGCGGCGCCTTCAGGAAGGATACGACGCCGGAGCGCCGCCACCGCCCGATCCAAGGATCAGAGTTCCCCCCGAAGCCGCATGACGGGCAATGAGAGCTGCGACGACGCCTTCAAGAAGGGAACAATCTTCGCCGCCGCCGGTCCTTCCGAAGATAGAGCAGGTTTTCACCTCGCCCAACATTCACCGCCACCGAACGCCACACCCCGGCAACCACGCCGCCCACACGACCATGGTGACCGGGCAGCACCAAGGCACGGGCTTTGTCCAAGAGCACTGCACAACCACCACCACCACCAGGGCCGCCGCCCCAGCATCCAAGACCTCGACACCACCTCACCCGTGACCCGCCGCACCCCAACGAAAGAGACGAGCGGAAAGGTCCCACCTTTCGCGCCCCTGGGCAACCCCCAGCGTCGAGACCCAATAGATCGGCCAGAACTGGCATCCACCGACCCATCCTGCTGCCCCAAGTGCGAGATGAGCTCGGTCCTGCAGCAACGAGAGGGGGACGAGGTCAGTTCTGCTGCATCATGCGCGAGGCGAGCTCGGTCCTGTTGCATCGTGCGCGAGACGAGCTCTGTCCTGCGGCATTGGGCGCGAGACGAGCGGTGGACCGCAGCTGGGAGAGGACTAGCCCTTTGATGGGAGTAGCGTCCGGGCGACGACGAGATGAGGTGAAGGTCGAGACGGCCCGAACGCAGACAAACCGACGCCGGAGAAGCCGGCCGTTGCCGCAGGCAGATCCATCGATCCACCGTGAAGCCACCACGACACCGGTAGGCCACCGAGACCTACCCATGCCGCCGCCCACGGCCGGAGCAGCAACCACGCCCGGCCGCTGCCCTACCCGCGTCGCCCGGCGAGCTGCAGCGCCGAACGCCGGCACGCACCACCGAGAGCGCGCTGGCCGACCCCAAAGCGACCGGACGGATCCGGCAAGAGACCGGTCGCGCGCCACCTCCCGAGACGGGAGCACCGCAGCCGCCCCGCCGCGCGCAGAACGAGGGTCGCCGGAGCGCCGCCACAGCAGGCCACCCCGCCGCCCCGCGAGACCGCCGCTGCGCCGCTGGATCCCGCGGACGCCCAGCACCATCGCCAAGGAGCCGCCACGCCGGCGCGCCACAAGCGGACGGGAAGAAGGCCCCCGCCGCGCCCCGAGCTTTGCTCGACAGAGCTCGCCGGCGACGGGGGGAAGGGAGGAGGGGCCGAGGGTCATGACCTGGGGACCTCGGCAGCAGGGCACGCCATGGAGGGAGGGATGGGAGGAGAGGGTGGGGAGAGGGGAGGGAGGATGGGGGTGGGGAGAGGGAGGAGCGGGCGGCTGGGAGGTGGGGGCGGCCGGGCGCCGGGGAAGCTAGGTCGCCCGGCGGCGGCGGGGGTGGGAACCCTAGGGTGGGGAGGGAGCGGGTCGGGGAGAGGCGTCCTAGTTCATGTATCTATACGTGAACAATAATGTTCGCCCCCCTCATGTTCGAATCCTGGCTCCGCCCCTGGCTACAAGTCCTGCAGTGATGTTTCCCCTATTGTAGCCAAGGCCCTGATGCCGTCTAGTTGTTATAGTTCTGACAATTGTAAAATATTATAATGGATAATATATTAATATGAAGTTGATACCAAGCCTCCACAACAACATAATGTCAAGAGTCAATCAACACATTAAGAGTGCACATAACCAAACTATTGAAAAGGAGAAAAGAACAGAAAGAAAGTAAAATCCAACCACTGCAGGCTATATCATGTGTTTTCACTCTGAAGACCTAGTCCGAACGTACATCTGTTGTCTACTCTATATGTCATGAATGATTAAATGTAGAAATAGTCTACTTGATCTGATCTCTTGCACAACGAGAAAAAGTATGCTAAATTTATTCTCTCTGTACACTAAAGGTATATGGCCTTTATATATTAAGCACCAGATGATAGTTGCAAGAAACAATTATTTACACCATGTTCTGATTTTGCTTTCGTTTTTTTGTGACGGATCTTTGACATTTTCTCACTCTTCAGTCACAATCCCGTTTCATAACCATACGTTGTTCAGAGTAGCAAAGGATTCATTCATCGCAGCTCATAGCACATATATAAAGACACTGCAGTCAGAGTACATGATTGAAATTTTGATTCGAACAAGCGAAACATGTATAGTTCATTTGGACGACCGCAGTACAACTAAAATGCAAGAGCATTTCAAAAAATCCAAGAACATCGAGTGGAACAGCCGATGAACAGAATTGAATCCCGGGCTAAGATTTCAGTATACATCCTAGAGTGCAGGGAGGAGGGGGGGGGGGACTGAAAGCGCCCAGCTCTCTGTTATTCAGATGAAACAAACTGGGATGCAAAACAATATAATCAATCAACATAGATGGAGTCGACCAGCTTGTCAATATCCTCGCTGAGACGGTGTCGCATCCCAGGGAACTTCTTCGATGCTAAATTTCAGTATTACATGCTGGTGTTGCAGGTTTTGCAGAGAATAGCAAAAAAAAAAAAACTGAAAGCACCCTCATGAGATTAGCATGTGAACAACTGAAGATTATGCATAGCTAGCCAACGTGGGAAAATTGTGAAGTCCTCATGAGTTGCACACCATTCAGCGGCAGCACACTTATCGTGCTGCTAATGTTACTGTGTTTCGAATATTTGTCCACTCTGTTTATATATATTTCTAGACCATATACACCTGTCGGGATTACTTACATTGCTCATCAGGTTATAAGTGTACGTACACTCATTACTGAACTTTTGATACTACTGAACTTAATAAAGATCGGCCAATGGCCCTTCGACATTACTGAACTTTTGATCTGTTTTCTTGCTGATGCTTTGAAATTTTAGAATAAACTGAAATTTTGGAATAAATTTTAGAATGTGGGCAATTGGTGATCTGGAAATGCGTCTAGGTATGCCCACGGATAAACCATGAAAAAACAATAGAAAAATGATCCGTTGAATCCAGCATATATCCCATTGAGAAGAAGCCCGGCAAAAATGGAAATTATTATGTTCCATGAAGCAGGGCGTCCATAAATTTCATGGGTGACGTAGGAGCGGATTCTACTTTCAAAGGTTTGAGGATCTTGAAGACAATTTAAAACTCAGACGCACTCCCAGGTGCACCTTTAGAGTACCCGTCGTATGACTCAGAGTGGCGGCGGATTCGTTCATTGTAGCTCATATCACAGATGTAAAGACACTGCACTCAAAGTGCATGAACTCAAATTTTGATTCCAACAAGTGAAGCATGTATAGTTCAAATACAAGGCCACATCCCACGGTACAACTGAAAAGCAGAGCATTTCAAAGAGCCCAAGGACGAAAACAACCTATGAAAACATCTTGTTGTCTGTTATTAAGACGAAATAAAGTGGGGTGCTTACCAATTAATCAATTAACAGTTCAACACAGATGGAATCAACCAACTTGGCGGTTTCATCGCTAACTTCCACATTTTATATTTAGACAGTGTCTCATGCCAGGGAAATTTTTACAGCCACTGCATACGCTCGTACCAACTGTTCGGGCACCAGTAAACCCAGATCTTTCTACAACTTCTTTAGCACCTCAACGGATTTCTCGGCTCTATCTACATCTTACAGAGCAGACGTGAACAAGTGGTTCACAAGATCATATTCATCACCAACCAAACTATCACTCGTGAACAAATATGCTGTTTTAAAAAAATCATTCAAATTTTGTTCAGGAGTTTTAAAATATATTCGCCCTTCAATTTTATTTTTTTGAATTTGGAAAAATGTTCCCATTTCAAGAAATCTTCATGAACTTCAAAAAAGTAACTGTTTTTCGATAAATTTAGGAAAAATTACAAAGTTGGAAAGTGTTTGCATTCCATAGAACATCCATTTTTTTTGAAAAAAATGTTTCAAAAGGCCTAAAATAATTCGAGTCTGCGCAGGCTGTTTGTTCTTTATGGTTGACACTACTGTAAGGTCATATATGACTGCTAGCTCAGATGGTAGTAGCACGTCGTGTAAGACCCTCGCTCCTGTGCAAGAATCCACGCGAAAACATCTTTTTTTTTTTGCTCTACAGTGCGTGTTCGATGTTGGTTTCGATCTTTATGGGCCGGACCAGCCGTTGAGTCCCCTATGCGAAACGACAGCTCTTTGCCGCACAGAGCGGCATATAGGAGCTCCCCTCCTATATGGCGCAGCACGCGTCAGGGAGCGGCCGCACCTGCACAACCAACCGCCCCCGCACGCCCATTCTGGGCCGGCCCGTGAGCGACAGAGGGGAGCCCCCTATTAAAAAATTCGGGATGTTGAAAACTTTAAAAATTCAAAAAAATGTGAATATCAATAAAATTCATGGATCCAAAAAATGTCACACATTTCATATAAATTTCAGGCATTTTATAAAATGTTCATGAATTTGGATATTGTTGAACATTTTTATAAGATGAACAAATTTCGAATTTGATTTACATTTTTCGAACTTGATGAACAAATTCTCAATTCAGGAACACTTTCAGAAGAAAAAAACGGCTTCAATTTTTGAAAAAGGATGAACATTTTTTAAACTAAGGGTGATCCATGTTTGAATATTATGAATATTTTGAATAAGTTGAAAATTTTCATTTTTAAAGTAGATGAACAAATTCTCAATTCAAGAACACTTTTTGAAAATCGGATGAGCTTTTTGAAAATTGGATGAACACTTTTTGAATATGATGTAGAAATATTTGAATTTGATGAACGTTTTTTGAATTAGATGAACATTTTTTGAATTCAGTGAACAAAAAAATGTTCAAGATATTAAAAATATCACAAAAACAAGAAAAGAGGAAATACATAAGAAAAAATAGAGATGAAGAAGCAATAAAAAATCAAAAAAAAAGAGAAAACAAAACAGAAAAATAAACATAAAAGAAAAAACACTGGGGGACCTCGCGCCCCACGTGGGTGGCCCAGAAAAGCACGCAGGGGAGCTGGGGGTGCGCGCTGTGGCGGCCCTAGGGGGCACCCTACCCGCCATATAGTATCCGCCCTCCTCGATAGTAACTAACTAGGAGCTCCTATTTGACGCATTTTACATCAAACAGCCACACAACGCACGCACGGACCCCCGACTAGGCGACCCAATAGCGGGCGCTGTAGCAAGCGTGCGTTTGTGTGTACAGTAGTGCAGCGATGTTAAAGACAAGGAAACGCGCAAGTCTCGCTCGGATTCAAACTCTGGACCTTCATCTTGTGTAGGAGAGCAGCTAACAAGTGGAGCTAACAAGCATTGGTTTCAAAAGGGGAGCATGCTAGTATAGGAATTACTTCCAATGTAGAATCCAGACAGCTTTTTGAAGTTTTCCTAACTTTCCTTGAAAATTGTGTTTTTTTAAACAAGCAATGTTTGAAAATCCGATAATTATTTTAACAACTCGGACAAATTTGCAAATTTCAAAAATAAAATAAATGGTGCGAACATTTTTCAACAGAAACAAATTTTGAATTTGCTGACAACAAGAATATTTATTTAATTTTGAGGACTGTTTTTGGATAATTGGAACAATTTTGTAATACGGAATCATTTTTTGAAATTCCCGAACATGTTTTAAATACTTGAACAATTATTGTTTATTTAGAACAAAATTTGATAATGGGAACATTTTTTGAATCATTGAATAATTTTTGAAAAGCATGACTTTTTTGTTGAAATTTCTGAACATTTTTAAAGCAAGATCATTAATTGATATTTTGACACAGTATTTAATATTCTGGACATTTGTTTTGATAATGGTAACATATTTTGAATTGTTGAACAATTTTTTGAAAGCGAAACATTTTCTGAAATTCCTGAACATTTTTTGAAAACCCGGACATCATTTTAAAACAGAGACAATTTATAAATTTTGAACAGTTTTTAAGAAAACATGAACATTTTTCGAAATTCCAAAATATTTCCTAAAGTTTTGAACTATATATGTAAACATAAAAATGTTTGAATTCTTGGTCAAAATTTAAAAAACACGAACTTCTTTAAGACTCCCATGCATCTTTAGAAATTATGAAACAATTTTTAAACATTTATTTGCTTTTTTGAAAAATCGAAACATTTCGTTCCTGTCTTGAAAAATCCTAGAAATTTTGTAAAATTGCGAACATGTTTTGATAAAAGAAATAAACTTGAAAAGTTAAAGAAACAAAAAAGAATCAAATGGAAAAGAAACAAAAAATGAAAAAATAGAAGAAAAATAAACAGGAATGTGGAAAAGGTGGATTACGATAAAAGAAACAAAAACCCGGTTCAGGGAACCTTCTAGAAGGTTCACAAAACTGGAATGGCCAGTTCCTAAGCTATCTACATAAGTGAGCCAGCCCAAAAAGCGTCGCTCGGTCGCTTGCCTTGTGCGAAGCGCCGGCAGTTTGCCACAATGAGCGGCCAATAGGAAATTCCTAACTAACTAGTGGATACCCTTGCGGGGACCTCACAGGTCACTTTGGGTGGTCCGAGGGCACGCTAAGTGGTATGTCCAACCACCGCCACATATTGCATGTTGGCCGCTTCCTCTGAATTTCATAAAAAGGAAATTATGTACGCATTTTTTGTTTTTAGGTAGTTTTTTTTCTTCAGGTTTTCAGTTTTTCCTATGTTTCACAGAAAAAAGTGCCTTTTCCTAGATTATTAGTTGCTAAATAATGATAGGATTGGTGGATTTCGACATGAATTGTGCTAGAAAGTTGTATATATCGAGTGTCCTACCATAGGAGTAACTAAGAGTAGTTCTAGTATTGATAGGAGTACCTATACTAGGAAAAAGTTAACAGAAAGAAAACTCTGCCACCTTAGCGAAAAATGATGATTTATGATAATGCTGCCAAGGCATCAAAAAATGATGGTCCATTCGTTTTGTGTACATTCTGCTATATGTAAAGTTGACCGATGCTTAGGGTTGACTTTTAGTCTGATGGGGCTCCCTGTGTGATAGATTGATGTTCTTGGAGGAACGATCCCGACTATTGTCGTGGGGGTCGCTTCTGTTGGGGAACGTAGTAATTTCAAAAATTTTCCTACGCACACGCAAGATCATGGTGATGTATAGCAACGAGAGGGGAGAGTGTTGTCCACATACCCTTGTAGACCCGGCGGAAGCGATCACAACGTAGAGGAAGTAGTCGACGTTCTCCTCGCGATCCGACCGATCCGGCGCCGTTACTCGGCGCCCGAGTTCTTGACACACGTACAGCTCGATGACGCCCTCAGACTCGATCCAGCCGAGTGTCGAGGGAGAGTTCCACAAGACGACGGCGTGGGACGATCTTGATGTTTCACGGCGCAGGCTTCGCTTAAGCTTCATGACAGTATAACCGAGGTGGAATATGGTGGAGGGGGCACCGACACGGCTAAGGAACGATCTCACGATCAACTTGTGTGTTCCAAGGTGCCCCCGCCCCAGATATAAAGGAGCAAGGGGGGGGGGGCGGGCCAGGAGGAGGCATACGGGAGTCCTACTCCCTCGGGAGTAGGATTCCCCAATCCTAGTTGGACTAGGATTCCGGGGGAAAGAGAGAGAGGGCGGCCCCTTCTCCTAGTCCTAGTAGGACTAGGGAAGGGGGAGGCGCGCCTCTAGGGCTGCCCTTCTCCTTTCCACTAAGGCCCACCGAGGCCCATTTACCTCCCGGGGTTCCGGTAACCTCCCAGACTCCCAGAATTCCGTTTTGCCGGAACCATTCGAACTCCAAACATAGGCTTCCAATATATCAATCTTTATGTCTCGACCATTCCGAGACTCCTCGTCATGTCCGTGATCACATCCGGACTCGAACTCCTTCGTACATCAAAATACATAAACTCATAATAACTGCCATCGAAACCTTAAGCGTGCGGACCCTACGGTTCGAGAACAATGTAGACATGACCTAGAACCATTCACGGTCAATAACCAACAGCGGACCTGGATGCCCATATTGGTTCCTACATATTCTACGAAGATCTTTGTCGGTCGGACCGCATAACAACATACGTTGTTCCTTTGTCATCGGTATGTTACTTGCCCGAGATTCGATCGTCGGTATCCAATACCTAGTTCAATCTCGTTACGGCAAGTCTCTTTACTCGTTCCGTAATACATCATCTCACAACTAACTCATTAGTTGTAGTGCTTGCAAGGCTTCAGTGATGTGCATTACCGAGAGGGCCAGAGATACCTCTCCGACTATCGGAGTGACAAAACCTAATCTCAAATACGCCAACCCAACATCTCGCCTTTGGAGACACTGTAGTACTCCTTTATAATCACCCGATTACGTTGTGACGTTTGGTAGCACCAAAGTGTTCCTCCGTAAACGGAGTTGCATAATCTCATAGTTACAGGAACATGTATAAGTCATGGATAAAAGCAGTAGCAACATACTAAACGATCGTGTGCTAAGCTAAGGGAATGGGTCATGTCAATCGATCATTCTACTAATGATGTGACCTCGTTAATCAAATAACAACTCCTTTGTTCATGGTGGGAAACATAACCATCTTTGATTAACAAGCTAGTCTAGTAGAGGCATACTAGTGACATCTTGTTTTGTCTATGCATTCACACATGTATCATGTTTCCGGTTAATACAATTCTAGCATGAATGATAAACATTTATCATGAAATAAGGAAATAAATAATAACTTTATTATTGCCTCTAGGGCATATTTCCTTGATCTCCCACTTGCACTAGAGTCAATAATCTAGATTACATCAGTAATGATTCTAACACCCATGGAGTCTTGGTGCTGATCATGTTTTGCTCGTGGAAGAGGCTTAGTCAACGGTCGCAACATTCAGATCCGTATGTATCTTGCAAATCTCTATGTCTCCATCCGACTAAGTCCCGGATGGAATTGAAGCGTCTTTTGATGTGTTTGGTCCTCTTGTGAAATCTGGATTCCTTTGCTAAGGCTATTGCTCAAGATTGTCACGAAGATTTTCATTAGACCCGATGCACTAGGTATGACACCTAGATCGGATATGAACTCCTTCATCCGCACTCCTTCATTAGCTGCTTCCGAAGCTGCTATGTATTCCGCTTCACATGTAGACCCCGCCACGACGCTTTGTTTAGAATCGCACCAACCGCAGCTCCTCCGCTTAGTGTAAATACGATCCGGTCTGCGATTTAGAATCGTCCGGATCGGTGTCAAAGCTTGCATCAACGTAACTGTTTACGATGAGCTCTTTGTCACCTCCATATACGAGAAACATATCCTTCGTCCTTTTCGGTATTTCAGATGTTCTTGACCGCTGTCCGATGATCCACTCTGGATTACTTTGGTACCTCCTGCTAGGCTTATAGCAAGGCACACATCAGTCCGGTACACACATTGCATACATGATAGAGCCTATGGCTGAAGCATAGGAACATCTTTCATCTTCTCTCTATCTTCTGCAGTGGTCGGGCATTGAGTCCGACTCAACTTCACACCTTGTAACACGTGCAAGAACCCTTTCTTTGCTTGATCCATTTTGAACTTCTTCAAAACTTTGTCAAGGTATGTGCTTTGTGAAAGTCCAATTAAGCGCCTTGATCTATCTCTATAGATCTTGATGCCCAATATGTAAGCAGCTTCACCGAGGTCTTTCATTGAAAACTCTTATTCAAGTATCCCTTTATGCTATCCAGAAATTCTATATCATTTCCGATCAGCAATATGTCATCCACATATAAGATCGAAATGCTCTGAGCTCCCACTCACTTTCTTGTAAATACAAGCTTCTCCAAAAGTCTGTACAAACCCAAATGCTTTGATCACACTATCAAAACGTTTATTCCAACTCCGAGATGCTTGCACCAGTCCATATATGGATCATTGGAGCTTGCACACTTTGTTAGCTCCTTTGGATCGATAAAACCTTCGGTTGCATCATATACAACTCTTCTTCCGTAAATCCATTCAGAATGCAGTCTTTACATCCATTTGCCAAATTTCATAATCATAAAATGCGGCAATTGCTAACATGATTCGGACGGACTTAAGCATCGCCACGGGTGAGAAGGTCTCATCGCAGTCAATCCCTTGAACTTGTCGAAAACCTTTTGCACAAGTCGAGCTTTATAGACGAGAATATTACCGTCGTCGTCGGTCTTCTTCTTGAAGATCCACTTGTTTTCTATTGCTTGCCTACCCTCGGGCAAGTCAACCAAAGTCCACACTTTGTTTTCATACATGGATCCCATCTCAGATTTCATGGCCTCAAGCCATTTTGCGAATCTGGGCTCACCATCGCTTCTTCATAGTTCGAGGTTCATCATGATCTAGTAGCATGACTTCCGTAACAGGATTGCCGTACCACTCAGTGCGGATCTTACTCTCGTTGATCTACGAGGTTCTGCAGTAACTTGATCTCAAGTTTCATGATCAACATCATCAACTTCCTCACTACTTGGTGTAGGTGTCTCGTAAACTGGTTTCTGCGATTTAACTACTTTCAAGTAAGGGAGAAGGTACTATTACCTCATCAAGTTCCACTTTCCTCCCACTCACTTCTTTCGAGAGAAACTCCTTCTCTAGAAAGGATCCATTCTTAGCAACGAATGTCTTGCCTTCGGATCTGTGATAGAAGGTGTACCCAACTGTCTCCTTTGGGTATCCTATGAAGACACATTTTCGATTTGGGTTCGAGCTTATCAGTTGAAGCTTTTTCACATAAGCATCGCATCCCCAAACTTTAAGAAACGACAACTTTGGTTTCTTGCTAAACCACAGTTCATAAGGTGTCGTCTCAACGGATTTCGACGGTGTTCTATTCAGTGTGAATGCGGCTGTCTCTAGAGCATAACCCCAAAACGATAGCGGTAAATCTGTAAGAGACATCATAGATCGTACCATATCTAGTAAAGTACGACACGACGCTCGGACACACCATTACGCTGTGGTGTTCCGGTGGCGTGAGTTGCTAAACTATTCCGCATTGTTTCAAATGTAGACCAAACTCGAACTCAAATATTCACCTCCACGATCGATCGTAGAAACTTAATTTTCTTGTTACGATGATTTTCAACTTCACTCTGAAATTCTTTGAACTTTTCAAACGTTTCAGACTTATGTTTCATTAAGTAGATATACCCATATCTCGCTTAAGTCATCTGTGAAGGTGAGAAAATAACGATATCCGCCACGAGCCTCAATATTCATCGGACCACATACATCCGTATGTATGATTTCCAACAAATCTGTTGCTCTCTCCATAGTACCGAGAACGGTGTTCTAGTCATCTTGCCCATGAGGCACGGTTCGAAGTGCCAAGTGATTCATAATCAAGTGACTCCAAAAGTCCATCAACATGGAGTTTCTTCATGCGCTTTACACCGATATGACCTAAACGGCAGTGCCACAAATAAGTTGCACTATCATTATCAACTCTGCATCTTTTGGTTTCAACATTATGAATATGTGTATCACTACTATCGAGATTCACCAAAAATAGACCATTCCTCAAGGGTGCATGACCATAAAAGATATTACTCATATAAATAGAACAACCATTATTCTCGATTTAAATGAATAACCGTCTCGCATCAAACAAGATCCAGATATAATGTTCATGCTCAACGCAGGCACCAAATAACAATTATTTAGGTCTAAAACTAATCCCGAAGGTAGATGTAGAGGTAGCGTGCCGACCGCGATCACATCGACTTTGGAACCATTTCCCACGCGCATCGTCACCTCGTCCTTTGCGAGTTCGTTAATCAAGAGTCCCTGCTTTGAGTTGCAAATATTAGCAATGAACCAGTATCAAATACCAGTGCTACTACGAGCTCTAGTAAGGTACACATCAATAACATGTATATCACATATACCTTTGTTCACCTTGCCATCCTTCTTATCCGCCAAATACTTGGGGCAGTTCCGCTTCAAAGGACTATCGCTTGCAAGAGAAGCACTCAGTTTCAGGTTTAGGGCCGACTTGGGTTTCTTCTCTGAGCAGCAACTTGCTTGCTGTTCTTCTTGAGATTCCCTTCTTCTTCCCTTTGCCTTTCTTCTTGAAACTAGTGGTCTTATTGACCATCAACACTTGATGCTCCTTCTTGATTTCTACCTCCGCAGCCTTTAGCATTGCGAAGAGCTCGAGCATAGTCTTTACTAACCCTTGCATATTATAGTTCATCACGAAGCCTTTGTAGCTTGGTGGCGTGATTGGAGAATTCATCAATGACACAATCATCCGGAAGATTAACTCCCAATTGTGTCAAGTGATTGTAGTACCCGGACATTACGAGTATATGCTCACTAATGTAACTGTTCTCCTCCATCTTGCAGCTATAGAACTTATTGGAGACTTCATATCTCTCAATCCGGGCATTCTGTTGAATATTAACTTCAACTCTGGAACATCTCATATGCTCCATGACGCTCAAAACGTCGTTGAAGTCCCGGTTCTAAGCCATAAAGCATGGCACATCGAACTATAGAGTAGTCATCGCTTTGCTCGCCAGACGCTCATAACATCTGCAGTTGCATAAGCAAGAGTTCTGGCACCTAGCGGTGCATCCAGACGTAGCTCTTACATGCAGCAATGAGGATGATCCTCGTTACGGACCCAGTCCGTGTAATTGCTACCATCATCTTTCAACTTTGCTTTCTCAAGGAACGCATTAAAATTCAACGGAACAACAAAGACGAGCCATCTATCTACAATCAAACATAAACAAGCAAGATACTATCAGTACTAAGTTCATGATAAATTTAAGTTCAATTAATCATATTACTTAAGAACTCCCACTTAGAAAAACATCTCTAGTCATCTAAGTGATCACGTGATCCAAATCAACTAAACCATAACCGATCATCACGTGAAATGGAGTAGTTTTCAATGGTGAACATCTTATGTTGATCATATCTACTATATGATTCACGCCGACCTTTCGGTCTCCGTGTTCCGAGGCCATATCTGCATATGCTAGGCTCGTCAAGTATAACCCGAGTATTCTCGGCGTGCAAAACTGGCTTGCACCCGTTGTAGATGGACGAGAGCTTATCACACCCGATCATCACGTGGTGTCCGGGCACGACGAACTTTGGCAACGGTGCATACCCGGGAGAACACTTCTTGATAATTTAGTGAGAGATCATCTTATAATGCTACCGTCAATCAAAGCAAGATAAGATGCATAAAAGGATAAACATCACATGCAAATCAATATAAGTGATATGATATGGTCATCATCATCTTGTGCTTCATGATCTCCATCTTGTTGCACCACCATGATCACCATCGCCACCGGCGCGACACCTTGATCTCCATCGCAGCATCGTTGTCGCCTCGCCAAACTTATGCTACTACGACTATCGCTACCGCTTAGTGATAAAGTAAAGCATTACAGGCGATTGCATTGCATACAATAAAGCGACAACCATATGGCTCCTGCCATTGCCGATAACTTCGGTTACAAAACGTGATCATCTCATACAATAAAATATAGCATCACATCTTGACCATATCACATCACAACATGCCCTGCAAAAACAAGTTAGACGTCCTCTACTTTGTTGTTGCAAATTTTACGTGGCTGCTACGGGCTTAAGCAAGAACCAGTCTCACCTACGCATCAAAACCACAACGATACTTCGTCAAATAGACTCGTTTAACCTTCTCAAGGACCGGCGTAGCCACACTCGGTTCAACTAAAGTGAGAGAGACAGACACCCACCAGTCACCTTTAAGCAACGAGTGCTCATGGCGGTGAAACCAGTCTCGCGAAGCGCACGCGTAATGTCGGTCCGGCCGCTTCATCTCACAATACCGCTGAACCAAAGTATGACATGCTGGTAGGTAGTATGACTTGTATCGCCCACAACTCACTTGTGTTCTACTCGTGCAAAACATCAAACCATAGAAAAACCTAGGCTCGGATGCCACTGCTGGGGAACGAGTAATTTCAAAAATTTTCCTACGCACACGCAAGATCATGGTGATGTATAGCAACGAGAGGGGAGAGTGTTGTCCACATACCCTTGTAGACCCGGCGAAGCGATCACAACGTAGAGGAAGTAGTCGACGTTCTCCTCGCGATCCGACCGATCCCGGCGCCGTTACTCCGGCGCCCGAGTTCTTGACACACGACAGCTCGATGACGTCCCTCGACTCGATCCAGCCGAGTGTCGAGGAGAGTTCCGTCAAGACGACGGCGTGGGACGATCTTGATGTTTCACGGCGCGCAGGTTTCGCTTAAGCTTCATGACGGTATAACCGAGGTGGAATATGGTGGAGGGGCACCGACACGGCTAAGGAACGATCTCACGATCAACTTGTGTGTTCCAAGGTGCCCCTGCCCCGTATATAAAGGAGCAAGGGGAGGGGCGGCGGCCAAGGGAGGCGCGCTGGGAGTCCTACTCCCTCGGGAGTAGGATTCCCCCAATCCTAGTTGGACTAGGATTCCTGAGGGGAAAGAGAGAGAGGGGCGGCCCCTTCTCCTAGTCCTAGTAGGACTAGGGAAGGGGAGGCGCGCCTCCTAGGGCTGCCCTTCTCCTTTCCACTAAGGCCCACCGAGGCCCATTTACCTCCCGGGGTTCCGTAACCTCCGGTACTCGGTAAATTCCGTGCCGCCGGAACCATTCGAACTCCAAACATAGGCTTCCAATATATCAATCTTTATGTCTCGACCATTCCGAGACTCCTCGTCATGTCCGTGATCACATCCGGGACTCGAACTCCTTGGTACATCAAAATACATAAACTCATAATAAGCGCCATCGAAACCTTAAGCGTGCGGACCCTACGGTTCGAGAACAATGTAGACATGACCTAGAACCATTCACGGTCAATAACCAACAGCGGACCTGGATGCCCATATTGGTTCCTACATATTCTACGAAGATCTTTGTCGGTCAGACCGCATAACAACATACGTTGTTCCTTTGTCATCGGTATGTTACTTGCCCGAGATTCGATCGTCGGTATCCAATACCTAGTTCAATCTCGTTACGCAAGTCTCTTTACTCGTTCCGTAATACATCATCTCACAACTAACTCATTAGTTGTAGTGCTTGCAAGGCTTGATGATGTGCATTACCGAGAGGGCCAGAGATACCTCTCCGACTATCGGAGTGACAAAACCTAATCTCAAATACGCCAACCCAACATCGCCTTTGGAGACACCTGTAGTACTCCTTTATAATCACCCGATTACGTTGTGACGTTTGGTAGCACCAAAGTGTTCCTCCGTAAACGGGAGTTGCATAATCTCATAGTTACAGGAACATGTATAAGTCATGGATAAAAGCAGTAGCAACATACTAAACGATCGTGTGCTAAGCTAAGGGAATGGGTCATGTCAATCAGATCATTCTACTAATGATGTGACCTCGTTAATCAAATAACAACTCCTTTGTTCATGGTCAGGAAACATAACCATCTTTGATTAACAAGCTAGTCTAGTAGAGGCATACTAGTGACATCTTGTTTTGTCTATGCATTCACACATGTATCATGTTTCCGGTTAATACAATTCTAGCATGAATGATAAACATTTATCATGAAATAAGGAAATAAATAATAACTTTATTATTGCCTCTAGGGCATATTTCCTTCAGCTTCTCCTTCTTTTCCTTGTTCTAGACCTTTTGGGAATGCACTAGGGAAAGGAGGAGTAGCGACCATCACCGTTGGTTGAAATATTAGCGAGGGAGTGTCTACCATATATACACCAACATTATTAGTACTAGTGTAGATCGAAATTCTTGAGGGAAGGATCCCGACAATTGTCTTGGGGGTCGCTTTTCCTTGTTCTCCTTGTGCTAGACCATTTGTTAATGCACTCGGGGAAGAAGGAGAAGCGACCATCACCACCAATCGAAATACTAGTGAGGGAGTGTGCACCATATACATGACCACTTGAGAGATTAGAGTTGTTTAAGGGAGACTCGACAGACCAAAAGTCAACCCATGATGAATAATGATCTATGTGCTGACTTTCTTTTATTTGTTGTAGACTTTTAATCTTTCAATTATGAACACGGCAAATTGATGACAACGGTAGGATCCCCGAGTGCAATGGTTATTCCGACGATGGGGGTATGTGTGACAATCCTCACTTGGAAATTGATAGGTGCTTCTCCCTCACGATTAAGGAGGCCTTTGAATATCTTATGGTATTTAACTTAATCGGCACATATTTCTTCTTAATTAAGCATGGCCTAAGATTTTTGCTTTATGTAATTCATGTTTTCTATAATTTGACTAGTGCATCCTGTCGGGGATATGCCCCGCGGCGTAAACCGGCCGGAAGGATAAACCGGCCGGACTTGGCGATTCACCGGCGACCTACACAGACCAGACGGTTTACAACTCATTGGTAATCCGGCAGGCGGGCCAAAGGAGCAACAAGACCCGGTGGCCCAACGGGCGATTCATGAAGGCCGGTTCAGCTATGGAGGGCCGGTTTAAGAGGAAGGGATATTTGCCTTACAAGGAGTTAAGACCAGGACTTGTATCCGGTTTGTATTAGAGATAGGCTAGTCCTAATCCTAATAGGACTCCATGTGTAAACCGCCCCTTCAACATATATAAGGAGGGGCAGGGCTCCCCAAAGAGGGACAAGTTAGAAGTTAGACACAAAGAGGAGAGCCGGTTTACGGCGACTCCCTCGTGATGATAATGAGACCTAGCCTCAAATAGCATGTAGGGTTTTTACCGGATGATGTTTCCCGGGGCCTGAAGCTGTCTAAATCACTGTCTTGTGTTGCGTCTCTCGATTCCGCTCAACCCCTCTCAAGCTACCACATAGATGCATTGGCCTCGCGACTAAGTCCTGACACGAAGGACATCTGCCGTGACAAATCCACGACAGTTGGCGCCCACCGTGGGGCTCGCGCACGGTGGTGTTGAGTTCTTGAAGGGATTTCTTCAGAATCGAGAAGTTCATAATTTTCCGGATGAAGAAAGTTAGTTTCAGAAAGATCTACGTCGACCAGCAGTCGGAATAGCACGTACGGAATTTTGATTTGGAAGTTTTTAGGGTTGCGTGCTAAAGCGGCTGCAGCGAGCGCCATGGAGATCCGCAAAAGTTCGAGCCAAGAATTTTTTAGGCCTTCTTTGGATTGGAGGATTTTCACGGGATATCAATCCTCAGGATTGTTTCCTATGAAACGCATTTGGATCAAAGGATTGAGCCATTAAAATTTCTCAGGATTGGGTCTCCAAGGTGCTGATTCCAAAGGAGTTTACACATGAGGTCCAACCTCTGAAAAAAATCCATAGGATTGGCTATGTCATGGCAATCAAATCCTCCATTTTTTCTATTCCTTTGTTTTGCAAATCCTGTGATCCAAAGAAGCCCTTAAAAGGGGAAGTGTCAAGGATCCATCAGTGGCCGATTGCATCGAGACGGACCAGAATTTTTTTCATTGCCGCTGTTTTTTTTGCGATCCGCCAAATTAACTGTCAGCGCAAAAAAGGAGTCCGGTACGGATTCATGTAACCCCCTGGATACAGATCAAGACAAAAGGACTGGCAGCAGGCCAGCAACGATCCTACGTTTCCATGGTTAATTTCCCCAAAGAACACTATTCATTGTGGTGCACAAGTGGGATGCCCCAAGAAGCTCCTCACGTGGAGGCTAAATACAGCTACAAGTAGTACATCTAGTACTACTAATACTACACGGGTTTCAAAGTCTAATTGACACATAGTACAACCACGTCTCTGCACTACGTCAGCTTCTGGGAAAGATACCATGTCAGCATGCATGCAGTTTTAATGGTTACCTCCACCGGCTCTCGTCGCAGCTGCGATCCGCCTCCGCCGGCTTGCTTCTGATGTATCATCGCCCGCCCTTTGTCTCTGCCACGCCGGGCCACCTCGTTGTTTCACCAGCCAGCGCCCCTGTTAAACCGCCGACAACTGATTGATCCGTAGCTGCGGCCCGTGCCCTGCACCTCTACGGGTGAGGGTTTGGTCTCTGTCGAGTCACCGTATGTGAGGCCGCCGTCGCCGCTATCACTTCCGGTATGAGCCGCTGCTGACATTCACCGCCCCCACCGGATTACTGAGCCGCCCCTGCTGGAGGGAAAGACCAGTCTATGCTTCTGTTCGAGGCGTGTGCCTGCTAGCTCCGTTCGATGATGCACGTACATGCAAGGAAAGTCAAACCAACCAAAAAGAAGGGAGATAATAATGGAAAGCTGGCACCTCTGAGACGCCACGGCTGCACTCCGTTGCTACCTACGATCAAACCGGACCTGAATTAGTCATCTATTGAGCTGCCCCTCGCCAGCGTGTCGAGCGACTGCCATGGCCACACCGTCGAAACCGACCAGATGATCAATTCTTGCTGCAGTTGTTTGTCGTCGAGGCTGGCAAGAATTGTGCTACGCCGTCGTCGCTCGAGCCTGGCCACCTCGGCCAAGCTGCTATCAACATCCAAAAAATACCAGGTGCTATTTATCCTATTTATTTTTAAACACGTATTAATTCATGTGAGCGAAACTATATGCCTGCTGTGTTTTATATGCAGAAGAATTATTTGTCACAAGGTGGCATTATACCGCGGAAGATGGAAGCATGCCAACATCATTTGGCACCGGTGGTCGTCCTTATTCAACTGATTCCTGCACCGGCTTACGAACGCCGTGGCTGGCTCGCTCGTCCGCACTGGCTTACAACGCGGAGGACAACTTGCTTGCCTTCACCGGCTTACAATGCCGTGGCCGTCTCTCGCGACCGCGCCGGTTTACGACGCCGTGGCCGTCTCTCGCGTCCACACCGGCTTACAATAAGGAGGACGACTCGCTTGTCCGCACCGGTTTACAAACGGTGCGGTTGATTCATCTGTCTGCTCCCGCGGCCGACTCACCCGTGAGAGATTTCAACTTAACCTGGTGATCATCAACTTCATGGCGAATTATTTCTGGCCGGACACATCAGGTGATATCCATCTTGAATATATTTTACGGGCACATATTATTTTTTAAAAGAGCAGTTTATCTTTGCCTTGGTCTGCAATATTGTTGATGCAGAAAAAATTGTTCACTACATCAAAACGACGTGGTTGACTCGCCTGCGCCGGTTTACAGTACCGCGGCCGGTTCATTTGTTTGAGCCGCCTCTGATGCCGAGGTCATCTTTTTCATCCGCCTCTCGTGGCCTGGTCTACATCAACATACCGGGCCGCACCTATCTGCATGGGCTGTTTATTGAAGTATGAGCAAGTCACAGCTTGGGTAGCCCGGCTTTCTTTCAAATTGGAGGCAAATTATTATCAACCGCCGTTTGCACTGGATGGTTCAATGGGCAGGCGCACAAGTCGCCGTCATTACAGTTTGGTTAACTTCAAATCGCCATTGAAGGAACCATTGGCCGAAGATTCTTGACACGGCTCATACGGGATCATTTATAACCCGCCGCAGTCACCGCAATCTTCTGTGGATTCACATCATGCTATCAACACCAATGATATACAAGTTATGCCGGTTTATATCACGGTCAAATATGGAGAATCTCAAGCCAACTCTTCGAGTCACCTTGAGACTCGGGGGCTACGATGATATGACGCAACAAGTCTTGCCAGTTTCAGCAAATTTAAAAACCCCAGGACAATGGAGGGAAAGATAACCCGGTCCCGGAGGCTACTGTTATTTGAAGGCCGTCAGAAAATTTCCGGCTTAGAAAGTATATGACAATTACAAAATCCCGGCTCAATGAAGAAGTTCCGGGTCATCAGAAAAGATTCCGGTTTAAAATCCGGCTCAAGGGAAGTCAGTCTCATTGAAGCTCTCAAATATCTGGTTTACAATCCGGGTCAAGGGAAAGATGTCTCCCACGAAGCTTTGAAACTCTCAAATATCCGGTTCAAGATCCCGGTTCAAGAAGAATTTATCTCTTGCAAAAAGTTAAAAATTGCAGAAGAGGACCTGCTGCCATGATGCGCGGTTCAAACATGGATATCCTGCCTTATTGGCTTAACATATTGATCACATGGGGGCTTCTGCTTCATAAAGCGGGGTCTCTGTTCTTTTTTACATCATGCGTGGTTACACGGAGGTTCTGTCTTAAAGCGGCCTCCGATTTACCCCTTGACATTTGTTTTTATCACTTGGGGGCTTGGTCGTGTCCGAACCAATGCAACACCTCTTGATAGGCGAAAGCCACCAGATCATTTGGGGACACGGTCACGTCTGAACCGGTCACGCCTCTTGGTCGGCCAATAGGGCCAGAGTCATTTGGGGGCTTGGTCGAACCCGAACCAATGTCATGCCACTTGGCCGGCGTACTCGCCAAGAGTCTTTTGGGGACCTGGCCGACTTGCACCATCGCTACGCCTTCGAGGAGCTTGGTTGCGTCTGACCATGGTAATGCCATCTGACCAGCTCAGTAAAGCTTTTCTTTTGCAAAAAGTTGTTGCCTTTGCTTGCATATTTTTCATAATTGTTATTCGATTTTTGTTGCGTTTTTAAACCGACAACGTTTTAATCCGGTTTGACTGTCAATTGACGGAACACGGTCCATTCTTAATCCGGAGACTATCTGCCCGGTTTGATTTTCTGTTACCATCCTATTATGGAGTAGACCGGTGTTTATCAACCCGGCTTGGCTTTCAACTACAAGTTGTCAGTACACGATCAAGTTATAATCCGGAGACTATCGGCCCGGTCTGGTTTCGACTATAAGTCGCCAGCATATATTTGGATTGCGCCATTGGAATCATGCGCTTATAAATGATTGGGTTATGTTATTCAAATAGCCAAACTTGGCTGAAATTTCATTATGATATTGGATGAATAAGATTTTCATACCGGATTATATTATCTTAAATAGCCAACATGGCTGGATTTTTATTATGGTTATTAATATTATGATTGAGGTTTTCAAAGTCGCTTTAGCGCAATGGATATTATTTTATCGATGAATATGGCTTTTATTCTACAATTGAAGGAATAGTCCCGAGTTGCTGTAGGCTTACAACCCGGCACTTGGGGGCTACATTATTGAAGTTGAGATTACATCAAATATGCAAGTCTCATGTCGCTGCAAGCATGCACCATGACACTTGGGGGCTAATGCAAAGTCATTTTTTGCTCATCTTATTGAAGACCCGACTCATCACATTATAATGAGCCGGCCCTTGGGGGCTACCGATTGCTCCTGTTAAACAATTCAAGGTACAAAGCTTTTTATTCATTATATTGAAGGGTCCACTGCTCAGTTGGTAAAGCACAAGGCTCTTAACCTTGTGGACGTGAATTCAAGCCCCATGATGGGGGTTACATCATATGGTGTTATTTTCATTGAAGTATATATCAAAGTCCCTGCTCATTATTGCATAATGAACCGGCCCTTGGGGGCTACACTGGTTGAAGTTTTTATGAGCATCAGGAAATTACAAGTCCCAGGTTACTGCAAGCATGACAACCCGGCACTTGGGGGCTACATATGGGGAATACTCAATTCTGACTAGTGATTGAGATGAACAACCTGGATTTCTTCAAGATTGTTATATTTATATTGAAGCAAATCTTAAGCTATTGCTATGCTACCTTCTTAAGACTTGAGGGCTACAAGTGATAGTTTTATAAGAGATGAGGATTTCAAGGACCATTATTTTAAGCATTGGAAGCCGACTCAAGTGGATTATTCTTCACAATATTTTTCTATGAGAAACCAACGTCAGCAATTTGAGTATGAAGCTGGTTATTGACCTGGATTTCTAGAAGGAAGAAATGACAAGGATTTAAGGAAGATCAGGTGCCGGTCTACAAGAATTCTTAACCCGGAGCACAACATGTCAAATTTGTTCTGGTGTTTATTTGCAGCATAAGTTTACCATGGATAAATCCAAGCTAAACTTGGGGGCTAATGTCGGGGATATGCCCCGCGGCGTAAACCGGCCGGAAGGATAAACCGGCTGGACTTGGTGATTCACCGGCGACCTGCACAGACCAGACGGTTTACAACTCATTGGTAATCCGGCAGGCGGGCCACAGGAGCAACAAGACCCGGTGGCCCAACGGGCGATTCATGAAGGCCGGTTCAGCTATGGAGGGCCGGTTTAAGAGGAAGGAATATTTGCCTTACAAGGAGTTAAGACCAGGACTTGTATCCGGTTTGTATTAGAGATAGGCTAGTCCTAATCCTAATAGGACTCCACGTGTAAACCGCCCCTTCAACATATATAAGGAGGGGCAGGGCTCCCCAAAGAGGGACAAGTTAGAAGTTAGACACAAAGAGGAGAGCCGGTTTACGGCGACTCCCTCGTGATGATAATGAGACCTAGCCTCAAACAGCATGTAGGGTTTTTACCGGATGATGTTTCCGGGCCCTGTCGCTGTCTAAATCCTCGTCTTGTGTTGCGTCTCTCGATTCCGCTCAACCCCTCTCAAGCTACCACATAGATGCGTTGGCCTCGCGACTAAGTCCTGACACGAAGGACATCTGCCGTGACAAATCCACGACACATCCCCTGCTATGCAAGACGGTATGTCCTAGAGAAGATCTCTTTCGATGTTGTGTAAAAGTGGATACAAAGAAAGCTTACCTTAAGACGAAACATGGTTTCATTTTTTAGGCAAGCTCTGCAATGAAGTAGGTCACACACATTTTGGTTGTGCAAATTGGAGAGGATTACGCAAGGCTTACGGATTTGAGGAGGGTACGAGAATAATATTCGATATTGGCATTCCTCGGTATGATCCAGTCGCTGGTCCTCAACATGATAAAGACATTTGAGTGGATCTGGAGATGATTCCAATTGTACCTCCGTGTGAGTTTGTCAAACAAATTTGTTAAATAATATATAGTCCTTCTTTAAAAATGGTTGTTATTCACCCCTAATAAACTTGTTTATTTATAACTAACAACTTATTTTCTATCTTCAAGAAATACACGGAAGATAGTAGAAGAGACCTATTATACTACTGGCTCAGTGCTAACTTGGGATGATAAGAATTCTCTTATCTCCTTTGTTAATGATGTTATGTCTTTTAAGAGCATCTATGGAGCTGGCCGAAATACTACAAGAAACATACCACTAGTCCACAAGTTGAGCGATGCTAACATCCATAGAAATATCATGGTAAGATTTTTTTTTACTATTGTATCACTCGTACATCTTTTTCATACATTCTTCTTAAGTAAACTACATTGCTAACTATGTTACTATGATCTTCGTCAACATAAGCTCCCAAATGTTGTTGTGCCTCCGCTGATGGGTGTCGAAGATGAGATGACAATTAAGGATGGCAATTTTCCCCATGGACATGGATATCCATGGATATCCAACCCGAATGGATATGGTTTGAATATGCTTTTGTGTCCATAGGCGGCGCCCAAATCCGACCCGATTGCTCGTGGGTAGGGCATGGATATAATTTTGTACCCGTGGGTATACCCAAACCTGACCCGATAGTATGACTTAATGGGCAAAATCTGCTATCCCTACCCCACAGTCACATGTCCCACTTCAATTTTACACTTTGTTATCTAAAACATGCAAAAGAAATTACACAATCCTCATCGTAACTTTTATTAGTTGGCATTCAATCCCCTTCATAACATACTCCAATGCCCCTTCCCTTATTTTTATCTCCTTGTTAAATGACTCATCATTCTCATCTATTAGAAAAATACTAAATGATCTTAGGTTGTTAGTGGACGATGATTTACCATAAGTTGATGTTTACCATAAGTTAAGCCTAGCCTACCACGAGGTGAAGAATGGAAGAGCTTATATTAACATTGTTTTATGTCTTATGTATATGTCTCAAGAGGACCCAATGGATATCCGGTGGGTATAGATATCCATCGGGTTTGGACATGGACACAATTTTTCACCCATGAATTTTTCATGGGCGGCCAAAGACTGTCTTCATGGATATGGATTTGATATTGTTCAACCCGATCCAAACCCGACCCATTGCCATCCTTAATGACAATTGTTTGCCCTTTCAGGACCAGTCTCAAATATACATACACGACTGAACATCAACCAAATGGATGCCTCAAAACTCAAAGATGGAGGCAAATTGTGAATGAGTGCAGGCCACAGATTGGTGACCGTTGGATCTCTATGCTTCATCATGGAGATGGAGGTTTTTTCTGTTTTATTCTGTTTTACATAAGAGAGAGGACTAGGTCATAGTACTTGTCATGTGCTCGGAAGTTATTTACCTAGGATGATAATCAGCTAGTAGTGGTTAACTTATGATGATGATGATGAGTTATTATATCACTGCAATGATGATGAGTTACTATATCATTATGATGATGATGAGTTGTTATATCATTGCTAGTGTATAAAAAATTGTATAATTGTTGTATAAGTACAACATTAGTGTATATGAGGGTCTTTCTTAGCTCTTCGGCAACAACAAAAAATCCCGCTGGAAAACGTGTATTTTTTCCGTGACAGGCATGGTTTTTCTTCCTTGAGAGGCACGATTTTACTTCTGCAAGAGGCACGGCGGTGCGTCTCGAAAACAAAAAAACGTGTTTCTAATTTTTCTTGGGGCCAACAAGTGCCCAAACAAGTACAAGAAGCTAGGGCAGGACTTCAAGTCTGTCAACATGATTGTGGGCAACAATGAGAATGGTACATCTGGGTACGGTAATTTATTTACTATTTTTTCAGTGATTCAGTCCACCGATTGGTGGGTGCACACAGGTGCAGGTGTACATGTGTGTGTGCTGAGATTTCATTGTTTTCTTCTTACCAGGTCACAGGCCACAGATCTATATTGATGGGGGAATGGTACGAGTGCTTCTGCTCATGGTGTTGGCACGGTCGATCTGAATTTTACTTCGGGAAGGATCGTGTAGCTGAAGAACGTGCAGCGTGTCCCCGACATCAAGAAGACCTCGTTAGTGGCTCCCTTCTGTGTAGAGAAGTGTTTAAGTTGGTCTTCGGGTCTAATAAATTAGTTGTTATGAAATATGGACTCTTTGTTGGAAAAGGTTATGAGTGTAGAGGGATGTTCCACCTTCACTCGCAGATTTTTGTAATAAAGTCATGAACAATATTCATCCGAGTGTTAACGAATCTGAAGTTTGGCATTCACGTCTTTGTCACATTAGTTTCGATGTTATGACATGGCTAGCTAATCCCGGATTTCATTATAGCCAAAGGTTCTAATTGCCTTCTGTGTGTGCAAGCTAAGCAACCTCGCAAGCCTCACAAGGTTGCGGAGGAGATGCACTTGGCGCCATTAGAACTCATACATTCTAATCTTTGTGAGATGGATATGGTGTGTTGACTAAAGGTGGAAAGAAATACTTCATGACATTGATAGATGATTCCACTAGATACTGCTATGTGTATCTGTTAAATACTAAAGATGAGGCTCTACATTACTTTAAAATCTATAATGCAGAAGTTGAGAATCAACTAGAAAAGAAAATTAAACGAGTCCGATCAGATCGTGGTGGAGAGTACTTCTCGAGTGATTTTGATTCTTTTTGTGGGGAACACAGTATTATTCATGAGAGGACGCCTCCCTATTTGCCTAGTCAAACGGGGTTGCTGAGGAGAAAAACCATACTCTAACTGATTCGGTTAATGCCATGTTAGATACATTGAGATTATTCAAGGCATGGTGGCAGGAGGCTATATTCACATCATGTTATGTCCTGAATAAATTCCCAACAAAGTATAATGAGATCACTCCCTATGAGAAATGGGCGAAGAGAAGGACAACACTCTCGTGCTTGCATACTTGGGGTTGTTTGGCGAAAGTCAATTTGCCGATCCCCAAAAAGCTAAGCTTGAACCAAAGACCGTGGACTGCGTTAATTTGGGCTCCGCTAAAAAAAGTGTTTGCTATAGATTTCTAGTAGTGAAATCTGAGGTACCTGCCCAGAAGGTCGGTACAATTATGGAGTCTATGGATGCTACATTCTTCGAGGATATTTTTCCTATGAGAGATATGCAAAGCACTTCTAGACAGAAATCTGAGGAGACTCCTGAGCCTGCCATTCCTATGGAATATTATGAACACACACATGATAAAAATCCTGATGAGGATGATGAGGAAACCCTTGGTAGGGGCAAGAGATAATGGACTGCAAAGATACTCCCGAGAAATGATGAGGAAACCCTTGGTGATGATTACCTCATGGATGATACTCCCACTTCTATTTCAGAAGCGTATGCCTCTCCAGAAGCTGACTACTGGAAGGATGCAGTCCATAGCGAGATAGATTCCATCATGTCTAAATAGACATGGGAGATTACTGAACGTCCCTGTGGTTGTAAACCATTGGGATGTAAGTGGGTGTTCAAAAAGAAGCTTAGACCCAACGGTACGATTGAAAAGTACAAGGCTAGGCTTGTGGCCAAGGGCTATGCCCAGAAAGAAGAGGAAGATTTCTTCGATACTTGTTCACCTGTGGGCAGACTGACCACCATTCGACTATTAATCTCGTTGGCGGCCGCATGGTCTTCTTGTCCACCAGATGGATGTTAAGATGGCTTTCCTAAACAAAGAGTTAGACAAGGAAATCTACATGCAACAGCCAGATGGCTTTGTGATAGATGGCCAGGAAGGAAAGGTGTGTAGGTTGCTAAAATCTTTTTATGGCTTGAAACAAGCACCTAAGCAATGGCATGAGAAATTTAATACAACTCTGACATATGTCGGCTTCGTTGTTAATGAAGCTGACAAATATGTATACTATCGCCATGGTGGTGGCGAAGGAGTTATAATGTGCTTGTATGTTGATGACATACTGATATTTGGATCCAACCTCAAAGTCATTGAGGAGGTCAATTCATTTCTATATCAGAACTTTGAGATGAAAGACCTTGGTGTGGCTGATATTATCTTGAACATCAAACTACCGAGAAACGATGAGGGTGGAATTAACACTTCTGCAATCCCATTATGTTGAGAAGGTGTTGAGTCGTTTTGGATATTCGGACTGCAAACCATCTAAAACACCATATGATCCTACTGTGTTGATTCAAAAGTTCAAAGTCATGGCTAAGGACTAATTGAGATACTCCCAAATCATTGGTTTGTTGGAAATATGCCTTAGAAGCAATAATAAAAGGATTATTATTATATTTCCTTGTTCATGATAATTGTCTTTATTCAAGCTATAACTGTATTATCCGGAAATCGTAATACACGTGTGAATACATAGAACATAATATGTCCCTAGTAAGCCTCTAGTTGACTAGCTCGTTGATCAACAGATAGTCATGATTTCCTGACTATGGACATTAGATGTCGTTGATAACGGGATCACATCATTAGGAGAATGATGTGATGGACAAGACCCAATCCTAAGCATAGCACAAAGATCGTATAGTTCGTTTTGCTAGAGCTTTTTCAATGTCAAGTATCTTTTCCTTAGACCATGAGATCGTGTAACTCCCGGATACCGTAGGAGTGCTTTGGGTGTACCAAACGTCACAACGTAACTGGGTGACTATAAAGGTGCACTACAGGTATATCTCCGAAAGTGTCTGTTGGGTTGACACGGATCGAGACTGGGATTTGTCACTCCGTATGACGGAGAGGTATCTCTGGGCCCACTCGGTAATGCATCATCATAATGAGCTCAAAGTGACCAAGTGTTTGGTCAAGGGATCATGCATTACAGTACGAGTAAAGTGACTTACCGGTAACGAGACTGAACGAGGTATCGGGATACTGGCGATCGAGTCTCGGGCAAGTAACGTACTGATTGACAAAGGGAATTGTATACGGGGTTGATTGAATCCTCGACATCGTGGTTCATCTGATGAAATCATCGTGGAACATGTAGGAGCCAACACGGGTATCCAGATCCCGATGTTGGTTATTGGCCGGAGAGCTATCTCGGTCATGTCTGCATGATTCCCGAACCCGTAGGGTCTACACACTTAAGGTTCGGTGACGCTAGGGTTATTAGGAAGACTTGTATGTGATTACCAAATGTTGTTCGGAGTCCCGGATGAGATCCCGGATGTCACGAGGAGTTTCAGAATAGTCCGGAGGTGAAGATTTATATATAGGAAGTGCTTTTTCGGCCATCGGGAAAGTTTCGAGGTCACCCGGTATTATACCGGGACCACCGGAAGGGTCCCGGGGGGTCCACCGGGTGGGGCCACCTATCTCGGAGGGCCCCGTGGGTTGAAGTGGGGAGGGGACCAGCCCCTGGTGGGCTGGTGCGCCCCCCTGGGGCCCCCTCTGCGCCTAGGGTTGGGAACCCTAGGGGAGGGGGCGCCTCCACTTGCCTTGGGGGGCACTGGATCTTGGTGAAACCGTAGGAAAAATTTTAATTTTCTGCAACGTTCCCCAACAGTGGCATCATGAGCTAGGTCTATGTGTAATTCTCTATTGCACGAGTAGAACACAATTTTGTTGTGGGCGTAGATGTTGTCAACTTTCTTGCCGCTACTAGTCTTATCTTGCTTCGGCGGTATTGTGGGATGAAGCGGCCCGGACCGACCTTACACGTACGCTTACGTGAGACAGGTTCCACCGACTGACATGCACTAGTTGCATAAGGTGGCTAGCGGGTGTCTGTCTCTCCCACTTTAGTTGGAGCGGATTCGATGAAAAGGGTCCTTATGAAGGGTAAATAGAAGTTGACAAATCACGTTGTGGCTTTAACGTAGGTAAGAAAACGTTCTTGCTAGATCACCTATAGAAGCCACGTAAAACTTGCAACAACAATTAGAGGACGTCTAACTTGTTTTTGCAACAAGTGTCTTGTGATGTGATATGGCCAAAAGTTGTGATGAATGATGAATGATATATTGTGATGTATGAGATCATGTTCTTGTAATAGGAATCACGACTTGCATGTCGATGAGTATGACAACTGCCAGGAGCCATAGGAGTTGTCTTAATTATTGTATGACCTGCGTGTCAATGATTTAACGCCATGTAATTACTTTACTTTATTGCTAAACCGTTAGCCATAGTAGTAGAAGTAACAGTTGGCGAGCAATTTCATGGAGACACAATGATGGAGATCATGATGATGGAGATCATGGTGTCATGCCGGTGACGAAGATGATCATGGAGCCCCGAAGATGGAGATCAAAGGAGCTACATGATATTGGCCATATCGTGTCACTACTATATAATTGCATGTGATGTTTATTATGTTTATGCATCTTGTTTACTTAGAACGACGGTAGTAAATAAGATGATCCCTTATAATAATTTCAAGAAGTGTTCTCCCCTAACTGTGCACCGTTGCTAAAGTTAAATCGCTTCAAGCACCACGTGATGATCGGGTGTGATAGATTCTTACGTTCACATACAACGGGTGTAAGACAGTTTTACACATGCAAAAACACTTAGGGTTAACTTGACGAGCCTAGCATGTACAGACATGGCCTCGGAACACAGAGACCGAAAGGTCGAACATGAGTCATATGGAAGATACGATCAACATGGAGATGTTCACCGATGATGACTAGTCCGTCTCACGTGATGATCGGACACGGCCTAGTCGACTCGGATCGTGTAACACTTAGATGACTAGAGGGATGTCTAATCTGAGTGGGAGTTCATTAAAATAATTTGATTAGATGAACTTAATTATCATGAACTTAGTCTAAAACCTTTGCAAATATGTCTTGTAGATCAAATGGCCAACGCTCATGTCAACATGAACTTCAACGCGTTCCTAGAGAAAACCAAGCTGAAAGATGATGGCAGTAACTATACGGACTGGGTCCGGAACCTGAGGATCATCCTCATAGCTGCCAAGAAAGCATATGTCCTAGATGGACCGCTAGGTGAAGCACCCATCCCAGAGAACCAAGACGTTATGAACGCTTGGCAGTCACGTGCTGATGATTACTCGCTCATTCAGTGCGGCATGCTTTATAGCTTAGAACCGGGGCTCCAAAAGCGTTTTGAGCAACACTGAGCATATGAGATGTTCGAGGAGCTGAAACTAGTTTTCCAAGCTCATGCCTGGGTCGAGAGATATGATGTCTCCGACAAGTTCTATAGTTGTAAGATGGAGGAAAATAGTTCTGTCAGTGAGCACATACTCAAAATGTCTGGGTTGCACAACCGCCTGTCCCAGCTGGACATTAACCTCCCAGACGAGGCGGTCATTGACAGAATCCTTCAGTCGCTCCCACCAAGCTACAAGAGCTTTGTGATGAACTACAATATGCAGGGGATGGTGAAAACTATTCCTGAAGTATTTTCAATGCTGAAGTCGGCAGAGGTAGAAATCAAGAAAGAACATCAAGTGTTGATGGTCAATAAAACCACCAAGTTCAAGAAGGGCAAGGGTAAGAAGAACTTCAAGAAGGACGTCAAGGATGTTGCCGCGCCTGGTAAGCCAGTTGCCGGGAAGAAGTCAAAGAATGGACCCAAGCCTAAGACTGAGTGCTTTTATTGCAAGGGGAAGGGTCACTGGAAGCGGAACTGCCCCAAATACTTAGCGGACAAGAAGGCCGGCATCACTAAAGGTATATTTGATATACATGTAATTGATGTGTACCTTACCAGTACTCGTAGTAACTCCTGGGTATTTGATACTGGTGTCATTGCTCATATTTGTAACTCACAGCAGGAGCTGCGGAATAAGAGGAGACTGGCGAAGGACGAGGTGATGATGCGCGTCGGGAATGGTTCCAAGGTCGATGTGATCGCCGTCGGCACGCTACCTCTACATGTACCTACGGGATTAGTTTTAAACCTTAATAATTGTTATTTAGTGCCAAGTTTGAGCATGAACATTGTATCTGGATCTCGTTTGATACGAGATGGGTACTCATTTAAATCCGAGAATAATGGTTGTTCTATTTATATGAGAGATGTGTTTTATGGTCATGCCCCGATGGTCAATGGTTTATTCTTAATGAATCTCGAGCGTAATGTTACACATATTCATAGTGTGAATACCAAAAGATGTAAAGTTGATAACGATAGTCCCACATACTTGTGGCACTGCCGCCTTGGTCACATTGGTGTCAAGCACATGAAGAAGCTCCATGCCGATGGACTTTTAGAGTCTCTAGATTATGAATCGTTTGACACATGCGAGCCATGCCTCATGGGCAAGATGACCAAGACTCCGTTCTCCGGAACAATGGAGCGAACAACCAACTTGTTGGAAATCATACATACCGATGTGTGCGGTCCAATGAGCATTGACGCTCGCAGAGGATATTGTTATGTTCTCACTCTCACTGATGACTTGAGTAGATATGGGTATGTCTACTTAATGAAACACAAGTCTGAGACCTTTGAAAAGTTCAAGGAATTTCAGAATGAGGTAGAGAATCAACGTGACCGAAAGATAAAGTTTCTACGATAAGATCGTGGAGGAGAATATTTAAGTCACGAATTTGGTACGCACTTAAGGAAATGTGGAATCGTTTCACAACTCACGCCGCCTGGAACACCTCAGCGTAACGGTGTGTCCGAACATCGTAATCGCACTCTATTGGATATGGTGCGGTCTATTATGTCTCTTACCGATTTACCGCTATCATTTTGGGGATACCCTCTAGAGACAGCTACATTCACTTTAAATAGGGCACCGTCTAAATCCGTTGAGACGACACCGTATGAATTATGGTTTGGGAAGAAACCTAAGCTGTCGTTTCTAAAAGTTTGGGGATGCGATGCTTATGTCAAGAAACTTCAACCTGAAAAGCTCGAACCCAAGTCGGAAAAATGTGTATTCATAGGATACCCTAAGGAAACCATTGGGTATACATTCTACTTAAGATCCGAGGGCAAGATCTTTTTTGCCAAGAACGGATCCTTTCTGGAAAAAGAGTTTCTCTCAAAAGAAGTAAGTGGGAGGAAAGTAGAACTCGATGAAGTACTACCTCTTGAACAGGAAAGTAGTGCAGCTCAAGAAAATGTTCCTGTGATGCCTACACCAACGGGAGAGGAAAATAATGATGATGATCAAGGTACTTCGGATCAAGTTGCTACTGAACTTCGTAGGTCCACAAGGACACGTTCCGCACCAGAGTGGTACGGCAACCCTGTCTTGGAAATCATGTTGTTAGATAACGGTGAACCTTCGAATTATGAAGAAGCGATGGCGGGCCCAGATGCCAACAAATGGCTTGAAGCCATGAAATCCGAGATAGAATCCATGTATGAAAACAAAGTATGGACTTTGACAGACTTGCCCGATGATCGGCGAGCGATAGAAAACAAATGGATCTTTAAGAAGAAGACAGACACGGATGGTAATGTTACCATCTATAAAGCTCGACTTGTCACTAAGGGTTATCGGCAAGTTCAAGGGGTTGACTACGATGAGACATTCTCTCCCGTAGCGAAGCTGAAGTCCGTCCCAATCATGTTAGCAATTGCCGCATACTATGATTATGAGATATGGCAGATGGATGTCAAAACGGCATTCCTTAACGGACATCTTAAGGAAGAACTGTATATGATGCAGCCGGAAGGTTTTGTCGATCCTAAGAATGCTAACAAAGTATGCAAGCTCCAGCGATCCATTTATGGGCTGGTGCAAGCATCTCGGAGTTGGAACATTCGCTTTGATGAGATGATCAAAGCGTTTGGGTTTATCTGAGACTTATGGAGAAGCTGCGTTTACAAGAAAGTGAGTGGGAGCTCAGAAGCGTTTCTCATATTATATGTAGATGACATACTCTTGATGGGAAATGATATAGAACTTTTGGACAGCATTAAGGCCTACTTGAATAAGTGTTTTCAATGAAGGACCTTGGAGAAGCTGCTTACATATTAGGCATCAAGATCTATAGGGATAGATCGAGGCGCCTCATAGGTCTTTCACAAAGCACATACCTTGATAAGATTTTGAAGAAGTTCAAAATGGATCAGTCCAAGAAAGGGTTCTTGTGCATTGCAAGGTGCGAGATTGAGCTCGGCTCAATGCCCGACCATGCAAAAGATAAAGAAGAGATGAGTGTCATCCCTATGCTTCAGCCATAGGATCTATTATGTATGCCATGCTGTGTACGGACCTGATGTAAACCTTGCCGTAAGTTTGGTAGGAAGGTACCAAAGTAATCCCGCAAGGAACACTGGACAGCGGTCAAGAATATCTGAAGTACACGAAAAGTACAAAGGACATGTTTTCGTTTATGGAGGTGACGAAGAGCTCGTCAGTAAGGGTTACGTCGACGCTAGCTTCGACACGATCCGATGACTCTAAGTCACAAACCGGATACGTGTATATGTTGAATGGTGGAGTAGTAAGCTGGTGCAGTTGCAAGCGAAGCGTCGTGGCGGGATCTACATGTGAAGCGAGTACATGGCAGCCTCGAGGCAGCGCATGAAGCAATTTGGGTGAAGGAGTTCATCACCGACCTAGGAGTCATACCCAATGCGTCGGGGCCAATCAAACTCTTCTGTGACAACACTGGAGCTATTGCCCTTGCCAAGGAGCCCAGGTTTCACAAGAAGACCAGGCACATCAAGCGTCGCTTCAACTCCATCCGTGAAAATGTTCAATATGGAGACATAGATATTTGCAAAGTACATACGGATCTGAATGTCGCAGATCCGTTGACTAAACCTCTTTCGCGAGCAAAACATGATCAACACCAGAACTCTATGGGTGTTCGATTCATCACAATGTAACTAGATTATTGACTATAGTGCATGTGGCAGACAGTTGGAAATATGCCCTAGAGGCAATAATAAAAGGATTATTATTATATTTCCTTGTTCATGATAATTATCATTATTCATGCTATAACTGTATTATCCGGAAATCGTAATACACGTGTGAATACATAGACCATAATATGTCCCTAGTAAGCCTCTAGTTGACTAGCTCGTTGATCAACAGATAGTCATGGTTTCTGACTATGGACATTAGATGTCGTTGATAACGGATCACATCATTAGGAGAATGATGTGATGGACAAGACCCAATCCTAAGCATAGCACAAGATCGTGTAGTTCGTTTTGCTAGAGCTTTTCCAATGTCAAGTATCTTTTCCTTAGACCATGAGATCGTGTAACTCCCGGATACCGTAGGAGTGCTTTGGGTGTACCAAACGCCACAACGAATCGGGTGACTATAAAGGTGCACTACGGTATATCTCGAAAGTGTCATTGGGTTGACACGGATCGAGGCTGGATTTGTCACTCCGTATGACGTAGAGGTATCTCTGGGCCCACTCGGTAATGCATCATCATAATGAGCTCAAAGTGACCAAGTGTTTGGTCACGGGATCATGCATTCTGATGCGAGTAAAGTGACTTGCCGTAACGAGACTGAATGAGGTATTGGGATACCGACGATCGAGTCTCGGGCAAGTAACATCTTGATTGACAAAGGAATTGTATACGGGTTGATGAATCCTCGACATCGTGGTTCATCTGATGAAATCATCGTGGAACATGTAGGAGCCAACATGGGTATCCAGATCCCGCTGTTGGTTATTGGCCGGAGAGCTGTCTCGGTCATGTCTGCATGATTCCCGAACCCGTAGGGTCTACACACTTAAGGTTCGGTGACGCTAGGGTTATTGGGAAGACTTGTATGTGATTACCGAATGCTGTTCGGAGTCCCGGATGAGATCCCGGATGTCACGAGGAGTTCCGGAATAGTCCGGAGGTGAAGATTTATATATAGGAAGTGCTTTTTCGGCCATCGGGAAAGTTTCGGGGTCACCCGGTATTGTACCAGGACCACCGGAAGGGTCCCGGGGGTCCACCGGGTGGGGCCACCTATCTGGAGGGCCCGTGGGCTGAAGTGGGAGGGACCAGCCTCGTGGGCTGGTGCTCCCCTCCTTGGGCCCCTCTGCGCCTAGGGTTGGGAACCCAGGGGAGGCGCCCACTGCCTTGGGGGCACTCCACCCCTTGGCCGTCGCCCCTAGAGGTCCCATCTCTAGGCGCCCCCAGGGCCTATATAAAGGAGGGAGGGGGCAGCCGCACCCGAGTCTTGGCGCCTCCCTCCCCTGCTACACCTCTTCCTCCCCCATGTTGCTTGGCGAAGCCTGCCGAGTATCTTGCATCTTCACCATCACCACGCCGTCGTGCTGCTGCTGGAGCCTTCTTCCTCAACCTCTCCTTCCCCCTTGGTGGATCAAGAAGGAGGAGACGTCATCCGCTCCGTACGTGTGTTGAACGTGGAGGTGCTGTCCGTTCAGCACTTGGTCATCGGTGATTTGGATCACGGCGAGTACGACTCCTTTGTTGGGGAACGTAGTAATTTCAAAAAAATTCCTACGCACACGCAAGATCATGGTGATGACATAGCAACGAGAGGGGAGAGTGTTCGTCCACGTACCCTCGTAGACCGTAAGCGAAGCGTTAGCACAACGCGTTGATGTAGTCGTACGTCTTCACGATCTGACCGATCCAAGCACCGAACGTACGGGGCCTCCGAGTTCAGCACACGTTCAGCTCGATGACGATCTCCGGCCTCCGATCCAGCGAAGTTCCGGAGATGAGTTCCGTCAGCACGATGGTGTGGTGACGATGATGATGTTCTACCGGCGCAGGGCTTCGCCTAAACTCCGCGACGATATGACCGAGGTGGAATATGGTGGAGGGGGGCACCGCAAACGGCTAAGGAACGATCTGTAGATCAACTTGTGTGTCATGGGGTGCCCCCCTGCCCCCGTATATAAAGGAGCAAGGGAGGAGGAGGCCGGCCCTAGGAGGAGGGCGCGCCAAGGGAGTCCTACTCCCACCGGGAGTAGGATTCCTTCTTTCCTAGTCCAACTAGGAGAAGGGGTGGAAGAAGGGAAGTGGAGAAGGAAGGGAGAGGGGGGCCGCGCCCCAAACCCTTTGTCCAATTCGTACTGGGCTTGGGAGGGGCGCGCGCCACCTCCTGGCCCCTTTCCACTAAAGCCCATTAAGGCCCAATACTCTTCCCCGTATTCCCGTAACTCCCCGGTACTCCGAAAAATACCCGAATCACTCGGAACCTTTCCGAACGCCGAATATAGTCGTCCAATATATCGATCTTTACGTCTCGACCATTTCGAGACTCCTCGTCATGTACCCGATCTCATCCGGGACTCCGAACTCCTTCGGTACATCAAAACTCATAAACTCATAATAAAACTGTCATCGAAACCTTAAGCGTGCGGACCCTACGGGTTCGAGAACTATGTAGACATGACCTAGAACTATTCTCGGTCAATAACCAATAGCGGAACCTGGATGCCCATATTGGTTCCTACATATTCTACGAGATCTTTATCGATCAAACGCATAACAACATACGTTGTTCCCTTTGTCATCGGTATGTTACTTGCCCGAGATTTGATCGTCGGTATCCAATGCCTAGTTCAATCTCGTTACCAGCAAGTCTCTTTACTCGTTCTGTAATGCATCATCCCGTAACCAACTCATTGGTCACATTGCTTGCAAGGCTTATAATGATGTGCATTACCGAGAGGGCCCAGAGATACCTCTCCGACGATCGGAGTGACAAAACCTAATCACGAAATACGCCAACTCAACATGTACCTTCGGAGACACCTGTAGTACTCCTTTATAATCACCCAGTTACGTTGTGACGTTTGGTAGTACCCAAAGTGTTCCTCCGGTAAACGGGAGTTGCATAATTCTCATAGTTACAGGAACATGTATAAGTCATGAAGAAAGCAATAGCAGTATACTAAACGATCAAGTGCTAGGCTAACGGAATGGGTCATGTCAATCACATCATTCTCCTAATGATGTGATCCCGTTAATCAAATGACAACTCTTTTGTCCATGGCTAGGAAACATAACCATCTTTGATAAACGAGCTAGTCAAGTAGAGGTATACTAGTGACACTATGTTTGTCTATGTATTCACACATGTATTATGTTTCCGGTTAATACAATTCTCGCATGAATAATAAACATTTATCATGACAAAAGGAAATAAATAATAACTTTATTGTTGCCTCTAGGGCATATTTCCTTCAGTCTCCCACTTGCACTAGAGTCAATAATCTAGTTCACATCACCATATGATTTAACATCAATATTCATATCTGTATATGATTAACACCCATAGTTCACATCTTCATGTGACCAACACTCAAAGGGTTTACTAGAGTCAATAATCTAGTTCACATCGCTATGTGATTAACACCCAAAGAGTACTAAGGTGTGATCATGTTTTGCTCGTGAGAGAATCTTAGTCAACGGGTCTGTCATATTCAGAGCCGTATGTATTTTGCAAATATTCTATGTCTACAATGCTCTGCACGGAGCTACTCTAGCTAATTGCTCCCACTTTCAATATGTATCCAGATTGAGACTTAGAGTCATCTGGATCAGTGTAAAAGCTTGCACCGATGTAACTCTTTACGATGGGCTCTTTTATCACCTCCATAATCGAGAAATATTTCCTTAGTCCTCACTAAGGATATTCTTGACCAATGTCCAGTGATCTACTCCTAGATCACTATTGTACTCCCTTGCAAAATTCAGAGCAAGGTATACAATAGGTCTGGTACATAGCATAGCATACTTTATAGAACCTATGACTGAGGCATAGGGAATGACTTTTCATTCTCTTTCTATTTTCTGCCATGGTCGGGTCTTGAGTCTTACTCAACTTCATACCTTTGCATCACAGGCAAGATCTCCTTCTTTGACTGTTCCATTTTGAACTATTTCAAAAATTTATCAAGGTATGTATACATTGAAAAATCTTATCAAGCGTCTTGATCTATCTATATAGATCTTGATGCTCAATGTGTAAGCAGCTTCACCGAGGTCTTGCTTTGAAAAACTCTTTTTCAAGTATCCTTTATGCTTTGCAGAATAATTCTACATTATTTCCAATCAACAATATGTCATTCACATATACTTATCAGAAATGTTGTAGTGCTCCCACTCACTTTCTTGTAAATACAGGTCTTTCCAAAAGTCTGTATAAAACCATATGCTTTGATCAACTCATCAAAGCGTATATTCCAACTCCGAGATGCTTGCACCAGTCCATTTATGGATTGCTTGAGCTTGCACACTTTGTTAGCATCTTTAGGATTGACAAAACTTTCTGGTTGCATCATATACAACTCTTCTTTAATAAATCCATTAAGGAATGCAGTTTTGACATCCATTTGCCATATTTCATAAAATGTGGCAATTGCTAACATGATTCGGACAGACATAAGCATCGATATGAGTGAGAAAATCTCATCGTATTCAACACCTTGAACTTGTCGAAAACCTTTTGCAACAAGTCGAGCTTAGTAGATAGTAATAATACTATCAGTGTCCGTCTTCCTCTTGAAGATCCATTTATACAATATGGCTTGCCGATCATCGGGCAACTCCACCAAAGTCCACACTTTGTTCTCATACATGGATGCTATCTCAGATTTCATGGCCTCCAGCCATTTTGCGGAATCTAGGCTCATCATCGCTTCCTCATAGTTCGTAGGTTTATCATGGTCTAGTAACATGACTATCAGAACAGGATTACCGTACCACTCTGGTGCGGACCGTACTCTGGAAGACCTACAAGGTTCTGTAGTAACTTGATCTGAAGTTTCATGATCATCATCATTAGCTTCCTCACTAATTGGTGTAGGAATCACTGGAACTGATTTCAGTGATGAACAATTTTCCAATTCGGGAGAAGGTACAGTTACCTCATCAAGTTCTACTTTCCTCCCACTCACTTCTTTCGAGAGAAACTCCTTCTCTAGAAAGGATCCATTCTTAGCAACGAATGTTTTGCCTTCGGATCTGTGATAGAAGGAGTACCCAACAGTTTCCTTTGGGTATTCTATGAAGACGCACTTCTCCGATTTGGGTTTGAGCTTATCAGGTTGAAAACCTTTTTCATATAAGCATCGCAACTCCAAACTTTAAGAAACGACAGCTTAGGTTTACTGTTAAACTATAGTTCATACGGTGTCGTCTCAACGGATTTAGATGGTGCCTTTTTAAATGTGAATGCAGCTGTCTCTAATGCATAACCCTAAAACAATAGTGGTAAATTAGTAAGAGACATCATAGATCGCACCATATCCAATAAAGTCTTGATTCTGACGTTCGGACACACCATAACGTTGTGGTGTTCGGTGGCGTGAGCTGTGAAACTATTCCACATTGTTTTAATTGAAGACCAAACGCGTAACTCAAATATTCGTCTCCGCGATCAGATCGCAGAAACTTTATTTTCTTGTTACGATGATTTTTCCACTTCACTCTGAAATTCTTTGAACCTTTCAACTATTTCAGACTTATGTTTCATCAAGAAGATATACCCATATCTGCTCAAATCATCTTGTGAAGGTCAGAAAATAATGATACTTGCCACGAGCCTTCATACTCATTGGTCTGTATACATCAGTATGTATTATTTCCAACAAGTCAGTAGCTCGTTCCATTGTTCCGAAGAACGGAGTTTTAGTCATCTTGCCCAAAAGGCACGGTTCGCAAACATCAAATGATTCATAACCAAGTGATTCCGAAAATCCATCTTTATGGAGTTTCTTCATGCGCTTTACACCGATATGACCCAAATGGCAGTGCCACAAATAAGTTGCACTATCATTATTAACTTTGCATCTTTTGGCATCAATATTATGAATATGTGTATCAATATGATCGAGATCCAACAAACTATTTTTATTGGGTGTATAACCATCGAAGGTCTTATTCATGTAAACAGAATAACAGTTATTCTTTAACTTTAAATGAATAACTGTATTGCAATAAACATGATCAAATCATATTCATGCTCAATGCAAACGCCAAATAACATTTATTTAAGTTTAACACTAATCCCGAAAGTATAGGGAGTGTGCGATGATGATCATATCAATCTTGGAACTACTTCCAACACTCATCGTCACTTTCCCTTCAACTAGTCTCTGTTTATTCTGTAACTCCTGTTTCGAGTTACTAATCTTAGCAACCGAACAAGTATCAAATACTCAGGGGCTACTATAAACACTAGTAAGGCACACATCAATAATCTGTATATCAAATATACCCTTGTTTACTTTGCCATCCTTCTTATCCACCAAATATTCAGGGCATCTCCGCTTCCAGTGACCATTTCCTTTGCAGTGTAAACACTCAGTTTCAGGCTTTGGTCCAGATTTGGTCTTCTTCATGGGAGTGACAACTTGTTTGTCTTTCCACTTGAAGTTCTCTTTCTTTCCCTTTGCCCTTCTCTTGAAACTAGCGGTCTTGTCAATCATCAACACTTGATGCACTACTGGAAACAGGGAATTTGCCATCAGCCAGCTCTTTGCCATCTGCCAGCTGATGGCAAAGAACGTCTTTACCATCTGCGTATAAAAAACAGATGGCAAAGAACTGACAGATGGCAAAGAACATGGTTGCCATCAGCCATTTCTTTGCCATCTGCTAGTGGATGGCAAATAATCTTTGCCATCTGCCAGCAGATGGCAAAGAGGTTGGCAAATCCTGTGGCCGTCAAGAGTGTAACGGCGTACCAGCCCCACCTCTTTGCCATCTGCAAGCAGACGGCAAAGATTCTTTGTCATCTGCTGGCAGATGGCAAAGAGATGGGGTTATTTTTTTCCAGGTAAAAAAAACTGTGGGGTTATCCCCTCCCTCTCTCCCCACCCATCCAGGTAAAAAAACGATGTTCGCATCTCCTCATCCACGCACCGAACAGCGCCCGTCGATGGCGCTCTAGGCTCGCCCACCGCCACCCTGTCGCCGGCCCCGTCGCTCCCCCGCCCTGTCGCCGGCCGCGTCACTCCCCCGCCCCATCGCCGTCCCTCCCCCGGCCCGTCGCGGCCCTCCCCCGGCCCGTCGCTGGCCCTCCCCCTCGTCCACGGCCCGCCCCGTCGAGGTCCAGGTCTGCGACGGATCCGCCTACGCCGGCGTCTTCCACACCGCCTCCCTCGACGCCGGATACGGTGCGCGCCCCCCTCTCCTCCCTTTCTACCGTAGATTTCCTTTGGTCTGGTTCGGGGTTGGCGTCGGGCCCTGGGATCACGCGAATGGCGCTCGGGCCGTGATCCGGCTGCTGGGTGGAGATGGTGGATGCCGCGTGCCTTGTGCCTAGTGACGCGACCTGGTTCATCTCTGTTTTTTTTCTGGGAGAATGGGTTGTGATCCGCTTGTTCGTCGACAGGCCCCGGTCGCCTGGATGCCGCGTTTTGTTAGTATTTCTTGCTGGGGCTGTAGCCGAGGGAGATGCATAGTGCACGGCAGCAGAGCGGTCGGCAGAAGCATGGTCGAAGGCGGGGTGGTGGTGTGATGGCTGGGCGGCGCGTGCATGTGTTGCCGTGTTGGGGCTGTGATGGCTTGTGTGTGGTCTCTGCTAGGCAATGAGAGATTTAAAGTGAGATGATTAAGAGGTCCGGCGCCTTGAGCTCGCACCCGGCCGTCCCGCGCCGCTAGATCCCTCCGGGTAGCGGCTTCCAGTTGCCTGGCACCGCCCGCTCCTCGACCTCGCGCCCGTTCAGGGGCGCCTCGTGTCGTCGTGTGTTGAGAGCTGCAAGTACCTTAAATATGTCACCACAACCCTTCTCTGTTTCATCCTCATACTACATCGTCATACGTCGCCGTTGACTTCCTGCCGAACCCCCGGTTGGCAGGAAATGACTGAACTCGTGATGCTCTTTCTTCCAGTGATTTCGTTTGCAGGTCTGCTCTTCGCTCTTACTATTTCCAGTATTTTTTTGTGTAGTAGTTAGATATTGGAGGTAGCTGTGTGCTATCTATGGACCATATGGTACTGCTCAGAACAACCTGATTGCGTTACTCCAAGTGCAATTGAAATTCGAACACACCACATTGCTCGGCTGCATTTTATAAGAAAATTTCATTGGAGGAATGAGGTACAGTGGTTATATGTATGGTGATTAAATCAAGTTTTTTTTACCTATGCTTCCAGCCTGTAGGTGAATTTGTGTCTATGCTCCGTGGCGTCGAGCTGTAAATCTTCCGATGCTATTTTTTTCCATATGGGCAAACACTAAGTTCTGAGGAAGAGATGTCATATGTGTACCATATGGACAAACGCTCTACATTCTAAAGGACGGGCAGAAGGTGCATCCCCTGGATATGTTTATTTATTTACCATTCATTTTGTTAAACATATTTAAGTGCACTTGAAATGTTGTTGTGTTGAATAGTACAAGTTCTGGAATGAAAGGAATTTCAGTACTCCATAGGTTTGGTGATCAATTGTCGTTCTTTTTAATGACGGTAGACATTGTTGGACAGGGAAATTCCCTCCTTTGTCATGTTTTCATGTCAGGGACTATTAAAAATAAATTATACTACCATGTTCTGTTTTTATATCTATTACACTGTACTGTCCTTGTGATTATAATCACAAATGATAATCTACATAATCCACCATTTGAAACGATTAATAGCTCTTGCCAGAAAAGAGGATGAACATAAAAATATCTTTCTGCAGCTTAGACCTGTTTGCAAGGCCCCTTATTATACATTACCGATGCAGTACTATTTATTATCCGTGATTTTTTATTACTATTATTATTCTCTTTTAGTGAGGAGCTTGATAGGAAGAGATCTCAAGCGCGATCTCAAGCGCACGCACTATACGAGGCTTCAGGAGGAAGGATTCTATGCTGTTCTATTATCTCCCCTTCTAGAACAGTTTTAACATGGTTTCTCTGTTGTTCTTTCTGTATATGTACCTTGAAAAGGGTATAGTTCATGGTGATAATTCCATTATATTTTTATCAATACACCACATCAATCTTATAACTAGCTAGAAGAAACGGCCTACCTCATGCTCCCATTTGAGTCTTGTGTGCAAGCTCATATTATGAAATGATATAAGCATTCTTGATTCAAGGAAGTTGCTGGTCTGATGTCACGTTATACAACTTGTCCTGCTACATTCCTGAAGTACTAAAAAAATTGGAAAATAATGCATTTCCTTCTAATTCATATTTTTATTTTTGATTGTACTACGAATGTATATGAGATTATCATATATTTCGTAGAACGATCACCCTGGTCGCTGTTTTATTCCTCTGTTTTGTATCGGACCATCGTTGGTCGATCAATTGGGGCAGACAATCATGATTTTCACCTATCGTTTTTTGTAACTGCAGATTGTCTTACTTAACCTGGCTAAGCACGAAGGGGAATACATGTCTGCATTTTTCCTGACTGAGGTAATCCGTTGATCTTATCATGTTTCAGTCGGGGTTGAGGATAAATCTTATGCTGCCACATGTTTAGAGTTTGTGATAAGAACCAAAATATCAAGGTTTAAAAAGTGGATGCTTCGAGTATGATAGATCCTATGTTTCTGTGTTAATCTATTTCAAATATCTTTAATCAGAGTCAAAGCATGACATGTTATGTCTTGGATCATGAGTGAAGTCCAATGTTGACATACATTTAGTGTTTGCTGATGGTTCTAGGTAGAACTGAATTAGGCTAATCAAAGAAGCAGAATTAAGTCAATTAGTTCGTTGCTTCCTTAAACCTTCTGAATTGCTTCTTCTTTTCGCACGGTGCCGCTGAGTAAGGTATTGTTGTTGGTGGAGTGTGCACTCTTTTCAAATTGGCTGCTAAAAGTTGATCTGTCAAGGATACCCTGGTTGCATAAGGTAAAATAAACGAATGGCATTGCCCTAATACTCGCAGCATTGTTACCGAGAAGGTTCGATCTCATTTACTAATATGAAGTTGATATATTTCTGCATAGATCTAAATAACATAAAAGATGATGTCGTACCAGGTTCTTTCTAGCTGCAAGCATGCAATCCTTCTGTTCGGTAGTACGAGGACTTAATTGCTGCTGGTATCATCAACCACAATAAAGTTTATAGCCACGTAGCTACCCAACACACTTGCTTGCTTGCCATTCTGAAATGGATACAATTGCGCAGTTAGGGTGATGATGCAAATTGTGGGATCATTTATTCTACCTTTTTTAATTGGGGCTGCATTATATATTTTATAGGCAGAACAGCCATTTTTCTTTTGGGAGATTTAGTCTTACTACTTTGGAATAAAAGTGTCCAGATCTAATCTTATTATCACCTTGCATTTTATCCAATGTATATTTGGGATGCCCCATGTCTATTTACATCATTGCTATCTTTTGCCACTTTATCCAATGTATGAATTATCTTATCTTTGGTCCACTTTGCAATTTTAAATGATGTATAATCTGGAAAAATGATCTCCGCTCTGTGGGCTCAAGTGAGCTTAAGCTGATCGTCCACTTGCATCTGATGGTAACAGGGTAAGATGTATGCATAACTTCAATTCTTCTCTTGCATCTGGTTGTTGGATCATAGTGATGTCTCACTTTTTAAAATACAATTTGAACGACATGCTATTTTGTATCCAGTTTTGGCGGTGGTGGTGCTGCTGCTCCTATGATGGTAGACTCGTCTGATTCCCCTAGCTGCATCCATGGTGATGAAGCTCGGCCTAGGCTAGAACCCCCTCCAGTGAGCTCCTCAAGTCCTCTTATACCCCTCCTACTTGCTTGTTGGTTCTATGCTCTGCCTTTGTGAGGTGTAATTGTTCAATTTTGTTCATAGTCGAGCATTGGATGATATTGTATTTGTCATGATGTACATGGTTCACGAACTATGCCAACCTGCAGCTTTGTTGTACTAGTGATAGTAGGATAATGCAAGTTTTGACAATCCATGCATATTTCCGCATCATAATAATCTTCTTCTTCTAGTCTTCTTTTTCTAACTTTCTTCTTTCCCATTTTACAGATTTGCTTAAGATCACAGAAGCTTGGGTTGATGGAGTGCTTGTATTTAGTTTTTGTTTTGACCTTGTGAAACTTGCTACCTATGGATGGAACTGTGTAATATTGATGAAACTATGTATATGTACGGATGAAACTTGCTACTATTGGTAACATGTGTTGGATATATATGTGTTCATGACTATTGGTAATATGTGTTGAATATGCTATATTGGTCATATAAATATACTTGTGTTTGATTTTCTGTGAAAAGGAACTGATATAAGAAAAATCAAAATTAAATGGGGCAATATAGTCACTTTGCCATCTGCTGGCAGATGGCAAAGAGGCCACATGTCATCTACATGTAAAATTTGGGCTGGCCTATTTGGGCTCTTTGCCATCTGCCAGCAGATGGCAAAGCTCTTTGCCATCTGCTGGCAGACGGCAAAGCATGCAGCCTTTGCCATCTGCTGGCAGACGGCAAAGAGCCTGCAGCCTTTGCCATCTGCTGGCAGATGGCAAAGTATGCCGTTAGCCTTCTAACGGGGCTAACCCCGTTAAGAGGCTTTGCCATCTGCCAGCAGATGGCAAAGCCTGTGCTCTTGCCATCAGCCAGCAGACGGCAAAGAAGCCTTTACCGGCAGGGTTTCGGACGACCTGTTTGCCATCTACTGGCAGATGGCAAAGCCTTTGCCATCCGCCGACCATGCCTTTGCCATCTGCCATGGCGGATGGCAAAGTACCAGATTCCAGTAGTGATGCTCTTTCTTGATTTCTACCTTCGTCGATTTCAACATCACGAAGAGCTCGGGAATCGTTTTTCTCATCCCTTGCATACTATAGTTCATCACGAAGTTCTAGTAACTTAGTGACGGTGACTAGAGAATTCTGTCAATCACTATCTTATCTGGAAGATTAACTCCCACTTGATTCAAGCGATTGAAGTACCTGCATAATCTGAGCACATGCTCACTAGTTGAGCGATTCTCCTCCATCTTTTAGCTATAGAACTTGTTGGAGACTTCATATCTCTCAACTCGGGTATTTGCTTGAAATATTAACTTCAATACCTGGAACATCTTATATGGTCCATGACGTTCAAAACGTCTTTGAAGTCCCGATTCTAAGCCGTTAAGCATGGTGAATTAAACTATCAAGTAGTCATCATATTGAGCTAGCAGACGCTCATAACATCGCAGACCGCTCCTGCAATAGGTCTGCACCTAGCGGTGCATTAAGGACATAATTCTTCTGTGCAACAATGAGGATAAACCTCAGATCACGGATCCAATCCGCATCATTGCTACTAACATTTTTCAACACAATTTTCTCTAGGAACATATCAAAATAAACATATGAAAGCAACAACGCGAGCTATTTATCTACAACATAATTTGCAAAATACTACCAGGACTAAGTTCATGATAAATTTAAGTTCAATTAATCATATTACTTAAGAACTCCCACTTAGACAGACATCTCTCTAGTCATCTAAGTGATTACGTGATCCAAATCAACTAAACCATGACCGATCATAACGTGAGATGGAGTAGTTTTCAATGGTGAACATCACTATGTTGATCATATCTACTATATGATTCACGCTCGACCTTTCGGTCTCCGTGTCCGAGGCCATATCTGCATATGCAAGGCTCGTCAAGTTTAACCTGAGTATTCTGCGTGTGCAAAACTGGCTTGCACCCGTTGTAGATGGACGTAGAGCTTATCACACCCGATCATCACGTGGTGTCTGGGCACGACGAACTTTGGCAATGGTGCATACTCAGGGAGAACACTTCTTGATAATTTTAGTGAGAGATCATCTTAAAATGCTACCGTCAATCAAAGCAAGATAAGATGCATAAAGGATCAACATCACATGCAATCAATATAAGTGATATGATATGGCCATCATCATCTTGTGCTTGTGATCTCCATCTCCGAAGCACCGTCGTGATCACCATCGTCACCGGCGCGACACCTTGATCTCCATCGTAGCATCGTTGTCGTTTACGCCATCTATTGCTTCTACGACTATCGCTACTGCTTAGTGATAAAGTAAAGCAATTACAGTATGCTTGCATTTCATACAATAAAGCGACAACCATATGGCTCCTGCCGATTGCCGATAACCGGTTACAAAACATGATCATCTCATACAATAAAATATAGCATCACGTCTTGGCCATATCACATCACAACATGCCCTGCAAAAACAAGTTAGACGTCCTCTACTCTGTTGTTGCAAGTTTTACGTGGCTGCTACGGGCTTAAGTAAGAACCAATCTCACCTACGCATCAAAACCACAACGATAGTTTGTCAAGTTGATGCTGTTTTAACCTTCGCAAGGACCGGGCGTAGCCACACTCGATTCATCTAAAGTGAGAGAGACAGACACCCGCCAGCCACCTTTAAGCACGAGTGCTCGTAACGGTGAAACCAGTCTCGCGTAAGCGTACGCGTAATGTCGGTCCGGACCGCTTCATCTCACAATACCGCCGAACCAAAGTATGACATGCTGGTAAGCAGTATGACTTGTATCGCCCACAACTCATTTGTGTTCTACTCGTGCATATAACATCAACGCATAAAACCTAGGCTCGGATGCCACTATTGGGGAACATAGTAATTTCAAAAAAATTCCTATGCACACGCAAGATCATGGTGATGACATAGCAACGAGAGGGGAGAGTGTTCGTCCACGTACCCTCGTAGACCGTAAGCGGAAGCGTTAGCACAACGCGGTTGATGTAGTCGTACGTCTTCACGATCCGACCGATCCAAGCACCGAACGTACGGGGCCTCCGAGTTCAGCACACGTTCAGCTCGATGACGATCTCCGGCCTCCGATCCAGCGAAGTTCCAGAGATGAGTTCCGTCAGCACGATGGCGTGGTGACGATGATGATGTTCTACCGGCGTAATGCTTCGCCTAAACTCCGCGACGATATGACCGAGGTGGAATATGGTGGAGGGGGGCACCGCACACGGCTAAGGAACGATCCGTAGATCAACTTGTGTGTCATGGGGTGCCCCCCTGCCCCCGTATATAAAGGAGCAAGGGAGGAGGAGGCCAGCCCTAGGAGGAGGGCGCGCCAAGGGAGTCCTACTCCCACCGGGAGTAGGATTCCTTCTTTCCTAGTCCAACTAGGAGAAGGGGGGAAAGAAGGGAAGTGGAGAAGGAAGGGAGAGGGGGGCCGCGCCCCAAACCCTTTGTCCAATTCGGACTGGGCTTGGGAGGTGCGCGCGCCACCTCCTGGCCCCTTCCCACTAAAGCCCATTAAGGCCCAATACTCTTCCCCGTATTCCCGTAACTCCCCGGTACTCCGAAAAATACCCGAATCACTCGGAACCTTTCCGAACTCCGAATATAGTCGTCCAATATATCAATCTTTACGTCTCAACCATTTCGAGACTCCTCGTCATGTCCCCGATCTCATCCGGGACTCCGAACTCCTTCAGTACATCAAAACTCATAAACTCATAATAAAACTGTCATCGAAACCTTAAGCGTGCGGACCCTACGGGTTCGAGAACTATGTAGACATGACCTAGAACTATTCTCGGTCAATAACCAATAGCGGAACCTGAATGCCCATATTGGTTCCTACATATTCTACGAAGATCTTTATCGGTCAAACCGCATAACAACATACGTTGTTCCCTTTGTCATCGGTATGTTACTTGCCCGAGATTTGATCGTCGGTATCCAATGCCTAGTTCAATCTCATTATCGGCAAGTCTCTTTACTCGTTCTGTAATGCATCATCTCGTAACCAACTCATTGGTCACATTGCTTGCAAGGCTTATAATGATGTGCATTACCGAGAGGGCCCAGAGATACCTCTCCGACGATCGGAGTGACAAAACCTAATCTCGAAATACGCCAACTCAACATGTACCTTCGGAGACACCTGTAGTACTCCTTTATAATCACCCGATTCGTTGTGACGTTTGGTAGTACCCAAAGTGTTCCTCCGTAAGCGGAGTTGCATAATTCTCATAGTTACAGGAACATGTATAAGTCATGAAGAAAGCAATAGCAGTATACTAAACGATCAAGTGCTAGGCTAACGGAATGGGTCATGTCAATCACATCATTCTCCTAATGATGTGATCCCGTTAATCAAATGACAACTCTTTTGTCCATGGCTAGGAAACATAACCATCTTTGATAAACGAGCTAGTCAAGTAGAGGTATACTAGTGACACTATGTTTGTCTATGTATTCACACATGTATTATGTTTCCGGTTAATACAATTCTAGCATGAATAATAAACATTTATCATGAAATAAGGAAATAAATAATAACTTTACTATTGCCTCTAGGGCATATTTCCTTCATCCATCATCCCCGTTCTCTTGAACGCTTCCGCTCGCGATCTACAAGGGTATGTAGATGCACTCCTATCACTCGTTGCTTAGATGAACTCATAGATGGATCTTGGTGAAACCGTAGGAAAAATTTTAATTTTCTGCAACGTTCCCCAACATGGTTCACTCATGCACCTAGTGAGCGCAACAAGGCCTGACGTCACATTTGCTGTGAGCAAACTGAGCTTGTTTGTTTCCAAACCGGGTGATGTACATTCGTATGCTATTGAAAGAGTTTTCGCTATCTAAAAGGTGCTATGAACTATGGACTTCACTATACTGGATACCCGTCGATACTTGAAGGGTGTAGTGAGGCGAATTGGATCTCTGATGTTGATGAGATGAAGGACACAACTAGGTATATGCTTACTCTTGGAGGTGGTGTTGTTTGTTGGATGTCTTGCAAGCAAACGATCTTAACGAGATCGACAATGAAAGTAGAACAACATTAGACACGTCTGGTGTCGAAGCAGGATGACTTCGATATTTTTGGATGGACTTGCCATTGGTTGAGAAGCCGGTACCGACTATCCTTATGAACTATGACAATTAGACTATTATTGCCAAGGTGAAGACTTCAAAGGACAACATGAAGTTCAACAAACACATAAGAATGATATTAAAAGTTGTCAGAAAGTTAAGAAACTCCGGAGTAATAGCTTTGGATTATGTCCAAACGGCTAAGAATCTGACAGATCCCTTTACTAAAGGGCTATCACGTGTTGTGATAGACAATGCATCAAGGGAGATGGGTATGAGACCCACATGAGTTGACATTGTGGTAAACCAACCTATGTGATCGGAGATCCCGTGATGTAGGACCTGAGAAAACGAGCCAGTGATGAACTGAGGAGAGTAACTTTACTAACCCACTCCGTTGGAGATGCAACTCTCAATATTATATGGTAGGATGACTACTGTCTTAATGTGTTCCAAAGCTTATGTAAGCAAGATGCTATCCTACAGAGCGATCTTTGGAGTAACACACCTATATGAGCCCGACTGCTGGCCACAATCTATGAGATTGGGTTAATTTCTAGCAAGCTCATGAATAGGCCAGGAGTGTGACTAATATGCTCCACCCGAGGGGTCAGCCTTCAGCAGTCTAAAGACATGTGGTGAAATTTCTTTATGCCAAACTGAGTATTCAAGACATAGTCCATTGTTCAGTTGTGAAGGAGCGTAGATAATTGCTTTAGGTGGAGCTCAACCTTAACAGGTCTCCGCTGAAATACTGGTATATCAAAATAGTGTTTGGAACAAAGGACAATATGGGCCCTTGAGATCTGGTGGGGATTGTTGAAATCTTAAGGTGGGCCTAGGGCCCATCTAACAATTTCTGAAAATCTCTAAGGGCCCGTGTGGGTAACATGGCACTAGGGGTGGTGGGAAGTTTAGTCCCACCTTGCTAGTTGAAGAGGAGTTGGACCTCCTTATAAGGGGTTCTCTTCCACGTGCTATTGAAACTTGAGAAGAGAAGAGGCCCTCACACGCTCCTCCTCCTCCTCCTCCGTCGCCGCCCGCCACGACGAGTCGAGCTGAGCTCACATCTATGCGCTTATTTTTGCCAGTCAGGGACGAAGAGTCATTTACAAGTAGACCACGATCTAAGACATCAGATCGTGGGTTGTTACCGACTCGGACGTGGGCTCAGTCCACGTCTCTCCACACGGTTGGCGCATATATTTGTGGGGGTCTGCCAACCCTAGCTGTCACACCCAGGCGTTCCATTGTTGCTGCTGCTGCCGGTGGCTCCATCCCGTCTGCCGCGTACACGGTTGAAGGGAGGCAGGTCTCCGAAACCCCGCCTCTCCAGATCCTGTACGGGAGAGGAGCGATTAGGTTTTTGGGAAGCGACTACGGGACTGCTCGCCACTGATCCGCTGCTTCCTCTACGTCTTCATCATCACCATGTCTCAGTCAACCGAGCTGCCCGTCTTGCCACTGAGAAGCTTGAGGCCAAGAAGAAGACCGCCGAGGACGCCGATGCAGCCACCGCCGCCGCCGCAGCCTCAGCCTGGCCGATCGGAGGGTATAACTCGCTTATCCTGCTCCTGTTTATTCTGTGTTAGCCGTACTAGCATTATGTGTAGATGTGTCTACTGTGTGCCTAGTATGTGCTTATTTGAATCGTAATCAGCATGTCGTTAATTCTGTCAATACCATGTTCATGATTATTTCTAGGATTAAATTAATCGAAAAATTGCCTATTTACACAACAGCAGCGGCCACCAAAATACTTGTGTTTCTGTGTGTCCCTTGTGAGCTGCAAGAGGAAGAAGGGGCTGCTCCGATCAGCCCCAACAAGAACTACTTATCCGACATCGCTGCACTATCAATTTAGCGAGCAATTGACGGTGGAGGGCGCCGCCCTGGTTAAGGGGATTTAGATTCTCGATGAATTGGGACCATCCAAGAACAATGATGGGGGATACTCCTGTGGTGTCGTGTTGGTTGGAGAATGGGGCGACCATCTAGAAGGAACAATGGGCAGAAAATTCGTTATGGGCAGATAAAAGAAGACCGGGATGAGTACGTGAGAAGGTTAAGAGAATCGTGAGGATGCATGGAACGTCAACGAGATTAGGTCGGTGAAAGACATGCTCCAGCGCCTTCCCCTCCAAGTTGATCGTCCGAGGTAAGAAGTTTGAATCGAAGTTAACAGGAGCAGGAAAGGTACACGTGCATACTTCCTCCTATAAATATAGCCCTACGCCCACACCACGACCCCATCTCCCTCCCTCTCCATCATCTCCTTCCTCGCCGGGTGCCGGACGGCTGCCCCGCAGGCTTCATCGGCCATGAAGCTTCCTCCGGCTGTTGCGTGTCTTCTCCTCGTCGTCGTCGTCTTTGCTGGTATGCACGGATTACATACTACTTGCTGCCATGTCTTCCTTTTGGATGTCTGTTGCTAGCGTGCCGCCATGTCTTCCTTTTAGTAGATCATATCTGTTGCTAGCGATCACTTCAAGTTCTATCTTGCCCGGTTCTTCATGTTCCTTCCAGCATGCACGCAGGACGTACTGACATGATCGATCTATGTTGCAGCTGCTCGTGTGGAGGCCCGAGTCACACCTTCCTCACGGCGGCCCAAGAACCAATGGTCGAGCATGTTTGTCTTCGGCGACGACTTTGTCGACAACGGCAATGTTCCGAACAACATTGGTGAAAAGGCATCACGTCAATGGAGCTACCCATACGGCTCCTATCTCAACACTCATTATGCTACGTCTCCTGTTTTGGCCGGGCGCTTCTCCAACTACAGGATGCAATCAGATTTTATCGGTACGATGTACTCATATGTTATTCAAGTATATACATGCATCAAGGTGCATGCATCCAAAATAATCGTTTCTATCTACTGCCTTGTCCTTGCAGCAAGGATGTTGGGCCTCAATGAAGCCCCTCCAGCGTACGAGCTCACATCAGATCAATCTTGTGACTCATCTGGCATGACCTTTGCTTTTGGGGGCGCTGGTGTCTTCAAGGTGAAGACCAAGAAGGTGCCAACCCTTGCCGCACAGGTTCAAACTTTCAAGAGGCTTGTCAACGACGGGGTCATCTCAACACATCAGCTTCACCACTCCGTCGCGCTCATCGCCATCGCCGGCAATGACTACATGAGCGACTCCGACATTGAGACTGGCTTCTACACAAGCTTCGATGATGTAAGTAGTACCTAGCATACTCGCACATACAAATTAAAGTCAATTAATTATACTGATCTCCACCTTACTAATTTACTTCTCCTGCATGCAGCTCGATACTTACATCGGAAACGTGGCGACTGAGATCCTAGATAATGTGGCGCAACTGCAGATGCTTGGTGTGAGAAAGGTGCTAGTAAACAATTTGCATCCCATTGGTTGCACGCCTTTGCACACTAGTTCGAACAACTACACCACATGCGACCTTCTCGGCAATTATGGCGCGTCCGTGCACAACAAGTATCTAAAGCAAATGATCGACGTAAGGGACAACGTTCACATTCTGGACCTCTACACCGCCTTCACTGACATCGTCAATCACGCCCCTGGTAAATACACATATATGCGCATTTGTAAGCCCAATCTGGTTCCTTATGTATGGATTCGATTATGTAACCATGCATACATATTTTGTGCATGCAGGTGGAGGATCGGATCAGTCCAAGGATTTCGATGGCAAGCTGACCCCGTGCTGCGAGAGTACCGATGAGGGAGGGTTCTGTGGAGAGCGTAGCCATTCAGGGAAGCGCCTATACGACCTATGCGAAAATCCCGACAAGACGTTCTACTGGGACCAGACACACCCTACACATGCTGGGTGGGAGGCTGTAATGAAGGCGCTGCAACAGCCTTTGACGGAGTTTCTTGATGAGGACTACATTGCATAATGCATCAGCATGATGGCTAGCTAGTTGGCGCAATATCTTTTAGGTTAGCTTTTATAAATAGCATGCGAGTTTAGTAAGAAGGTTGTGAGTTTTTTCTACTTTTGTTTTGATGGAGTTTTAGTATTATAGATTAAACATGAACGGGTGCTAGATATATAGTTCTATGTCTCAAAGACTGCACATGGTGCACACAAGGGACCCCGTGCGATAGGTCACTGATGGCCGTCGCAATCACAATGGAATGCGGTGCCACTTGTTCGAGTGTTTGCTTGGGGCCTGATTTTATAGTGCACTTGCTTTGTGTCATATTTTCTTATATCTGAATTTTATTTGGTCTCAGCCAATTTTTATGTCCAACTGTGGAATGAATAGCATAACACAGGACGCAACGAAAGGCAACTGTGTAGAGGAGCGGGAGGAGAAACAAGGAGGGAGAAGTCCCAAAAGAGATCCAACTTCAGTCTCTATCTTATACAGGAGGAAGAGAAAAGTGGGGAGACTAGGTTACAAGTCCACACATAAATTTTGAGAAGGATCACGTTGTAATGCTTTCACAGTTTGGATAAATTTGAACTGAAAGCTAAGGTTAAGGAGTGCAGATAATATGTTTAGTATCTGAAGTTGTACCTTGCGAGACAAACTTAAGGCTGAAAGAGTGAAAAATAATCATGAAACTGAAACAAATGAAGATAACTTGGTTAGTGTTTCACACTGACACTGAAAGAATAAAGATAACTAAGTTAGTACCTTGAGCAGAATTAGAGAAGACCAAGCATGGATTTAGAACACTCAAAACAAAATTAACTGACGAATGGACTCACAATATGAGTGGATGTAGTCTTTGGAAAAGCAAAGAGAACAACAAAAACAAAGACAACAGCAGTAAAATCGTCCGACCACACATGCACTTAGATGGTAGCATGGATACCTAGACACTGATAAACTGAAACTAACTACATAAAAAGCAGACAAAAAAACTAGCAGAGAATGTAAATAAGATAAAAAGAAATTTACAAACTTACCAACTTATTCCGTTCAATGCGGATTTTAGTTAGGCGGTGAACAAAAGGGGGGCTGGTCTCTTTTTCCCATTGGACCTTTGTGGACATCGCCCTTACCTCTGGAGACCAAGATCTTTGTGTGGCAGCTTCTGCGGGATCATCTTCCATCTGGGATGGAGGTCATCAAGTGGAATGTACCTGGGGATGGTTTATGCCTCTTTTTGTGGTGTCCCGGGACTAGGACACATAACTTCCTCAATTTCCATGCTGCCCATTTTCTTTGAGGTGGTGGGGCTTAATTTGGAGGCCTTAGCCTGGCTGGGTTTCTCGAAACTCGGGCCAACTATACCGGGAGGAAGAGAGACGCCTCTTCTAGTTAGTGTTCGCAGCGATGAACTGGACCATTTGGACGATGCACAATAAGATGGTTATTGAGCTGGTTTTCTTGCAGCAGGCCACTGATGTTGTATTCAAATTTCTAGCCTTTTCTAGCAAGGACACTCGCTCTCTAGGACGTGTGATCAGGACCGGCTTGGCAGCATGATGGACGCGAGCAGTGCGCTGCCTTGCCCTACCACATAACCACTCTACCAGCTGCTTGGTGCCATTTTCTACTTATTTGTTTCATGGCAGTCTGTGTTGTTGCCCCCAAATAACTTACTTTTACTTTTCTGTCAATTGAACTTGTTGTATGGACATGCTGATTGCTTTATATGAAGCAGAGACAAGGCTTGTTTTGATATCTACTTTTCCCGGTCTAGTAGACAAACCATGCACGGTTGGACTGGTATGTGCTAAGAGCTAGCCCTTTTGTGTAAACAACTAAGGCACCAGCCTCGTGTACTAGATTAACATTTGCACTGTGTGTTACGGGAAGGACTGTCAAGAGAAAACTAGGAAAAAGCTACATCACGCATGGTTTTAGAAAGAAGAAAATAAACACACTCTTGACAAGAACACATTCATGAGAAATACCCACATACCACAAGCGACGCGATATTTGGCAACACCTTGTTGAGTTATCTTGACAATCAGAACTGGACTAGAGGCACCCACCTTGTAAGGTTATCTAAATAAATGAAAAAAACCCAAACACTTGTAGATAGCTACAAAAATAAACTAACTGAAAGACCACCTAGTGACGACTACAAGCACAGGAGCGAGCCGAAGGCGCGCTGCCGTAATCGCCACTTCCTCACTGGAGCTGGGCAAACCTTGTTGTAGTAGAATTCCGGGAAGTCGTCGTGCTAAGGCCCAATAGGACCAACGCACCAAAATAGCGACCTCCTTCGATGAAGAGAAGCGTAAACCAAAAGGTTCCAAACTGAAGACACACGAGCACAGACGAACTAAGAATGGATCCAAGTGGATCCATGAAACACAACTGCCGATCGAATCACATGAGATCCATCTGAGACACATCTCCACACACCCTTCGAAGATGCTAGACGCACCTCCAGAATGAACGGCGCGGAGAACCATATTCCAACTTCAGAGAGCCGCTGCCGTTTCATTTTCCTAAACAGGACACGAACCCTAAATGAACACAAAAGAACACCTAAAAGCAATGTAGGTGCTCTCCCGTCGGCAAGTACCGGGATCCACCACGCCTCCATGGCCCTAAGGCCAGAGAAGACGATGTCGATCCGCGGCAGCGCCGACGTGAGGCGAAAAATGTCTAATCTCCTTGCGGGAGAGAGAATGATGACATATAAATGAAGAATTATAATGCACAAAATAGTGAGAAGGCAAGTTTATAGACTGAGTAACAAAAGGAATGAATGATGAAAGAGAGCCAAATGGCTGAAAATTAATAAAAATAAATAAATGAAAATAATTGATCTTCTCTCGATGATGAAAAAACAATGGACTATGAAATCACTAAAGAAAATGAAGAACTATGTGATCAACAATGTTTCTCGCCGAATTCTTCCCCCTCAAGTGCCTACTACTCTTTGTTTTGGTCTCAACTCTTGCCACCCCTCCACCTTGGTCATCATCATCATTGAATCCAATAGATTGGTGGGACCTTCTCCCATCATTGTTCTTGTTCTTCTTAGTTGAGTTCTTGAGATCTTGAAAGAGGGTTTCCTACTTGGGTTTCCCATTCAACTCACAAACAATGGGACAAAGTTAATCGCTTCATCCCAAATTCTTGGTACAACATGCGGACAATCCCATCTAGCAAGTAGACATCACAGGACAACATAATGCAGGAAATGAAGCAAGCAAGAAAAACGAACAAAGAAAACTTACATATCTTTGGACTCCAATGGCACAACTCTATGCACACACTCATTTCGAACACAAATTTAAACTAGTTCATTGCACAAACAGATCAATGGTACAACATTAACATCATACATAATACAATTAAACAATCCACTACTCACTACATCAACATCGAAGTGGGGGAGGGGAACAATCACCCCATTTTTATTTAGTTTGCACTCTTCTAGAGAAAAGTAAGCTAGAGAAGAGAACTTTTGAAGGTGAAACACTAATTTTTGAGAGATTACTAGATTAGTTGGTTTGAGGATCTGCTAGCTGGTTTTTTTGCGTAAAAGACCCTAGAACTACATTAGGGAAGTCCAACGATACAACATACCCAAATCAAACAAAGAAATTACATCCAGATCCTTGGGGTGCCAGCCCTCCACACATACCGCCGATGGAAAAGGGCGTGTCGCTGCCGCCGTTACCACCACTCCCTCTTGGAGTCGACTTACACTTGGATACAACCACATGACCATATGGTAGACGGGAAGTCTTCTATCCTCGGCCCAAACGGATAAGCACTTCGAAGTCAAAGCATGAATCAACAGAAGCTTCTCAATGTCTCCCTCGTCGAAGACCAAAAGGAAGAATGAACTAGGGCCACCCCTGTACAGACAGTCGCAGGGCTCATCGCTAGCGCTGGGAGCCTGCTCCAACGAGGCAGGGGAAGAGCCTCGGCACAAATCCAACGTCTTTACCGCCACCGCCACCTCGTCGACCAAGCTCTAGAAACCAAGCCTCGCCGCTCCAAAGAAAATGACATGAATCTACCTCTCCAAGACATCTAATGCCGCCACAGTTGCCACTATCGGGAGGAGGTGAAGGCTCATATAACACTAGCGCACACACCACCGCCACCTCCAATAGAATGATGACGCCACACACACACACACACACACACACACACACACTCCACTAGCTACGTACATACCGAAACGAAGATCCCGGGTTGCTCCACTCTTCGGCCACCGGAGCAACCGCCAAAGGCAGAGATAACCCGCTCCTAAACTAGTCAATCTCTCCAAATATAGTTTTTTTGGTATATGCCAGATGCTAGAGATGCCCTAACTCCATTATCTTTGTTGCTACCGTGTGGGAGCCGGTCGAGAAGAGGCGAGAGAGATGTTGGTCATCTGGAATCTTTTGTGGATTGGTAGTCGAGATGGTCGGGCCAAACAATGAGGTGTGTCTACATGGCCGCAAACATTTGCCCATGCATATCGGATCCACCTCTGCTTAGAGCATGGTTAATACTCCCTCCGTCCCAAAATTCTTGTCTTAGATTTGTCTAAATACGAATGTACCTAATACCAAAAGGTGACTTGATACATCCGTATTTGGACAAATTTAAGACAAGAATTTTGGGACGGAGGGAGTAGTATAGCCAACTGCTGGCTATATGATTTTTCCATGTCATCTATAGTCAGTCTTATAGCCAGCAAGTACAATAGATGCCTGAATTCACCAGCCTCCACTTACAGAGGAGACTGCAGCAAATTTGAGAGCTGGTACCTCCCTGTAGGTTTCTTCTTTCTGAAGGAAATATGCCCTAGAGGCAATAATAAAGTTATTATTTATTTCCTCATATCATGATAAATGTTTATTATTCATGCTAGAATTGTATTAACCGGAAACATGATACATGTGTGAATACATAGACAAACATATAGTCACTAGTATGCCACTACTTGACTAGCTCATTAATCAAAGATGGTTATGTTTCCTAACCATAGACATGTGTTGTTATTTGATTAATGGGATCACATCATTAGGAGAATGATGTTATTGACATGACCCATCCCGTTAGCCTAGCACTTGATCGTTTAGTATTCTGCTATTGCTTTCTTCATGACTTATACATGTTCCTGTTGAAGGAAATATGCCCTAGAGGCAATAATAAAGTTATTATTTATTTCCTTATCTCATGATAAATGTCTATCATTCATGCTAGAATTGTATTAACCGGAAACATAATACATGTGTGAATGCATAGACAAACAGAATGTCACTAGTATGCCTCTACTAGACTAGCTTGTTAATCAAAGATGGTTATGTTTCCTAACCATGAACAAAGGGTTGTTATTTGATTAACAAGGTCACATCATTAGGTGAATGATCTGATTGACATGACCCATTCCATTAGCTTAGCACACGATCGTTTAGTATGTTGCTACTGCTTTTATCCATGACTTATACATGTTCCTATAACTATGAGATTATGCAACTCCGTTTACGGAGGAACACTTTGGTGCTACCAAAGCGTCACAGCGAATCGGGTGATTATAAAGGAGTACTACAGGTGTCTCCAAAGGCAGATGTTGGGTTGGCGATTTCGAGATTAGGTTTTGTCACTCCGATAGTCGGAGAGGTATCTCTGGGCCCTCTCGGTAATACACATCACTTAAGCCTTGCAAGCATTACAACTAATGAGTTAGCTGTGAGATGATGTAGACTTGCCGGTTTCCGACAAGTTCAAGGGATTGACTACGATGAGACCTTCTCACCCGTAGCGATGCTTAAGTCTGTCTCGAATCATGTTAGCAATTGCCGCATTTTATGATTATGAAATTTGGCAAATGGATGTAAAGACTGCATTCTGAATGGATTTACGGAAGAAGAGTTGTATATGATGCAACGAGAAGGTTTTATCGATCCAAAGGAGCTAACAAAGTGTGCAAGCTCCAGCGATCCATTTATGGACTGGTGCAAGCATCTCGGAGTTGGAATAAGCGCTTTGATAGTGTGATCAAAGCATTTGGGTTCATCTGAGACTTTTGGAGAAGCCTTGTATTTATAAGAAAGTGAGTGGGAGCTCTGTAGCATTTCTGATATTATATGTAGATGACATATTACTAATCGAAAATGATATAGAATTTCTGGATAGCATAAAGGGATACTTGAATAAGAGTTTTTCAATGAAAGACCTCGGTGAAGCTGCATACATATTGGGCATCAAAATCTATAGAGATAGATCAAGGCGCTTAATTGGACTTTCACAAAGCACATACCTTGACAAAATTTTGAAGAAGTTCAAAATGGATCAAGCAAAGAAAGGGTTCTTGCTGTGTTGCAAGGTGTGAAGTTGAGTAAGACTCAATGCCCGACCACTGCAGAAGATAGAGAGAAAATGAAAGATGTTCCTATGCTTCAGCCATAGGCTCTATCATGTATGCAATCTTGTGTACAGGACTGATGTGTGCCTTGCTATAAGCTTAGCAGGAAGGTACCAAAGTAATCTAGGAGTGGATCATGGACAGCGGTCAAGAACATCTGAAATACCGAAAAGGACTAAGGATATGTTTCTCGTATATGGAGGTGACAAAGAGCTCATCGTGGCAGTTACGTTGATGCAAGCTTTGACACCGATCCGGACGATTCTAAATCGCAGACCGGATACGTATTTACACTAAGCGGAGGAGCTGTCGGTTGGTGCAGTTCTAAACAAAGCGTCGAAAGCAGGATCTACATGTGAAGCGGAGTACATAGCAGCTTCGAAGCAGCTAATGAAGGAGTGCGGATGAAGGAGTTCATATCCGATCTAGGTGTCATACCTAGTGCATCGGGTCCAATGAAAATCTTTCGTGACAATCTTTGGAGCAATTGCCTTAGCGAAGGAATCCAGATTTCACAAGAGGACCAAGCACATCAAGAGGCGCTTCAATTCTATCCGGATTTAGTCCGGTGGGAGACATAGAGATTTGCAAGATACATACGGATCTGAATGTAGCAGACCCGTTGACTAAGCCTCTTCCACGAGCAAAACATGATCAACACCAAGACTCCATGGGTGTTAGAATCATTACTATGTAATCTAGATTATTGACTCTAGTGCAAGTGGGAGACTGAAGGAAATATGCCCTAGAGGCAATAATAAAGTTATTATTTATTTCCTTATCTCATGATAAATGTTTATCATTCATGCTAGAATTGTATTAACCAGAAACATAATACATGTGTGAATGCATAGACAAATAGAATGTCACTAGTATGCCTCTACTAGACTTGCTTGTTAATCAAAGATGGTTATGTTTCCTAACCATGAACAAAGGGTTGTTATTTGATTAACAAGGTCACATCATTAGGTGAATGATCTGATTGACATGACCCATTCCATTAGTTTAGCACACGATCGTTTAGTATGTTGCTACTGCTTTTATCCATGACTTATACATGTTCCTATAACTATGAGATTATGCAACTCCCGTTTACCGGAGGAACACTTTGGGTGCTACCAAACGTCACAACGTAAGTGGGTGATTATAAAGGAGTACTACAGGTGTCTCCAAAGGCAGATGTTGGGTTGGCGTATTTCGAGATTAGGTTTTGTCACTCCGATAGTCGGAGAGGTATCTCTGGGCCCTCTCGGTAATACACATCACTTAAGCCTTGCAACCATTACAACTAATGAGTTAGCTGTGAGATGATGTAGACTTGCCGGTAACGAGATTGAACTAGGTATTGGATACCGACGATCGAATCTCGGGCAAGTAACATACCGATGACAAAGGGAACAACGTATGTTGTTATCTTGATCGACCGATAAAGATCTTCGTAGAATATGTAGGAGCCAATATGGGCATCCAGGTCCGCTATTGGTTATTGACCGGAGGCGTGTCTTGGTCATGTCTACATTGTTCTCGAACCGTAGGGTCCGCACGCTTAAGGTTTCGATGGCGGTTATATTATGAGTTTGTGTATTTTGATGTACCGAAGAAGTTGAGTCCGGATGTGATCACAGACATGACGAGGAGTCTCGAAATGGTCGAGACATAAAGATTGATATATTGGACGGCTATATTCGGACACCGGAAAGGTTCGGAAGTTTCGGAGAAAACCGGAGTCTTTGGAGGGTACCGGAACCCCGGGAAGTTATGGGCCTTAGTGGGCCAAGAGGGGGAGAGAGGGCCGCACCGGAGGTGGCGCCCCTGTGGGAGTCCGAATAGGACAAGGAGGCGCGGCCCCCTTCCCTCTCTCTCCCTCTCCTTCCTTCCCCTTCCTCCTTCCTAGTTGGACTAGGAAAGGGAGTCCTACTCCTACTAGGAGGAGGACTCCCCCTCCTGGGCAGCGCCTCCTAGGGCCGGCCGGCCCTCCCCTTGCTCCTTTATATCACGGGGGGGGGCACCCTAGAACACACAAGTTGATCCTTGAGATCGTTCCTTAGCCGTGTGCGGTGCCCCCCTCCACCATAATCCACCTCGGTCATATCATAGCAGTGCTTAGGCGAAGCCCTGCGTCGGTAGAACATCAAGATCATCACCACGCCGTCGTCTTGTGAAACTCTCCTCCCGAAGCTCTGCTGGATTGGAGCCGAGGAGCGTCATCAAGCTGTTACGTGTGTCAAGAACTTCGGAGGCGCCGGAGTAACGGCACTGGGATCGGTTGGATCGCGAGGAGAACGTACGACTACTTCCTCTACGTTGTGATCGCTTCCGCTTCGGTCTACGAGGGTACGTAGACAACACTCTCCCCTCTCGTTGCTATGCATCACCATGATCTTGCGTGTGCGTAGGAAAATTTTTGAAATTACTACGTTCCCCAACACCTGTAACTAGGAGAATTATGCAACTCCCGTTTACCGAAGGAACACTTTGAAGGAAATATGCCCTAGAGGCAATAATAAAGTTATTATTTATTTCCTTATTTCATGATAAATGTTTATCATTCATGCTAGAATTGTATTAACCGGAAACATAATACATGTGTGAATGCATAGACAAACAATATGTCACTAGTATGCCTCTACTAGACTAGCTTGTTAATCAAAGATGGTTATGTTTCCTAACCATGAACAAAGGTTTGTTATTTGATTAACAAGGTCACATCATTAGAAGAATGATCTGATTGACATGACCCATTCCATTAGCTTAGCACACGATCGTTTAGTATGTTGCTACTGCTTTTATCCACGACATATACATGTTCTCGTAACTATGAGATTATGCAACTCCGTTTACGGAGGAACACTTTGGTGCTACCAAAGCGTCTGGCGTAATCGGGTGATTATAAAGGAGTACTACAGGTGTCTCCAAAGGCAGATGTTGGATTGGCGTATTTCAAGATTAGGTTTTGTCACTCCGATTGTCGGAGAGGTATCTCTGGGCCCTCTCGGTAATGCACATCACTTAAGCCTTGCAAGCATTGTAACTAATGAGTTAGTTACGAGATGATGTATCACAGAACGAGTAAAGAGACTTGCCGATAACGAGATTGAACTAGGTATTGGATACCGACGATCGAATCTCGGGCAAGTAACATACCGATGACAAAGGGAACAACGTATGTTGTTATGCGGTCTGACCGATAAAGATCTTCGTAGAATATGTAGGAACCAATATGGGCATCCAGGTCCCGCTATTGGTTATTGACCGGAGACGTGTCTCGGTCATGTCTACATTGTTCTCGAACCGTAGGGTCCGCACGCTTAAGGTTTCGATGACGGTTATATTATGAGTTTATGTATATTGATGTACCGAAGAAGTTCGGAGTCTCGGATGTGATCACGGACATGACGAGGAGTCTCTAAATGGTCGAGACATAAAGATTGATATATTGGAATCCTATGTTTGGAGTTCGGAATGGTTCCGGGTGAAATCGGGATTTTACGGAACACCGGGGGGTTACCGGAACCCTCCCGGGGGTTAATGGGCCTTAGTGGGCCATGAGGGAGAAGAGGAGGGGCTGGCGGGGCAGGCCGCGCCCCTCCCCTAGTCCGAATAGGACAAGGAAGGCGGCGCCCCCTTCCTCTTTCCTCCCCCAATCCTAATCCAACTAGGAAGGGGAGTCCTACTCCGGTGGGAGTAGGACTCCTCGAGCGCCTCCTCAAGGGCGGCCGCACCCCCCTTGCTCCTTTATATACTGAGGCGGGGGCACCCTAGAATACACAAGTTGATCCTTGAGATCGTTCCTTAGCCGTGTGCGGTGCCCCTCCACCATAATCCACCTCGATCATATCGTGGCGGTGCTTAGGCGAAGCCTGCGTCGATAGAACATCAAGATCGTCACCACGCCGTCGTCTTGTGAAACTCTCCTCCCGAGCTCTCTTGGATTGGAGCCGAGGAGCGTCATCGAGCTGTACGTGTGTCAAGAACTTCGGGCGCCGGAGTAATGGCGCTGGGATCGGTCGGATCGCGAGGAGAGCGTCGACTACTTCCTCTACGTTGTGATCGCTTCGCCGGGTCACGAGGGTGCGTAGACAACACTCTCCCTCTCGTTGCTATACATCACCATGATCTTGCGTGTGCGTGGGAAAATTTTTGAATTACTCGTTCCCCAACAGTGGTATCGAGCCTAGGTTTTATGGTTTGATGTTTTGCACGAGTAGAACACAAGTGAGTTGTGGGCGATACAAGTCATACTACCTACCAGCATGTCATACTTTGGTTCAGCGGTATTGTGAGATGAAGCGGCCGGACCGACATTACGCGACGCTTACGCGAGACTGGTTTCACCGCCTCGAGCACTCGTTGCTTAAAGGTGATTGGCGGGTGTCTGTCTCTCTCACTTTAGTTGAACCGAGTGTGGCTCGCCCGGTCCTTGAGAAGGTTAAACGGAGTCTATTTGAAATATCGTTGTGGTTTTGATGCGAGGTGAGATTGGTTCTTGCTTAAGCCCGTAGCAGCCACGTAAAATTTGCAACAACAAAGTAGAGGGCGTCTAACTTGTTTTTGCAGGGCATGTTGTGATGTGATATGGTCAAGGCGTGATGCTATATTTTATTGTATGAGATGATCATGTTTTGTAACGAAGTTATCGGCAATGGCTGGAGCCATATGGTTGTCGCTTTATTGTATGAAATGCAAGCATACTGTAATTACTTTACTTTATCACTAAGCGGTAGCGATAGTCGTAGAAGCAATAGATGGCGAAGCGACAACGATGCTGCGATGGAGATCAAGGTGTCGCGCCGGTGGCGATGGTGATCACGACGGTGCTTGGAGATGGAGATCACAAGCACAAGATGATGATGGCCATATCATATCACTTATATTGATTGCATGTGATGTTTATCCTTTATGCATCTTATCTTGCTTTGATTGACGGTAGCATTTTAAGATGATCTCTCACTAAAATTATCAAGTAGCGTTCTCCTGAGTATGCACCGTTGCCAAAGTTAAATCGTGCGAGACACCACGTGATGATCGGGTGTGATAAGCTCTCGTCCATCTACAGCGGGTGCAAGCCAGTTTTGCACACGCAGAATACTCAGTTATACTTGACGAGCCTAGCATATGCAGATATGGCCTCGGAACACGGAGACCGAAAGGTCGGCGTGAATCATATAGTAGATATGATCAACATGAGATGTTCACCATTGAAAACTACTCCATCTCACGTGATGATCGGTTATGGTTTAGTTGATTTGGATCACGTGATCACTTAGATGACTAGAGAGATGTCTGTCTAAGTGGGAGTTCTTAAGTAATATGATTAATTGAACTTAAATTTATCATGAACTTTGTACTGATAGTATCTTGCTTGTCTATGTTTGATTGTAGATAGATGGCTCGTCTTTGTTGTTCCGTTGAATTTTAATGCGTTCCTTGAGAAAGCAAAGTTGAAAGATGATGGTAGCAATTACACGGATTGGGTCCGTAACTCGAGGATTATCCTCATTGCTGCCGTAAGAGTTACGTCTGGATGCACCGCTAGGTGCGAACTCTTCTTGATGATGCAACCGACGACGTTAAGAACGTCTGGCGAGCAAAGCTGATGACTACACTATAGTTCGATGTGCCATGCTTTACGGCTTAGAACCGGGACTTCAACAACGTTTTGAGCGTCATGGAGCATATGAGATGTTCCAGAGTTAAAGTTGATATTCAACAGAATGCCCGGATTGAGAGATATGAAGTCTCCAATAAGTTCTATAGCTGCAAGATGGAGGAGAATAGTTACATCGGTGAGCACTTACTCAAAATGTCCGGGTATTACAATCACTTGACTCAAGCTGGGAGTTAATCTTCCGGATGATTGTGTCATTGATGAATTCTTCAATCACGCCACCAAGCTATAAAGGCTTCGTGATGAACTATAATATGCAAGGGTTAGTAAAGACTATACCGAGCTCTTCGCAATGCTAAAGGCTGCGGAGGTAGAAATCAGAAGGAGCATCAAGTGTTGATGGTCAATAAGACCACTAGTTTCAAGAAGAAAGGCAAAGGGAAGAAGAAGGGAACTTCAAGAAGAACGACAAGCAAGTTCTTTGCTCGGGAGAAGAAACCCAAGTCTGGACCTAAACCTGAAATCGAGAGTGCTTCTCTGAAGCAGCGATGGTCCTTTGGAAGCGGAACTGCCCCAAGTATTTGGCGGATAAGAAGGATGGCAAGGTGAACAAAGGTATATGTGATATACATGTTATTGATGTGTACCTTACTAGAGCTCATAATAGCACTGGTATTTGATCTTGGTTACATTGCTAATATTTGCAACTCAAAGCAGGACTACGGATTAGCGAACACGGCAAAGGGCGAGGTGACGATGCGGCGTGGGAAATGGTTCCAAAGTCGATGTGATCGCGATGTCGCACGCTACCTCTACATCTACCTTGGGATTAGTCTTAGACCTAAATAATTGTTATTTGGTGCTGCGTTGAGCATGAACATTATATCTGGATCTTGTTTGATGCGAGGCGGTTATTCATTTAAATCAGAGAATAATGGTTGTTCTATTTATATGAGTAATATCTTTTATGGTCATGCACCCTTGAAGAGTGGTCTATTTTTGATGAATCTCGATAGTAGTGATACACATATTCATAATGTTGAAGCCAAAAGATGCAGAGTTGATAATGATAGTGCAACTTATTTGTGGCACTGCCGTTTAGGTCATATCGGTATAAAGCGCATGAAGAAACTCCATACGGATGGACTTTTGGAGTCACTTGATTATGAATCACTTGGCACTTGCGAACCGTGCCTCATGGGCAAGATGACTAAAACCCCGTTCTCCGGCACTATGGAGAGAGCAACAGATTTGTTGGAAATCATACATACAGATGTATGTGGTCTGATGAATGTTGAGGCTCGTGGCGGATATCGTTATTTTCTCACCTTCACAGATGATTTAAGCAGATATGGGTATATCTACTTAATGAAACATAAGTCTGAAACATTTGAAAAGTTCAAAGAATTTCAGAGTGAAGTTGAAAATCATCGTAATAAGAAAATTAAGTTTCTACGATCGATCGTGGAGGTGAATATTTGAGTTCGAGTTTGGTCTACATTTGAAACAATGCGGAATAGTTTAGCAACTCCGCCACCGGAACACCACAGCGTAATGGTGTGTCCGAGCGTCAGAATCGCACTTTACTAGATATGGTGCGATCTATGATGTCTCTTCTGATTTACCGCTATCGTTTTGGGGTTATGCTCTTGAGGCGGCGCATTCACTTGAATAGAACACCGTCAAAATCCGTTGAGGCGACACCTTATGAACTATGGTTTAGCAAGAAACCAAAGTTGTCGTTTCTTAAAGTTTGGGGATGCGATGCTTATGTGAAAAAGCTTCAACTGATAAGCTCGAACCCAAATCGAGAAATGTGTCTTCATAGGATACCCAAAGGAGGCAGTTGGGTACACCTTCTATCACAGATCCGAAGGCAAGACATTTGTTGCTAAGAATGGATCCTTTCTAGAGAAGGAGTTTCTCTCGAAAGAAGTGAGTGGGAGGAAAGTAGAACTTGATGAGGTAATTGTACCTTCTCCCTTACTTGAAAGTAGTTTGTCGCAGAAACCGGTTTCTGAGACATCTACACCAAATAGTGAGGAAGTTGATGATGTTGATCATGAAACTTCAGATCAAGTTACTACATAACCTCGTAGATCAACCAGAGTAAGATCCGCACTGAGTGGTGCGGTAATCCTGTTCGGAAGTCATGCTACTAGATCATGATGAACCTGCGAACTATGAAGAAGCGATGGTGAGCCCAGATTCATAAAATGGCTTGAGGCCATGAAATCGAGATGGGATCCATGTATGAAAACAAAGTATGGACTTTGGTTGACTTGCCCGAGGGTCGGCAAGCAATAGAAAACAAGTGGATCTTCAAGAAGAAGACCGACGACGACGGTAATATTATCGTTCTACAAAGCTCGACTTGTCGCAAAGGGTTTCGACAAGTTCAAGGGATTGACTACGATGAGACCTTCTCACCCGTAGCGATGCTTAAGTCTGTCCGAATCATGTTAGCAATTGCCGCTTTTATGATTATGAAATTTGGCAAATGGATGTAAAGACTGCATTCTGAATGGATTTACGGAAGAAGAGTTGTATATGATGCAACGAGAAGGTTTTATCGATCCAAAGGAGCTAACAAAGTGTGCAAGCTCCAGCGATCTATTTATGGACAGGTGCAAGCATCTCGGAGTTGGAATAAGCGCTTTGATAGTGTGATCAAAGCATTTGGGTTCATCTGAGACTTTTGGAGAAGCCTGTATTTACAAGAAAGTGAGTGGGAGCTCAGTAGCATTTCGATATTATATGTAGATGACATATTACTAATCGGAAATGATATAGAATTCTGGATAGCATAAAGGGATACTTGAATAAGAGTTTTTCAATGAAAGACCTCGGTGAAGCTGCTTACATATTGGGCATCAAAATCTATAGAGATAGATCAAGGCGCTTAATTGGACTTTCACAAAGCACATACCTTGACAAAATTTTGAAGAAGTTCAAAATGGATCAAGCAAAGAAAGGGTTCTTGCCTGTGTTACAAGGTGTGAAGTTGAGTAATACTCAATGCCCGACCACTGCAGAAGATAGAGAAAATGAAAGATGTTCCTATGCTTCAGCAATAGGCTCTATCATGTATGCAATGATGTGTACCGGACTGATGTGTGCCTTGCTATGAGCTTAGCAGGAGGTACCAAAGTAATCCAGAGTGGATCATCGACAGCGGTCAAGAACATCTGAAATACACGAAAAGGACTAAGGATATGTTTCAGTATATGGAGGTGACAAAGAGCTCATAAATGGCGGTTACGTTGATGCAAGCTTTGACACTGATCCGGACGATTCTAAATCGTAGACCGGATATGTATTTACACTAAACGGATGAGCTGTCAGTTGGTGCAGTTCTAAACAAAGCGTCGTAGCGGGATCTACATGTGAAGCGGAGTACATAGCAGCTTCGGAAGCAGCTAATGAAGGAGTCTGGATGAAGGAGTTCATATCCGATCTAGGTGTCATACCTAGTGCAATTGGTCCAATAAAAATCTTCTGTGACAATACTGGAGCAATTGCCTTAGCGAAGGAATCCAGATTTCACAAGAGGACCAAGCACATCAAGAGACGCTTCAATTCCATTCGGGATTTAGTCCAGATGGGAGACATAGAGATTTGCAAGATACATACGGATCTGAATGTAGCGCACCGTTGACTAAGCCTCTTCCACGAGCAAAACATGATCAACACCAAGACTCCATGGGTGTTAGAATCATTACTATGTAATCTAGATTATTGACTCTAGTGCAAGTGGGAGACTGAAGGAAATATGCCCTAGAGGCAATAATAAAGTTATTATTTATTTCCTTATTTCATGATAAATGTTTATCATTCATGCTAGAATTGTATTAACCGGAAACATAATACATGTGTGAATGCATAGACAAACAATATGTCACTAGTATGCCTCTACTAGACTAGCTTGTTAATCAAAGATGGTTATGTTTCCTAACCATGAACAAAGGTTTGTTATTTGATTAACAAGGTCACATCATTAGAAGAATGATCTGATTGACATGACCCATTCCATTAGCTTAGCACACGATCGTTTAGTATGTTGCTCTGCTTTTATCCATGACATATACATGTTCCTATAACTATGAGATTATGCAACTCCGTTTACGGAGGAACACTTTGGTGCTACCAAAGCGTCACAGCGTAATCGGGTGATTATAAAGGAGTACTACAGTGTCTCCAAAGGCAGATGTTGGGTTGGCGTATTTCAAGATTAGGTTTTGTCACTCCGATTGTCGGAGAGGTATCTCTGGGCCCTCTCGGTAATGCACATCACTTAAGCCTTGCAAGCATTGTAACTAATGAGTTAGTTACAAGATGATGTATCACAGAACGAGTAAAGAGACTTGCCGATAACGAGATTGAACTAGGTATTGGATACCGACGATCGAATCTCGGGCAAGTAACATACCGATGACAAAGGGAACAACGTATGTTGTTATGCGGTCTGACCGATAAAGATCTTCGTAGAATATGTAGGAACCAATATGGGCATCCAGGTCCCGCTATTGGTTATTGACCGGAGACGTGTCTCGGTCATGTCTACATTGTTCTCGAACCGTAGGGTCCGCACGCTTAAGGTTTCGATGACGGTTATATTATGAGTTTATGTATATTGATGTACCGAAGAAGTTCGGAGTCCCGGATGTGATCACGGACATGACGAGAAGTTCGGCGCCCCCCTTCCCTCTTTCCCTCCCCCCAATCCTAATCCAACTAGGAAAGGGGGGGAGTCCTACTCCCGGTGGGAGTAGGACTCCTCCGGCGCGCCTCCTCCAAGGGCCGGCCGCACCCCCCCCCTTGCTCCATTATATACGGGGACAGGGGGGCACCCTAGGACACACAAGTTGATCCTTGAGATCGTTCCTTATCCGTGTGCGGTGCCCCCCTCCACCATAATCCACCTCGATCATATCGTAGCGGTGCTTAGGCGAAGCCCTGCGTCGATAGAACATCAAGATCGCCACCACGCCGTCGTCTTGTGAAACTCTCCTCCCCAAGCTCTCTTGGATTGGAGCCGAGGGCGTCATCGAGCTGTACGTGTGTCAAGAACTCGGAGGCGCCGGAGTAACGGCGCTGGGATCGGTCGGATCGCGAGGAGAATGTACGACTACTTCCTCTACGTTGTGATCGCTTCCGCTTCGGTCTCACGAGTGCGTGAGACAACACTCTCCCTCTCGTTGCTATACATCACCATGATCTTGCGTGTGCGTAGGAAAATTTTTGAAATTACTACGTTCCCCAACACACTTTGGGTACTACCAAACGCCACAACGTAACTGGGTGATTATAAAGGAGTACTACAGGTGTCTCCGAAGGTACATGTTGAGTTGGCGTATTTTGAGATTAGGTTTTGTCACTCCGATTGTCGGAGAGGTATCTCTGGGCCCTCTCGGTAATGCACATCACTATAAGCCTTGCAAGCAATGTAGCTAATGAGTTAGTTACGGAATGATGTATTACGAATCTTAGTATAAAGACTTGCCGTAACGAGATTGAACTAGGTATTGGATACCGACGATCAAATCTCGGGCAAGTAACATATCTTGATGACAAAGGAACAACGTATGTTGTTATGCGGTTTGACCGATAAAGATCTTCATAGAATATGTAGGAACCAATATGGGCATCCAGGTCCCGCTATTGGTTATTGACCGAGAATGGTTCTAGGTCATGTCTACATAGTTCTCGAACCCGTAGGGTCCGCACACTTAACGTTACGATGACAGTTTTATTATGAGTTTATAAGTTTTGATGTACCGAAGTTTGTTCGGAGTCCGGATGTGATCACGGACATGACGAGGAGTCTCAAAATGGTCGAGACATAAAGATTGATATATTGGGCGACTATATTCGGACACCGGAAGTGTTCGGGTGATTTGGAGAAAACCGGAGTCTTGGGGTTACGAAACCCCGGGAGAGTATTGGGCCTTATGGGCCTTAGGGGAAAGGAGAGAGGCGGCCAGCATGGGCGCGCGCCCCCCTGGTCAGGTGGACTAGGAGGCGGCGCCCCAATTCCTTTCCCCCTCCCTTCCTTCCCCCTCCTAGTAGGAGTAGGAAAGGAGGAGTCCTACTCCTACAAGGAGGAGGATTCCTCCTCCCATGGCGCGCCCAAAGGGGCCGGCCGGCCTCCCCCCTTGCTCCTTTATATATGGCGGGGGGGCACCCCATAGACACACAAGTTGATCTACGGATCGTTCCTTAGCGTGTGCGGTGCCCCCTCCACCATATTCCACCTCGGTCATATCGTCGCGGAGTTTAGGCGAAGCCCTGCGCCGATAGAACATCATCATCGTCACCACGCCGTCGTCTTGTGGAACTCATCTCCGGAGCTCGGCTGGATCGGAGGCGGAGATCGTCATCGAGCTGAGCGTGTGCTGAACTCGGAGGCCTCGTGACGTTCGGTGCTTGGATCGGTCGAACATGAAGACGCGACGACTACATCAACGCGTTGTGCTAACGCTTCGCCACGGTCTATGAAGTGCGTGGACGAACACTCTCCCCTCTCGTTGCTATATCATCACCATGATCTTGCGTGTGCGTAGGAAAATTTTTGAAATTACTACGTTACCCTACAGTGGTATTAGAGCCTAGGTTTTATGTGTTGATGTTATATGCACGAGTAGAACACAAGTGAGTTGTGGGCGATACAAGTCATACTGCTTACCAGCATGTCATACTTTGGTTCGGCGGTATTGTGAGATGAAGCGGCCCGTACCGACATTATGTGTACGCTTACGCGAGACTGGTTTCACCGTTACGAGCACTCGTGCTTAAAGGTGGCTGGCGGGTGTCTGTCTCTCTCACTTTAGCTGAATCGAGTGTGGCTACGCCCGGTCCTTGCGAAGGTTAAAACAGCACCAACTTGATGAACTATCGTTGTGGTTTTTGATGCGTAGGTAAGAACGGTTCTTGCTAAGCCCGTAGCAGCCACGTAAAATTTGCAACAACAAAGTAGAGGACATCTAACTTGTTTTTGCAGGGCATGTTGTGATGTGATATGGTCAAGACATGATGCTATATTTTATTGTATGAGATGATCATGTTTTGTAACCGAAGTTATCAGCAACTGGTAGGAGCCATATGGTTGTCGCTTTATTGTATGAAAAGCAAACGCCCTGTAATTGCTTTACTTTATCACTAAGCGGTAGCGATAGTCGTAGAAGCAATAGATGGCGTAACGACAACGATGCTACGATGGAGATCAAGGTGTCACGCTGGTGACGATGGTGATCATGATGGTGCTTCAAAGATGGAGATCACAAGCACAAGATGATGATGGCCATATCATATCACTTATATTGATTGCATGTGATGTTTATCCTTTATGCATCTTATCTTGCTTTGATTGACGGTAGCATTTTAAGATGAACTCTCACTAATTATCAAGAAGTGTTCTCCCTGAGTATGCACCGTTGCGAAAGTTCTTCGTGCTGAGACACCACGTGATGATCGGGTGTGATAGGCTCTACGTTCAAATACAACGGGTGCAAAACAGTTGCACACGGAATACTCGAGTTATACTTGACGAGCCTAGCATATCTGAGATATGGCCTCGAACACGGAGACCGAAAGATCGAGCGTGAATCATATAGTAGATATGATCAACATAGCAATGTTCACCATTGAAGCTACTCCATCTCACGTGATGATCGGACATGGTTTAGTTGATTTGGATCACGTGATCACTTAGATGACAAGAGAGATGTACATCTAAGTGGCGGTTCTTAAATAATATGATTAGTTGAACTTAAATTTATCATGAACTTAGTACCGATAGTATTTTGCTTGTCGTGTTTGTTTGTAGATAGATGGCTCGTCTTTGTTGTTCCGTTGAATTTTAATGCGTTCCTTAAGAAAGCAAAGTTGAAAGATGATGGTAGCAATTACACGGATTGGGTCCGTAACTCGAGGATTATCCTCATTGCTACTGAAAAGTTACGTCTGGAAGCACCGCTGGGTGCCGAAGCCTCTTGCTTGATGCAACCGGCGGCGTTAAGAACGTCTGGCGAGCAAAGCCGATGACTACTCGATAGTTCGAGTGTGCCATGCTTTACGGCTTAGAACCGGTCTTCAACGATGTTTTGAGCGTCATGGAGCATATGAGATGTTCCAGAGTTGAAGTTAATATTTCAAGCAAATGCCCGGATTGAGAGGTATGAAGTCTCTAATAAGTTCTATAGCTGCAAGATGGAGGAGAATAGTTACGTCGGTGAACACATACTCAAAATGTGCGGGTATAATAATCACTTGATTCAACTGGGAGTTAATCTTCACGATGATAGTGTCATTGATGTAATTCTCCAATCATCGCCACCAAGCTACAAGAGCTTCGTGATGAACTATAATATGCAAGGGATGAACAAGACTATTCACGAGCTCTTCGCAATCTTTGAAAGCTGCGGAGGTAGAAATCAGAAGGAGCATCAAGTGTTGATGGTCAACAAGACCACCAGTTTCAAGAAAAGGGCAAAGGGAAGAAGAAGGGAACTTCAAAAGAACGGCAAGCAAGTTGTTGCTCAATAGAAGAAACCCAAGTCGGACCAAAGCCTAAATCGAGTGCTTCTCCGCAAGCGATTTGGACATTGAAGCGGAACTGCCCCAAGTATTTGGCGGATAAGAAGGATGGCAAAGTGAACAAAGGTATATGTGATATACTCCCTCCGTAAACTAATATAAGAGCGTTTAGAATACTAAAATAGTGATCTAAAAGCTCTTATATTAGTGTGCAGAGGGAGTACATGTTATTGATGTGTACCTTACTAATGCTCGTAGTAGCACCTGGGTATTTGATACTGGTTCTGTTGCTAATATTTGCAACTCGAAACAGGGACTACGGATTAAGCGAAGATTAGCTAAGGGCGAGGTGACGATCGCGCGTGGGAAATGGTTCCAAAGTCGATGTGATCATGGTCGACACGCTACCTCTACATCTACCATCGGGATTAGTATTAGACCTAAATAATTGTTATTTGGTGCGGCGTTGAGCATGAACATTATATCTGGATCTTGTTTGATGCGAGGCGGTTATTCATTTAAATCGAGAGAATAATGGTTGTTCTATTTATATGAGTAATATGTTTTATGGTCATGCACCCTTGAAGAATGGTCATTTTTATTGAATCTCGATAATAGTGATACACATATTCATAGTGTTGAAACCAAAAGATGCAGAGTTGATAACGATAGTGCAACTTATTTGTGGCACTGCCGTTTAGGTCATATCGGTATAAAGTGCATGAAGAAACTCCATACTGATGGGCTTTTGGAATCACTTGATTATGAATCACTTGGTACTTGCGAACCGTGCCTTATGGGCCAGATGACTAAAACGCCGTTCTCCGGTACTATGGAGAGAGCAACAGATTTGTTGGAAATCATACATACAGATGTATGTGGTCCAATGAATGTTGAGGCTCGTGGCGGATATCGTTATTTTCTCACCTTCACAGATGATTTGAGCATATATGGGTATATCTACTTAATGAAACACAAGTCTGAAACATTTGAAAAGTTTAAAGAATTTCAGAGTGAAGTGGAAAATCATCGTAACAAGAAAATAAAGTTTCTACGATCAGATCGTGGAGGAGAATATTTGAGTTACGAGTTTGGTATACACTTGAAACAATGCGAGATAGTCTCGCAACTCACGCCACCAGGAACACCACAACGAAATGATGTGTCCGAACGTTGTAATCGTACTTTACTTGATATGGTGCGATCTATGATGTCTCTTACCGATTTACCGCTATCGTTTTGGGGTTATGCTTTAGAGACGGCCGCATCACGTTAAATAGGGCACCATCAAAATCCGTTGAGACGACGCCTTATGAACTGTGGTTTGGCAAGAAACCAAAGTTGTCGTTTCTTAAAGTTTGGGGCTGCGATGCTTATGTGAAGAAACTTCAACCAGATAAGCTCGAACCCAAATCGGAGAAATGTGTCTTCATAGGATACCCAAAGGAGACTATTGGGTACACCTTCTATCACAGATCTGAGGGCAAGATTTTCGTAGCTAAATTCGGATCCTTTCTAGAGAAGGAGTTTCTCTCGAAAGAAGTGAGTGGGAGGAAAGTAGAACTTGATGAGATAACTATATCTACTCCCTTATTGGAAAGTAGTTCATCACAAGAACCGGTTTCTGTGACAACTACACCAATCAGTGAGGAAGCTAATGATATTGATCATGAAACTTCAGATCAAGTTTCTCTTGAACCTCGAGGTCTACAGAGTAAGATCCGCACTGAGTGGTACGGTAATCCTATTCGAAGTCATGTTACTTGACCATGATGAACCTACGAACTATGAGAAAGCGATGATGAGCCCAGATTCGCAAAATGGCTAGAAGCCATGAAATCGAGATGGGATCCATGTATGAAAACAAAGTATGGACTTTGGTTGACTTGCCCGATGATCGGCAAGCCATTGAGAATAAATGGATCTTTAAGAAGAAGACCGACGCGATGGTAATGTAATCGTCTATAAAGCTCGACTTGTTGCGAAAGGTTTTCTACAAGTTCAAGGGGTTGACTACGATGATACTTTCTCACCCGTAGCGATGCTTAAGTCTGTCCGAATCATGTTAGCTATTGCTGCATTTCATGATTATGAAATTTGGCAAATGGATGTCAAAACTGCATTCTTGAATGGATTTCTAGAAGAAGAGTTGTATATGATGCAGCCAGAAGGTTTTGTTGATCCAAAAGGTGCTAACAAAGTATGCAAGCTCCAGCGATCCATTTATGGACTGGTGCAAGCATCTCGGAGTTGGAATAAACGTTTTGATAGTGTGATCAAAGCATATGGTTTTATACAAACTTTTGGAGAAGCCTGTATTTACAAGAAAGTGAGTGGGAGCTCTGTAGCATTTCTGATTTTATATGTAGATGACATATTATTAATTGGAAATGATATAGAATTTTTGGATAGCATAAAGGGATACTTGAATAAAAGTCGGTGAAGCTGCTTACATATTGGGCATCAAGATCTATAGAGATAGATCAAGACGCTTAATAGGACTTTCACAAAGCACATACCTTGACAAAATTTTGAAAAAGTTCAAAATGGATCAGGCAAAGAAAGGTTTCTTGCCTATGCTACAAGGTGTGAAGTTGAGTCAAACTCAATGCCCGACCACAGCAGAAGATAGAGAGAAAATGAAAGATGTTCCCTATGCTTCAGCCATAGGCTTTATAATGTATGCAATGTTGTGTACCAGGCCTGACGTATGCTTAGCAATAAGCTTGGCAGGAAGGTACCAAAGTAATCAGAGTGGATCATGGACAGCGGTCAAGAACATCCTAAAATACGAAAAGGACTAAGGATATGTTTCTCGTATATGGAGGTGACAAAGAGCTAGTCGTAAATGGCAGTTACGTCGATGCAAGCTTTGACACGATCCGGACGATTCTAAATCGCAAACCGGATACGTATTTTTATTAAGCGGTGGAGCCGTAAGTTGGTGCAGTTCTAAACAAAGCGTCGTGGCGGGATCTACATGTGAAGCGGAGTACATAGCTGCTTTCAAGCAGCAAATGAAGGAGTGCGGATGAAGGAGTTCATTTCGATCTAGGTGCCATACCTAGTGCATCGGGACCGATGAAGATCTTCGTGACAATCTTGGTGCAATTGCCTTGGCAAAGGAATCCAGATTTCACAAGAGGACCAAGCACATCAAGAGACGCTTCAATTCCATTCGGGACCAAGTCCAAGTGGGAGACATAGAGATTTGCAAGATACATACGGATCTGAATGTTGCAGACCCGTTGACTAAGCCTCTCTCACGAGCAAAACATGATCAGTACCAAGACTCCATGGGTGTTAGAATCATTACTATGTAATCTAGATTATTGACTCTAGTGCAAGTGGGAGACTGAAGGAAATATGCCCTAGAGGCAATAATAAAGTTATTATTTATTTCCTCATATCATGTTAAATGTTTATTATTCATGCTAGAATTGTATTAACCGGAAACATGATACATGTGTGAATACATAGACAAACATATAGTCACTAGTATGCCTCTACTTGACTGGCTCATTAATCAAAGATGGTTATGTTTCCTAACCATAGACATGTGTTGTCATTTGATTAATGGGATCACATCATTAGGAGAATGATGTGATTGACATGACCCATCCCGTTAGCCTAGAACTTGATCGTTTAGTATTCTGCTATTGCTTTCTTCATGACTTATACATGTTCCTGTAACTATGAGAATTATGCAACTCCGTTTACGGAGGAACACTTTGGTACTACCAAACGTCACAAGCGAATCGGGTGATTATAAAGGAGTACTACAGGTGTCTCCGAAGGTACATGTTGAGTTGGCGTATTTCGAGATTAGGTTTTGTCACTCCGATTGTCGGAGAGGTATCTCTGGGCCCTCTCGGTAATGCACATCACTATAAGCCTTGCAAGCAATGTAGCTAATGAGTTAGTTACGGAATGATGTATTACGTAACGAGTAAAGAGACTTGCCGGTAACGAGATTGAACTAGGTATTGGATACCGACGATCAAATCTCGGGCAAGTAATATACCGATGACAAAGGGAACAACGTATGTTGTTATGCGGTTTGACCGATAAAGATCTTCGTAGAATATGTAGGAACCAATATGGGCATCCAGGTCCCGCTATTGGTTATTGACCGAGAATGGTTCTAGGTCATGTCTACATAGTTCTCGAACCCGTAGGGTCCGCACGCTTAACGTTATGATGACAGTTTTATTATGAGTTTATAAGTTTTGATATACGGAGGTTTGTTCGGAGTCCCGGATGTGATCACGGACATGACGAGGAGTCTCGAAATGGTCGAGACATAAAGATTGATATATTGGACGACTATATTCGGACACCGGAAGTGTTCCGGGTGATTTGGAGAAAACCGGAGTGCTGGGGGTTACGGAACCCCGGAGAGTATTGGGCCTTATGGGCCTTAGGGGAAAGGAGAGGCGGCCGGCATGGGCGCGCCCCCCCTCTGGTCCGAATTGGACTAGGAGGCGGCGCCTTTCCTTCCCCTCTCCCCTTCCTTCCCTCCTAGTAGGAGTAGGAAAGGAGGAGTCCTACTCCTACTAGGAGGAGGATTCCTCCTCCTTGGCGCGCCCAAAGGGGCCGGCCGGCCTCCCCCCTTGCTCCTTTATATACGGGGCGGGGCACCCCATAGACACACAAGTTGATCTACGGATGGGTCCTTAGCCGTGTGCGATGCCCCCCTCCACCATATTCCACCTCGGTCATATCATCGCGGAGTTTAGGCGAAGCCCTACGCCAGTAGAACATCATCATCATCACCACGCCGTCGTCTTGTGGAACTCATCTCCGAGCTCGGTGGATCGAGGCCGGAGATCGTCATCGAGCTGAGCGTGTCTTGAACTCGAGGCCCGTACATTCGGTGCTTGGATCGGTCGGATCGTGAAGACGTCGACTACATCAACGCGTTGTGCTAACGCTTCGCTTACGGTCTCACGAGTGCGTGGGCGAACACTCTCCCCTCTCGTTGCTATATCATCACCATGATCTTGCGTGTGCGTAGGAAAATTTTTGAAATTACTACGTTACCCTACACTTTCACCATCCCTGGACAAGGATTATGATTAGAATAAGAAAGCTCAACTTTTACGGAGTCAGAACTGCATATTAAAAGAGCCTGAATATGGCATGACCAACAAAGCTGTGACTAGATAATTTCGCTGCTCAATCATCAGTTTGGAGAAAATGGTAAACAACTTTGTCTCCGGGTGAAAATGTGACGATATATTAGTTCGAATTGAAAAAGAACATTTACCCCAATATGTACACGTGATCCGCATGTGAACAACAGAATATTATCGGTAGGTGGACAACACGAGAAACACTGTTACGCATCATGAACTACATGCCATTCAACAGTGTCACACTTATCATGTGCTAATTTGACTGAAGTTTTGAGGATTGCCCACTCTGTCTTTATATATCTCTAAACCGGATGCACCTTTTCTATGTTGCTTCCATTGGTCATCAGGTTATCACTATAGAATCATTACTAAACATTTCATGTGTTCTCTTGCCGATGAGTTGAGATTTTATAAGAAACTGGAATAAATTATGGACAAAGTATGGAGCGGCAGCGCTTATGTGCCCGCTAAGAAACCATGAAAAATTGATAGGAAAGTGTGTTGCTGCAGATCAAACATCCTGAACATGATTCTCTGACAAACTTTTTGCACCATTGAGAACAATGCAATCTCTGTTAACTCTGCAAGTTTGGTGCATGATCAGCATATAATCATAGTTTACAGTTTAGACGCGAACTGCAATTCTAGGAAGGCACGCAAACATAGATGATCAAGACGGTATGAAACATACAAGAAGTTTATATTGTAATCACAGCATAATACAAACGAGAAATGAACCGAGGGAAGTGATTGTTCTTCACATTCAGATAGTCTAACTAGTACCTCTGCTGATTTACGGAGTTCATTTGCATATACTTCGACTTCGGAGAACCGGATACCGATCCATTTGAGCTTAATGCCCACATCAACAATGTATGATGAATTCCTTCATGCATTTATTCCATTATTATGGTTATGCTAGTTAACTCCTCATGAGCTAGACACCATTCAGCAGCATCACACCTTCTGAGCTGCTAAGTTGACTAAAGTTTTGACTATTCATTATTGTTCGCTCTACCTCTATATGTTTCTTCTAAAATCTCACGTCACTAGCAAAGACATAGAACAGAAAACTCAAAAGGTGTAGTTATTGGTGCTCGAAGTGTGTTGGATGAATGAAGTCATTTTTTTTTCTTTGCTCAAAGCAGTTAGGATGAAGGCACAACTTTTGTGCTCTGGATGCACGATTTAATCAAGTACTAGCTCCCTAGTATTTCACATGATAAAGTTAGCGCTTGCTCGATTTTTCTTTTACAGATTATGAATCAATAATTCTGTTTGATTACAATTCCCAAATGTGACCACCCCATGTGCCACAGCCTGCCCAGCAGCCTTTGCAGGTTTATCTACTCTTTGTTTTGCAAGTTGTGTTGCTGTATCAACATTTGTCAATACAGAAATCATGTTGGTAGTTAAGAGTTTAGTGAATGTGATCAGACACGCAAACAGCAAAGATATAAAGTTTCATAAGAAAAGCAAAGTGCAATTTCCTGAAAGACAGATAAACGACAATACATGATCAAGACAAGCCATCGTTGATACAATCTACTCCCTCCGTCCCAAAATAAGTGTCTCAACTTTGGTACAAATTAGTACAAAGTTGGAGACACTTATTTTGGTTCAAAGTTGTACTCCCTGCATTTTTATTTTGTCCACGTATTAGCTTTGGTCAAACTCAAGCTTTGTAAACTTTGACAAAGTTTATAAACTATTAATAACATATACAATAACAAATCCATACCATTAGATTCATTATTGAATGTACTTTAACATCATATAGAATTGTTATGGTAAATGTTTATATTTTTTTTCTACAAACTTGGTCAAACTTTACAAAGTTTGACTTCAGTCAAACCTAATATGCAGAGTAAATAAAAACGGAAGGAGTACTAAAGTTAAAACACTTATTTTGAGACGAATGGAGTACAAGTTTGCATGGTAATCACAGAATGGTACATACAAAAGAAAAGAACTGGACTAATTTAACTCATAACAGCAAAGGAACAACAAAGGGGCACACAGAACATCTCTCTCACAGACCAATCAAACTTCAATAATAACATCAGCCGATTGATGATCATAAAACAATAATACAGAAAAGAACCAAGACGGGGAATGTGTGCGTTACAAAGGAAACTAGGTTCTTCTACTTGAACATCCGTGTCCGTGGGTGTTTCCATCTTCCAAGATTTTCGTCGCCGCTAATTTACACCCATGAAAACTCACCAACTCTTCCAGAAAGCGGTTTGAAGATCATATACATCGCTAACCAAACTATCACTCAGGAACAAATATGATGTTGAATTTGTCAGGCTTTGCTTACAGAGCAAACCGAAAATTAACTTGAGAGCTGGAATCTTCCTGTCGGTTTCCTCTTTCGCCATCCCTGGACAAAGATTATGATGATTAAAATATGCTCAACTTTTACAGAATTTTGTGAGAATTAGCTGATTAATTCAAAAAAAGGACTTACAAAAAGTGCATAGTAGAAGAGGGTGAGTATGGCAAGAGCAACAAATCCATACTGGAAAACATTGTACCTGCATATTCAGATGTTCAATAGCAGTATGAATACAAATTTCTGAGATTCTGGTGTCTACAGACTACAGCGATATAGATTCAACTATTCAAGCAACAACTGCAGGTTGATAGTTCTACAGACTGCATGCTGGCTCAAGACTTACTTGTAGAGATACTTAATTCCACGAAGAGACTGCAGCGTGTGGCCAAAGATCTCCTGAGCTGCAGTTGCTTGTGCATAGTACGCAAAAGCTGTGGCGCAGAACTGGATCACACTGCATAAAACACAAGCATGGAAATTCAATAGAGAGGACTTCTTAAGAACATCAAATTCACGTTCATGCAGAGGCCCTTATTCATCTAATGAAACAGAACATAGGCCCAAGTTAGGTTCTTGCTAAATGAATGCATCAGGGACGTACACTTCCAAATATTGCATTATTACTGACTGATAACAGAAACTACTGTCCTGATGCTTTCTGAAAACGACTTCTTTAGATCTGCCACATATCTCCACTACCTTTTTTAATTCTTGTAAAGTTACAGCCTTCAAACATGTCATCAGAACCTACAATAAGACATTTGACTTCTAAAAGAAGACCTTGGCAACATACCTGATGGAACATAGTAGGATCAGTCCAACATTAAACAGGAACGAATTCATCAAAGTTCCACCCCATCTGAAACAAGTTAAATAGTTGTTAGTAAATGTAAAAAAAAGGACACTGCAAAGGAAAGAGTGTCATGGAACAAGTCAACTACTTCATTGGGTGAATGGTGATGAAAACTAATTTCAGGCCAAGCATCATTTCCCCAGCAATCACTGCAATGAGGAGATAGAAGCAGAAGAATGCAAAAGCAGCAGTCCCAAGCAGACCTGGTACAAAAAACAAATGATTAACCGGTTTATTCTCATAAAGAGGATAACTGGATGAGTTCAGAACAATATCAAGGATCAGAAATGTACCCCAAACACTGTCCAGCTTTATGAAGATCTCATTCAGGAAAGAAGATAGAGGAGGATCAACCAACAAGTATATGATAATATGTGCAACCCAAGCAATCGATACAATTAACCTAAGAACATAAATCATTGTCAGACGAACCAAATTGCAAATACGTTAGACTGAATGAATGTACAGTTTAGATACATATTTACACTTACCCAACAATGCCGAATATGAGTTTCCCAATGTAAGCAAGCACTGTAAAAGCCCAGGTAGCCTCTGCCTGCACCATAATGGATGTCAAGACAAGAGTAAGTGACAACCATAAAAAACAATGAATATAAGAATTCACGAGTAGTTACCTTCTCTCCTTGAGGGTACATCTCTTCTAGAGCATTCATATCATTTTCCAAAAGTAACAACTCCTAATGATTACGATGGAAAGTTAAACATGATATTAGTTAATAGCATAACAGAACATCACAGAAAGATGTACAATATATTAAAGAGAATGATTCATATGAATACAACTAAAGCTCCAAAGCATATCATCCATTTGAAGGGCAAGCATACCTTCTCAACAGCCTTCACATTTTTGCGCCATTTTCTGCCTTTGTTCCCACTTCTCTCTTCTTGGTGAAGGGCTTCCGCTGCCTTCTTCAATTCCTTGGCCTTCTTACCTAATTCAGTAGCTTCCTGAAGGAAACATTTTCAGGTCAGATCGATATCTAAATCAAACAATAGTTACATGAAACAGAAATTTTCTCTGTAATCAGTTGAGGCAAACAGTCTTCATAACTAAAATAAAGCATATGAGACTATACAGTATACACACCTTTATATATTGTGAGCGTGTGATGACAGCTTTTGGACGCCGGACAAACGAGAATATAAGACTCAATGGAAGGCAAGCAATGCCAACACCACCAAATATCTATAAAATAAACAGAGTTGTTAACATATGCCAAGCCAGAACTGTACAGAAAGAGGCCAGCATGATTGCATGCAGCAGTTAAACAATTGGAGAGAAAAATACAGCTTTGTCCAAGAAACAAACAAAAGTACAAACTAACCTATCAGATGCTAGCTCTACAAAAAACAGTGATCAACCTAATTGTAAACATTGAAGTAAAACTCACTGTGAAGAGCACAGATCCAACAATGGTAGCAAGGGCAACCACGTATTCGGGGAATGTAGCGCGCATTGTCCAAGTTGTTTGGGAGTTAGGAGGTGCAGTATTAGCTGAACACTGAAGAAAGAAATCATAAAACAAGTCAGTCGCCAGATGAAAAATATGAAATGATGAGCTGGATGAAGTGAAACGCAGGAAAGCATAATTCCATCAGCGGGTTAACCTGACGGGTCAATGGAGCAATACAAGGTTGGCCGCTTGTGAATGCACTGAACTGGTTTGGGTTTGGAAATGCCTGGACAGATGAAGAGAGGTGCCTGACAGTGAAGTCCACTTTACCAATAAGTGCTGAAGGAACAAAGTGGAAGTGCAGTCAGGTAAAGTCAAGCCATCACGGATTAGTAAGAAGTTAACATCACGAGAGGTATAAAGTGAAACATCACGCATTGTAAGCAGTTCACATCAATGGAGGTACAATTCATCCCATGCAGGTACAAGCATGAAGGGTCTATGTGATGTGACCAAGAAACATGGAGATGTGCCAAATGAGCAGGACAAAATGAAATGTTGTTGTCTACGTTTCCTAGGTGGTTGAAACTAAGAGGTCCAAACGTATAAGCTGCAACCTAGGACAAGAAAACAAGTGGGTGCAGTAGAAAATTCAGGAGCCTAAATGGGTAAAAGATAGATACACACAGCAACGATGAAGCACGAATGAAGCCTGGCCAGTAGTAACATGAAGTAAGTTTTATGTGATGTGATGAAGAAACATGGACACTGCCCACCATTGCGAAAATGACATGGACAAAATGATGTGTACTTCTCTATGTTTCCTACGGTGAATACTAAACAGTCTAAAATGTAAAGCCTACTGCCTGGTACAACAAAACAAGCTGTGAAAAACACAATTCAGAGGTCCAATGGGCACTGGACATACACAGGTAGGATGAACCCAACAGAAAGTAACTGGGAACCGGGTTTCAGATCTGGCTATACAGCATTGACTGCTCACGGAGACAAAACGTGAAAGCTTTGAAGCTCGAGGCTCCTCCAATCCAAACTAGAATTGAAATGCAGAGCAACACCTCGAGATTCACATTTCAAGCCCAAATCGGTTCAGATTATCTCAAAGCAGATTAGGGGCGAGCATAGCAGAGCGTCGCAAGTGGGGGCGGGCAGGCAGGCGAAAGGCAAGGGATCCGCACCGTATAGGATGCCGAGGACGAGGCCGCAGACGACGGCGGAGGCGACGACCCAGATGAGGGCGCTCTTGAGCCTCTTCCCGACGGACCTGGAGGCAGGAGCAGAGGATGGCGGATCTAGTCAGTCAGGGAATCAAACGGAGGCGGATTGAGTAACTAATGGAGGAAGGAAGAAGACTGACTTGTCCTGGTCGCCCTCGTAGTAGAACATGGCGAAGGGGATGACGAGGAAGACGAGGACGGCGTCGACGATGTAGACGACGAGCCAGAGCGTCTTCATGGGGAGGGTGAGGGCGCAGGCGCCGCTGTAGACGGCCCGCTTGCAGGCCTGCCTGTTGGCGACGTCGGCGGGGAGCATGAGGATGGAGAGGACGGCGACGGTGATGCCGAGCACGACGACGAGCTTGGGGAACCAGGCCTGGTTGGCGTCGTCGGGGTGCTGGTAGTTGACGAGCAGGTAGACGCTGACGAGGAGGACGAGGACGCTGACCACCGCCGCCACGATCACCAGCGCCACGTTGAAGTCCCCCATCTCGTCGGGGCCCCGGCTCCGGTTCCGGTTCCGGTTCCGGTTCCGCCGCCTCGCCCGCGTCTGTCTGTCTGTCAGTCAGATCTCCGCGCGGGGGGTGGGGGGCTAGGGTTTGGGCGGGCGGGGAGCGCTGCCGCGGGGCGGGGCGGCGACCGGCGTGACGGATCTGCGGGGGGGGATTCGGGGGGGGGCGCCGCGGGGGGGAGGGATTTGGCGGTGGTGGGGTTGACGACGGCGGAAGGGAGTGGGGAAAGGGAGAGGGGGGGTTGGCGGAGTGGCGTGGCGTGGTGGGGTGGGGTGGGGTGGGCTAGGCTGGCGGCCGGCTCGGGTGGTTTGGTTTCGGTGTTGGGCTAGCTGTGCCTGTGCTGTGGTGTGGTGTGGTGGGGGCGGACGTTGGATTTCGAAAAAAACACGGCGTGGATTTGGCCCGTCCGTTTGCTTCGGGGGGTGCGGCGGATGGGGACGGGAAGATGGGGACGGCGACGCGTCCAGTCCACGGAGGAAGGGTCGCTGTTTGTTCGGTCGGTCGGTCTTGATCTCTCAGCCATTGTCAGAGCAACTCCAACTCGCCGATCCAAATGTCTCTTTAGATCGAAACGGACACAAAAGGCAAAAGACGGTTCGACGTGCCGACGCAACCGGAGCAGCGTTCGGTTTCTGGACTTGCCCAAATTTGAGCAACACTGCGTCGGCACGGACATGCGCGACGTCCACCCTTAACTCCCCCTGCCTGCTGGTCGGTAGCACATTGGCCATTTTCCTCCCCTTTCTCCCATTGACCACCACCACTCCCAGCCGCCGCCGCCCAGTTCAGATGCCCAGGCCGGCCACCCGCACCTACATACCTCCCCCGCAGCACGCCACCCTCTAGTGTCCCATACTCCGGCTTTGGGGGACTATATTCGCCGTCGTCACAACACTCCAACGTCGATGGCACCCCCTAGCCTCCGTCGCCGGCAACATCGAATTGGGCGTCTACCTTGCTCGTCGGATGCCGCCACGTTCGTCTCCACGCCGACAAGTCTGCTACCTGGTCTCAGAGAGGCGCGGGGCTCTTCACCGGTCGGCTTCTTCCACCATGCCCGCAAGGTGTTCGCTGGTTCGCCGGCAAGGTACAAATGGACTCCGGCGGCGAGTACTTTTTTAACAGTTTCATTTGCAATTCGAATTATTAGTCGTCCAATGACGAGGAGATTGTGGTTGTTGCTTTGGTCGTCCATGACCACATTAGTAGGCAGTGGCCGATGTTCAGGGGCAAGATCCCGGGGCATACTCCGGCAGCAGAGAGAGCGGCCATTGCCCACTCTAGCAAGACTACTCCGAGTCCACTGGCCCGCCCTTCAAACACAACCTATTCTGGCACCGCTTCCGGATGGTTAGGCATGTCTTCAACCGTATCCGGGAGGGGGCGGTGGCATACGACAACTATTTTGAGTGCAAGGAGGATGCCCCGGAAAAAGATTAGCTTCTCCTCTTTATCATAAATGTACTGCAGTTATTCGTATGCTTGCATACCAAGTACCCGGTGGTCTCATTGATGAGTATGTTCGAATGAGCGAGTCCACATGCCTAGACTCCATGTACAAGTTTTTGCAAGGCTGTGGTAGAAGCGTTTGGCGCGGAGGACTTGAGAGATCCAGCTGCTGCAGATATAACCCGGTTGTTGGCGATCAATGCCAGTAGGGGATTTCCGGGGATGTTTGGTAGTATAGATTGCATGCACTAGGAGTGAAAAAATTGCCCTTCTGTTTGGAAGGGGCGGGTATAGGGGCCATGTGAAAGCTTTCACTGTCATACTAGAGGTTGTGACTTCACAAAATCTCTGAATTTGATGACACTCTTTTTTTTTGGCATGGCCGGCTCTCAGAATGACTTTAACATGCTTCAACGTTCTTGGGTATTCGCAAGGCTTGCAGAAGGCAACTGCCTAAAGATCAGTGTTGAGATCAATGGCGACCCCTACTACAAGGGATACTACCTAGCTGACGATATCTATGCTCAGTGGACTACTCTTGTGAAGACAATCCCCAATCACGTAGGAGATAAGAAGAAGAGATTTGCCCAACAATAAGAGAGTGCTAGGAAGGATGTGGAGCATGTCTTTGGCGTTCTTTAATCTCGACGGGGCATCGTTCAGTATCCTGCTAGAATTTGGAGCACTAAGAAGTTCTGGGAGGTGATGACTGCTTGTGCGATCACATTCACCGAATTTCCATCAATGCGTGATTGTGAAATTAGTATTCAACTGCAAGATAATTTGGTTGAGTATATGTGGGCTCATACTGGCAACCAACAGATGTATCATTCTTTTTTTCAAATGTATTTGTGGTAATTTAAATTTTATTCTTGTAAACTATGAGATATTATTTGGTTAAGAAACTATGAAATATATGAATTTGGTTGAATTATGTGAACTTGGGGTATTTTTTTAATATGCACATAAAGGAAAAAAAGTGCGCATACTGGCCGCGCGGACGAAAATGACGTCCGTGCGTTGCACGCATTGCCGCTAAACACGCAAGGCCTTGTACAATGCTAGATGCTTAGGAAGTTGCTTAGAAAAATAAACCGGACTTCTCTGAAACATCAGTACCTATTTCTACATGAGAGACGCCTAATTATGCGTCTACCCTGTACAAATAAACACGGGTGCTTAAAAAAGTTTGATTTATTTCCTCAAGCACCTTCCTTAAGCATCTTGCATTGTACAATGCGTAATAGGACAGACACGCCAACCACAAAAGGCAGACAAACCAGGCTCCGTTTGAATCAGATCGTTGGAGTTGCTGTCAGTCTCGTGTCATCCGGATGGGTGCGTTTTTTGGTCCGCCTGCCTGCCCGCGATGCCTGGACTGGGGCGGCGGTTGGTGATGCCAGCGGATCGCTTTCGGTTCAAGATAAACAAGAGTGTATGATAATTATATAATCTACCTATAGATTTTAATTTGGCGACTGATAGGCGCCGGCGCACCGGCTGTAAATTTCGGCCGGTCCCACGTGGGCCGCCGCGATCTAGCTTTTGTAGACCGTCACGATTCCCGTTAACCTTACTAAAACGTTGCAAAAAAAGGGGAAAAATGAAAGGAAAGAGACCGGCCGCTTCGTCTCGGCCGCCGCCGACCCCTTCGCCGACCTCGCCCGTTTGCCTCGCCGCAGATGCTCACGCGCCGATGCCCGCTGCCGTCGCTTCGCAACAAATAATTTGTTGACCGAAGCGGCTTTTCTCTCGCTACATGTTGCATCCATGGTAGCTCTGCGGCGCCGACCGCAACACCGTCCCTCGCCGGTGCTGCCCGCGCAGTTGCAGCATCAATGGTGACGGCGGCGTCGCTTGCATACAAAGCCGATGGTAGCAAAAAAAGGATTCTTTGGTTCGGCAAAAAAATCGAAGCGGTGGAAGCAAAGCGGGGCTGATTCGGCAAAAATCGAAGCCGGTGGAAGCAAAATTGGGGCTGGTTCAGCAAAAATCGAAGCGGTGGAAGCAAAATTGGGGCTGGTTCCAAAGAAAACAAGCGGTGGAAGCAAAATTGAAATGGTTCCAACAAAAACAAAAGTCGGTGGAAGCAAAAGATTCTGGTTCCAACAAAATTGAAAGCGGTGGTAGCAAAAATTGTGGCTAGTCAACAAAACCAAGATAGCGAGTTGCATCCTTTGGGGTGAAGTCGGCAAGCTAGTGGCGAGAGCCGCAACCGCCATAGTAGAGTTGCAATCGGCGGCGGCAAAAGCTGGAGCAGGCTAGGTGTTCTCCTCGCAGATCTGGCGTCTTCATTTCGCTCCGCTGACCCTTTCTTGGTTGAAGCATCGCGACATCGCGGTTGTAACTCCATGACTTTGTTGGTTGTAACACACCGCGACCGCCAACGATGGCGGCTAACAATGAAGCGGCTCATCGGGGCTTCAAGCGGTGGCTGCTTCGAAAGAGAGATTGGGGAAGCGAGGATTAGTCCTTTGGCGAGGCGTGTAGGAGATAAGAAGCGTATGGTGAGAAGCCGGGAGAGAAAGAACGAGATAAGGGACGCGTGGGCTCATTATGTGGTGGCTAGCGGCGCGGGACTGGTGTGGTGTTCGATCGGACGGCTCAGGAGCGAGCAGTGCGTTGTTGATCGATGGCCAGCGACAGACCGGCGCGAGCGTTAGCCGGCAGACCGGCCAGAAACGTTTCCCTTTTAATTTCGAGGTTTTTTTTTTAATTTCGAGGTTGGTAGTACGATCAGTTGGTTGTGGGCCGAGGTTACCACGGAATTCGGTCAAGGACGTACGTACGCATTTGGAACCAGCAAATTTCACGGGAAGTTGGTGTGAAACAGTGTTCTGTTTTTTCCACTTGTTATTAAGCCAGATAAGCGTCGTCAGCGGTGGTGGTCGTGGTGGTGGTGGTGGTGGGAGCTAGCTGCCGCGCATGTGAATTTCTCCGTAAACCATCTCATCCGTCAAGGGCAGGGCAGGTATTTTGGTGACACACAGCAGGGAGCAAAGTACGTATTTTTATTTATTATTTCCGCTGAGGAGGATGGATTGTCCAATGCCTCCTTGTCCGTTTCAGAGGACAGGTGGGTGGGCATAAAAGAATGCAAGTGCAAGGGTTCCGTCCTGCCCAGCTATGGCCTATGGCTGCGGCTGCGGCACCCAGAGAAATTAGCTCCTACTTTTTCGGCTCTGTTTGGATACTCTAACTCAGTTAGAGGTTAAGTTAGATTCTAATCCTGAACTAATCCTGAATTAACTCTAATCAAAAAGGTGTTTGAATGGGAGGGTTAGATGGAGCACGGATACGGCGAGGCGCCTTCACGGGCGGTGCGAGAATGAGGGAGGGAGAGGACGAGAATCTTCGAGAAAGTGGGGAGGGATCTGCTGCGGGGAGAGCGAGAGAAAAAGGTTTTTTTAGTGGTCCCGAGAAGACTTAACCCAAATAAGCACCTCTTGGGTGGGTTAGATTTTTTGAATGAGTTAGATGCATCTAACCCAAACTAACCCTCCTGTTTGGATACTTTTAGGTTAGTTGATTCCAAACTAACCCAAACTAACTCTAATCCATGGATCAAAACAGGGCCTTCGTCTCATGAAGCTTGTCACCTCTCTTTGTCGACCTTTTTCTTTTTACTAGCTAAAGAGTAAAAAAATACCATATGCCTATGACCCAAATAATCATGAGTCAAGAAACCAATAGATTCATATTCTTTATTTCAGCATGACATCATGTCTTGTTGCCATTTGTCCGTCGTCACATTCTCGCATATTATTCATAGTGATCACAGAACAACAACGCGCTTGAATGTTGTCAATCGTAATCGTAAGTCGTCTCTCTCGTGGCATAAGATGAGGTTTTTCTCTTGCTGCATTTATTTCCTCTTCAATTTGTTTACGTGCTATTGATTAAGGTTGCACTTTAAATAGCATTTAAAAATGGTTAAGAGGTAAAAATAACATCATATTCGGATTCTACACGTTTTTCTAATAATATTTGCAAAATGATTAGGATCACTCGACGGATAACGACGTGTGCGTCTACCACCTCCGTGGTCGTTGGATCTGATTTTAATCAAATGGCTAGTAGCAACGTACTCCCTCCGTCCGGAAATACTTCTCGGAGAAATGCATAAAAACGAATGTATCTAGAACAAAAATACATCTAGATACATCTATTCCTCCGACGAGTATTTCCGGACGGAGGGAGTATTACTCAGACTTGGTTTCGCAACTGAGTCGTTGTTGCAATTTCTCCCACCACAACACCTGGTGTGTTGCGGGATCTGGATCCCCACGAGAGCAATGGCCACTCGTGCTCCTCCCGAGCTCCCAGTCAAGGTGACGCCTCCTCGTGTTGCTTTGACCGCCGCCGCCGACCCTTGCCACCAGCCGACATGGGCGCCGCCACTGACGTCCGCCTCCACCATGAAAGTCGGTTGTCGTGGTGCGCCCGAACTCAAGATGCATCCGTCGTCCTGGGGAAGCATTGGCGTCCGCGTCCACCGTGAGGAGCCGCGTCCATCCCCTGCCACCCCGAGGGAGCATCAGCCTTTCTTTCGGCCGACGTGGTCGCTGCTTGCTGCTCGGTATAGTTTCTGCAACAAGGTCTCTGTTGCAAAAAAAGGTAATAAGACCTCTGTTGCAAAAAAATTGCAACAAGACCTCTTTTGCAAAAAAAAACTGTGACAAGGCATCTGTTGCAAAAAAAATCTACAACTTAATCTATGTTGCAAATTTTCCGCAACATAACCTGCGTTGCGGAAATTTTGTGCAACACGACATGTGTTGCGGTGGTAGAAGGTGACCATCGACCGCTCAATCCGTCTATCCGACGGCTCACGAGCCGACAGATGTTTTAAAAATATCCGCCTGCCGACACATAGCAGCGCCCATAAAATTTCATATATAACATGTTAAAATTAGAGTTATGGTTTAAAAGATATGGATATTAAAAAAACATTTGTTCTACATAGACCGTGGGTTAATTAGCATAAAAGGCAAGGTGTTTTCTGTAAAAGTGCAAAAAAATGATTAAATTTGTCACTTAAAAGTGAACCACGGATTGATTACCTGCAAGTGTACGGGGGTTTGTGTAAAATGTAAAAAATGTTTCGTTTTGCCACTTAAAATAGGACTCCGGGTTGAATATCAAGAAATACAGGAACTTTTCTACAAAAATGCCCACGACGTACGATCAGAAGCCGTAGACGCTTTATTATTAGGTGAAGATTAGGTGACATCAGGGGTAATTTCATTGTTGCGTCATGCATATGCTACCCTATAGCTTCTAATGCTATTACATCCGAAGCTATGGCAATGAGGGATGGCCTAGCTTTTGCTAACACCATTGGATTTCATGTTATTGAAATGGAATCAGATTCTTTGGAGGTAATCAATTTTTGCACTAGACATGATCATTGGTGGGATGTTGGAACAACAAATATATGCAGAAATCTTGAACTTGGCTACGGATATAGGGAATGTCAATTTTATGCATTATTTTAGAGAGGCTAATAGTGTTGCCCATGAGCTAGCTCAATTTAGTTTTCTGGATAAACTTTCTAGTATTTGGGATGGTGATCCTCCTAGTTTTCTCCTTGGTAGACTAGCCAATGATTTAAATGTTTTGTTGAGTTAATAAAGCTAGCCATGATGGCCTCCCTTCAAAAAAACCATTTTCTTTTTGTTACGGAACAAAGGGCTGGTATAGATGAGGAAAATTAGTTTTACAACAAGCCTTCATTATGAGGGACATCAGCCAACATGTTGTGCGAAGACTAGTTCTAGGATGACAACCAAGGTTGTGACTAAACATATTCTTCATGAAATGAGTCTCTCTTTCAGAAGCGAGGTTCTTCACTTCATGGATTAGACTTGTGTATCTTGTTATGTCGTGACCTATGGCAATAACCAGCTTCAAAGCCATCATGTGGTCTAACTGAATTCAAATGGGACGATCCGTCCACTGTAACACAAGTGCTAGCCCTTCCATGCGAGCTGAGAGTTCAACTTGTAAAGCATTCGAGCAGCAAAGTGCACACAAGTATATGACATTAATCGCAATTTTTTTGATAAGTAAGAATGTCGAATCCAACGAGGAGCGAAAGAAATTGATAGTCGATTTTCAGCAAGAATTTCTCTGCGAGTTCTATAATATAATTTTGATAGGTAATTTGATAGTAAGATAGTGGAAGGAAATTGGTAGGCGGTTGGCTGCTGCGGTGCCGCGGGCGGCGGGATCTGTGTGGGGCGGGGCAGGGTGGGGGAGGGATTTGAGGACGCAGTGGGGATGGGGGTCGGGTTGGGTTGACGACGGCGACGATGGAGGAGTGGGGAAAGGGAGAGGTGGGGGTTGGCAGTGTGGTGTGGTGTGGCGTGGCTGGGCTGGACTAGGCTGGCAGCCGGCTCGGGTGGTTTGGTTCTGGGGTTACCGTGATGTGCTGTGCTGTGCTGTGCTGTGTGTGCTGGGGCCTAGGGGCGGACGTTGGGTTTCGAAGAACACACGGCGTGGATTTGGCCCGCCCGTTTGCTTCGGGGGGGTGGGAATGGGATGGATGATGGGACGGCGACGCGGTGGTGGGCAGCACAGGCGCGGGGTCGCTGTTCGTTCGTTCGTTCGTTTGGTGTTGGTGTCGATCTCTTAGTCAGTCAGCAGGTCGGTCTCGTCTCGTGTCATCCGCATCGGTGCGTTTTGCGGTCCGCCACCTGCCTGCCCCCGATGCCTGGACCGGGGCCGCAATCGGAAGGGGTCCGGGCGGCGGTTGGCGATGCTCCCCACCGGATCGCTTTCGGTTCAAGATAAACATTCATGGAATTAATCGATTTTCATTTCCATCTGGTGGCAGTACTACAATCGATCAGTTGCACAGTTGCCGGCCAGATTGCTACGGAATTCGATCTAGGACGTGTTTATTGCGAACCGGCAAAATTCAAGGATAATCCTTCTTCTGGTCTCAAAAGAAGACCGCGGCTAATTCCTTGTCAAAATATGCTTCGAGTCAGATGCAGTGACGGCATGAAGGGCACGCCGGCGGTCGAAGAACGACCGGCGCAGCGCCTCCTCCGTCTGCCTCTTGTGGACCCGTCGCCGAAGCGGGCCGCGGTGGTCTGGTCCTCTTTAACGTGATGCGATCGGCTCCGCCTTCACGGCTGGCCGACAACCACGTGCAACGTCGAGAATTGGATCCGGAGCTCCCCAAGTCTGGCATCCTCGCACGGCGGCGATTTGGCTGGCGTTGTAGCAGCCGAGCAGCCAGCATGATCAGGTCTTCTTGAGATTGTCTTCTTTCTCATCAGGGCGGCCAAGGGTCCAGTGGTATGCGGTCGTCAATGGGTGTGTGTGGGAGGAGAGTGTGTGGATAGGGTTTATGTGGCGGAGGCCCGCTAACTTTAAAATACGGATAGGCTTCTCGGTCATCGCACCACCGTCAATATAGGTACTCTGCCCTGAGAATAACATTTCGGCTGAAAATTCAAAATTCAAACTTTTTAGTCTTTTAAAAAAAATGTACAAGTAAACAAGGATGTTATATGTATGTGTGTAAAAATTCAGAATGAAATACATTGAAGTGTGGAAAGACAAATTCATGGTTTGGCAGGATAAATAGTATCATGTTTTAAAAAAGCCTTGTTTTTTTTTTGCACAACCCTCATTTCAACGTATTTCATCCTAAAATCAACACACTTGTGCATTATGCCTTCATGTATATCTATATATCTATAAAAAGTTGACAAGTAAAAATATGAAATTTGATGGATTTTGAATTTCTTAAAAACCGGCCTCCATGAAGCTCGACCCCCAAAAGGGGTTTTCGGTCTACCCTCTCAAACACTAAAATAGGTAGTCCGCAAATCATCTGTCAAAGGCATTTTGATGACAGCAGGGAGCAGTTAAGCAGAGCACCCTATATTTATTTCCCTGAGGAGGATGGAATGTCCAATGCTCCTGGTCCATTTCGGCGGGCATATAAGAATGCAAGTGCAAGGGTGGCATGTAGATTCATCTGACGACCGGCCAGAGTTCCGTTCCAGCCTGGAAATCAACCGTTTTCGTTTCCATCTGATGAAACTTTCGCCTCTCTAAACCATTTATAATTAGCCGGAGCTAATTGTTTAGGGGGCTTGTCTGCTTTTCCGGATGCTTTGCCTCCTGAGAATTACTTGCTACTGACCGTCTCGCTTTTACGCATCTTCAACGGCGCGGAATGGGAGGCCGTCATTAACCGGATGAAAATTCGTGCCAACACGGCTGGATTTAGTATAAACATAACGGATTGCATATAAACACGTCGGATTTTCATTATATTTCGAACATTTAAAAGAAAAAAACGACCGGACACTAAACATATCCTATGACGGCGACTCCCAGTGTCCAAGCCCGTGCCTTCCTCCATCCGTCGTCTCCATAAGCACCGGCGATAAGACTCGTGAAACGAAGGTGTGGTCTCCGCTCTCCGGCGAGGAAGAGTATAACACGGGAGACGGACCGGCTCCGGCTCCGATCCGCCGCCTCGGCCCCGTTGGTCGGGCGGTCAGAACTCCACTGGAGGCGGGGTCTAGGGTTTGATGAGGGAGTGAGGGGATTGAGTTGTTGCAGTGCCGACGGTGGGGCGGCCACCGGCGGGGCTTGACTGGATTCGGCGGATTTGGGTACACGGTGGGGTTCGGGGTGGGTTGACGACGGCGACGATTGGGGAAAGGGAAAGGTGGGGGTTGGCAGTGTGGCGTGGCGTGGCTGGACTAGGCTGGCGGGCGGCTTGAGTGATTTGGTTTTGGGTTACCTGTGCCTGTGAGTTGTGGTTGTGCCTGTGTGTGCTGGGGGCGGATGTTGGGTTTCGGAAAAACACTACAATAGGATCTTTACTAGAGCCGTTCGGGCATGCCATCTCTGTCGTCTGCATCCAACCTAAAGCTATAAACTCCAAGTTCAAGTGTAGGATGTCCTATGGTTCCTTTTTGACCGACTATTATCAGAGATCAGTTTATAAGATACAAAGCTCATCGTTGTCTGATGGGCTACCGAAGGGATACAACTTAATCCTGCCCAAGGAAGAGATAGCTGGAAAGGGTACCTTGCTTACGTTCTCCATTGATGATCCTAATGCTAAAGTAAAGGTGCGTGAGCCCATATGTCTAAAACCAGTACGCGGTGTATGATTGAAGTGGTAAGGTTCAGGGTGGACGTTCGCGGCCTTCACTGTTTGGGTTTCATGACTTGTACTCCCTCCGTTCCTAAATATAAGTTTTTTTTACAGATTCCAATTGAGACTACATAAGGAGCAAAATGAGTGAATGTACACTCTAAAATATGCCTATATAGATCTGTATGTAGTTCTTATTGAAATCTCTAAAACGACTTGTATTTGGGAACGAAGAAAGTATATGCTAAGAGGCTTTATGATCTCAGACTCTGCTTCGTAGTTGTTTTGATGAAGTGCCCTCTGTTTAGGTTTTCCAGTTCATGTACGGAATGTTTTACTGATTTGTGAGGCGCTGGATCAAATGTTTGATGCTATGAAAATTGTGATACCGCCGTGAAATTGTGTCTGAAGTACTAAATGATCATTTGGTTCTGCTGATTGGTGCAATCTTTGTTGTTTGCTGCTTTTAAGTCGTGTCATAGACCAAAACTGCTCAGGGTTTCAAATGCCCTTTGTAACAAGTGAAACGGGTTACGTCGATCATTTAAGTGTACCTAGCCATAGATCTCAAATGCTCTTTGTTGGATACACTATCATCTTTTTGGTTGGCGTTGAAAGATAAAACTTGCCAATTTTTTGAATAAAATTTTAGGTTAAGTCCATAGAAACATAAAACATAAACACAGTTTGATTGGAATATTTTTAATAACTTTCTAACAGATTCTTCGCCTGAAATAGCAAAAAGGCTCAAATTAAGAAAAGAAAAATAATAATAATATCCAAAATGGTGCTTGCTTTCTTTAGCATGTACTCCGAGGTCTGGTCAGCAGTCCCCTCTCACTTGAGAAATTTGGATATTTGACGATGAACATCTGGCTTTGCAACATTGCCACTATTAAGACAGACTAAGCAAAATTACCACCCAGACCCAGCTGGTGAACACCTTGATTAACATGCCATTTCCCCTCTTTTACCGATTTCCTTCTGCTTTTTTTCCATTCCATTTACAGACACCGGAAAGGACCAAACTGCCTATAAGGCTACCTTGTTATTTGTCGATTTCAGCGAAGCCGCACATCCGCTCGATGTCGCTAAGAGCACCACCTGCTGGTGCGGCACGCCCGGCCGCCGCCGCCTCTTCTTTACGCGTTTGAGGAGGAACTGCTGTCGGTCGGCAGGAGTTCCTCTGAACTACTGCTGACGCACAGACACTGTGGTGCTATGCGGTAGCTATTTCTCTACACAGATTCATTTTTGGAGAGTGAAAGAGCATGTACATGTGCTCTTTTAGTAGAGAAATATAATTCTATTGGATTCGTATTATAGCACCACAAAAGAGCTTTCTACCGGTTCCGCTACCTAACGGCGAGGAACCAGTTGTCATTTGCCTTTTTGGCAACTTGCATTCAAAGAGCTCTGTTGGCTCAACCATGCAAACATTGCTCTTCTGCCCAAGAAAGATGGGGCTGAGGTGAGGGGATTTTGGACTACCACCCTATAAGTCTCATACACACCACTGTTTGCCAAAGTACGTTCCAGTCTGCTAGCTCCTTTCATGAACAACATCGCTTCCAATGCCCAAAGTGCATTCATAAAGAAGAAGTATCCTCGTTATTCGTTAACATCATGTACATCAGAAACTTTGCATGTTGCCTCCACGGAAATAAAAAAGGTAACCTTGATTTTCATGCTGGACATTTGCAAGGCTTTTGATTCAATTAGATGGGACTACAAGCTTTGGACGATGCTCTCGTTCTCCAAGGAAAAAATCTCCTCGCAACGCAAGGCATCCGGTGGCGCTGTGGGGGGAAGGAGTGCGACGCCAACGGCCCCACTGCCGATCAGGGACAAGATGCGTGCGGCAACAATGGCATGGCCCCTCTTGTGTGGGGAGGAGGGGTGGAGCCGTGGAGGCAAAGAGGAGAGAGGGAATGGTGCTTGAGGGAGGTGGAAGACGTGTAAGGGGGTAAGGTAAAAGAAGACGTGAGTGGTGGGGTGGGCCTTAAGCCGGTCACCCGGCGTAAATTGTTTACTTATGTTTTATTGCTTCGTAAGAATGCATGGACACCTTACCGTTTGCTTGCTTGTCACTTTTTGTGCACTTTTCATAATCCGCTGTGATGTTTATTTTTTTGAAGGATAATCTTTATAAAATGGATTTTCTTTTAGATTATAGCGCTCTCTGTATAAATAATAATATTATAATGCTCACAAGGTTGTAGTCGTTGTTGCGTTGATATCCATTATGGTTCCATGCATGGCCAATGAGATTGGGTTCCATGCATGGACCTACTAAATATGTACGTAGAAATCACGATGGTAGATGTTAGGTTAATCGACTCAACTACTATATTGTAAACATGAAAATTCTTGGATCCCGTTGCAACACACAGGTACACACCTATTTAAATTAGAAAAAAGTAAAGGCAATTGAATCTTGAACATGCACCATATTTATCATGTCATCTTGAAATCAATCCGAAGTTCTAAATAGAGAAGAACACAATAAGAGGTAGCTGAAACAAATGACACCCTTGGACGAATCTTATATTATACAATGTTCATCTATCGTCGAATGTATCTATTTTGCTTGTGATCAGGCACCCTCCACGAATCAAAGCCTAAAGGTTAGGTCGACCGCGTCGCCGGCTTTGTCACTCAGTTGCGGCTCTGCGGTGTCTTCAGGCACCCGTAGTAGACCCATGAAGTCTATCTCCACCGGACGGGGACCTCCATGACGGTATTCCTCCCAGAAGGCAAGGTTGGGTGCAAGCACAAGTAGCCACGACCCTAAAAGAGTAGATTCAGGCACGAAGGAGGCTGGTTGGGGTAGGCTTACCGGCATGTTCCGGTGGCGATTGTTGCGGCAACTCTGCGAGGACATGTGGCCACCAAGGGCTTGGTGTGTGACCCACCTCCTACGGCAAAAAGGGCATGCGTAGCCCTCACGCGATGGCCGCGGCGGCTGTCGTTGCCATGGGTTTGGTGCGCCACCGTTGGAGGCCATCTCCTGCGAGAAGGGTTCTGGCATGCGCGTATCTAGCTTGAGTTTATATACGTGTGGCTCATAATGGTCAAAAGCAATGACAATGTGAAATCTGTACGATTGAGAATTTAGGCCTGGCTTACACCGATGAGAATGGTAAGTAATTGGGCGAGAGTGAAATGTGTGCGGTTAAAGAAAGAAACAAACGATGTGCATGCACTCTCAAGATCCAGGCATGCATGGGTCCCACACTGTATACATCAAGACACATATTATGAAAATAAGAATTTAAATAACCAACTATATTAAGAAAGAAACAAGAGTCTTGTTGTGCATGTGCACCCAAGGCACGTGACACAAAGTTTTGCTAATGGCTTGATGAGTGCCAGTAGGGCAACTCACTTGTCTTGTGCACGTGCAAATCACACCTCACCTAATCTAAGCCTATCCTTCTTCATACTCTCAGCAAGAGCTCATGGCAACTGTATAAAAGTCATGTGATATAAAATATCTAGAGCACATCAAGAATTTTCATTGAATACGATATTGTCATTTGGTGATTGATATGGACCGAACCTCGTGGTGAGATCCGGCCTGTTGTTGCGGCCCGATTTTTCACGACACTCCACCAGCAACAGCAAAAATCTCTCGCCCGCGCATGCGGTGTACACGAAGTAGAGGGATTGAACCCTACAGCCCCGCACGAGAAAACCAATCTCGACGACTGTACTCACGCGCAAAACAATTTCTACAAAAAAATCGCAACACAGAGGTTTTTTAAAGATTCCTTCAAAACTTGACACGGGTGTCTACCCTGAAAAACACATCGCGTTTATTTCATATAAAATATAACCTGTTCTACATGGCGCACATATATGACCTTCGTCCGTCATATATCTTTACCTAATAATAAAGCAAATAGGGTTTCCTTCGTCCATCATGGCATTTTTCAAAAAAGTCCCTCTATTTAAGAGAATTCAACCCGTAGTCCTGTTTTAAGTCAAAACGAATCGTATTTTCATATTTCACACAAAAGTCCCTGTGTTTTTCTGAAATCAACCCGCCGTCCGGATTTAAGTCACACACGAACCGTTATTTTACATTTTTCGAAAACCCCCCTGGCGTTTTAGGTAATTCATCCGCGGATCATATTTAAGTCAAACAAATGCTTTTTAAAATCATCCATATCTTTTAAACCGTAACTTCGATTTGAACATGTTATATATGAAACTTGATTAGAAAAATATGTAGAATATGAATATGAGATTATTTTTACCTATTAAGTATTTTTAAATATTATTTTGAAATATATTTAAGTCAAACAAATGATTTTCTAAATTATCCGTATCTTTTAAACCGTAACTTCGATTTTAACATATTATATATGAAATTTTATTATAAAAATGTGTGGAATCTAAATATGATGTTAATTTTACCTGTTAAATATTTTTAAAATATTGTTTTGAAAGCAAACTTATAATTTCTAACGCAAGATTCGTTTTTCTTTCGTTCCGGCGGCGATCCGGATTGCAAATAAACACCCCACTATAACCATATAGGCAAAAGAAAACATCAATAACTACACATGCATACCTCTGAAAAATGTCGCAGGGGAAAACAACAGATTTCTCATCGCGAGAATGAGAGAGAGAGAGAGAGAGAGAGAGAGAGAGAGAGAGAGAGAGAGAGAGAGAGAGAGAGGGCGAGGGAGGAGAGAGGGAGAGAGAGACGTCTTAGTATTAACCATATTCAAACACGTTTTTTGTTGTTTTGTGTGAACACCGAAGCATCGCCGGTGAGGGTGAGAAGGAGGATAAGCGGCAACACAAATATGATGCCTCGCAAATATAAAGGAGATGGACCTATTGAGTGATGATTGCTTGGCAAACTTAACGCTTCTATCTTGACCTCTACTAATTTAAACAACTTCTGCCTTTTACATCTCAGCAGATATACCAAAATTTAAACCGACTTAAACTTGCCTGAATAATCTACTTAGGACTCTACTTTGGTAACCACATGGCCGTATACGCTGCTGGTGGCCCCCAGCCAACAGCCTTCAAGGAGAGTTGAAGGCATGCACAACTTTCTTTGCTCGTACGTTTCTTGAGAGGTAAAAATATGAATAAAAATATTATGACCAGCCCCCGTCGTCTGAACCATATACGTGCAGCAAACACATCCTCCACTTTAATTAATTGGTCCCCAGAATAATAGTATCTCCAGCCTCCATGCATGTACGTGTAAAATCTGAACGAAGGAGTGGTTCGGGCGCATGCATGCCTTCTCCTCGTCCGTGAGACAACCGCCTCATCGTAGAGCATCGCCAGGTTAGGGAATGACTAGCATATCTCGCACAGCCGGGAGAGCTTCTCGGCATCATGGGCAGCCACCTGAACGAAGGAGTGATCTCCATGCGGATTGAAGAGTGGATGGCGACAGCTGGAGATCTATTGGCAAGGGTGGGAAGGGTTAGGGATTTGGGCGAGCTCCGATGAGGGATTTGGGAGAGATGAGGAAGAGACGTAGCGGAGGCGAGAGCAGTGGTGGTGTGGGAGGCGCTTGGCAAGGAGTGGTGGACTGGAGGCGGCTGACGTACTGAGTAAGGTTGTGATGATTTGACTACTACGCGCGGGAGTATGATAGGTGGGCCCGAAATCAACGAGACAGGATGCGTGGACTGGAGGAGCGCGGTTATTTTCACAAAAGGGAGGGGCTTTTCTGCAAAAGTGTGGCCCTCTACCGTCAAAGGGACCAAATCATACTATTTTGTATTCGAATCTATAAGAATTGTATTGTAGTGTTTCTCGAGTTGTGAGACCAAATCATAGTGAGCTAGAGACCCGACGTGTAATTTTCTCGGACGATGCGGTGGTGGACCGACCGGTGCATCTCAGTCCAGGGAGGGTCACTGTTGGTTTCTCTCAAAGTCAGGGCCTGTTTGGTTGCAATAAGTCATCTAACTTATAAGTCAGATGACTTAAAACCAGTGACTTATAAGTCACGCCTGTTTGGTTGTCACCTGACTTATAAGTCACCTCTTCCCACACCAATCCACATCATGCAGGTGGTGGGACCCTCACAAAAGGGGCTGACTTATAAGTTTTAGGCCCTGTTTGGTTCCAATAAGTCACCTGACTTAGGGCCTGTTTGGTTCCAATAAGTTACCCGACTTATAAGTCAGGTGACTTAAAACCAGTGACTTATAAGTCACGCCTATTTGGTTGTCATCTGACTTATAAGTCACCTGACACATCTTCCCACACCAATCAACATCATGCAGGTGGTGGGACCCACGTAAAAGGGGGTGACTTATAAGTTTTAAGTTGGGGTGGAGCAACTTATGACTTATAAGTTGGGGTGACTTATAAGTGGGTCTGTTTGGCAAAATAAGTCACTTTTTTCACTTTTCGACTTATAAGTTGGTGACTTATTTGGAACCAAACAGGCCCTTATAAGTCAGGTGACTTAAAACCAGTGACTTATAAGTCACGCATGTTTGGTTGTCACCTGACTTATAAGTCACCTGACACACTTTCCCACACCAATCAACATCATGCAGGTGGTGGGACCCACGTAAAAGGGGGTGACTTATAAGTTTTAAGTTGGGGTGGAGCAACTTATGACTTATAAGTCGGGTCTGTTTGGCAAAATAAGTCACTTTTTTCACTTTTCGACTTATAAGTTAGTGAGTTATTTGGAACCAAACTGTCATGGAATAGTCACGTCAGATGTCCTCGTGAAAGGACTTAGTTGTGGAGCCATCGCAACTAGGAAGCTTGAAGGGGTTAAATCGGGACAAGGGACACGAGAGGGTTTATACTAGTTCGGCCCCTTACGGTGAAGGTAAGGCCTACGTCTAGTTGGGTTGGAATTGATGTTTCGATGACCAGGGAGCGAGATACGCTATGCCCGGCTCTCGATTTGTTGTTTCTTGCCCTAAGCCGCCATGTGTCGTCCCCTTATATACGGGTTGGCATACAGGCCTCTGAGTCCCTACGGCTTATAAGCAAATGTCCGGCTCGGTGACTCGTTAAATATTCCTTACAATACAAGTCATGCTATTACGGCGGTTTAACACAACGGGCCTTAAGTCGCCTGTGGGCCTTAAGCCCTTTACTGAACCGCCATCTTCATGCTTGGCCTTGGGCTTCTCTCTGGTGAATCCTCTTTGCGTAACCCGGCCCCTCCTGGGCGGCTTACACAAATAGTTATATCCCCAATATTAGGCCCCAGATTGATTTGAACCTGTTCATGTCAATCTTAAAATACCTTACCATATACTCAATCTTCTGTTCGTGCAAAAGTTTCCTTTAACCCGCCATGACATCATCTCTTGGCTCCGGGTTAAGCCGCTGTGACGTCACCGTATCTTTCAACGGATCTCTGCCTTTATTGACTGTTCCGAAAATCGAGGCATCGGGGCCGCTGGATAATAATTCTTATCTCCTCGTTTCCCACGCCGTCTCAGTTATCATTTCCTTATAAATAGGTGCGACCTAGGTTTCTCATTCTCCTCCTTCCAGTCGTCTTCTTCCTCTTGCCTCCTCTCTGCCACTCGAGCTCCGCCGCCGCGGATCTTCCTGCCTTCACCAACTCAGGCCGCTGCATCAACCTGGTTGGACCAGAAAGAACGCGACACCCTTCCGCGGCAACCTTGCATCGGTGAGTCTCCCCTTTCCTGCTCCTTAGATCTACATCAAGGCCTTCGAGTTCTTCGAGTTCCTCAAGTTCTTCGCTGTTCAGTAGCTCTCTTTGTAGATTTATTTATCCTCGCCCTTCTTGATCTTTGAAGATGATAAAAACTGATGCGGTAGATGTTTCACACCTACTTTGAAATGCGAATGAACCCCTTTCTGTCACATAGAAGCCCCATTCAAGCTCTTGAACTTTATCCGCTCCGGTCTTAGGTCTAGAAAATTTTCTTTTCAGAACAGTTATTTGATCCAAGATAACAGTGGTAGATGGTAAAACCTGTTTGTATCACCCGGAAAATTTCTTCCGTTGAATGCCCATAAGCACAACTATCCATGTAGCCGGTTTAAATAAGTGATACTGAGCTGTAAGCCTTGCTAGCTTTCTTCCCATGACCTTAAGAATTTTGAACTGCTCTTGATACTTGTAGCGGCTTAAATATTGTCGCACAGTCACCCTTATACCATTAGGCCCCTTGCTTAAGCCGCTATTTTAAATAATTTTGAATATTTTTCCCGGGTTAAATTTGAACCGGAATTTTATTACTTTGTCATAGATGGCTCCGAAGGCGGCCAAGGCCCCTGTGACTTGCAACGGGGTTCCATCCACAGTCACCAAAAGCAAACTTGCTGAGTTTGTGACATCTGGCCATCTGCCAAAGAAGGAGATCATGTCCTATCGTGCCCCTCACCCATCTGAAGAGATACCTCAACCCAAAGACGAGGAGGTAGTAGTTTTCATGAGACCATATGAACAGGATTTGCCCTCCGGCTCAAAATTCTTGAGGAAGTTCTGGCTTTCTTTGACCTGAGGCCTCAAGACATTGGACCCAATTCCGTGTCCAATCTGTGTAACTTCCAAGTCTTCTGCGAGGTATATTTAGGAGAGGAACCAAGTCTGCCGCTGTTCAGGGAGCTTTTTTACTTAAATCGGCAGAATGAGCGCGCCAATGACCTAGTCTTGAACTTGGCGGCATCTCGATCCAACGGCGAGAGATCGCTTTTTCCTTCTGTTGAGGTGCCGAGTCATCCCAAAGACTGGAACCAGACGTGGTTCTACTGCCAAGACACCTCTCCGGCTAACAAGAAGCCTCTGCCCGGCTTTCGCGCCCTGCGCCTTGAGTCCAACCATCCTTTAGCGGACAAGTTAACTGCCATTGAGCGCCTGCCTCTTAACCCCACCATCAGAAAGATCAAGGCCCTTTTGGGCAACGGGTTAACTGGCACTGATTTGGTCCTGGTCTGGGTCACCTAACGGATACTACCATTAAGCCGCCGCTCCGGCTTAATGTGTACTTACACATGCGAAAAGGATGACTCAATGCGTCATAGTCCTGAGGACTTACAAGATGATGTAGCAGATGCTACGGTCCAATCACTTTTGAAGGAGGGCACTGTAACCAGTAACACTTTCAATTTGCTTCCCTTCAGCAAGAAGAACCCGACTCCTGCAGTAAGTTACTAGTCTTTACAAATACTCTTTAACATGTTACCTTCTGGTACTTATGATTCCTTGTCTTTTTCCACAGGCTGATGACAACTTCTGGAAGGTCAAATATGACCATGAGGCTGCAAAACTGGCCCGGGCGGCCAAGAAGACCGAAAAGAAAGCCGCCAGGACGAGTACCTCTAAAAAGAAGAACCCCAGCGCCTCTGATATGATGAGATTGGACAACTCTTCTTCAGATGAGGAAGAGGTAATCTTTTAAATTTTCTTTAACTCCTTCACCGTTACCTTACTGACATTTAAATCCTTTCAGGGGGATACTGGGAATAGCCAAGCAGCTGGCGAAGAGGTAACTATAATTTCCTCCGACTCAGAGCCTTTGCCAACACAAAGAATCCGAAGGGTGACCCGGAAAGTAAGGTTTTCACACCCTCTCGCTTACCAAGATCCTCAATTTCTTTTGAAGCAACAGCAGTTTGAGAGCCGGCGGCAGACTCGGGCCAACCAGGACGCAGAGCTTTCCTCCGGCTTACCCGATGTGACCAGGAAGCGTCGGACCGAGGTGATGTCCGACTTACGTTTTGTTTTACCCTTGATAGGTTTGATTCGCCAACCTCTCAATTCCTCTGACTCCAACTATCAGGATACTTCCCCTTCTTCTGAGGAGTCGATGCAATCGAACATGCCGGCTTTCAAAACGGCTCCCGGGTAATATAACCTTTCTTACCTCGAGTTTATCCACACTTATGTTTTGATCCTTATCCTTCCACTTTGATTGACAGCTTGCAAGTAAAGCCTAGCAAGAGGGCAAAGAAGAATAAGCCGTCCCAAGACCCGGTGGTTACTGAACCAGTGCTTGACTCATCCGTCCCAGACAGCTCCGGCCCTCAGCCATCGCCTGAACCGGCTTCTGACATTCCGAAGCCAACTTCTGACCCGCCTGCAGAAGACGTGATCCACAACTCGAATGACCCGGAAACTCCTAGCCCGGCCAAGATGGTTGACCCGGAGGTTGAAATTGTGAAGAGACAATATGTTGAACCGGGCCGGCCTACTGCCCTTGCCCAATGCACCGCCAAGGAAGAGTTTGCTCAGAGCCGGAGGTCCAAACAAGAAATCACCAATTATTCTCATCTAAGTATTGGTGATATAGTCTCGGGCTATCTGAACCAAGTACACAGTAGCCGTGACCTGGAAATTGACATGGTGAAGCAAATACAACATAAATCTGAGGTAAAATTTAAGCTTTCACTCTGAATCTTACTTACTGTACCAGCCCCCAAGTCTACTGCTTATGAATAAATATGCTGTAGACTTGATAATCTGCTAGCTATTAGTTTTGTCCGGCTTAAATTGAAGATGTTTAACCCGGAGACAACATAAAATTTTAAATTTGGGTTACATTAGCCCCCAAGTGTCAAGTATCTTTACTTGTAAAGTGCTTGAGACTTAACATGTGTAACTTGGTAAAATAGACTTAAAAAATGCTTAAAACATACATTAGCCCCCAAGTGCCAAGTATCTTTACTTGTAAAATACTTGGGACTTAAATGTTATCTTACCAAGATTCTTACCATAACCTGATGTTAATGCAGGCCACCGCAAGTCAATTTGAGGCGAAGGTTGCTGATTTGAAGAGCCAGTTGAAAACCCAAGAGCTCAAGCTCAAAAGCCAATTCAAGTTTGAATTCAGTATCTCGAACAAGAGAAGTGAAGAAGAATTTTGAATCGAAAAGAAGGCTTGGGTTGATGAGAGGGCTTCATTGGTGACCCGGGTTGAAACAGCGGATGCATCTCTTGCCGAAGCAACAAATGAGCTGTCCGACTTAAAGCGGCACATATCCCAAATGGTCTCAGCTATCTTTGGTAAGCCGCTCATAAACACTGTAATCCTTCAAGAGTTACTGTAATAGTTGCCTCCGGCTTACTGTTATACCTTTGAATATGCAGGCCCCAGGAGTACCAATCTGAAGGAAAACATGCTTGTCAAGCTTAAGGCAGTGTACACGTTGACAGAACAGCTGTACTCCGGGTCACAGCATGCGTTGACCGCTGTGGCTTTATCAAATACCTCTCCCCGGCTTCTGCAAGATGTGTTGAGACATCTGTCGGTGCTACCTCAACGCATTCAAGATTTAAGGCGGGCATCTGCAAGAGCCGGAGCCGTGGCTGCGTTGAGTCGGGCAAAAGCATGGGTACCAGAGCTTGACCTTTCTGACCTCTCTCTTGAATATCCAAGTCTTAAGGAAGACGGCACGGCTTTTGGTGAACAGGACTTCACTGCCTATGTTAAGGTCGTACGCCCTCTGGCGACTCTCATTGGGGAAGACACTGACCTCACCAAATATTCGCCGGGTTATGATAGCGAGAACCGGAGAATCCCCAATGTCCCATATGACCAAGTCAGCCTACTCCCTCCAACGCGTAAGCATACCTTTGCCCCTGAAGTGGACCCGGCCAGTTTAATAGACGATGAAGCTAAACTTGAAGCTTTGAGCGGCATTGACTGGGCCTCGTCCACCTTCCAGGACAAAACAACCGAAGGAGAGGCGGGGAAGGATAACCCGGAGTCATCAAGCCAGCCGGAGGAATGAGCCGCCAGCCGGGTTACTGAAGGAAATATGCCCTAGAGGCACTAATAAAGTTATTATTTATTTCCTTATATCATGATAAATGTTTATTATTCATGCTAGAATTGTATTAACCGGAAACATAATACATGTGTGAATACATAGACAAACATAGTGTCACTAGTATGCCTCTACTTAACTAGCTCATTAATCAAAGATGGTTATGTTTCCTAACCATAGACATGTGTTGTCATTTTATTAGTGAGATTACATCATTAGGAGAATGATGTGATTGACATGACCCATTCCGTTAGCCTAGCACTTGATCGTTTAGTATACTGCTATTGCTTTCTTCATGACTTATACAAAGTTCCTGCAACTATGAGATTATGCAACTCCCGTTTACCAGAGGAACACTTTGTGTGCTACCAAACGTCACAACGTAACTGGGTGATTATAAAGGTGCTCTACATGTGTCTCCGAAGGTACATGCTGGGTTGGCGTAATTCGAGATTAGGTTTTGTCACTCCGATTGTCGGAGAGGTATCTCTGGGCCCTCTCGGTAATACTCATCACCTAAGCCTTGCAAGCATTGTAACTAATGAGTTAGTTATAAGATGATGTATTACGGAACGAGTAAAGAGACTTGCCGGTAACGAGATTGAACTAGGTATTGGATACCAACGATCAAATCTCGGGCAAGTAACATACCGATGACAAAGGGAATAACGTATGTTGTTATGCGGTTTGACCGATAAAGATCTTCGTAGAATATGTAGGAACCAATATGGGCATCCAGGTCCCACTATTGGTTATTGACCGAGAATGGTTCTAGGTCATGTCTACATAGTTCTCGAACCCGTAGGGTCCGTACGCTTAACGTTTCGATGACAGTTTTATTATGAGTTTATAAGTTTTGATGTACCGAAGTTTGTTCGGAGTCCCGGATGTGATCACGGACATGACGAGGAGTCTCAAAATGGTCGAGACATAAAGATTGATATATTGGAAGCCTATGTTTGGACATCGGAATGGTTCCTGGTGAAATCGGCATTTTACCGGAGTACCGGGAGGTTACCGGAACCCCCCGGGGGGTTATTGGGCCTACATGGGCCTCGAGGGAGAAGAGGGAAGGAGGCAGGAGGGGGCGCGCCTCCCTTCCTAGTCCGAATAGGACAAGGGAAGGCGGCGCCCTTCCTTCCCTCTTCCTCCTCTTTCCCCTTCTCCTACTCCTACTTGGAAAGAGGGAGTCCTACTCCGGTGGGAGTAGGACTCCCCTGGCGCGCCCTCCTTGGCCGGCCTCCTCCCCCGGCTCCTTTATATCTTTGGGCGGGGGCACCCCATAGATACACAAGTTGATCTACGGATCGTTCCTTAGCCGTGTGTGGTGCCCCCCTCCACCATATTCCACCTCGGTCATATTGTCGCGGAGTTTAGACAAAGCCCTGCGCCGGTAGAACATCATCATCGTCACCACGCTGTCGTCTTGTGGAACTCATCTCGGAGCTCGGCTGGATCGGAGGCCGGAGATCGTCATCGAGCTGAGCGTGTGCTGAACTCGGAGGCCCGTGACGTTCGGTGCTTGGATCGGTCGGATCGTGAAGACGACGACTACATCAATCGCGTTGTGCTAACGCTTCGCCACGGTCTCACGAGGGTACGTGGACAATACTCTCCCTCTCGTTGCTATGCCATCACCATGATCTTGCGTGTGCGTAGGAATTTTTTGAAATTACTACGTTCCCCAATGATGGCATCCGAGCCTAGGTTTTATGCATTGATGTTATATGCACGAGTAGAACACAAGTGAGTTGTGGGCGATACAAGTCATACTGCTTACCAGCATGTCATACTTTGGTTCGGCGGTATTGTTGGATGAAGCGGCCCGGACCGACATTACGCGTACGCTTACGCGAGACTGGTTCTACCGACGTGCTTTGCACACAGGTGGCTGGCGGGTGTCAGTTTCTCCAACTTTAGTTGAACCGAGTATGGCTACGCCCGTTCCTTGCGAAGGTTAAAACAGCACTAACTTGACGAACTATCATTGTGGTTTTGATGCGTAGGTAAGAACGGTTCTTGCTCAGCCCGTAGCAGCCACGTAAAACTTGCAACAACAAAGTAGAAGACGTCTAACTTGTTTTTGCAGGGCATGTTGTGATGTGATATGGCCAAGACGTGATGCTATATTTTATTGTATGAGATGATCATGTTTTGTAACCGAAGTTATCGGCAACTGGGAGGAGCCATATGGTTGTCGCTTTATTGTATGAAATGCAAACGCCCTGTAATTGCTTTACTTTATCACTAAGCGGTAGCGATAGTCGTAGAAGCAATAGATGGCGTAAACGATAACGATGCTACAATGGAGATCAAGGTGTCGCGCCGGTGACGATGGTGATCACGACGATTGCCGGAGATGGAGATCACAAGCACAAGATGATGATGGCCATATCATATCACTTATATTGATTGCATGTGATGTTTATCCTTTATGCATCTTATCTTGCTTTGATTAACGGTAGCATTTTAAGATGATCTCTCACTAAAATTATCAAGAAGTGTTCTCCCGAGTATGCACCGTTGCCAAAGTTAAATCGTGCCCGGACACCACGTGATGATCGGGTGTGATAAGCTCACGTCCATCTACAACGGGTGCAAGCCAGTTTTGCACACGCCGAATACTCGAGTTAAACTTGACGAGCCTAGCATATACAGATATGGCCTCGAACACGGAGACCGAAAGGTCGAGCGTGAATCATATAGTAGATATGATCAACATAGTGATGTTCACCATTGAAAACTACTCCATCTCACGTGATGATCGGTTATGGTTTAGTTGATTTGGATCACGTGATCACTTAGATGACTAGAGAGATGTCTATCTAAGTGGGAGTTCTTAAGTAACACTACAACAGGACCCCTCATATAGCAACGCATTTTTCCGTATCTAAATGTCCATATATGCGTTGCTAGCGTCTTTACCAACGGTTTTGGATGCGTAGCCTTATCCAGTGTTGCTAGCGCATAATGCAACGGTTATACTTCCGTTGGTAAAAGGAACCGTTGCAAGAGTACAACACATAAAACCGACTTTTACAACACTCATATACGTTGGTGGTTAATGTCCAGGAATTCAAATCTCATCTACAGGATTTCAAATCCCATTGCTTGGCCACAAAAAATTTGCAACGCTTCAGGTGTTTTACATATAAAATGTGAACAATATTTTATATATTTCCAATAATTAAATTAATGCTCCACATAATGATGATAAGTATGTATATCAAGTCGGAAGAAAAAATATATGCACGACAGGAAGAAATCATATATTGAAAACAACTGTGGGATTACAATAGTTGATATTACAGGAGGAATAACATCCAAATGTGATGCATAACCTGAATATTCTCTTGACAGCAAAACTTAAACTGAAATCATCCATCAACATCCCTACAACTTAAACTAAAACTTAACCGAGGAACATCATCCAAGAGGGAAAGCATCCCTACAACTAAACTAAAACTGAGAACAGCCATCATCGTGAACCGGGAACATCACCATCATCATTGCAGTATACTTGCCACGCACTCATATAATCATCCGTATATCTTTTGAATCTACAAACAAAATAACAAAATGAACTATTAATGCACAATGCATTGACATGATGCAAATAGTGATGGGTTGCCCAGCAAATAGGAAACATTACTTCTTACAATGGGTCATTACTTTCGAAACATTGGTTGCCCGCCAAGATTACAACTATTACAAAGAAAAGTTGTGACCTGAAAGTATTCCCTTACAACTCAATATACTACCTCAGGTCACAAAACAAACATAAACAGACTCAGAGAAAAATAAACAGATGTGGTTGTGGCCTAAAAGCAAGCCACTAATAACATAGTACCTACTTAGTTGACGGATTAAAAGCATAATAGACACTGCTTGTATGGAACAGTGCAAGCGACATAATGGGAAATTCAGCAATTTACAAACCATGGCAGCAAGAGTTCATGAGGGTAATTCAGCAATTTATGAATCAAAGTGGTATGAGCTCAGTGGTCACTTTAGCAATGTACAAATCAAAAAGGCAAGAGCATCTAAGAAGAACATTACTTGCATTTCTGTCTTCGCAAACAGTTAACATATGGAGATCGCAGCCAGTTACCAGAACTACGACTACGAACACTGCTGTATCTTGGACAAATCTACTCGCAGCTCCAGCCGTCCGTGATGTCGCCTCCATCTCGGCATTGCCGGAACGGATGAGTGCGGCGCCTCACATTAAATTACACACAACAATAGGTAAACAATTGGTGAGATAGGAGTACATAAATAGTTGAATAAGAGCAGAAAAGAAGGCTAAAAAATGGTTAGAGCTAATCTAAGCAATAAAGGAATAAATAAATAATCACCTCTACGGAAATAGTCTTAGTTGAAGGTAAAACTCAATGATGTACTATGAATGTAGAGACTGGCACATTGAAAACCACCGAATGGCATTGAGTATTTCTTTCTTGGAAACCTGCGCACAAACAAACAGTGAGCCTCTATTTAATGAATGACTAATATGATGATTAACAGTGAGCTGCTGCCGGTGTATATGTGCGTGTGCTTGCTGCAAGCTTTAGTATATGAATGTTTGCACAAGAACATGCATAAAGCTCAGGTGAAGGTTGCATCTAAGTGGGGTATTGGGATTCAGTTTTTTTTACACTATGATGTACAGCGGTAGTAGATAAGTATCTTTTTTAAATTAGTAGATAAGTACTTGGTATAGATGAATCCTTTGCATTGACTTGACCCAAGTGCATATATAATAACTGCATGCTATGAGAGCAGTGGCGGAGCGTGACCAAAACACAACAGGGGGCCAAATCCATCTAAAAACACACAATATGCATGAAAAAGCTACTCATCATAGAATATGTGTAAGCGATAATTTGTAGGGATCCCATAATTATATGACTAAACAATATGTCGTTTCCATTGTTGCTATATATATCGAAATCAGGAATTTATAATGCATCAAATTTTCCAGCATTTAACCGATGCAGTGGACATCTATATGAATAAATTATCATCACACCTCGCTTCTCAGTTACTCTCTCCGTTCCAATCAAAAAATAGGACATACACTTTCTGTAGTAAACTAACCAAGCGATTAGCCAGGCAAGCACGAAGCACCAACCAGCAGTGTCCAAGGCGTTTGGTTTCAATCAACAAGGAGCCGCAACCCAGCAAGAGGATTAAGGTCCAGTGCGCACAAGTGTTGGTGCGTCCACCGTCCGGCGTGGTGGCTTGCCGGCGTCAGCGGCATGCAGCTCCAAGCCTCCGACCAATAAGAAGGGGATAGACAAGTCGATAAAGAGGAGGAGCCAAGGAGGTCATCAGACGAACGGACGAGTTCGCAATGGTCGGTCGCTCAAATCATGTCAGCGGAGGATGGTTCACAATAGCTGTGGCCTGGTAGTGATCTAGCCCTGCAGGAGCAGTCGATCGGAGCCGTGGAGAATCGGGGATGGACGCTGTTCCTAGACTGCTACTGGGCATTATCTCACGGGCTGTGCTAAAGTAGTGAATAAACATTGTATAAGATTCTTTTTGTAATTTTGGAAGGGGGGGTCGTGGCCCAGTTTCGCCTCCACTACCCTCCTCCAGTGTATGAGAGGACAATCACATAACCAAATGACAAAGAAAATGTGTACTGTCTTATTTATCAGTGTTCTGAATCATATCAACAGCATCAAAGCAACATCATAGAAGAAACAATGTGGATTATTAATTCACCTGCTCACTAAACACAAAGATGTACGTGCTTTCCCCAACAGGTCCATGTCCACTAGTATTTGCGCTGGACGTGAAAGCCACCATTAGCAAGCTACTACCTCCACCTGAATAACCTGACCATCAGACTCCCAAAAAGTGTGAAATTGCAACAAAAACTTTGATTAGTAACTCATCAAAACTGCAATACAGAGATCTATTAAGACTGGATCCCTCTTTAAATATTGTAACTCTTGTAATAGACTATTTAACATGGGGTCCGCATATAAGTAGTGCTTCTCTACATAATTAACGACTCATCTACCAAGGATGGATGAGTTAGCACTTAGCAGCGTATAAGAATTTTTAAAAATTTGATGCTCCATTGATATCTAATAATTACTAATTTAATAGAGTAGCAATCAGTGCATAAATGTAAATCAACGGAGATCGGAAGTCAGTCTACAGGCCTATCAGTGTTCGTCAATGAATTGCACATGACGTCTACAGGAGAAGAGAAGAACAGAGGTTAGAGAAAAGGGAAGAGAGAGAGGCCAAAGCCAGGGGAGGGGATTCACTCACCGGACGAGACGACGCCATGGCCACCGGCGCCTGAGCCGACGCCCGAAGCCCTAGCCATCGGGGAAAGGTCGCGGGTGGGCTTTGGTGGCCGCTACCACCGGATCTAGCCGCATGGAAGGGCGCCACGGTGTGAGGGGACGTCGGGCTGTACTTCGCGATGGCGGGATTCGCCGGACATCGCCTGAATCAGCCACCGCAGGTGGCGCAATGAGGAGTCGCATCAAGAGAGAGATGGGATGTGAGAGGGATAAGTGGGTGGGTGGGTGGGTGATGCGGCGGATCCGGTAGCCTCCGGAGCTGCGAGGTGGGAGGAGGGCAGGGGAGGGCCGGCGGCGAGGGGGAGAGGAGGGTGATGAGGCGGTTGGTGGCGGCGACTTGCGAGAGAGAAGGGGCATCGGGCGATCTGTTTCTCGCGCATCCCTCTCTCCTTCCCTGTTTTTTTTGGTATATGTCCCACGATAGGGTCAAAGAGATGTAAATCTGCATTCTGCAACGCATACGTGCAACTTTTAATATGCGTATTTATTATGAATTTTACAACGTATAGCTAAAATGTTGTAGAATGTGCGTTGCTTTATAAGGGGTATTCTTGTAGTGTAATATGATTAATTGAACTTAAATTTATCATGAACTTAGTCCTGGTTGTATTTTGCAAATTATGTTGTAAGATCAATAGCTTGCGTTGTTGCTTTCATATGTTTATTTTGATATGTTCCTAGAGAAACTGTGTTGAAAGATGTTAGTAGCAATGATGCGGATTGGATCCGTGATCTGAGGTTTATCCTCATTGCTGCACAGAAGAATTATGTTCTTAATGCACCGCTAGGTGACAGACCTATTGCAGGAGCAGATGCAAACGTTATGAACGTTTGGCTAAGCTCATTATGATGACTACTTGATAGTTTAGTGCACCATGCTTAACGGCTTAGAATCGGGACTTCAAAGACGTTTTGAACGTCATGGACCATATGAGATGTTCCAGGAGTTGAAGTTAATATTTCAAGCAAATACCCGAGTTGAGAGTAATAATGTCTCCAACAAGTTCTATAGCTAAAAGATGGAGGAGAATCGCTCAACTAGTGAGCATATGCTCAGATTGTCTGGGTACTTCAATCACTTGAATCAAGTGGGAGTTAATCTTCCAGATAAGATAGTGATTGATAGAATTCTCTAGTCACCATCACTAAGTTACTAGAACTTCGTGATGAACTATAGTATGCAAGGGATGACAAAAACGATTCCCGAGCTCTTCGTGATGTTGACATCGACGAAGGTAGAAATCAAGAAAGAGCATCAAGTGTTGATGATTGACAAGACCACTAGTTTCAAGAGAAGGGCAAAGGGAAAGAAAGGGAATTTCAAGTGGAAAGATAAGCAAGTTGTCACTCCTGCGAAGAAGCCCAAAGCTGGACCATAGCACGAAACCGAGTGTTTACATCGCAAAGGAAATGGTCCACCGAAGCGGAAATGCCACGAATATTTGGTGGATAAGAAGGATGGCAACGTGAACAAGGGTATATTTGATATACAGATTATTGATGTGTGCCTTACTAGTGTTTATAGTAGCCCCTGAGTATTTGATACTTGTTCGGTTGCTAAGATTAGTAACTCGAAACAAGAGTTATAGAATCAATAGAGACTAGTTGAAGGGAAAGTGACGATGAGTGTTGGAAGTTGTTCCAAGATTGATATGATCATCATCGCACACTCCCTATACTTTCGTGATTAGTGTTAAACCTAAATAAATGTTATTTGGCTTTGCGTTGAGCATGAATATGATTTGATCGTGTTTATTGCAATTTGGTTATTCATTTAAAATCGGAGAATAATTGTTGTTCTGTTTACATGAATAAAACCTTCAATGGTCATACACCCAATGAAAATAGTTTGTTGGATCTCGATCGTAGTGATACACATATTCATAATATTGAGGCCAAAAGATGCAAAGTTAATAATGATAGTGCAACTTATTTGTGGCACTGCCGTTTGGGTCATATCGGTGTAAAGCGCATAAAGAAACTCCATAAAGATGGATTTTCGGAATCACTTGGTTATGAATCATTTGATGCTTGCGAACCGTGCCTTTTGGGAAAGATGACTAAAATTCCGTTCTTCGGAACAATGGAACGAGCTACTGACTTATTGGAAATAATACATACTGATGTATGCAGACCAATGAGTATGAAGGCTCGTGGCAAGCATCGTTATTTTCTGACCTTCACAAGATGATTTGAGCAGATATGGGTATATCTACTTGATGAAACATAAGTCCGAAATAGTTGAAAGGTTCAAAGAATTTCAGAGTGAAGTGGAAAAATCATCGTAACAAGAAAATAAAGTTTCTGCGATCTGATCGTGGAGACGAATATTTGAGCTATGAGTTTGGTCTTCAACTAAAACAATGTGGAATAGTTTCACAGCTCACGCCACCTGGAACACCACAACGTTATGGTGTGTCCGAACATCGTAACCGCACTTTATTGGATATGGTGCGATCTATGATGTCTCTTACTGATTTACCAATATTGTTTTGGGGTTATGCATTAGAGACAGTTGCATTCACATTAAAAGGGCACCATCTAAATCCATTGAGACGACAACATATGAACTGTGGTTTAGCAAGAAACCCAAGTTCTCGTTTCTTAAAGTTTGGGGATGCGATGCTTATGTGAAAAAGTTTCATCCTGATAAGCTCGAACCCATATCGGAGAAGTGCGTCTTCATAGAATACCCAAAGGAAATTGTTGGGTACACCTTCTATCACAGATCTGAAGGCAAGATATTCGTTGCTAAAAAAATGGATCCTTTCTAGAGAAGGAGTTTCTCTCGAAAGAAGTGAGTGGGAGGAAAGTAGAGCTTGATAAGGTAATTTGTACCTTCTCCCGAATTGGAAAGTAGTTCATCACGAAATCAGTTCCAAATGATTCCTACACCAATTTGTGAGGAAGCTAATGATGATGATCATGAAACTTCAGATCAAGTTACTACAAAACCTCGTAGGTCTTCCAAAGTACAGTCCGCACTTGAGTAGTGCGGTAATCTGTTCGGAAGTCATGTTACTAGACCATGATGAACCTACGAACTATGAGGAAGCGATGATGAGCCCAGATTCCGCGAAATGGCTTGAGGCCATAAAATCTGAGATATGATCCATGTATGAGAACAAAGTATGGACTTTGATTGACTTGCTTGATGATCAGCAAGCCATGTTAAATAAATGGATCTTCAAGAGGAAGACGGACACTGATAGTAGTGTTACGATCCACTAAGCTCGACTTGTTGCAAAAGGTTTTCAACAAGTTCAAGGGGTTGAATACGATGAGATTTTCTCACTCGTATCGATGCTTAAGTCTGTCCGAATCATGTTAGCAATTGCCACATTTTATGAAATCTGGCAAATGGATGTCAAAACTGCATTCCTTAATGGATTTGTTAAAGAAGAGTTGTATATGATGCAACTAGAAGGTTTTGTCAATCCTGAAGATGCCAACAAAGTGTGCAAGCTCCAGCAATCCACTTATGGACTGGTGCAAGCCTCTCGGAGTTGGAATATACGCTTTGATGAGTTGATCAAAGCATATGGTTTTATCTGAGACTTTTGAGAAGCTCAGATTTACAAGAAATTGAGTGGGAGCTCTGTAGCATTTCTAATACTATATGTGGGTGACATATTGTTGATTGGAAATGATATAGAAATTCTCGATAGCATGAAAGGATACTTGAAAAGAGTTTTTCAAAGCAAGACCTCATTGAAGCTGCTTACATTAAGCATCAAGATCTATATAGATAGATCAAGACGCTTGATAAGATTTTTCAATGAGTACATACCTTGATAAATTTTTGAATAGTTCAAAATGGAACAGTCAAAGAAGGAGTTCTTACCTGTGATGCAAAGGTGTGAAGTTGAGTAAGACTCAAGACCCGACCATGGCAGAAAATATAAAGAGAATGAAAAGTCATTCCCTATGCCTCAGTCATAGGTTCCATAAAAGTACGCCATGCTATGGACCAGACCTATTGTATACTGTGCCCTGGTTTGGCAAGGGAGTACAATAGTGATCTAGGAGTAGATCACTGGACATTGGTCAAAATTATCCTTAGTGGAATAAGGATATGTTTCTCGATTATGGAGATGACAAAAAGGTTCATCGTAAAGGGTTATGTCGATACAAGTTTTGGCACTGATCCAGATGACTCTAAGTCTCAATCTGGATACATATTGAAAGTGGGAGCAATTAGCTAGAGTAGCCCCGAGCAGAGCATTGTAGACATAGAATATTTGCAAAATACACACGGCTCAATGTGATGCATCCGTTGACTAAATTTCTCTCACGAACAAAACATGATCATACCTTTGTACTCTTTGGGTGTTAATCACATAGCGATGTGAGCTAGATTATTGACTCTAGTAAAACCCTTCGAGTGTTGACCACATGAAGATGTGAACTATGGGTATTAATCACATACAGATGTGAATATTGGTGTTAAATCACATGGAGATGTGAACTAGATTATTGACTCTAGTGCAAGTGGGAGACTGAAGGAAATATGCCCTAGAGGCAATAATAAAGTTATTATTTATTTCCTTATATCATGATAAATGTTTATTATTCATGCTAGAATTGTATTAACCGGAAACATAATACATGTGTGAATACATAGACAAACATAGTGTCACTAGTATGCCTCTACTTAACTAGCTCATTAATCAAAGATGGTTATGTTTCCTAACCATAGACATGTGTTGTCATTTGATTAGTGAGATCACATCATTAGGAGAATGATGTGATTGACATGACCTATTCCGTTAGCCTAGCACTTGATCGTTTAGTATACTGCTATTGCTTTCTTCATGACTTATACAAAGTTCCTGCAACTATGAGATTATGCAACTCCGTTTATCGGAGGAACACTTTGTGTGCTACCAAACGCCACAACGTGAATCGGGTGATTATAAAGGTGCTCTCTGGTGTCTCCGAAGGTACATGTTGGGTTGGCGTAATTCGAGATTAGGTTTTGTCACTCCTATTGTCGGAGAGGTATCTCTGGGCCCTCTCGGTAATACTCATCACCTAAGCCTTGCAAGCATTGTAACTAATGAGTTAGTTATAAGATGATGTATTACGGAACGAGTAAAGAGACTTGCCGGTAACGAGATTGAACTAGGTATTGGATACCGACGATCAAATCTCGGGCAAGTAACATACCGATGACAAAGGGAACAACGTATGTTGTTATGCGGTTTGACCGATAAAGATCTTCGTAGAGTATGTAGGAACCAATATGGGCATCCAGGTCCCGCTATTGGTTATTGACCGAGAATGGTTCTAGGTCATGTCTACATAGTTCTTGAACCCGTAGGGTCCGCGCGCTTAACGTTTCGATGACAGTTTTATTATGAGTTTATAAGTTTTGATGTACCGAAGTTTGTTCAGAGTCCCGGATGTGATCACGGACATGACGAGGAGTCTCAAAATGGTCGAGACATAAAGATTGATATATTGGAAGCCTATGTTTGGACATCGGAATGGTCCCGGGTGAAATCGGCATTTTACCGGAGTACCGGGAGGTTACCGGAACCCCCCGGGGGGTTATTGGGCCTACATGGGCCTCGAGGGAGAAGAGGGAAGGAGGCAGGAGGGGGCCGCGCGCCCCTTGATGGATTCATGTACCTAGGGTAGGGTCATAGGCCTGACCTAAACGTCCTACCCAAGGATACCCTTAGAAGAAATCACCTTCCAGTCGACCAACGAGGAACCCACTCGACTGACTAGAAGGACTCGACCATGGAAGACTCACTCGACCATGAAGATATACTCGACCACCAGAAGGTCAGAAGGCACTCCGCAACGGCCTGTAATTGAATAGACTTAATGTTAGTTAAGACACTTTATGAGTGGCGTTACCAGTAACGCCCCAGGCTTAATGTACTTTAACCTCTCCATTATGTGGGCTGGCTGGGGTCCTGGCGCACTCTATATAAGCCACCCCCTCCACAGGCAGAGGGGTTCGCACTCTTGTAATACCTACACTGATAATCCACTCGACCGCCTCGGGGCTCCGAGACGTGGGGCTTTACTTCCTCCGAGAAGGGCTGAACTCGTACATCGCTTGTGTTCACAACCTCTCCATAGCTAGGACCTTACCTCTCCATACCTACCCCCACTCTCTTTGTCGGACTTAGAACCACGACGGTTGGCGCCCACCGTGGGGCAGGTGTTCTAGCGATTTGTGGAGAAGTTGCAGATTTCGAGTACTTTCGTCATGATGACTGCTGGAGTTTTGGTTGAGGGGCGCGAGATCCGTCTCGGTGCTCTCACCTTTGTCGCCGACGACTCTGCATGGCTCCAGGAGGCTCCACTCGATATCGAGGCGCTCCCCGTCCGCGGGGCGACGCACTTTCGCACATGTGTCCGCGGCGTTCTGCTGCGGCAACCGTCGACCCCGTATCGGTTGACTCCTTTATCGGTCGCCCACCCGGTCTCCCACCAGTGCAAGCGCTCTGGTCGGTCGAGACTCCAGCGGTGGGTGAAACACGCGATGGCTCGCCAGACAGCCATCGCCCAGGTCGCGGCAATTGAGCCCGACGAGTCCCTCTACGGCATGTTCGATCTGTCGACTGGCTCCGTAGAGACTGCATCCGAATGCGATAGCAGTGATCCAGCGGCGGAAATCCTCATGGTCGACGGCCCCCACAGTCCTCCCGGCTTCGCCCATGGCGGCGGAGCAGCCGGAGGAGGTGACCCCGCGCAAGAGCACGAAGAGTACCAGCCCGAGACACTCGACTCTGCAGAGAGAAGAGCCGCCCGCAGAACATGGATGCCCCGATACTCCCATCGCCGGAGAAACCCTCGAGGCTCGCGCCTTGGAGGAGGCACGTTTGGCCAATGTCGCCGAATGCGCTCGCCGAGAACCTTCGGCGAGCACTTTCGGCGGCTGCAACGAAGTTCTGAAGCGGTCGACGTCGACTCTTCCGCCGACTCGGGTATACCGACGCCAATTCAGAATTTAGCAAACCGCAACCCGTATAGCGAGTCCATCCAGCCTTCTCGGTCGGAAGCGGGAGAGGCTTGATGCGATCGTGGATTTACTCCGAGCAGCAGGAGACCGAACTCAGCCGTGTCGCGATCGCCAACAGAATTCATCGATCCGTCGCTGCGAATCGTCTAGTCGGCTCATGAGCCCCCGATCGCCTCCGCGGCGAGAAGGGCGCGACAACCGGCGAGATCATATGGAGACCGACATGACTGGGATGACAGCGCCGAGTGCCCATTTCTCTCCGAGGAAGGGTCTTACGCCTCGGCGGCAGGATGATGACGTCGATCAAGACGGGCGAAGAGTTCCGGTCGACCCGTGGAACCGAGCTCGACGCGATCCATTATCGTGCAAGGCTTGGTCGACCGAACAGAGCCCATCGAGGCGGACCGAGAGGATGCACCCCAAGCGATCGAGTGCATGTTTCGGTCCGGAGTGTTTTAGCAGGCTATCGAGCCGCAGATGATTCCCCCAATTTTAGGTTGGCAACAGAGTCAAGAATTCATCGGGGAATCCAAGCTGAAACTTGGCTTGAAGATTACCGAGTGGCCGTTCAGATTGGTGGTGGGAGTGATGAGGTGGCCATGAAGCATTTGCCCCTCATGTTGGAAGGTTACGCCAGGCATGGCTGAATCGATTACCTCCTAGCAATATATACACTTGGGAAGATTTGTCCCAGAGTGTTAAAACTTTTGAAGGAACACGCAAGCGACCGGCTGGCTTGACAGAGCTGCAAGTCTGCGTCGCGTAAGACCAATGAGACTCTCAGAGAGTACATTCAGAGGTGGATCACTCGCACCATCTTGTGGAAAATGTGTCGGACCATCAGCGGTTTGCGCCTTCAAAGATGGCGTCAAGAACAGAGAATTGAGTCTGAAGTTTGGTCGAACCGCGACATGACCTTGAGTCGAATGATGGAGATTGTTACTAAGCACGCATAACGGCGAAGAAGAAGACCGACTCGGCGGCAAGTACAAGCCAAGTCATCGGAGAAGGGAAATTCGATCGAAAGCGAAGCGGAAAGCCGAGCCAGCAGCTCCTGGAGAGGCTCTGGCCATGACTCAGGGGAAGTTCAAGGGGAAGCCAAAAGGATCCTGGAATCCCAAGAAAGTAAAGGATAAAGAAGGAAACGACGTGATGGATATGCCATGTCATATTCACACAAAGAAAGATGAAGAGGGCAACATCATTTACCCAAAGCACACCACTCGCCAGTGTCGACTCCTAATCCAGCAGTTTCAGGGAAAACAGTCTAAGGACAAGGAGAAGGAGCCAGACAAGGCCGGAGACAAAGAGGACAGTGAGGAAGAATATCCACACGTCAACTCCACTCTGATGATCTTCGCGGATGTGGAAAGCAAAAGTCGACTGAAAGTCATTAACCGTGAGGTGAACATGGTTGCCCCAGTAAAGCCAAGTTACGTGAAGTGGTCTCAAACACCCATCACATTCGACCAATCTGATCATCCGACTCATATTGCCACCCCTGGGCGGCAAGCGTTGGTGGTCGATCCAATTGTTGAAGGCACTCGACTGACGAAAGTGCTGATGGATGGTGGTAGCGGGCTGAACTTGTTATATGCAGATACATTGAAAGGGATGGGCATTCCGATGTCCCGACTGAGCACCAGCAACATGAGTTTCCACGGAGTCATACCAGGGAAGAAGGCCAATTCACTCGGCCAAATAGCTCTGGACGTGGTTTTTGGTGATTCCAAGCACTTTCGCAAGGAAAAGTTGACCTTTGAGGTTGTGGATTTTCGAGTGCATACCACGCCATTTTGGGAGGCCACCACGCACGATTCATGGCTCGACCATGTTACGTGTACCTCAAACTGAAAATGCAGGCCCCAAGGGAGTGATCATCACACGGCGATCGGAAAAGGCGAAGAGTGCTTTGAAGGGCTCAAGATTGCCGACTCCCAAGTGACAGCGGTCGAATTCAAGAATACAAGCAAAACGCAGATCCGAGGATTTGTTACGATCCAAGAAGCCAGCCACGAGTTCGCATTTGACCGTCGGTGAGACGAAGTCAGTTCATATTCACCCGACCGACCCCAATGCAGCCCGACCCACATCTCCACGACACTCGACCGAAATAGGAAGAAGCGCCATCCGGTTCCTCCGTGAGAAGCGGGACATTTCGCATGGAAGCCGGTGACATGCGGGTGTTCAGGGGTGGTGAGCATCGCCTCGAGTCGACAAGTCAGCAAAACCAGTTAAAGAGCATCTTCGGCGGTCCGCCGTCCAAAAGAGAAAGGCTATTGGTGAAGAAGTGGCTCGACTGTTGGCGGCAGGGTTTATCCGAGAGATATACCACTCCGAGTGGCTCGCTAATGTCGTCAATGTTCCCAAGAAGGACAACTCGCTCCGCATGTGCATTGACTTTAAGCACATCAATCGGGCCTGCCCAAAGGATCATTTTCCTCTCCCCCGCATAGATCAAATTGTTGACTCGACCGCGGGATGTGAGAGATTGTCTTTTCTAGATGCATATTCGGGTATCATCGATCCGTCAGATGGACCCGATGAAATAAAACAGCTTTCATCACTCCATTCGGTGCTTCGCTATATCACCATGCCATTCGGTCTCAAGAATGCCGGAGCCACATTTATGCGAATGGTTCGAAGTGTCTTCACTCAAATCGGTCGGAATGTGGAAGCGTATATGGATGATATAAATCGTTAAGTCGCGAAAAGGTTCCGACCTGCTTGCCGACCTCGCCAAACATTTGCCAACCTCGGAAGGTGCGATATCAAGCTCAATCCGTCAAAGTGCACATTCGAGTTCTGGTGGAAAATTACTCGGTTTTCGTTTCGAACGAGGATCGACGCTAATCCGAGAAGATCGCACTATTCTCCGAATGAAACGCCCTATGCGAGTGCACGATGTCCGAAGCTTCATTGGATGCTTGGCGCATTAAGTCGATTCATCTCGTCTCGGTGAAAAGGCATTGCCTCTTTACCGATCGATGAAGAAGGCCGACAAGTTCGAGTGGACTCGAAGTCGATGCGGCGCTTGCCGAGCTGAAAGCTCGCTCTCCACCAGCCGGTGCTTGCTGCTCCAATCAGCAAAGAGCCTCTGTTGCTTTATATTGCAGCCACTGGACAAGTCGTCAGTACAATGCTTATGGTCGAGCGGGAAGAGGAAGGAAAGGCCTTCAAAGTTCAGCGCCCGGTGTATTATTTGTCTGAAGTCTTGACTCCATCCAAGCAGAGATATCCTCATTATCAGAAGCTTGTGTATGGCATATACATGACCACGAAGAAGGTTGCTCATTATTTCTCTGATCATTCTATCATAGTCGTTAGCGACGCTCCTTTATCAGAGATTCTGCACAACAGAGATGCAACTGGTCGAGTGGCGAAATGGGCGATTGTACTTCTTCCCCTTGATATCAAATTTGAGGCAAAGAAAGCCATTAAGTCCCGTGCTATAGCGGATTTCCTTGCCGAGTGGATTGAACAATGCAGCCGATGAAGTTCACTCGGAGCATTGGACCATGTTCTTTGACGGCTCTAAAATGCTGAATGGTTTCGTCTGTGGGGTTGTTCGTTTCCCCAGAGGAGATAAGCTTAGGTATGTGCTCCAGATTCACTTTGATTCCTCCAACAATGAGGCAGAGTACGAGGCCCTCTTATATGGATTGCGCATGGCCATCTCACTCGGCGTCCGTCGCCTGATGGTCTATGGCGACTCAGACTTAGTGGTCAACCGGTGATGAAGGAGTGGGACGTGAGAAGCCCAGCCATGTTGGATATCAATGCAAAGATGAGGAAGCTGGAAAAGAAGTTCGAGGGTTGGAGCTCCATCACATCCCCGACTGAAAAATCAAGCAGCAGATGATCTGGCAAGATAGGTTCCAAAAGAGAAGCCATTCCGAGTGGTGTGTTTTGGAGCATATACACACTCCGTCATCAAAGAAGATCCTTCACAGAGGAAGCTCCACAGCCCAAGAGTGCCACAGACCCGACCGAGGTTGAGGTCCCAAAGAAGGGTCGACTTGGTCATGGAGGTTTTAGTGATCACTCCCCGATTGGACAATTCCATACATAGCATATATTTCGAGGAAAGAGCTTCCAGAAGAGGAGGAAGAGGCTCGACGGATCGTCGCACGATCCAAAGCCTTTACCGCTATCAAAGGACAGCAGATAGAGAAAGCCCGACCGAGTTGGTCGAAATGCATAACGCCGTAAGAAGGTCGAGTCATACTCAATGACATCCACTGGGGACCTGTGGCACCATGCGCCCTCTCGGACCATTGTAGCCAAAGCATACCGAGCCGGATTTTACTGGCCAAGGGCGAATGAGATGGCGAAAGAAATAGTGGACAAGTGCGAAGGATGTTAGTTTTATTCCAATATGTCACACAAGCCTGCGTCAGCTCTGAAGACCATTCCACTCGTCTGGCCTTTCGCAGTATGGGGGTTAGACATGGTGGGTCCCTTGCGAACAGGTCGGAGCGGTTTCACGCATGTGCTGGTAGCAGTCGACAAGTTTACCAAGTGGATTGAAGCTAAACCAATCAAGAGTCTGGACGCTGGTACTGCTGTTTCCTTCATCAGAGAGCTGACGTGTAGATATGGGGTCCCGCACAGCATTATCACGGATAATGGGTCGAATTTTGACTCGGAAGAATTCAAGGATTTCTGCAACGCTCAAGGCACGCGAGTCGACTACGCTTCAGTCGCCCATCCACGGTCGAATGGTCAGGCAGAACGAGCCAACGGCTTAATCCTCAAGGGTTTAAAGCCCCGACTGATGCGAGACCTCAAGCATGCGGCTGGAGCATGGGTCGACGAACTCCCTTCAGTGCTTTGGGGTTTGCGGACCACGCCTAATCGGTCGACCGGAAGAACTCCATTCTTCTTGGTCTATGGAGTCAAGCAGTCCCGCCGAGTGATCTTCTTCACAACGCTCCCGAATTGAACTTTACAACGGCGTAAGCTGAGCAAGCGTCAGATGCAATCGACCTCTTAGAGGAGGAAAGGAGATGGCTCGATCCGCTCGACCATCTACCAGCAAGACTTGCGCCGACTTTACGCCGTAAATGTGAGAGGTCGAGCCTTCCAGAAGGGATCTAGTTCTCCGAGTGGATCGTGAAACAAGATAAACTCGCTCCTTCTTGGGAAGGACCCTCCATCGTCACCAAGGTTCTCCACAACAGGGCATATCGCCTCTACAACGTCGAACACAATATCGAAGAGCCCCGAGCTTGGAATGCGGATCTGCTCCGCCCGCTTTACACTTAAAGTTTTTCACTTTCGGATGAGTTGTAATAACATATCGTAGTTCATGGATCTCGAAATAATAGTGTCATAATTCCTCCATAATTTTTGTCCTTCGCTTTATTTTGTCGATTAAAATTTCCCCAGTGGGTGGCTTAGCCGAATCCGTTTAGCCTAAGTTTGTACAAATCCCACCGAGTGGTAAGCCGGACTTCCACTCGGGGGCTTAGCCGAATCCGTTTCGCCTAAGTAACTAAAATCCTACCGAGTGGTAAGCCGGACTTCCACTCGGAGGCTTAGCCGCAGCCAGCGCTCGCCTAAGTAACTAAAATCCCACCGAGTGGTAAGCCGACTTCCACTCGGGGCTTAGCTGCAGCCCAGCTCGCCTAAGTAACTAAAGTCCCACCGAGCGGTAAGCCGACTTCCACTCGGAGGCTTAGCTGCAGCCCAGCGCCGCCTAAGTAACTAAAAATCCTACCGAGCGGTAAGCCGACTTCCACTCGGAGGCTTAGCTGCAGTCCAAGTACTCGCCTAATAACGTGACGCTCAGAAGGAGGACGAGGCCTTGGTCGATCTGCGACCCTCTCCTCCGAGCTACACCATAAGTACAACGTCGCGCCGAAGGAGGACGAGGCGCAGGTCGATGCGACCCTCTCCTCCGAAGCTACACCATAAGTATAACGTGACGTCATAAGGAGGACGAGGCGCAGTCGACCGTGACCCTCTCCTCCGAGCTACACCATAAGTACAATGTACGCTCGCAAGGAGGACGAGGCGCAGGTCGACTGCGACCCTCTCCTCCGAGCTACACCATAAGTATGATGTGCGCTTGCAAGGAGGACGAGGTGCAGGTCGACTGCGGCCCTCTCCTCCGAGCTTCGCCACAAATACAACAGAAATCCTACCGAGTGAAGAGCAAACCTCTCACTCGGGGGCTTAGCTGCAGCCCAGTGCTCGCCTAAGGTATAAGAAATCCTACCGAGTGAAGAGCAAACCTCTCACTCGGGGGCTTAGCTGCAGCCCAGTGCTCGCCTAAGGTATAAGAAATCCTACCGAGTGAAGAGCAAACCTCTCACTCGGGGGCTTAGCTGCAGCCCAGTGCTCGCCTAAGGTATAAGAAATCCTACCGAGTGAAGAGCAAACCTCTCACTCGGGGCTTAGCTGCAGCCCAGTGCTCGCCTAAGGAATAAGTCGATTGCAGAGGCATCTTGTCGTGAACACCGCAAAGGGCAATTCAAGCCAAAAGCAATCATATCCAAACATCCAATCCAAGTTTAGGTCGATACCTAAAGGAACCGAGAGTGCTCAGGCACTAAGACTGTTAAGGTTTTATTGGTTACAATTCCACTCGGCATACCGAGGCAAATTTAAAGTATCAGACTTAAAGGAAGTTTTTTACCCCTCCTGTGGAGGGTTGGAAGGAGCAACGAACTCGTCGAGGTCGATCCCATCTGCGATCTGTGTAGCAGCAGCGATGAAAGTTTCCGTGAAGGACCTGAAGTCGTGTTTCTTAGTGTTGGCCACTCGGAGAGCCGCCAGCTTATCCTCTCGTGCATCTTTGCAGTGGACTCGCGCCAGGCATAGGGCGACATCTGCGCCACACCGAGCTGAGGACTTCTTCCACTCTTGCACTCGGTCAGGGACGGCGTTCAATCGAGCCATCACCGACTCGAGGTCATTTTGGAGTGTCGCCCCGGGCAAGAGCGTCGAGTCGATGCGGGACGTAGCAACCTTCAGCCTTGCGAGGTAGTCCACGACAGCGGCAACACGGGACTCCAGTCGGAAGACATTCATGGCAACTTCATCGTTCACCGGAGAATTGACAGGGTCAAGGTTCAGCTCTAACTGGCTGGTTTCTTCTTCAAAGTTGCGACAGAATTCTGCAAAGACAAAACCCCGAGTCAAGACGATGGTCGAATGGGAACATCACAATTGGAAGAATTGGTCGAGTGTAAAAGACTACCTTCGAGCATAAGGAACAATTTTTTAGCAAGACCACCCAGGAAGCCTTCCAGGTCATTCTTCTTCCGATCAACTGGTTGATCTTCTCTGTCGAGTGGTCTTGTCGACTTTCAATCAATCAACATCCTTGGTGGCAATGGCCGAGCAGCCTTGATTGGTGTTGTCTGCTCGAGCTTGGTGACCGAGGCTAACTTTTCGTCGGCAAGCTTGATCTTCTCGACAGCTCAAACTCCTTCTTCCTCTGGGCCTCCTTCACCTTGCTCGTAAATTACAAAGAAAGTCAGATTTGAAACAGATGAGAGGAGAAAGGAGTGGTCGAAGTCTCACCGAACATACCTTTGGTCTCCTCCTTCGCCTTCGTCGATTCTCCTGCACTAGCTTCAAGTCCAACTCGAGCTGAATATGCTTCGCTCCGATTCAAGATATAGCGCCGCAAGATCACAGGATTTCTACGAAGAATCAATCGGCAAAATGTCAAAGATGATTCACTTCCGAGTGAAAATCATACGTTTCTAAGACCACAGTCGAATGCAAGCATTCGACCATAGTCTCGGGGACTACACCCAGCGGGTGCACTCAGCGTGCCCCCACTGGTCCTATTCAAGACAGAGTCGACCAGCCGACCAAAAAAAAGAGAGAGAAAGCTTCTTCAGACTGTAATCAACTGCCAGCAGTCGACCACAGTCTCGGGGACTACACCCAGTGGGTGCACTCAGCGTGCCCCCACTGGTTTCAGAAACCCATTCGTTCTAGTAGAATGACGATCAATTTTTTTACTTATAAAGCCTAAAGCCGATCGCCGGTGATGACCTTAGCCTTGGGGACTACACCCGCCGGGTGCACTCAGCGTGCCCTCGCTAACACGGAGTTTTTATCAACACACCCGGTGGGTGATTGCTATGGATTTCGAGAAAGAAAAGAAGTTTTGATAGCATATCCTAACAGAGCAGCGGTGGTCGATCGACCTCAACATTGCTCTGAAGAGCGGAGCTGGCATCATAAGCTGCTTGGCTTGCATCGGACGATCTTCACCGCTCCATCATGATTCCTGCTTGGCGTGACGCCTCCTTAGCAAACACTAGCTTGGTCCTCCGGACGTGGTGCGTGGTGAAGAGCGAAGGTTGCCCAGCAATCGACGAAGTGGGTTGAGCACTCGTCAACGGCACCGCAAAGGACACGGTATGTCGAGTGGTGATCTCCCCCTCCGTTGCAACGGTCTCGGGCGCCGTCACATCTTGGGCTGCTTTGCCAGTGGACGCCTTCCTGCTCCTCCTATGCCTCAATGGTTCTTCATCCTCATCATCATCATCGGGAAGGGTGATAATGTCATTGGTTGGAGCTTCAAAAGAATCAAAGTTAGAAACTATGAGTCGGTCGACTAAGAAGCGGAATTAAGGATATAGTACCAGGATTTGAAGTTGCGCGTCCTCCATCTCATGGTCCTCGGCCTTGCACGAGGTTTGAAATCGCAAAGACCTTGAAGTTCCAAAGAATCGGTCGATTAATTCAAGTATCAACCAGAGATAAATCTTGTACAAAACAGGAAGACTTAAGTAATATGTTTACCCTGATATGGTGGGGATGAACACCTTCATTTTTGGCAGAGGCTTGGTTGGCTTCGACGGAGCTACCTTCGACTGCTTCGGCGCCTTCTCAGTCGGCATCGGAGAAGCGGTCCGAGGGGCGTTTGGTCGACTGCGAGGCGATCAGAACTCCTTACAGCGTTCAGTCGAAGGGTCATGAACAAGTTTTGACCGCCTTTCCGAGCGCGGTGGTGCAACCTCCTCCTCCTCCTCCTCTACTTCATCCTCATCATCGTCGTCGTCATCGTCATCCTCAGCAGCATCTGAATCCCACTCTTCTTGGCTCTCACCCCGCTGGCTTCTCCTCCTCGGTGAACTGAGCTCCGTTGGGCATTGAGTACAGCTCGGTAAGGGCCTGGAAAACATCACGACAGAGCTCAATCGACCAAATTGCAGGACATACGGAAACACATTCAACAGACATACAATGGGAAACAGAGTAAATGTACCTTATCGGAATCTTGTGATGGTTGAGTGGAGAAATCCTCCGGGATCCACGAGGATTGTCCTTGTTTCGATGTCGCGCCATCCACCTTTCCACTATGGCGTCGCCGACCGCTTCCGGTGGACTCGAGTCTCGTCTTGGTTCAGAATACAACCACATGCGGTGGCTCCGAACGAAGGGGCTGGATTCGCCTCGAAGGAAAACCTCCGAAAGGTCCATGCCGACCACGCCGTCCGAACCAACTGCACCACGCGGTCCATCAACATCTTCACATCAGCTCTCTCCTCCGGAACCACCTTCAGGGAGGAGGGTTTGTTCACTCGACTCATGGTGAATGGAGGAAGTCCACTCGACTGTCCCGGCGTCAGCTCATTCTGGCAGTAGAACCAGGTCGACTGGCAGCCCCTGACCGACTCGGGAAAAGACATACCCGGGAAGGTGCTCTTATTCCTCACTTGGATTCCTAGGCCCCCGCACATCTGAACCACTTGGGTTTTCTCGTCACCTGGACTTGCTTTCTTCACAGTCTGAGAACGACATGTGAAGATGTGCTTGAACAAACCCCAGTGCGGTCGACAGCCCAGGAAGTTTTCACACATGGATACAAATGCAGCAAGATATGCGATGGAGTTTGGAGTAAAATGGTGGAGCTGGGCTCCAAAGAAGTTCAAAAAGCCACGGAAGAAAACACTCGGTGGCAGGGAAAATCCTCGATCAACATGGGTGGCCAGGAGCACACACTCACCCTCCTCCGGTTGAGGCTGCCACTCTTTGCCAGGAAGCCTTGCGGCGCCGTGGGGGATCAACCCGTCGTCGGCCATGTCGAGGAGATCCTTCTCCCTGATGGTCGACTGGATCCAATCTCCCTGGACCCAGCCCTTCGGCAAGCGGGATCTCGACGAAGACCCGCTGCGGCTGGTGGATCTCCCCTCCGCCTTTTCAGCCGCCGACGCCTTCTCCGCCGCCGACGCATTCTTCACGCGCTCCAGCGCCGCCGTCTTCTCCTTGCCCATGGCCGCCGGCGAAGTGCGCAAGAGAGAGAGTTGCGGAGGCGACAGCAGTTGCGTTGGGCGGAGACGAAGAGAGCAGAGAAGGAAGAACGGGGTACTTTGCAGAAGCCCTCGCAAATCGCATTTATAACATCCTTCCAGTGGATGATGATGGACCGGATGATCCAATCATATCCCGAAAACAGTTGCATTGACACGTACGTGGCGGAAAAAGCGGCGCGAGATCGAGGCGTCCATGTCCTGTCTCCGTCCGAAGCGCATGGTCCGTTCGCCAAGCGCTTCCCCAAATTTCAGATCTCGCGAAATCCGCGAGTGGCGATCGGTCCGCCAAGCGAGATTTCTGCGATCCGTCGCTCGGGAACAGCGAAGTATAAAAGATCACTCGACGAAAGAACAAGAATGGATCGAGTCGATCAAGAAAAGTTGCTCGTTATCAACAAAGAAAATCTTGATCGAAGAAGACGATAACCAGCATGCCAAAGTTCAATCGAACAGCATCAACTCCTTCCTCACTCAAGCCTCAATCCATTCGGGGCTAATGATGGATTCATGTACCTAGGGTAGGGTCATAGGCCGACCTAAGCGTCCTACCCAAGGATACCCTTAGAAGAAATCACCTTCCGATCGACCAACGAGGAACCCACTGACCGACTAGAAGGACTCGACCATGGAAGACTCACTCGACCATGAAGATATACTCGACCACCGAAGGTCAAGGCACTCCATACGGCCTGTAATTGAATAGACTTAATGTTAGTTAAGACACTTTATGAGGGCGTTACAAGAACGCCTGTGCTTAATGTACTTTAACCTCTCCATTATGTGGGCTGGCTGGGGTCTGGCGACTCTATATAAGCCACCCTCCACAAGAGGAGGGTTCGCACTCTTGTAATACCTACACCGATAATCCACTCGACCGCCTCGGGGCTCCGAGACGAGGGCTTTTACTTCCTCCGAGAAGGGCTGAACTCGCACATCGCTTGTGTTCACAACCTCTCCATAGCTAGGACCTTGCCTCTCCATACCTACCCCCCACTCTACTGTCAGACTTAGAACCACGACACCCCTCCCCTTCCTAGTCCGAATAGGACAAGGGAAGGGGGGTGGCGCCCCCCTTTCCTTCCCCTCTTCCTCCTCTTTCCCCCCTTCTCCTACTCCTACTTGGAAAGAGGAGTCCTACTCGGTGGGAGTAGGACTCCCCTTGGCGCCCTCCTGGTGGCCGCCGCCTCCCCGGCTCCTTTATATACGGGCGGGGCACCCCATAGATACACAAGTTGATCTACGGATCGTTCCTTAGCCGCAGGCGGTGCCCCCTCCACCATATTCCACCTCGGTCATATCGTCACGGAGTTTAGGCGAAGCCTCGCGCCGTAGAACATCATCATCGTCACCACGCCGTCGTCTTGTGGAACTCATCTCCGGAGCTCGGTGGATTGGAGGCCGGAGATCGTCATCGAGTGAACGTGTCTTTGAACTCGGAGGCCCCGTACGTTCGGTGCTTGGATCGGTCGGATCGTGAAGACGTACGACTACATCAACCGTGTTGTGCTAACGCTTCCGCTTACGGTCTACGAGGGTACGTGGACAATACTCTCCCCTCTCGTTGCTATGCCATCACCATGATCTTGGGTGTGCGTAGGAATTTTTTTGAAATTACTACGTTCCCCAACAGTTACAACTTGGCAAAAAACAATGTTTCACTTATTCAGACTCGGGGAGTCTTGTAATAGGATAGAAAAACTCCTTAATGCCTGTCATGCCTTATGGTACTTATTGCTTTTGTTAAGCCGCCAGTACTATTTCCATCTTGCTTATGTTTAATCAAGTGGTTCCTTGGTTTTTCTCCTTGCTCTGTTTTAATCTGCACGTAAACAGGCAAGGCTTCCTAGACAATTTACTGCACCGGCGGGTTATAGAATATTGATAACCCGGACATGATTAAAAAATCACGTGTATAAGCCGGTTCATGATTAGTTAAAACATAATCATTATAGCATACATGCGACCCTTTTCTGATAACCTCTCCGGCTCATATGAGTTTTTACCTGGCACTTGTTAGAACCTGAAGTAACAAATATAAAGCCCGACAGATCAAGAACGATCTCCTCAAGAAGGTTCCAATGATAGTGACAAATAATTATACTTGCAAATATTCATAGGCTCCTGATTCGAATACGATCAAAGAACCGTTCCAAAGGGCTTAAGCTAAGATTTGGATACGATCATATAGCCCCCAGTGGCTTTGGCGATGCCGATCAAGTGGGTATCGACAGCTATGTTCTCTTTGGTTCGAATATGACCTATGTTTGAACAGGAAGCCCCCAAGTGAACATTAGAATTGTTTAATGACGCTGATTCGAATACGATCCACGTCAGACCCAAAGGGGTTAAGCTATGATTCAAATTTGATCAGGAAGCCCCCAAGTGGGTTTGGCAATATGCCCATCAAGTGGGTATCGACAGCTATGTTCTCTTTGGTTCGAATATGACCTATGTTTGAACAGGAAGCCCCCAAGTGACCAAGGCTAGATTCAAATATGATCATAAGCCGGACCAAAGGGGAAGCCGGATTCAGATATGATCCGTCCCCTGTTGGCATTGTCCATCACCTGATAAAGAAAACATGAAACATTCTTTATGGGAAAAAAGGACAGAGGTCCTGCTTTATTGCTTTATATAATATGTACATTATATAAAGTATCTTAAAGAAGAAACTTAAGTATAGTAAGGCCGGAGATGAGCTATATTCCACGGCCGGCGGGTCTCCTCCTCCGATTTAAAGGAGTCCTTGCACTCTCGAATATCGATGAGATAATATGACCCATTGTGCAGATTCTTGCTGACCACAAAAGGTCCTTCCCAAGGCGGGGATAACCTGTGCATATCAGACTGATCCTGGATGAGCCGGAGCACCAAGTCACCTTCTTGAAAGGTTCTGCTCTTAACCCGGCGGCTGTGATAGCGGCGCAGGTCTTGCTGGTAAATCGCCGAGCGGGCTATTGCCAAGTCTCGCTCTTCGTCCAACAAATCAAGTGCATCTTGACGAGTCTTTTCGTTATCCGCCTCAACATAAGCCGCCACGCGGGGTGAGTCGTCCGGATGTCACTTGGCAGGACCGCTGCTCCATAGACCATGAAGAAAGGTGTGTATCCCGTGGACCTGTTAGGCGTAGTGTTGATGCTCCATAACACGTAGGATAACTCCTCCACCCAACAACCCGGAGTCCGCTATAATGGGACCAAGAGTCGGGGTTTGATGCCTTTCAGGATCTCTTGATTAGCTCTCTCTGCTTGACCATTGGATTGAGGATGAGCAATAGCCGAAACATCAAGCTGGATATGTTCTCTTTGACAGAACTCTTCCATGGCACCCTTAGAGAGATTAGTGCCATTATCAGTTATGATGCTATGTGGAAAGCCAAAACGAAAGATCACCTTTTTAATAAACTGAACCACCGTGGCTGCATCACATTTACTAACCGGCTCTTCCTCAACCCACTTGGTAAATTTATCCACTGCCACTAGCAGATGTGTCTTTTTGTCCTTAGACCTTTTGAAAGGTCCAACCATGTCAAGCCCCCATACTGCAAACGGACAAGTAATTGGGATCATCCTCAACTCTTGAGCCGGCACATGAGCTTGTCGTGAGAACTTTTGACACCCGTCACATTTACTGACCAGATCTTCCGCATCAGCGTGAGCCGTCAACTAATAAAAACCATGACGAAAAGCCTTGGCCACGAGGGATTTTGACCCGGCATGATGGCCACAATCTCCCTCATGGATCTCACGGAGTATTTCTTGACCTTCTGCAGGTGACACACAGCGTTGAAACGCCCCTGTGACGCTGAGGTGATGTAACTCGCCATTAACAATTGTCATGGATTTGGAATGCCTGACAATTTGTCTCGCCAACGTCTCATCCTCCAAGAACTCACCCCGGTCATATAAGCCAAGTACAAAGATCGTCCAATCCGGATAACATGAAGAGCCGCCACCGGTTGTGCCTCCGGTGCGGCGGTGCTAAGTCTTCCTCGGTAGGTACCTTGATGTAAGGGTTGTGTAACACATCAAGAAAGGTGTTAGGCGGCACCGCTTACGTTGGGATCCCAACCGCTTAAAGCATCACCGCCTCGCTCTTCCTTCGATCAATGTGCTCCACTTGATAACCCGTGAAGTGACCAGCCACAACATCTACTTCACGATGATAAGCCGCCATGAGGGGTCTTTGGAATCCCACTTGCCCGACACTTGTTGAGCCACCAAATCTGAGTCGCCCAAGCATCGTGCCGGCTTAAGTTCATCTCCTTAGCCACCCGAGTCCATGAAGCAATGCCTCATACTCACTGCATTGTTAGTACATGGAAACATAAGCGGAGTACATAACAAAATTTGTCACCTCGAGGGAAGTTAACACCACTCCAGCCCCGAGCCTTCTAGCTGCCTAGACCCGTCAAAGTGAATAGTCCAAGATGTGTTATCCGGCTTCTCCTCGGGGCTTGCAACTCGTCCAATCATTGATGAAGTCCACCAAGGCCTGAGACTTAATAGCCGTCCGGGGCATGTATTTCAAGCCATGAGGCCCAAGCTCAATAGCCCACTTGGCGACTCGTCCTGTGGCCTCCCTGTTCTGAATAATGTCTCCCAAAGGGGCAGAACTCACCACAGTTATAGGATGTCTTTGAAAATACTGCTTCAACTTCCGGTTTGCCATGAACACCCCATAAACAAGCTTTTGCCAATGCGGGTACCTTTGCTTGGACTCAATGAGCACCTCACTGATATAGTAAACCGACCATTGAACCGGATGCTCCTTACCGGCTTCCTTATGCTCCACCACGATGGCAACGCTGACGGCTCGTGAATTGGCAGCCACATATAACAGCAAAGGCTCTTTGTCAATCGGAGCCGCAAGAACCGACGGCTCAGACAATTGTCTCTTTAAATCTTCAAAAGCAGCATCAGCGACCTCACTCCACACAAAAGTGTCAGTTTTCTTCATCATCTGATACAATGGGAGGGCCTTCTCACCGAGCCGACTTATCAACCGACTTAAGGCGGCGACGCGACCCGCCAGTCGCTGAACATCATTGATGCACGCCGGTTTAGCCAGAGAGGTAATCGCCTTGATCTTCTCCGGGTTAGCTTCGATGCCTCTGTTGGACACCAGAAAGCCCAAAAGCTTGCCTGCAGGGACACCAAACACACATTTGGTCGGGTTAAGCATCATCGACCCGGAGATTATTAAAGGTCTCCTTTAAGTCGGATATCAAGGTCTCCTTTTCTCTGGACTTCACCACAATGAAATCCACATAAGCATGGACATTACGCCCAATTTGGTCGTGCAAACAGATTCGCACACACCGCCGATAAGTCGCTGGGCACTCTTGAGCCCAAATGGCATAGATACATAGCAGAAGGCTCCAAACGGAGTGATGAAAGCCGTCTTCTCCTGGTCCTTAACTACCATCTTAATCTGATGATAACCGGAGTAAGCATCCAAAAAGCTCAAACGCTCACAACCCGCCATAGCATCAATGATTTGATCAATACGGGGGAGAGCAAAAGGGTCAGCCGGACAAGCCTTATTTAAGTCCGTGTAGTCCACACACATCCGCCAGGTGCCATTCTTCTTGAGGACGAGCACCGGGTTAGCCAACCACTCCGGGTGAAAAACTTCAATGATAAACCCGGCCGCTAAGAGCCGGGCGACTTCTTCTCCAATAGCTTTTCGTCGCTCTTCGTTAAAACGGCGAAGAAACTGCCTGACCGGCTTATACTTTGGATCAATATTGAGAGTGTGCTCAGCGAGTTCCCTTGGTACACCCGGCATGTCAGAAGGTTTCCATGCAAAGATGTCCCGGATCTCACGGATGAACTCGATGAGCGCGCTTTCCTATTTGGGATCCAAGTTGTTTGCGATGGTGAACTGTTTAGAAGTATCACCCAGGTAAAGTCAACAAGCTTCGCCTCACCGCCGACTTAAACTTCAGCGCCGGTCATGCTCAGAGTTGGCTTCTTCAGGATGTCATATCCGCCGGGTCAACATTATCTTGATAGAATTTGAGCTCCTCTGCAAGCAGTGACTCATCATAAGCGCGTCACCCTCTTCACACTCCAATGCTACCTTACGATCGCCATGTACGGTGATGGTGCCCTTGTAACCCGGCATCTTGAGTCAGAATAAACGTAACATGGCCGGGCCATAAACTTAGCATAAGCCGGCCGTCCAAACAGAGCGTGGTACGGGCTCCAGATCTTGACCACTTCAAACATCAACTTCTCAGCTCGGGAGTCATGTTCGTCTCCGAAAGCCACCTCCAGCTCAATCTCGCTAATCTGGTAAGCCGATTTACCAGGACAACTCCATGGAAAATAGTGTTGATGTTCTCGAGATGTTTATCATCACCCCATGAGCTGAAATGTCTCGTAGTAAAGGATGTTGATACTATCGCCTCCATCCATGAGCACCTTGGTGAACTTATACCCACCAACCCGAGGCGCCACTACTAAAGCCAATCGACCGGGTTATCGACCGCGGAGGATGATCCTCCCGCCCATATGATGGGCTGCTCGACCACCTTAAATAACGAGGGATTGCCGCTCAACGGAATTCACAGCCCTCTTATGAATCTTTCCGTCACGTTTGCACAAACTAGTGGTAAACACATGATACCGCCCACCACTCAACCGCCGGATGGCTTTGATAACCCGATCGTTCTTTGTTGTCCACCTTGACCAGATCTGTCGATCGTTGCCACCGGATGCCCTGAAAACCGGAATTTGAACCGCCGCTCGGGCCATGAAAGCCACTGGCCCCTGAGCCGCCACCAGATCCTTGACCACCGTCGAAGGTGTTGGAGTTTTTAAATGCTTTCATGATGGTGCAATCCTTCAACGGATGTGTGGCAGGCCGCTCCCTGGTGCCGTGTCTCGGGCAGGGCTCATTGAGTAGCTGTTCAAGAGATGAGCCTGACCCGCCGGATCGAGGCGGCTTACCCTTACGTCTCTGATTGTTACCTCGTACGTTGGCATTAGCCACAAACTCCGGGTTACCCTCCGCCTTACGCTATTGCCGCCTTGATTCCCCGGGTTATGTTGTTGACCCTTTCCATTGCCATTCCTTTTTCCCTTCCCTATCTTCTCATCGTCAGACGCGGGATCCTTGGTACTATCAGAATCGGCGTATTTGACTAAAACTGCCATCAGCGTACCCATATCCGTGAGGTCACGCTTAAGGCGCCCCAGTTTCATCTTCAGCGGCTCAAAACGACAATTTTTCTCCAGCATAAGAACTGCAGAGCCGGCATCCATCTTATCAGAGGAATGAATTATCTCTTTGACCCGGCGTACCCAATGGGTGGTGGATTCTCCTTCCTCCTGCTTGCAATCCGTCAAGTCCACAATCGACATAGATTGTTTACAGGTGTCCTTGAAGTTCTGGATGAACCGGGCCTTTAACTCGCCCCATGAACCAATGGAATTGGGTGGTAAGCCCTTTAGCCAAGACCGGGCCGTTCCATCCAACATCATGGTGAAATACTTAGCCATTGCCGCGTCATTGACTTCCAGCAACTCCATGGCCATCTCATAACTCTCGATCCACGCCGCGGGCTGTAAATCGGCCGTGTAATTTGGCACCTTTCTAGGCCCCTTGAAGTCCTTGGGCAGACGTACATCACGCAGAGCCGGCACTAGGCACGGGACACCGCCGGTTCTAGTGGCTACTCCCGCCTCAACCGATGTCATTGGATACTCCGGGTGATCATTCTCTTGACGTACTTGGTCCTGCGCCGGGTTATAGCCCCCAGGTTGGTTACGCCGTTGGGCATTGCTTGACAAAGCTTCCGACTCCATGCGTCTGCTGTAACTCGGGCTCCGGTTCTGGTGAGGCGGTGCTACCCAAAGCGGAGTCGAATGATTCTGCCCATTTGAAGAATAGTTCTCCGCCGAGCGAGTATGCGGAGGAGCTCCCTGACCCTCCGGGTCTCCACCGCCGTCGGGTCATCTCCTTCCATAGGAAGAGCCGCTAAACGTGCTGAGGCTGCGAATCAAGTTCTCCATGGGGCTGGAAAAGTGACCCGGTGGAATTGGCACATAACGCGGTGGTGGCATGCTCACATGAGGCGGCACCATATCCCTGGGCTGAACCGGTCCTCCTGTTCCGGCTGTCATAAGCCGATCGTCCTCTGGCGGGTTACTAGGGCCGGCCCCGGGTGTAGCAAAGAGAACCCGGGGGTCATAATTCGGAGGTAAACATGACTGCGTTTTCTGATGTCTCCTCCTCATTACCTTATTGGATGCGTTCAAGCTCATCGTGAGCTGGTAAGCTTCTGACTGCAAGCGTTGTGCCCGGACGTCGAGAGCCGCCCGTTCTGTAGCTAGTCTTGTATCCTCAGCTGTCAAGACCTCCTTGGCCTGAGCTATCTCCTCACGCACCTGAGCTATTGTTGCGTCGTGCTCATCCTTGTCGGCAGGAATAACCGTAGCGGTGAACAGGGCCGTAAGCTTGTCCATGAGATCCATCAGCACCTGAGCCGGCGGGCGCACGGGGCAGCCTGCCCTGGCTGCTCCTAACCCAGACGTGATCGCTGCGGCTGCCGTGGAGTTTGAACCGGGCTGAGTCCCAGCCATGAAGATTCCGGCCCATCGTGGCGGCTAATCGGGGTCCGGAATACTGATGCCATCGGAACAGCCCCCGAGCACGCCGTCTTGTACCTGATACAATGAATCGGTTGAGCCGGCGGACGAGTCGCCGTCTGAGAGGACGGCCGGCTCACCCCATCTTCGATCAGAAAGTTCTCTCCGTGGACGCAGCCCACGAAGGCACGCCTCATGACCGGCCGAGTCCGGGTCTTCCTCGACGTTGAGCCATTTCGACGAGGTCGGTGCGGTTGTCGGCCAGGGCTGTCTCACCGATCCGGTCGATGAAGACGTGGATTCCGCGAAGGGACCCGTACCGTACTCAATTGAGCGGCGTTGGGGCCCCGACCTTCGTCGTCGATGTAGATCTTGCCGTGACGACTCTTGGTCATCCGCCCACTACGCACTTTGAGCCCGTCAAGTTGCTTCTTCAAGAACTCAAACCACCGCGGCGCCGCCCCATGGTGGGCGCCAATGTCGTGGAATAGTCACGCCGATGTCCTCGTGAAAGGACTTAGTTGTGGAGCCATCGCAACTAGGAAGCTTGAAGGGGTTAAATCGGGACAAGGGACACGAGAGGGTTTATACTAGTTCGGCCCCTTACGGTGAAGGTAAGGCCTACGTCTAGTTGGGTTGGAATTGATGTTTCGATGACCAAGGAGCGAGATACGCTATGCCCGGCTCTCGATTTGTTGTTTCTTGCCCTAAGCTGCCAACAGGTCGTCCCCTTATATACACGGGCCGGCGCCTACAGGTTTCTGAGTCGTGGCTTATAAGCTTATAAACAAAGGTCCGGTGACTAGTTAAATATTCCTTACAATACAAGTCATGCTATTACGGCGGTTTAACACAACGGGCCTTAAGTCGCCTGTGGGCCTTAAGCCCTTTATTGAACCGCCATCTTCATGCTTGGCCTTGGGCTTCTCTCTGGTGAATCCTCTTTGCGCAACCCGGCCCCTCCTGGGCGGCTTACACAAATAGTTATATCTCCAACACAAACGGACCCTCAGGCTCGTGTCATCCGTTCGTCTCAAGTCTGTTTTGGTCTGTCCGTCTCAAGGCTGGCTGGGATTGGATTGGAGGGGCCGGATGGCGGTTGGTGATGCCAGCGCATCGCTTTCGGTTCAAGATAAACAGGTCAATTTTTGTTTATTTCGAGTTGGTAGTAGTACAATCAATCAGTCGCAGGCCAGGTTACTACGGAATTTCGATCAAGAACATACGTACGTACGTACGTACTACTCGTATCTTTCTAGAGCCAGCAAATGTCACGGAAGCTGGATAACCGTCGGATGTCGATCGTGGCGGGGTGGCACGAGCGACGTGGACTTCTCCGCAAACCATCCCTCATCCGTTACACAGGGCAGGTTAGCAGGGGGCAGTTAAGCACAGCACTATATTTATATTTATTTATTTATTTATTTATTCGATTCCCCTGAGGAGGAGGATGGAATGTCCAATGCTCCTTGTCCGTTTCAGAGGACAGTCGGGCATAAAAGAATGCAAGTGCAAGGGTGGCAGATAGAGATAGATCGGACCGGGCAGAGTTCCGTTTTGCACCCACCTATGGCTGCGGCACTAGGAGAAATGCAAGGGTGGCAGATAGTTCCTTTTCCATCCAATCAAACTTATCTCCGCGGATCCTCCCAACTCTACAACCGACACAAACGAACGCGCGCGGTTGTTTTTTTTTTCCATTTGGATCGGCTGGGCGCTTGTTGTTCGCATGTAACCGATTGGTGTGGCCAACCGGGTGATGCATTTTTCGTCCACATGGAAAGCAAATCTTTACCTAATAATAAAGCAAATTAGGTTTCTGTCTTGTCGTGCGCGGTTTTGCATAAAAGTCCCTCGGTTTATATGAAATTAACCCGGGGTCCCTGTTTTAGTGGGTCTGTATATAATGTAACATTTTGCAAAAACACCCCTGAACTCATTTGAATTCCATCCCCTGCCCTCTCGTATCTTATCCATCTCTCTCGCTCTGGCGATGGCGACGGCGACGGACCGACTTCTGCGGAGACGGCGCGGCGATGCGGGGCAGGTGCTGCGGAGGATGGAGGACGCCGGAGCAGAGCACGACAGCTCCCGCCGTCGCTGCTGTCCACGCGCGCCCGCGTGCTCGCCTCCGTCCGCGCCGGAGAGCTGCTGTCCGCGCGCGCCTCGCCTCCGTCCGCGACGGAGCGCTGCTGTCCGCGCGTGGCTCACCTCCTCCCGCGCCCTTCAGCTCGCCTCCGCCCGCGTCCTGCCGCGTCCCAACCGCGCCGGGAGACCGCCTCTGCCTGCCGCGCGCGCTGTACGCGTCCGAGTCTCTGACGGATTTCAATCTCTGACAGAAATCCTGCTCTCGTGTCCTTCTCAAACTCCTGCTCCCGAGTCCTTCTCAGACAATGAAACCGTCCCGGCCCGGATTGGAGTTCGATGCTATGAATTGAATTGTTCTTGGCCGGAATCGTGAACCAGGCCAGCGCCACCAGCGAGCAGTGCACCGTCGCTTGGGGTATGATACAGATAATTCTTCCCTTGTTTCTCCTGTTTCCTGCCGTATAATTTTGCAATTCACCTGCTACCATGTGATCTTGCAATTGCCGTACTTATGTTTCCTGCCGTATAATGTTGCAATTCATCTGCTACCATGTGATCTTGCAATCTGTTTTTGAGTTATTGAGTATTAATAGTTGCTCAATCTGTTTTTGATCTGTGAATATTGGTGTGTTTATGTGCCCTTGCTAGAAATCTTAGCAAGTTTCTTATCCTGATTATTAGGGGTTTCATTGATTGAACTATTGGAGAAATTTGTATGCTCCCTGGGGTACTGCTTCTGGTAGGAATAATTTTTCTTAGAGGTGAAGAGGATCCTGGTTCAGCGTCAGTGAACTTCGAACTCTTGTGGGTACTGGGAGAAACATTTGGAGAAGGTTTTGCTTTAGCCTGCAGCGGTGTTGATATTGGATTAGATGCGCCACTTCTTGCAGCAATCCTCTTTTGCCTCTCTTGCTTAAGCCTTTCAAGCCGTTTAGTCAAATTCACTTAGGTTCAGACTTTACAATCTACACCAGCTCATGTGATTCTCAGATCCTGGCCTAATTGGTCAAACCACATCATAGGTTTGACAACAAACTGCTCTCCGCACAAAGTGACGGTAACAGCAAGAAGAACAAAAAAATTAGGAATGATGGTCGATGGTAGATTGGAACAATGCAGCAGACTTCCATTACCATTACAGCCCCTCAATACCAAGTTCAGTGTGAGTTTTCTATGAAAGAGTAATAATATGAAGATGGTAGCAGAATAGATATCCTTTTTCGATAAAGAGCAGAATATATATATATATATATATATATATATAGGTCATGTTACATGCAACATGCTACACCAAGTCCAACATCAATATAACCTCTCATGGGCACAATTATCTCACTAAATCCTCTTTAATTTATTATCTGTAGTTTTATACAGAACCAAAAAGAGTCTTTCTAAAGGACTACAAAAATAGACTAACAGGGCTTTCCCAATAGTGAGCCTGACTAACAGGGCTTTCTAAAGGACTGCAAAAATAGACTAACATGGCTTTTTGGGATAAAGAGCAGAATAGATATCCTGCAAAAATACTCACTAAATCCTCTTGAATTTATTATCTTTTCACTTCATTCAAGATATAGTATGCTGTGCATGACTAACAGGGCTTTCCCAATAGTGAGCCTGATAGAGGCACGTACTAAAGGAAAGCTGCAGTGTGAAAGATATGCTTAATCTTAACATGGGTTCCACTTGTCCGGGAACATATGTAGGTGCATATTTCTAAAATGAGTTATATATATAATGATACAAACATGGATCTATTTTAGGGGAAATTCACGCAAATCTCCGTTGATCACAAGTAAGTGCAGAATGCAATGTAAAAGACCAGCAGTGCTATCTATGTGGATATTGGAGCTTTGTTCTCTGATTCCCACCTGAACAAAAACTGATAATTTGGATTGTACAGTAGGTTTCAATGAGACAGATTTCGACAATAACCGAGCATATATGTCTATAAGTTGAAGGGTAACAGACCTCAAGATGGCAATGGACTTCCAATTTTCATCTTTTTGAGCTGCTGCCTTCGATTTTTTTATTCATCCTGTCTTTAATTTTATATTTTTGTGAGGCACAATTACTCTTCTTTCACAAATGGGTTAGAATTTAGGGTCCAAATAATTTCAGATTTGGTGAGAAAATCGTAGAAAATTTTGCTGTCTTGAAGCCTGATACCCCTGTTGTCTTCAAGCTCCTGTACCACAAAACAAATATCAATGCAGTAATGCACGAATCCTGACCACGAAGCTTGCTGCCCCATGTTGTCGTGAAGCTCCTGTACCACAAAACAAATTCTAAAAAATTAAAAAAACAATGCAGTGTTGTACTGAAGTTACATCTCCAAATGTCTCGCTTCTGTCAAGCTCCACCAGGAGATCCTCCTCCTGGTCTATGGCGCGCCATCGAGCACCCACGTCAAGGAGACCTTATCCCCTCCAGCTTCGCCACTCCCCTCATAATGCATCTGGAATTTTCCTACAGTAGGTAGTATTAATTTACCTCGGACAACACAACCCATAATGAGATTATTCATCTAGTAAAGAAGCAAGATTAATTACTCTATCTGCAGTTGTTATTCTCATAACTGAATCAGGTAGTGAGCTACTTGAAGAATTGATGCATGTATATAAACCATGCCATAACTTTGGCCCAACAATAAAATATAAACTGTTATACTTCCAAGTTCAGCCTCTTGTTGAACATCACATAAACGAGATCATTCAGCTTCTTTTGGACTGGGCTGGTTCTGCTCTGAGCGTATCTACAACATAAATATTGTTGTACATGGCCCTGATTGTGAATAAGATATTTTGCAAGTAGTCTACTACTGCAGAAAAAGACACAAACATAAGCTATTTTTACTGAATTACAGGTGCATATATTTGATTCATTTAATTTAGAAACTAAAAGTAAACTGAGCATCATACAGGAAGGACAATATGTGTACAGTCAAGATCAAAGTAATATGTACTATTTGAGATGCTGCTGAGTGAGTAATTTGTATGAAACATACTACCTCGAGCAAGAAGTATCTCGCCTTGACAAGTTGGTTTTCGTTTGTTAATATTAGTCATTTTGGCTGTACAAATAACAGGGACAGGAAAAAATGTGTCTAAAAGGCATTTAGTCCTTGGTCTGTGTGCATGGAGCTAAAACAGCACAAGAGTGAGAATGATGGGGGGGTTAAATATTTTGCCATACCAAAAGATATACTCCACCACTCTGTATATAGATTCATCTTAGTCATTTAAGATAAGTGACAAGCTCCAAAGGAGGATATTAATAGATTAGTAAATTAAGTCTCATGAGGTATAAATCACTGGATATTATTGTGAACTTACTATCCTGCACTGTTTTATGACAACAATTTGATTTTGCTTTGGATGATTTTTTGCTTGATAATGATTTGCCAGTCGTAACACCATGCTCAGCATCATGTCGCCTTTGAGTACGCCGGAGGAACAGGCACGAGTTCGCTTTTGAGTACGCCGGACGAACCGACACCGTGTTCGCCGGAATTCTTGGTCCAGAGAAGCACTGTGAGTCCAATGGTGGCTACAACAGAGGTATGTGATGCCTCGACCTCCCTCAAAAACAGCCCTGTTGTTGCCCCTTCCCTGAAGTTTTTGTGTGTTCAGAATTTGTTGAACTTGTGGTGTACACTAGAGATCATGGGCTGAGACAATACAATAGAAATCATGTCGAGACTGGAAAGTTTGCTGAACTTGTGGTGCCTGTGTTCCTTCTGACAGTAGTTGTTTTATGGTGCTTGTGAAGCGTCGACGACAGTCCTCAGTTTCTTCAGTCATGTCAATTGATTCAGTGGTAGTTGCCTGTTTAGTTTTGGACAATAGTTGCACACTATTGATCTCACTCAGTGGTATTTTATTCCTGAGTGTCGCTCTTGACTCTTTTCTTCTGCATTCATTTTCTTTTAAGTCATCTTTCTTCAGCCTTTAGTGAAAACGTTTCATCTCAGTCTTCTGTATTCTACTTTCCATTGATTACCCTTGAGTCATGTTTATTCATTCCTCTTTGAAAATATAAGATGCGTCTTTGGATAATGATTGCTCAAGGTAAAGTAAATATCTGATGAAGCTAGAGTAAATGATTCTGCTCGAGATGGAGAACAACAGGATAACACGAAATATGATCATAGTGCCAAACTCGCCACAAACCAGTCTTTGTAATCTTCCCCTTCCTTATGTTAAAGACGGTATATACAGTAGGCACCTAAAATATCAACTTTACAATGATTTTTTTGAAAAATCAAACTCTCCTGAAGCCTTGTTGAATAGAACATCTCTGCCATTCAAATGCATGATTCCATCCTTGAGAGTGCATGTATTAAAAGTTTATTAACTTATGTGTGTGCACTTGCAGATCCCAGAGATGTCCGAAAGAACTCAGGTGGAGGCCAAGGAGATTCGGCTCTCGGACATACCACCAGTAACAATTGATGATGCAACATGCACACTGTAAGTTTCCCCATTCAAATTGCATTTTGTGAATACTGGACTCATTGTTGTGAATACAAAAAAAACGTGAGGTTCAAGTACTGGACTCATTGTGCTGGAACTCTGACCGTGATGATCTCGCTCATACGGTTAGTTACAACACCATTTTTAATATACTTCGCTAATGTGTGTCATTTCTAACCACTGTTTTATTTTTAGCTACGAGGAGTACAATTTCATTTGGACCTTCTTAAAATTCAAAACTTGGTAAAAGACAATTGGAAAGACATTGATCTAACTGAATGGAAGATCACGAAACAATTAGAAAAGGCAATTCAAAAAGACAGTTCTTCATGTGGTTTATTTATGGTTAAATTTATGGAATATTTCACCGGATGTGCACTATCTTAACCAATTACACAGGTATATATCTTTTTAAATTAAAAAGTATGTTAATTTCACAAAGAGTATGTTATTTTTTAAATAACTTACTAATAATTGTTTGTGTTGCACAGAAATGATTACTTCTTTTAGGTTTAAGTTAGCCAACATACTATTATGTTGGAAAACAAACACTGCAGAAAGGGCTACAATCGTTGAAGAAAGTGACGATGACAATAATGGAGATCCTGATGATGTCCAAATATTAGAAAGCCTAGATGATATTCCGGTTTACAACAGGTATTTCTCAAGAGATGAACCCTGAATATTAAGTATTTGTTGTTTTTTATATGTACAGAATTTTAATTACTAACATATATATTCTTATACATAAGGGAACTATCTGGTTATCTTGTTCCCCTGTTCATGTCCACATGGGAAAATGAAAGACTACATTTGCCAATTTTAAAGGTAAATATCGTGACTATATAGATCATTAATATTATAATTATACATCTCATTCTAATGTTCTTCGTGTACAACAAATATGGATGTACAAGATGGATATGAACTCAGAAAAATTATTTTGGGCCAACTGCTAACATTCAAGGACAATGAAAGTGAAGATAACATGCCTGCCGGTGTACTTGAATTCATCAGTTGTATCAGGAAAATCCAATGTAAAACTGGTAAGTAAATTAGTACGATTTGTAGGATTTCATAATAACAAATTCTTTTTTCAAGTTTGATTGCATGGTCGTGCTAACTTCCAATTTCCTCTAACAGGACTTGCGCGCTATTTCTGAAAAGTTAAGCTCCTCGGTTGGCTGGCATCTCTGTTAGTAGTTTTACAGACGTAGAAAATGAACCGGTTGGTTCAATTATAGATATTTGGCTGTAAATGACTCTCAGTTTCTACCTTGTAATGAAATCTAGACATGTACTCCCTCCGTTCCGAATTACTTGTCGCAAAAATAAATGTATCTAGAACTAAAAAAGTACTCTTTAACAATATTCTGATCTTGATGGTGGTCCTATGTATTGGTTGAAATTTCATGATGTTTACTAGCAGTTGCAGTGCTCTTTTTTCCCCACAAATATAGGCCTTAGGTTGTTGATTGCTTAATTGCTTCTGGGATGTAAAATAAAAAAATACATAAGAAATTTATATTTCAAAAGTAATGATCATCATCATAAAAATGATTCCCTTCTAAATAATATTCTCAAAATTTTATTTTAACAAACACCTTCTCAAAATAACTGTGTACATGCTCCTAGAGGCGGTGACACGCAACCTGAAGCCCACCGCTTATCCAATCTCTGTAGTTAGTTTGTTCACCTTTCAAGGACTGCAAAGGTTTTAGCTAATAGTGATGTTTTCCTTTGTGTTGAAACTCTCATTTAATTCAAGTTAGTTATTATGGCACTATGTCCTTTTTGGGGGGAGGCCCCTGATTTCCCAAAATTTGTCCTTTTTTCTATTATTGTTTACTGAGTCAAAGATCCTTCAACTATATATTGCATGGTCTGCTGCAAAAATTAACGTTTTGGATTGGTATATTTCCTTGATTCTCAAGAGCAAAAGGAGATGTTCATAAGAACATGTAATTTAAGCGGACCGCAGAGTTTGGCAACCTTGATTTAACTTCGGCTAGAGAAAAATGATAACCCCAAAAAACAGTGCTAAAAAATTATAAATGAAATTTAATATTAAAAACAACGCTATAGAAATGATACCATTTTAAAAATTATTCTTGAATAAATAAATAAAACCTTCTCACAATAAAAAAAATCACCATTAAAATGATATCATTTTAAAAATTATTCTCGACTAAATAAATAAAAACCTTCTCACAATAAAAAAATCACCATTAAAATGATACCATTTTAAAAATTATTCTAAAAAAATTAAGCAGACCTGGCCACCTTGATTTAACTTCGGCTAGAGAAAAATGATAGCCCCAAAAAACAGTGCTAAAAAATTATAAATGAAATTTAATATTAAAAAACATTGTGATAGAAATGATACCATTTTAAAAATTATTCTCAAATAAATAAATAAAAACCTTCTCACAATAAAAAAATCACCATTAAAATGATAACATTTTAAAAATTATTCTCGAATAAATAAATAAAAACCTTCTCACAATAAAAAAATCACCATTAAAATGATACCATTTTAAAAATTATTCTAAAAAAATTAAATAAAGACCTTCTCAAAGTAAAAAAAATCCTGTTTACTGTAATTATATTTTTTGCCCGGTGCAACGCACGGGCATTTGTACTAGTTTATATCTATATCTATACCTATTAATAAAGGAAATATGTATTCTTGGTCCATTTTGCTGACAAACTCCAGATGTTTCTGCTAATCAATCTGCACTCCAACTTTAAGTTAGGTTTTTAATTTCGTAGACAACTCCCTAATGTTTCTGGCAATCAACCTACAATTCAGTTTTAAGTCAGATCTTCACTTTCGCAGGAAACCCCCGATATTTAGGTTAATCCTTATTAATACCATATCTTTTAGACCCCAACTCTAAATTTCACATAAAATATATGAAATTTGATTATAAAAATATGCATAATGTGAATATAATATTATTTCACATGTTAACCACTTGCAAATGTAATTTTGGGGTGAAAACTTAATCAATAGTGCATGATCCGTCTTTCTTTTATATTGATGCCGATCCGGATTGAAAATGAACACCTTAACAAAACCAGGATAGGAGACGAAAGAAATCATCTATAGCCATACAAACCTCATTGAAAAAAAAAAGCAGATTTCTTCCCTGACATATAAAAATTTCAGCGGGCATATAAAAATGCAAGTGCAAGGATGGCAGGTAGATTCATCTGACGACCGGCCAGAGTTCCGTCCCCGCCTGGAAAATCAACCGTTTTCGTTTCCATCTGATGATGAAACCTTCGCATCTCTGTCTGTCAAACAATTTATTACTACTCGGAGCTAATTGTTCAGGAAGGGCTTGTCTGCTTTTCCGGATGCTTTGCCTCCTGAGAATTACGCTCCTATATTTCTTTACTGAGGGAGTACTTGCTACTGACCGTCTCGCTTTAAATCAAGTTAAGTAACTTTCCAGCCCAACAATGTGAAAAAACTCAGGAATATATACTCGTTGTGTTCCCTCGCAAGGGTTGCTCGTTGGTTTGGTTGGCATCTTCCCATGTTGATATCTCCATCTCCACCATAATAAGAAAAGCATAATAAAACCATCATAATTGCAACGTACGTCGTTAGCTTTTTGCCAGCACTTTTATTAAAACTACTCCCTTAGCTTGCAAAATATCTTATATTATGGACGGAGAGAGTAGATTACCCCGCACGTTGCTGCGGAAATGTTTTGCTAGTATATTTTAATGAGGTTTGGTATGGATTATGAATATTTAAAGTAATAGTATGATAAGTAAATCTGAAAATACATATAATTAATTGTGTGTGAATGGATATTCTTCGTGTATTAATGATGACCACTTGTTCAATTTTTGGATTCATTATTTTATCTTCTCATCACCGAAAGCCAATGGTGGGTTGTGTCTCTCTTTCGCTGAGAGAAATCTCGGAAGACATGATTAGTAAAAAAATGGCTTAAGAGAAAAATAGTAACATAAATAGCAACAAAACTAAATAAACTATGTGCGAGCGGTAATGACCAAACGCTATGCTCGCTGGCAACGACGCCAAAAAATGCTTGATTTCCTGCAAGTGCACATGGCTTCGTAGCGATTTCGCGGTAAGTAAGGTTTGTCGATCCGGAACGAGTCAGAAGGCACCACAAACCCCAAAACTATGTTGTCGCTTACGCAGTTCTGCATGCACCAAAACCGGAGTTGGGAAAATAGTCTACTTTAATCGGTTGTTGGGAAGGTGAATAAAAATGAAGTTTAACTCAACGACGAACAAGAAGGCAAAAACAAAAGGATAAAAGGAACTAAACTAAGTGGAGCGGTGCTTGAGTAGTAAAGCGTTCTTGAGGGATCCAAGGTTATCACCATAAGTATGATCCCGACAACACATGTGAAAACATAGCTCTACGTTCGTATCACTAATCTACGTTTGTATCAGTAATCTACGTGCGAAAGCATAGCTCAACGTTCTATAACATGCGAAAGCATAGCTCTACGTTTGTAAATTGGTGAATAAGTAAACCATTCTTCCTTTTGGTGATTTAGTTCGAGACTCATCTGCACATTTTGCATCTGGCTTTTTTGTGATATCTAGGAGCTACCTAAATTATTTCAAAATTGTAGAACAAACATAACTATCACTTATAGTTCAACCTCATTTATTCATTTAAATGGATTTTTTTCTAAATAAACATTAAATGAAGTTCAAATGGGTTGATTATTTGTCGGTGGCCTTTTTATGGTCTAGAGAGCCACATACAAATTTAATCTAACTGGGAGTTAGTTTGATGCCCAAAATTCTTACATGGTTTATGCAGGGCTAGATGCAAGCCCCATGAGGAGTCTCTCTCTAAGCTAGCTGGGAGTTGCTCCCATCTGTCTCGCAGGATCTCCATCAAATATCTAGACTCACCTACGAAAATTTAATGTCAAGGTTCCACACTCCATCGTGCTGGCCACCTAATCGAGACAAAAAAGAAACAAGGACCAACGTCAGCAAGCAAAAACAAGGTCAATGTCAACGGATGGATGAAAATAACACGCTATGGATGAGTCAACAAAATTACCATTATTTTTAGAACAAACTTTCTTCTCAAATTTTTTCTATCAATATTTATTTATTTATTTATTTTTACTTCTTTCTAAACTTGAAAGTTTTCCCTGCGTATAAGTAACTTTTTTAAAGTGAACACTTTTTTGAAGAAAATGTATTAACTTTTGGTACATAACTTATTCTACACCCGAGTAACGGTACATACAAAATATAGTATCAGAGTATATAAAATATAATAATTTTTGTAAGAATGTAGCAAATTACAAACTTGGGTAGTAAAAAATTTATTTTCAGAATTACTACATTGCATACACCGTTTTACTAGATTTTGTATATAGTGTTACTAGGGGGTGTAGAATAAGCTATTTTACACTCACGCTTAGAATAGTGTTACCCTATATTAACGCACATGATTTTTTTTTCATTTTCCTCAATACAGTTTTCCTTATTAACTGGAATCTCACGACTTGTTAAACCTTTTTTGATGAAAGAGTACACATGATATATAAAAAATTCACCGCATATAGCTCAAATCATAAAGTTACGCATTACATGGTGCCCTCGAATTATCTCAGGCCACATCTCCAACGAACTCTCCTATTTCTCCCTACTCATGGTAACTTACCAGGCTCATTGGAGAGCGCATACATGAGCTATTAACTGTAACTAGTAGACTGCCCGTGCGTTGTCACGGGCATTTGAAAATTTGTATTGGTTGCATGTAAAATTTTACATACATAGAAAGATAGGCAATAACAAATAAAAAATAATTGGAATCTAATTCACTTGCAATGTACTTCGATAAAAAAAAGTAATTCGACCCTATACACCCGATGCACAAAATAAAGAAGGTGGTACACAAACATTGAACTCTTTATTCTGCAATGCATTACAAATGATAATAACACTTGAATGCCTTTTTTTGTTCTTAAAATCGATTGCCTCATGAAAGCATGTGCATTGTTATTATCCACTAATTAAAAACAACACATGAAGGATTTTTTTCCTTCAAACAAATATTCTAAGATGTTACAACCAGAAACTTAATTGCAATATGCAGTTGGCTGGCAAACTATTACATAATATGGATTTAGGGGCTTGAAACCATACAATTTACCATTTAGAAAGTACTACAAAAAAACACAACTTCTAGAACATGCTACTCCTACCTCTCTTGTGACAGGTAGACATATCAATCTTTGATAACTTTTTTGTTTAAAATTTTATTGGCATTTATTTGTATTTTTATAACAACTTTTCAATTTTATTTGAGTTATGTAACTTCATATTTGGTGTACCGGCTCAAAAGGATTTTCACTTAAAACTCAAAAGAAATGGGTGTGTCGTAATAGGAGCTATGCCATTAAAGGGAGGTGAGCAACTCTTATTCAAACACCAACCAACTCAAGAGAAACCCTAATTAGACATACACTCAAACATTAACATCAAATATAAGGATGAAAGGGTGAATGGCATGGAGCATCAATTGCGAATAAAAAGGCTAAAACTTGCCCAGAAAATATACTCCCTCCATTCCTAAATTTAAGTATTTCTAGAGATTCCAATACGACATATGGATGTATATATATACATGTTTTAGAATATAGAGTTCACTCATTTTTCTTCGTATGTAGTCCACATTGGAATCTCCAAAAAACTTATATTCAACAATGGAGGGAGTAGGTCACAACTCACAAATTCACAACATACTTTCTCCTTGTATTAGCACAAAAGTCAAATAATGCACAGTAGGATTGATGAGAAGGTATATAATATTAGTCTTATTGGGTGTTCATTATTCTATGAGAGAGAGAGAGAGAGAGAGAGAGAGAGAGAGAGAATCGACACCCCCAAATTGTCTCCGTATGTCTAGGCTATCCGAAAACCCATTCCATATGTGAGAAGGAAATAGGTAAGGACATCTATAGACAACACGCTAGATCCGGCAAAGAAACACAGTTTTCTAAAATATTACAAAGCATCCCAATGATTTGACGTTATGAATTGCTACGAACTTAAATGCTTAATACAATCAACAGAAAAGCTACCAGCATGCTTCTCCATGTTGAGCCAGTCCACCTATTGAGGACTTCTTGATTAAAACCTGCAATCATTCTATATAGCCTGCAAAATAGGAGATAAATATCAGAAAATAATGTACAAATAATAATTTCAGAAATATTAAGGGAATATATTTTAGGGTATGAAAGAAAATCATCCGCGCAAACCACAAGACCTTTAGCTTGATAACAACAAAGTTCAAATAATCACACGTAACACATGAGGCAGAAGTCTTTCATGATAAATTGGTAGTGGCTCACCTCCGCTCGATGTCGTCCTCCGTCTTTGTTGTGTCGCTCCTTTTGAGTGTTGCTTCTACCGCTGTCCACTTGGTGAGCGCACTACTGACCCATCCTCACAAATAGAGCAAAGTGCCAGAGCCCAAAGTTTGATGATGTTGATTGGATGCGCTTGGCATTCATGAACCTATGCTAATGAACAAATTCTGACATTTGTAAATTTCATCAAAATATGGAGGATGCAACTACAGAGATAAAATTATAAATTATTTCAATTAACTAATAATTTAAAGCAAGCATGTTCATAATATAGCAAGGCGGGTCATCCAATGTTAATTATGCCAAGAACTTATTTTTTTTCAATCAGACCTTGATTTTCCTTAGATGAAATTGTCTCTGGTGTGTATGAAGCATGAATAAATCAATTTAAAAATGGAACAAATACACGATCAAGGATTATAGTAAAAAATATTCCACATCAGTTAAACATCATTGCATCCGCAACTAATCAGAAGTAGTTATAAAAGTGCAGCAACTGCACAAACATCTCAGTTCACAAACTGTAACCCTATTCACTGCTCCTGGTTGTGTGAAATTTTTTCAGCAAAGAGAAAAACAGAGACAGGAGAGACCGGCAGTGATAACGTGCACCGTCTGCCCTCACCTCGCAGCCTTGCAACATCTAAGCCAAAAATGCAGAAGCGCACTGTTAATTCTTTCCATTCCATTTTTGAAATTTTCATGACAACCTTGAACAGAAATAGTGATTTGACTTCCCAAGTACAAAGTCGAACTTAGTGAATAAAAACAAATATATGAGAAAGCAAGAAACATTGCTTATCTCAAGCAATGACGACAGGTATGCTACATGGAACATGCCAAACGTGAGTGTGCGAATGCTTCCCCGCAGCGACATGGCATCACATGTAATACTGTTTAAGTTACCATATTCTTCCTCCACAAAATAAATTATGTACACCTTAGTTTATGCACCTAAGAATGACATGATGAATCATGGGTAAACTATAACCAACCTATAGTCAACTTTTTCTTATGACATTTATAGTACAAATAAATACTCTATTCACCTTTAGGTATGTTGCATTTGCTGCTTCACAAGGAAGAGTGGGAGGCTCATGAGCTGAGACCTTGAGGGCACGTCCGAGTAGCTGAGTAGAAAAGCGCTCGTCCAATTCCCAGTTTCACTACCACAAATTCGGTAGACCAGATCATAATTTCAGTACCACAATTTAATATCAATACCATATACCCGAAAAAGAATGGTTTCATTTTAGTAGAAAATCATATCCACCAGTTTCAGTGAAAAATCAAAATCCATTTTGAAAACAAGTGGAGGTATCTTAGTAATAAGAAAATACCATATCCATTTCAGTACAAAAGTGAAAGCCAATTTCAGCGTCCGATCCATCGCAATGTCAATATTCAATTGAAATCTTAGAACCACTGAGTCAAAATAAATATTAAATTAAAATCTTATAGGGACCTTATCCGGTTTAGGAGTTGAGCCAAGCCTATCTGATTTTAGAGTTTAGGGTTGTAGTGTCCACTTAGACAAACGAAAGCTGAAGATAAAAGAACTCACAATCCTAATTTGAATTTGCTAAAACCGGAACTGATTTTAGTTTCAATATTGAAAATCAATGCTTCTATAATTCTTTTAAGATTGATAATTGAAAAGCCATTTATTTATTTGTTTTGTTGTTATTTTATGTAGTGGAGACCTAGTAGACATGCATGTTTAAAAAATCTGGTGACGTGGTTAAAACACCCCTGCAATAATCCTCGGATTATACTCAATCTAGGAATCTGTACACTATCTAATTTTGTCAGTTTATCGTTTGCTTGTGTTTTGACTTCAGGTTTGTAACGTACTTGGACATTAAGAACCTACAAAATCATAATTTAGCCATCACAACACAACGCGGAGTTCTACAAACCTAGAGGCATATTGTGTGCATATATACAGACACAAACACATCGACCAGATGGTTAACAAATTCATTTGGAGCTCATGAATAAAACCTATAGGTACGTCATGCCACTTGATCAGTGGTACAACCTCGTGAATAAATCAGAGCTTACCTTCAGATGAGCGGATTCCGTTGTCCCAACAAAACCGCCCACTTCACTGAAGTGTTGCTGCTGGTGAAAGGCAGAGCACCAACACTCTGAAGACGTCGATCAAGTGTTGGTCTGTTCGTGGAAACAATGACTGGGTGACCTTCCTCTGCCCGGGGCTGCTGGCTCGACAAGGGGTTGGCACCAGGGTGGTGGGTCAGCACCGTCGCCCATGGGGCGTCAAGCTCCGACAACCGGACATCGCATGGCTGGGACCCGCGCACCCCCACGGCTGTGATTTATCCTATTCATGGGCAGGACCAACCAACTGCAATTTGAAATGAACAGTCATTTTGCCATTAATATCTAAGATAACGATGTTGTACAACCAAACAAGTAAAAAAATCGAATGAAGTGGTATAAACCAGAGAGAGGGAGAGTGGAATCCTTGATGAGCACAGGGGCAGACATCGCTGGCAGTTTTTTCCTCAGTGAAACTGATTGTGATAACAAGCATGGTGGTGATGCCAACAAAGTCCTATAAATCCGATGGCTTCCCCTGATGACAGGGTCACACAAGTCAACAACTCATTCATGAACTGTAATTTTATATGCAGCAGCAAACAAGATTGATTTTTTGTGTTCAAAAGTTAAATAGATTCCACTTGAATCTCGAGAACAAAAAGAAACCTCACGCTTAGTTAAGCATCGATGAGTGGCAACAAAGGGAAAACAAAGTGCGAAAGAGATGTTAACTGCAAACTGCAGTATCTTCATGTGTACTTCCCTTGTAGTTTTTTCTTTCTACAGATTCTGTTGGGAAGGACCAAACGGCCAATCTGTTGATACAATAAACATGAGAAATACAACTTAAGCACAATACCTTCACCAGCTGGCCATTGCACGGGGCAACACGACAATCAAAGAGTCAGCAACTAAGCTGGTAGTGGACGGGCTGTCAGGCTCTTCCACGTTGTGCTCGTCGGTGCACCCGCCAGGCAGCTGGCCGCCCTCCCTCAACTCTGCCCGCTCACTGCCGGCAGATCAGCACATGGTTGCATCAGCCGGCAATACAACTGCCCATCAAAGAAAAAAAATATAATTAGCACAAAACTGGGATTAAGAAAATATAATTCAGCTGCCCACGCACTGGGTTGATCGATAACCCGTGGCGGCATGAAAGCAAGCGGTGATCATGAGCATTTCATTTTCCATGACAGATGACAGGTATAGGCTATAGCTGGCAAGCAATTTTCTTGTTTGATAGGCGTCGTTGACACATAAATGTGCAACACAAACCGAACCCATGAAACCATGGAAACATAAGTTCAGAAATAGAAGAACTAAAATGGATTTGTTCAGTTTGGTTTAAAGATGTGTCTGTTAAAGTAGACTACACCTAATCAAGTTGCTGGTCCTAACCACCGTACATAAAAGAGGCCATACACATTTCACTAAATAGGAGAGGAGCAATCATTTTTCGCAATAGCTAAACTATAACTGTAACCATCCAAATATCATTTTCCTCAGCATCCTCTGTCCTTTCCTTTCTATCTTTCTCTGAATTTACCTTTTACCTCTACCAGTGCATATACATATGGCATTACAGCGCAAATAGAGTAGGTAATCACAACTTCACAAGCATGTGCAAACCCAATACACGAAGAATCATATTTGGTACACAGAGAAGGATACCTCTGCAGTCACGGCATTGCAAATACGCAAAGAATCATATATCTCTCCCTAATAATAAAGCACGGATTGGGTCTCCGGGTTCACCGTCACAATACGCTTCTTCCCATAAGTTTACGCTTTCACTTTGAATTTAAAACATATACACGAGGTGGTACTAAAGTATAGTAAACATATACACGATCAAAATTTATATAGGCTAAAAAAAACGCCACTTCGGTCTGTGTCACCAGCTCACGTGATCTCTAAGGCCCACCAGTGCGTTAAATTAGGCCTTGCTCCAGTCCAATACGACTCGAAGTCCTGACTCCTGTTTTCTTTTCCTTTTCAAGTCCTCCGCAACAGCCGGATCCAAAAGAGAGAGGACGGGCCTGATGCTTCGCGGATCGACGTCTTCGTGCCTGCGGTTGGAGGCCAGTACTCGGCGGCATCATCGATGGCACACATCTCGATCATCGTCGCGCACGACGCGCTCTGCCCGGAGCTCTGTCCTCCCCTAAGGCGAGCGCAGGGTCGGACCTGCTTGTGCTCACGGTGTGCAAAGGACATAAGAGATCCTGGCGTTGGTGGCCGAAGCTGCTGAAGAACGACGAAGGAGGCGGGAGACACACTGGAGGTGGAGGCGGACGACGATGGGAACGTGACGGGGCTACTTCTCCGACCGAAGTTGGAATCGCCGGGGCGCAGCGGCGCTACCCGCGAGTGGAGGCAGAGACGAGCGGGAGGCAGAGCACGCTCCGAACTTGAGACGGAGGCTGTGCGCTCTGGACGACGACTTTCGACGCGCTCCAGCCCGGAGCAGCTATGGCGTCAGGATCATCCAAGGCAAACGCGGCTCCTTGAGCGGGTGCCCCTCCTGGCATGGCCCTCCATGGCGCACGGACGGAGGCCTTCGGCCAACAACGATCTCAGGATCGACCATCGGCGCCAGGGACGCTCAGCGCTAACCGACGTTTCACAAAGTCCCTACAACATCGTCACTACAACATCGTCACAAAGTCCCTACAACATCGTCATCGGCAGAGGAGACGACGAAGCGCCCAAGCACGCCACTACAACATCGTTCCTACTCCCTAAGCGGCGCAACAAAGTCACTCAACCCAGGAACTGCACGATGCATGATTTGCCTATTATTTTATTTGTACCATCACACCTCCGGTAAATCCTTATTGTTGTTGTATGGATGTCAGTTGCACCTTCATCATCTCTGCACTGGTGATAGAACAAGAATTTTTTATTGGCGATGTTGCTGGTGTTTGTAAAGGCCGATTAATCTGAGAAAATTGGCAATATAACCATATAAGGCAGTGTAAGACTTTTGGCAAAATTCCCATCAAGTCTCTGCTCTGCTGAATTTTTAAGAATTCTGCCATCATGTATTCTTCTTCACTACTTACCTTTAGCTGATTTGCAATTGCAATTTCCAGGTGGGTATCGGTTGATTCTGACCGAAAGTATCATGCTCGAAGAGATTTGGATGGTGTTAGTGCAAAAGCGTACAAGGTTTGAAATCTATTAAAACTGAATGATATTTTAACCTCCAGCCAATGCCATCTGTATTACACCAACTGTATGAGACCCTGCGGCTCCACATAATAGCATCTTCAACTGTATGCATGTGGATTTAGTTAACAACACAACATTTATCTAGAAATGCTAACAGGGAGTGATCGAGTGTGAATGTTTTTCTTTAGATATAAGGTAATAAAGATAAAATATACCGTTTCAATCTAACTCATAATAACAAAAACATGAGAAAACATAATATATTTTAGTATGGGTATGTGGATTGCAAATAGGATACTAATCTTTATCTCGAACATATAAATGATTTTAATTACTGCCAATGTCGATATGGTTGCATTATTTATTGCAATGAGATTGGATCTGCTATTGTAGATTCGACTTGAGTCTCGACATATGTAGTCATGTAATTGATTTGCCTCTCCGTAGGTTTTTTAGGTTTTTGAGTTTCTCCTCCGTTGCCACAAAATACATAATTTTTCAGCAAATCAATGTATAGCAACCATGTATGCTTCAATCCTGTTTTTTCTTTGAATTTTTAGAGTATGTTACTTCTTATGTTTTTATCGTTTGGGTAAATCACAACATCAACATTAACCTATTTTTCTTACAAGGGGGAGGAGGACAAGCGGCAACACGGGTGATGTAACATGTTGAAATGGAGGACATGTGCCTATGTGTGTGCGCCCGGGCGGATGGAGTGTTAGCGTCGTGTCATGTTTTCTTTTTGGAGAGTGTCTTGCATCATACTTATGCGGTTAGGAGCATGTGATTTTTTTTCTTGTTGCAACATACATGCATGTTTCATATAGTTATTATGTTCTTATCAATGGCTTGATTTGAAGACCACAATTTTGTTACCCGTTGCAACGCACGGGCCCTTTTGCTATATATATATATATATATATATATATATATATATATATATGCTTCTTTTCCATATAACGCCAACGTGTTCCATATAAAATAGTTAAACAACCTGAAAGCTGCAATGTGTACTGACATAACAGAGAAACTCCAATCGCTAATTTTCATAAGAACACATATCAAAAGGGTAACAAAATTACGCCCATTGAGCATCGCAACCACGCAGGCCGGCCTGTCACTCCTTTCTTCTCCGCGGCCCATCTAAGCGTGACCACAAAGAGCCAGCCCAGCCCCACCCAACCCAACCCTAAGCCACGCTCGCTCGGCCTCCCTCTCCCCGTTTCTGCGCGCCGCCGCCACCAGGGAGAGCCGCACGCACGCTCCACGCCGTCCGGCCGTCCGTCCGTCCGCCGCTGCGTCCTTCCTCTCCTTCTTCTCCTCTCTCCCCACTCTTCCCGAGCCCCCCCTCCAGACCTCCCAAAGCCCTGGCCCTCGCCGCCACGCCCGCCCACTTCCCGCCAGCGCCGTCGGCCGCTCGAGGGTGGGCATGGCCGCCAAGGGCGGCGCCGGAGGCGGGGTCGGGACGCTCAAGTCCACCTCCATCAACGGCGTCAAGCTCTACTCCGTCACCGGCAAGAACTACGTCGCCCCATGGGTCCTCGCCAAGAAGAAGCGCTCCCTCCGCAAGGACGCAGGCAAGCCACCGCCCCCGTCTTCAGAAATTTCCCCCCTTCACTTTGTTTCTCTGCTTTTATTTACTGATTCGTTCATGGTGCCGTTGCTGCTTGCTTGCTTGCTTGCTTTCAGAGTACCAGCGGCGGCTGGAGCTCATCCATGACCTCAGGTTCGAGACCGCCACCACCAGGATCAAGGTCACCCCCGACGGCCACTATGTCATCGCCTCAGGTATATACACAACCAAAGCACTCCTTGTTTCCAGTCGGTGTCAGTGTTGCCCTGATATGAAGAAAAAAACGCCAAGTAATGTAATTCACAAGGAAGGGAGCTCATTCATGAATAGAGTGCCACGTTAGCCTAACAAACGTTGAAGAAATTAGTTTGCCAACTCAACTCAACATAGATTGTTTGTGGGCATCTTTATTTATGCGACATGCCTCCAGCACCCAACCCACCATCTGCAATTGAGCTATGTTCCTCTCTTCACCTGGAGGAGTTAGCCCGGCAGAGCCAACCGAGGTTCAAATACAAGACTTGCTGGTGTGGGTCGTGGGTCGGAAGAGTTAAATTTGTTTTCTTCTCAGAAAGCAAAACGATTCCAGCTCTGGATACTCGTGCTAATCATAAGTTGTTAAGGGAATTACCCATACTCTTTGTAACTTACAGCTTTAGAAATTTACTGCTTGCTTCATGTTCATCTTCTGTTTGGAGTTTTAAGTGTTAGCACTTCTTATACGCACTGTAAATTGGTTGTATTCTCATGCCTCGTATTTTCCAGGTATTTACCCCCCACAAATGAAAGTCTTTGAGTTGAAGGAATTGTCGATGAAGTTTGAGAGGCACATGATCTCAGAAATTATTGATTTCGAGGTACTTATAGTTTAATATAGTGAAGCATATGTCTTCTCTACTGCCGGGCAGTCTTCTTTAATATTCTATTCTGGAAAACACAGGTCACGCGTTATTGAGCTGCTATTATTGTTTTCGACGTAACAAACTTGATTGTATCTTTTTTTAGGTCCTTGGTGATGACTACTCAAAACTTGCGTTCTTGTGTGCTGATCGTTCTGTATGCTTGCATGCAAAGTACGGAAGCCATTATAGCGTGAGAATTCCAAGGTTAGTTTGTCCTGTCATCTAATATTTCTGGTTTTCATTTCATTGCTTTTCTGATATATATAGTTTGTCCTGTTATATATCATTTTTAGTTACAACATATTGTTTGCTGTATGCTACTACTAGTACTCCCTCCATTTGTAAGTTTTTGCCTGTTGTCTTTGACTTGAGCTCGTCAAGGTTTATCCACCAATAGTTTTGTAAGTATGTGTTGTTTGGTTTGAACAGAGAAGTTCTGTGTTGGATGATGACAGCCAGTGATACCATGGCAATGAGGAGTTCGTATATAGTCCTCGCTTGTCCTAATATTAAATTTACATACTGATATTATCCATATTGACAGAATGGGAAGGGACCTGGCCTATGATTGCTGGTCTTGCGACTTGCTATGTGCTGCTTCGTCATCAGATCTGTATAGAATCAACTTAGAGCAGGTCAGATTTGAGTCCTTGATTATTCATGAATATAGAGTTATTTGGTTATCCGTAGCCTCTCACATAATTTACATGACACTGCTAGTACACAACTAATATTAAATAAGTATAAGCAGGTTATTTTGAATATAAAGCCACTGTGCATAGACCCGCAATGATGCCTTTTTTTTGTTATGCTTCCAGTCTTTCTAGAATAAACATGCACACATTTTAAAATTGTAAGTTTTGCAGGGAAGGTTCCTTGCATCCCTTTCTTCCCAATCTCCAGCAATAAATGTGGTTACACGGAGGTAGTTCTTTTCTATGGACTCGTGTCTTTGGAGTGAAATTCTTATTGAGTATTGTTTGACCTATCATTGTTTTCGGTGGTACTCCCAGTATGATCCATGGGCTTGTTGCTTGTGGTGGTGAGGACGGTGCGGTTGAATGCTTTGATATGAGGAGGAAGTCTTCTGTTGGCAGAATTAATACAGCTTCTTCTTCTGAAGATGTTGACCAGGTATCTTATTGTGCCTTATCAGCATCTTGGTAGTAATAATACACTAACACTGCAACTTTTTGACATTATATTGATGATTCTTATGCTTTAAAACTGCAGGAGGTAACGTCTTTGCAGTTCGATGAAAATCAAGGGTACCTTCTGGCAGTAGGGAGCAGCATAGGAAAGGTTCGATTCATCATCTGCTATGTTCTTATTATTTGATTTTCACTGCAAGAAACATTTAAAGTTTTTATTATTCCATCTGACATTATCCAGTCAGAACTAACAAGCAGTGATCTCATTGATTTGCAATGCATAGCAAATTTGGCATTATTTCTGTTTCTAGAATGATTCATGTAGTTTTACTTCATTTGTCTTAGGTTTCTGTGCTAAACATCTGTAATATTTCTTCAAATTGTGCACTTGCTTCTGATAGCTACTCCCTCCATCCGGAAATACTTGTCGGAGAAATGGATGTATCTAGACATATTTAGTTCTTGATACATCCATTTTTCCGACAAGTATTTCCAGACGGAGGGAGTACTTGGTATCTTATATTTCAAAAAATATGATCTGCCATTGATTATCTTACTACTAATTTGATGGTAATTGTGGCTTGGTAGCCTCTTATTTCCCCCCTTAAGTCATGTGATGACTGCTGATTTTGTTGTGTACTCATTGGCTGGATGAAATGATTATCCTGTCTAACAAACTAATAATGCTGATAATCTAATTTCTAAAAATTATGATATTCAATTTGTTTGCTGTGTTTGGATTTCCTGCAGGTATCTATATATGACATACGCATGTCTTCGCCTCTGCGAGTCAAGGATCACATGTAAGATCTGTATATTTTTATTATGGGAAGAGATTTTTGCTTGTTATGCATGATCAGTTTCAAACATTTTCTTTTCTTAGATTCCATTAGGAATGTGTGAAATTTATCAGATTAAAGGAAAGAAAACATCCATTCTCACTACATGTTGGGTTTCTGACGAGATTCCTCTGTGATCCTTCACTCCAAATGGGACCTTATATTTCTAATATCATGTTATCCCGGTCATACAGAACGGTACCACTTGGAGCTGATATAAATACACCTCCATGCCTTCTAAAAGTGTATTCTGTGTTCATTGGAATCTTGCAACTCCAGATCAGAATAGGCTTTATACAGAGGGATATCAAGCTCGACTAAATCCTAAATAGCTGATCATTCTTTTGTTAGATTATTGTACTCTTCACTAAGCATGTAACAGGTGTTCTTTATTTGTTGCAGGTATGGCAGTCCAATTTTGAATATCAAGTGGCACCAGACACTTAATTCTTCCGAACCTAAACTGATTACTGCTGATAAGCATATAGTGAGAGTTTGGGATCCTAATACAGTGAGTTCCATCCTTCTCTAAAAAGTATCAGACCTCATTTTTTCATGGGTGGCATTGACTTCTTTGTTAGATGATGATGAACTCATCTCACTATTTTCTTTTTAGGGAAACAACATGACTAGCATCGAACCTGATAATGGATCTATCAATGATGTTTGCATCTTCCCGAATAGTGGTTTAATGCTATTAGCCCTGGACAACAGCCAGATACCTGCCCACTTCATTCCTGCACTTGGCCCTGCTCCAAAGTGGTGCTCACATCTTGATAACTTAACTGTGAGTGAATTCTCCCCATTAGTTTTGTGGCTAGTGTAGTAAACCTTGCCTTGACATTTCCTTGTGTCATATATACTCAAACAGGAGGAGATGGAAGAGAAACAAGAAAACACATTATATGATGATTACAAGTTTTTGACTGAAGAAGAGATGGAACGATTGGGTCTCTCTGAGTACAAAAACAGTGATGCTGTCAGAGCACATTTACATGGATATGTGATACGCTACGATCTATATAAGAAGGTACCTTTCTGTTCATATATTCACGGTACTGCAATTTACTTGAACAGTTCAGGTAGGGTTGCTGTCAACTACCCACCTGAATTTCCAACATGAGGACATTTTATTCTGTACACAGTTTGTCTTTGTAAAAATAGTTTCTATATATAAGTCTGTCAACATAGTTTAACATAAATGTGGACTTCCTATATCTATTTGTTGTCGGTGGATGGATCGAAGAAAAGAACACTTCATACATGCTATTTACTAGGATCTGTATTTCTCTCCAGCAACGGGCTAAACTTCATATTGCTGATTATGAGACTCTTCAAAATGCCATGAAGGCCAAGAAACTAGCAGACCTGAGGAAATCTCGTATAACGGTAAAGTTTGCTCATCTGTTCCTTGTATGTATAACATCTGGCATCTGTCAGTGTGTGATCCTTACCATACCTAATGAGTGCCAATATTAATTTACTCGTGCAGCAAGTTGTTAAAATACCAAAGGCTAACCGGCAACTTTTGGACGATATACGGACAGCGGAAGAGGACATAGATGCTGATGTGGAGAATGCTAGTAAATCAAGCATCAGAAAGAAGCAAATGAAACTAGATATGAAAAAGGCATTGTTGACTGATCCGCGTTTCCAACCAATGTTTGAAAATAAGGTATGCATTCCAGTTTCCAACTTGATTTTTGAATCAAATTTCTCATACCCAAATGTTCTCTTTCAAAACCATGACAGTATCACTTGCTTTTTTTTGGCCAAAATACCATTTTCTTACAAGCGTGTCAAAGAGCCTAATCCCGTCAGATCTAGTATGGCTTTCTGTAATCTTTGCAAAAAAAGTGTAATTCTGCAGAACAAATTCTTTAAACGTGTGGTTCTCAAATAGTTTTCAGAAAGTGTGTTTATCTTAAAGAAATTACTCTTTTCTTAGGCAATGTAGATGTCAGATCTTTTGTTGCTGCTCCACCCTTTCATGGTACCATGATAATGTGATGTTTTTGTGGTAATTCTAAGCCGTGACAAAGTTTTATCAGGTCAACTCTATTATGCATTTCATGTTTGTACCTTGATGTTTTCCTGATCTTGTACTGTCTTGATGCTTCTTCAGCTATGCCACTGTTTCATTTGAAACTGAAAGCTTGTATATCTGCATGCATGCTAGCATTGTTGATAACACAATATCCTTGGATCTGTGTATTCTGTACGCAATTGTTTCTCGTCCACAGTACTCTGTATGAGAAACTGAGCCTAGAAGAGAGGTTCAGCTAAAACCAATACATGGTATAAAAAAAAAAGTTAAAACCAGTACATTATCATAACTTTGTTTACAGTGCCCAGTGCTCCACAGCATGAATCATGTCCTGTTTATGTTTTTTAACTACAAATCACATTTTAAGCTAATTGTTCCTAAATTGGTAATCATGTGTGATTTTCTAATTCATCGATCTTATTTCAGGATTATGAAATTGATGTAAATTCAAGAGAATATGAAGCAATCCATCCTCAACTGGCTACAAAGGAACCTCATCTAATCGAGGAACATTTCGAGAGTGTTAGTGAAGACGACGAAGAAGAAGATGCTGGTTCATCTGATGCGTCAGCGGAGTCTGACAGTGACAATGACACGCGTAATTCAAAGCGTATAAGGTGAGATCTCATCTCATCTCATTTTGGTTACGGTGAACCGTGTTGTATGTAAGCTTTTTTCTTTTTGCGGAAAGCTTCTGGGAGTGTCAATTTAAGATTACCTCAGAGTATCCAGAATGTATGTATGAATCCATCCCTACTAAATTGGCTGTAGTGTCTGTCATATACTCTTATTTGCCGAATTCTTCTTGCTCACCAGAAACATGCTAATGGCTTTTCATCTTACAGGTTGTATGAAGTGAAGGATGGATGCCATGCCGAGGCATTTTTGAACAGCGTCTCCCTTGGCAACGAGGAAGCTGTGCCCATTGGGGACAGGGTAGCCGCACTCGAAAGGAAACAGAACTCGCGTGCACTCGACAAGGTGAAGTACGGGCCCGGTGGCTCGCGGGAGATCTCCTTCAACCCTAGGAGCTCAAGAAGGCGCACCGAAGAGGACGAGCACAGCGAAGAAGAGCAGCAGAAAGACTACAAGAGGAGAAGCGTGCAGTCCCTGGGGTTGAAGCAGAACAAAGCCGAGTTTTATTTATTCGGAGGCAGAGGAGGTAGAGGGGGCGGAGGTGGTCGCGGCAGGGGAGGCGGAGGTGATCGTGGTAGGAGAGGTGGGGGCGGGCGTGGAAGAGGCGGCGGAGGTAGAGGTGGAGGTGGTGGCGATTTCGGAGGCGGGTTTGGGGGCGGAAGTGAGTTTGGAGGCAGAGGTGGTGGCAGGGGTGGAGGCAGAGGCAGGGGCAGGGGTATGAGTAGGGGTAGGGGAGGGGGCAGGAGCAGAGGAAGGGGTAGGGACTGAGCACCCTCTGTTTGCATTTCGGCTGTTGAAAACATCAAGATGGTGTGACATCTTGAAATCCTGAGGCGCATCGCTGTGACATTGAACGGCCCTCCTGGCACACGCCTTGTAATCCCCTGATCAATGTAAAACCGTATCCCGCTTTACGTAAGAGTTAGGATAGTGCTTCCAAAAGTTTGGCAGCGATAAATTTTGAGTGATGTTTCATTATATGGTTTGGTAGGAATTCTGGATCGCTTTTCGATGAGCAGAACCATGGTAGAGAATTACCCTGTTCCCTGCCTATTACATGTAAACTTCCAAAGCTAGAAGATGAGTTTTCTGTGATTCTGAATCGTGTTCATTCGTATATGCTGGGTATGGCCTATAATGCTAAGGTTGTTGAACGTTTGAGATAGTGCGGTGTCCCATGGCTTTTTTTTTGGATGGGTACTAGGCTGTGCTTGAAATTGGCTTCTATTTGTACATCAAAGCACCAGCAACAACACGCTAAGCCCAAGTGTTGGAGATAGGGGGAAAAACTCATGCATATAATTTTATTTCATTTTAAGAAATGCCAAGCTTTATTGATCGAAGCTCACAACTAAAGATCCCAACCATACATGGCGCTGCCGATTTAAAGAAAAACATGTGTGCCTTGGGCAGACACACGCATTTCCTTCACCAAATCCTACCAAAATCCCTTTCTTCGCATCTAAACCCTTCTTCCCAATCCGCAAACCCAACTTCTCAATCCGCATTATTACAAGATCTAGCTGCTGAGGGTTGTATCTTTGTTTACGTTTGTATTCCAATTTCAAAATTTTGTTTTTCTTTAATTATCTATTTTCCTTTCCTTTTCTTCTTTTATGTATCTTTTTTTTTATCGTTTTCAATCACTTTCACCTTTTTTTTCTTTCCTTCTTTTTATGTCTTTTATCATGTTTTTTGTTTTTGTTTCTATCTTTTTTTACAATTGCGTGAATATCTTTAGTGGCAAAACTGATAAAAAAAATCCTTTAAACATGTACTCCATCTGTCCCATAATACCGCCTGATCGGATTGGATTAGAAAAACGGGACTCAGCCGCACCAACCTAACAATGGACGTATTTCCCTCAAAAAAAAAAAAAAACAATGGACGTATTGTGTAAAATTAATCGGAAGCGGCGCTTCCTGATACCGGGGCCGCACCAAACGCGTCGTTAGTGTTATAGATCCTCTTTCTTTTTTTGCGAAAAGATGTGTTATAGATCCTCGCCCTTCTCCCCCTTTTGTTTTCATATATGAATGATAGATATATTTTTTCTTTCTGATTTCAGTTTCGTCACAGTATGGTCTATCACAAAACATGCCTTGATTGATTGCTTCTCGCTGCCACTATAATGTCACTATGTCAGTATAAATAAACCCAGTTTCCTCAAAAAAAGAAAAAAAAAACAGTTGAATTGAATCTCAAAAGTTATGTTTTTTCGTCTTGTTTGTTACAGTAATTTTCTTGCCAGATGTTACTTCTACTGAAGCTTCTCCAGTCTGCCCTGATGAACTTGTACGTATTCGTCAAGCTCAAGCATTGAGCTACACCTCAACAAATGTGCCCCTCAGCAGCATAAATGATTTTTTTTAATTACTGTTGAACCATAAACCCTACTATCATGTAGACTGGGACAACCAACACATCACTGACATATCCTTGTTAGGATGATCTCCACCGCGTGGGTCCAACGGCCCACCGGGCCTTTGATCTGCGCCCTGATCGGGGACGAGCCCCTGTCGCACTATGCTATATAAAATAGGTGGGGTCCGGCGGCACGCTTCACGAGGTTCGTCGCGTTGCCAGGCTCCCACCAACACTCCTACCGATCTAGGGTTTGCCGCCACCACTGCCCACTCACCGTCACCACCGTCACCCCCTTTCATCATGGCCACAAGCTCGAGCTCATCGAGCCAAGGAGAAGGTAGAACCACCGTCTAATCTGTAACCTACCCGATCCACGGATCCTATCAATCCTAGAAAGTGAAAGTAACAATGATCAACCACACTCAGTGGTGAAAGTAACAATGGTCAACCACAAAATTTGGAGAATTTGAATGTAGCAGTTTGCATCATGCAGTGATGTGCAGTCCTCAAACCTTGGTTCCTCCGCCGCGGTACAGTATATCAGCCCTATGGATCCCAGTCCTGAAACCTTGGTTCTCTTGTTATATTGGACCACTTGGTATCTGATCAAGGTGGTGATAGGCACCGACAGAGTTGACCCATGTTCTGCAATTTTTAGAGATAACAAGTTGAGTGCTATAGCGTGAATCCATAATTTCCAATCTGAGCTGTAAGATGGGAGACACACGTCCATTAGATCGCTCGCACGCAGCAAAAAATTACTCCATCCGTTCTAAATTACTTGTCTTGGATTTGTCTAGATACGGATGTATCTAGACTCATTTTAGTGCTAGATACATCCGTATCTAGACAAATCTAAGTCAAGTAATTCGGAACGGAGGGAGTATGTGAGAGCTCCGCTTAAGTGTCGATTTCCTCAAAAAATTCAGAGTTTCAGCTCCTTACAGGCAGGCAGTAGGCATCTCTGTCCACCTCTACAATCAAATCACTCAGTTTCTAAATTGGAATCCGGATTCTCTTCCATCCAGGTGAATGCCAAATCTGTTGACCTTCAACTGTCACAAAACACTAGTACACGATACTACTGTCATCTCCCCCACTCCGATCTGCTGTATCGGAATTTCATTCCTAACTGCTGCTGCAACCAAATCCGAATGAATGAATCATGCCCAGACACCGGTCATGCATAAACAACATACGAGACTCACTCACCTGTCAACTGTCATTATGTTTCCAACATACTGTCAATTGTTTTCTTAACGTAAAATAGCTTGTTGCCAATAATACAAAGTACACATCATATCAAGATTATTCACTTTGCATGTACGCTAGAGTTCGTAGCTGCCGGATCGGTCAAGTGACTGGTATACCTATATAGGAATTTCCTGTCTGTCGCATTTTGCGACAACTTTTTTGTTGTTGACAATTTGCGACAAACTATCGACCAAACACACAGATCTTCACAGCCAGACCGCAGCTGGGCCAGCCCATTTAACATATTCCTTCCTTCCGGTTTTAAGAACCTTCTAGATTCATGTCAGGTTTTGGGAACCATCTAGAAGGTTCGTGAACCGAAATTTTATACTTTTAAGGGTTTTGTCCATTTATTTTGTTTTTTCTTTTCCTCTTTTTTATGTTTCTTTCTTTTTTCCATTTCTGTTTCTTTTTATTTTAAAAACTTGCCAATTTCCAAATATTAAAAATTTGTTTCTTTGTCCAATTTTTTTTTGGAATTTCAATTTTGTGTTCGTGTTTTGTAAAAAATATTGGAAACATTTATAATATCATTTTACCCCATAAAATATTCGTATTTTTAAGTTCTGGTCACAAATATAAAAAATGTTCAATTTCTTTCAAAAATCATGCTTTCAAAACTTAGGAACTTCAAATTTTCTTCACCTGTTTTAAAAAAATTCAGATTATCAATTGTGTTTGTTCAATTTTTTTTTCTCACTTTCAGTATTTCTTTACAATTTTCAAAACATTTTGGTGATTTCTTAAAAAAGTTCACAATTCCAAAAGAAATATACAGGTTTCAGAAATTGTTCAAGAATTTCAAAAATGTTTCCGGTTTACAAAAAAACAACGTATTCAAACAAATGTCTGAGTGTTCAAATTTTGTTTGGAATTTTTATAAATGTTCCCATTTAAAAATATTTTTTGAAATAGTCAAAAAAACTTCACATTTTAATTTGTTCCCAAGAATTTCAATAAATTTTTGTGCTTTGAAGTTAGTTCATAATTCTCAAAAACAATTGCCACATTTTCAAAAAGTCATTCACAAATATGAGGGTATTCGCGTTTCAAAAAATATTCATTGTTTTTTAAAAAATGTGTGTGAAATTTATATAAATCGGATCTGCCACTGTTGTTTCTTAATATATCTCGTTGTTTTATAGACACGGAGCCTGAGTAGTTCCGATGGCTAGTAGTTTGGAGTCATAATCTTTTTTCGATTTTATCGCGAGCGCTTGAGTCTTTGCATTTTTATTTTTGCACTTCAGTACGCGTATACGTTGCTGGGCCGGCCGCTACTAGGGAAAATGTTTTTAACGACCACATATGTGGACGTTAAAAATCAAGTTGTGGTCGTTAAAGGTCATTAACAACCACAAGCCATAGGCTCGTCGTTAAAAGTTTAACGACCATATATTTTTTGTTCGTCGTTATTTTTCTAATGACGAGATGGTGTGTAGTCATTGATTGTGCGGAAAAAAATGACCACTTTTATTATCATTAATTATATTTTCATTGTCACCGGAATATCAATAATGGCCACTTGTCCCAGTTTACCTTCAGAGGAATCGGCACGAGGAAATTTACAAAACCTACTGCTAGCTGGACAGATCAACCTGGCCTGAACAAATTTAAACATAGAAGCACTTGTCCCAGTTTACCTTCAGCGGAATCAACACGAGGAAATTTATAAAGCAATACTACTCCCTGAACAGAGCAGCCCGACTTGCACAAATTAAACTGTACTCCATCCGATCAAAAATGAGTGTCGCAGTTTTGAACTGTGGTTAGCTCAAAGCTGCAAATCTTATTATAGAACGGACAGCCTACAAAACTACAAATATTATTATAGACCGCACAAATTAAACTGTGGTTAGTTCAAAACTACAAAACTACAAATCTTATTATAGGCAACCTACAGCGGGACAGCACTCAAAATGCAAAATGCGGCACAAGACACGGAGATATCCACTCTGCACAAGACAGACTCCCTCTGTCCGTCATTGCTATTATCTTCACATATATATTCTCCCTGCAGTTTACAACGCGCAGATATAATCACAAATAGTCTCCTAGTCTCCATGCAGCTACAATACAGTATTAATTATAAGCTTACTACTGCCAACAGTATAAGATACACTGATATATGACAACACGGAGTTTAGCCTTTGGTTGGCCCTTTCATTGCCAGGCATCCACGTGCAGGCACGCAATTTGGTGTTACCAAGCTGAGCAGTAGTGTGAAGACCTATCAACAGGGCCGGCTAGCTAGTCTTCCTCGTACCTGCACACATCAAGATGTAAACTGGATGAGATACTATATGACCATGCATGCATGCATCCAGTCGAGTTGGGTTTAAGCCTCGTATCAAGGTTTTCCACTGTCATCAATCATATATACTAGTTGATCATGCGCGCTTTGCTGCACCGGGACTTGTTGTGATGATCCATTAGTTATGTCCTTCACCGTTTAGATGTCGACTTTAGCAATCAAATGAACAAATGTCATCCCTCTTTAACAATTGTTTGTTCTATTTAAAACTGAATAGAATCTGTAAATTTGCTATATTGCTTTCGTTGGTTTGCAAGTACAAGAGGAGGGGGTACATATAGGTTGCTGGCGCAACAGAACTAGAGTCGTGGAGGCGATCGTGTGCGTGGTCGTGGGCAGAAGGGAGGAGACCGAGTCCAGCGGTCTAACACCCCCCCGCAGTGTCAGCGGCGGCGTCGACGACGTTGAGACTGGAGCGGATGGCGATGAAGGATGCAGACGGCAGCCCCTTGGTGAAGATGTCAGCAAACTGCGCCGTGGTTGGTACATGGAGAACACGGACGTCGCCTAAAGCTACCTTCTCTCGTACAAAGTGTATGTCGATCTCTATGTGTTTGGTTCTACGGTGCTGAACAGGATTACATGACATATACACAGCGGATACATTATCACAATACACAATTGTAGCCTGGTGAACTGGACGTCGGAGCTCGGTGAGGAGTTGGCGAAGCCAGACTGTTTCAGCGACAGCGTGTGCAACAGAGCGATACTCAGCCTCCGCAGATGACCTGGAAACAGTTAGTTGCCGCTTGGACGACCATGAAATCAGATTATCACCCAAGTAAACACAGTATCCCGACGTGGAGCGACGTGTATCCGGGCACCCCGCCCAGTCTGCATCAGAGTATGCGGTGAGAGAGGTAGGTGAAGAGGGAGTGATCGTGAGACCGTAATCAAGTGTGCCTTTGAGATAACGAAGAATGCGGCGGACATGGTTCATATGAGGAACACGAGGATCATGCATGTGCAAGCACGCCTGCTGGACAGCGTAGGAGATATCAGGCCGAGTGAGAGTGATATATTGAGTGCGCCAGTGATGCTGCGGAAGAGAGTGGGGTCGGGAAGGGGGTCGCCAGCGGAGGACAGCTTGGCGCCGGTCTCGGCGGGTGTACGTGTGGGATGACACTCGAGCATGCCTGCTTTGGAAAGGAGGTCGATGGCGTACTGGCGCTGTGAGAGGAAGAGACCCCGAGAGGATCTGGAGACGGCGACGCCAAGGAAGTGATGGAGCGGACCAAGACCAGTCATGCAGAACTCGGCGCGGTGAGAAGAGATGATGTGAGAAAGAAAAGGGTCGGAAGAAGCGGTGAGAACGATATCGTCAACATACATGAGTAAATAAGCAGTGTGCGAAGAGGAGTGGAAAATGAAGAGAGAGGAGTCAGAACGAGAAGGGACGAAGCCGATGCACTGAATGAAAGAGGCAAAACGCTGAAACCAAGCCCTCGGCGCTTGTTTGAGTCCGTAGAGGGATTTTTGAAGATGGCAGACGTGGTCTGGAAAGGAGGAGTCGGAAAAACCGAGAGGCTGGCGACAGTAGACAGTCTCATTGAGAGAGCCATGCAAGAACGCGTTTTTGACGTCGAGTTGGTGGATAGGCCACGAGGAAGAAACAGCCAGGCTGAGGACGACGCGGATAGTACTAGGCTTGACCACCGGGGAGAAAGTTTCGTCAAAATCAACACCAGGCTGCTGGGAATCACCGCGACAGACCCAACGGGCCTTGTAACGAGCGAGGGACCCGTCAGAATTGAACTTGTGACGAAACACCCATTTACCAGAGACCACATTAGCGCCAGAAGGACGAGGGATGAGAGTCCAGGTATGATTGAGAAGGAGCGCGTCGTACTCTTCTTTCATGGCCTGAAACCAATGCGGGTCCAGGAGAGCAGCTTTGTAGGAAGAGGGAATAGCCGAATAGGGGAGATGGGAGAGGCAGATGCGGTGAGGTTGAGACGATCAATTGGTCGCCCAAACCCTGCTTTGCTACGAGTGCGCATGGAGTGGTCGTTGTGAGGAATGGATACGGGAACAACACGGCGAGGCAGCGGAATAGGTGCGGGCGACGAGTCGGGGGAAGAAGAATGTTGTGGAGAAACATGGTTGGTACGGCGAGGTGTAGTAGCAGGAGAAGGCACGGTACGTGGGGATGCATGGGGGTGCGGTGACACGATCGACGAGAGAACCACGTGTTCAGTTGCATGGAGGGGCGCGGGATCCGAGAGATGCGCGGGACCGGGAGCGGAGGAGTTGGTGGACACGGGATCGAAGAGATCCGTGGGGCCGGTAGCTGGGGATTGGGTGGACGAAGGATCCGAGAGATCCGTGGGGCCGGTAGCGGGGGGTTGGGTGGACGCGAGATCCAAGAGATCCGCGGGTCCCGCAGAGCGCAGCGGCGGGGATTGGTGGGCGGGCGAATCAAGAGATTCGCTGGAGGTTGGGATTGCAGCGGATAGTGGTGGGGTGGTGGGGCCCGATGGGATGGGGCCATGCAGGCCATGCACGTCGTGAACGCAGGAGCGTGTCGAGGGAGATGGGCGATTCGAGAGCGGGGCAGACAAATTTGGTGTTTGGTGGGTGGCAAAGGGGAAAGTAGTCTCATCAAAAATAACGTGGCGGGAGAGAATGACGCGGCCGGAGGGAATGTGGAGGCAACGATAGCCTTTGTGGGAGTCAGAAAATCCGAGGAGAACACAGGGCAACGATCGTGGGGCTAGTTTGTTGGGGGAGACGGCCGACATGTTGGGGAAACATAAACAGCCGAAGATGCGAAGATCGTCGTAGTTCAGGGCTGCTAAGAAAAGAGAGTCGTAAGGAGAGAAGCGGGGACATGTTTTGGTTGGTCGAACATTCAGTAAAAACGTGGCATGCCGAAGAGCTTCGACCCAATACTGAGCGGGCATGGATGCTTGGAGGAGAAGGGTGGGGAGTATGTCATTGATGGTTCGAAGAGAGCGCTCGGCTTTGCCGTTCTGAGGCGAGGTGTAGGGGCACGAGAAGCGTAGGAGGATGCCATGGTGAAGGAAGAAATCACGGTTGCGGGTGTTATCAAATTCGCGCCCGTTGTCACATTGCAAGAAACGAATGGGGAGAGAAAAATGAGTGTACACATAGCGTTGGAAATTGAAAAATATGCTATGAACATCTGACTTGGCACGGAGAGGGAAGGTCCAGATAAAATGAGAGTAATCATCTAGAACAACAAGATAATATTTGAAACCAGATACACTAGGAGTGGGAGACGTCCATAAGTCACAATGCAACAATTCAAAGGGAAAAGAACTACTACTAGTAGATGCGCTAAAGGGAAGCCTAACATGCTTGCCCAGTTGGCAGGCGTGACAGAGAGAGGCATCGTGTGGCTCTCGAGCATGAGGAAGCTTGAACTCGTCAAGGAGAGTAGTCGTGGTCGCGCTGCTAGGATGGCCGAGACGACGGTGCCATAAGGTGATGGAGGCGAGCATAGCGTGAGGCGTGGGATTGTGTGCGCCGTGGACAGTGTAGAGGTCATCGAAGCTATTGAACCGAGCCAGCTCCATCCTGGTTCGAAGATCCTTCACAGACAATCCATAAGGGTCAAATTCAACCGAAACTTGATTGTCAATGGTAAAACGACGAACAGATATGAGATTCTTAATGAGAGCAGGTGCAGCGAGAACTTCGCGAAGAAGAAGAGGGGAATGAGAGGGAGAAAGATAAGAGGTACCGATGCCGGTGACAGGAACAGAAGAGCCGTCGCCAATGGTAATAGAGGGAAACAAAACAGAAGGATGAATGGCAGAAAGAGAAGTACTAGATGCAGACATGTGGCAGGATGCACCAGAGTCGAAGATCCAGTCGTTACCTGTGTCCTGGGTGGTGAGGGAGTTCATGGCGGCGATGAAAGCGGCCTGATCCCAGGCCGGAGCGGTCGAGGTGGAGGCAGGGGCGGGCGGCGGCGTAGTTGATGAAGATGCGCCCGTGTTGCCGTGCTCCCAGGGTGATGGCGTGGGGAAGCCGTAGGGGTACATGGGCGGCGCGGGCGAGGCCGCTGCGGCCTGGTACAGCGGCGCGTACGCCGCATAGGCGTGCGGCAGAGGACGCGAGCCGAGGAGGCCGGGGGCGCCGGTCGAGGGACGAAGCCCGGGCGCCCATCCACAGCTGTAAGCCAGCGGAGCGCCATAAGGAGAAGGGGCGGACCAGGGCATGGGCCACGCCTGCACCAGGCCGGTCCACGGGTCTGCAGTGGGCGCCAGGTGGTGGGGGCCAGAGGCGGAGGCGCTGCAGGTGGTGCGGAAGAAGCAGACGCAGGCGCAACTAAGGAGGAAGAAGGGGCCGAGCTTGGCTTCGGGGGACGATACACCGGGTTTTTGCCCTTGTAGTTGGGGCTGGGGCGCCATCCTGGAGGTGGTTGGACGGAAGGAGACGGCGAAGGCACCGCCGCAGCCGCTGATGGTGGAGCAGGGCGAGCCGCGGCATGGAAGAGGCGCGGAGTGTTCGCCTTGCGCGCCTGGTTCTGCTCCTCCATCTGGAGCATCGAACGCGCCTCGGCAAGCGTCGGCAGTGGGCGCAGGAGCGGGATCAAGGTGGCCTGTTGAGCGAACCGCTCGTCGAGCCCGCCCATGAGAGCATGAAGAAGAGATCTGTCGGCGACCACCTCGCCGAGCTCGCGTAGTTCGTCGCCAATTGCCTTGATGCGCTGACAGAAGACGCCGACGGGACGATCGCCCTGGGTGATGGTGCGGAGCTCGGTGTTGAGGGCGGAAACACGAGCGTCGCGGTTGTCCTGGAACAGCCGACGAAGCTCGGCCCAAATGTCGCGAGCGGTCGCGCCGTCGGTGACCACCAAGTTGAAGAGCTCGGTGGAGATGCGCGTGTACAACCACTGGATGATGGCGAGGTCATCCTTGAGCCACCGAGGGTCGTGAGGAGATGGGGGCGAATCGCCGGTGATGTGATGAAGAAGAGAACAGCGGCCGAGGTGAATCTCGAACAAGTGGCGCCAATTGTAATAGTTGTGGCTATGGAGATCCAATACGATGGGTATGAATGGCGTGCTGTGATGGTATCGCTGAAGGAAAGAGGGGGAGGGGCGAGAGTGATCTGGCCGCCGGGAAGAGGAGGTGGGGGCGGAATGGCGGGGAGAGGATTGGTTGGCTGGCCGCCAGGAAGGGAATGGGTTGGCTGGCCGCCGGAGGAGGGGAGGTTTGTTTGCCCTCCAGGGTTGGTCATGGCGCTCGTGGAGGGGAGGAATCGGAACGGGTGTCTGATACCATGTAAATTTGCTATATTGCTTTCGTTGGTTTGCAAGTACAAGAGGAGGGGGTACATATAGGTTGCTGGCGCAATAGAACTAGAGTCGTGGAGACGATCGTGTGCGTGGTCGTGGGCAGAAGGGAGGAGACCGAGTCCAGCGGTCTAACAGAATCCTCCATCTCTTAAACTAACCTTACAGACATTACAGGAAGTGAAACCAAAATGACAACATGCCATCATAAAGAGATACGGTGGAATCAGTTTTCCCAATGTCACTCAGTTGAATAGAAGGAACATAAAGCAAACTGCAAACTATAGCATAACATCGTCTTAGTAGCTCTGGCCTTGTATCCTCAGGTTATCATCCATCTGTTAGGTGAAGACTTGGAGATCAGCCTTTGGTTGCATCGCACCTCTGCTGCTCACAATGGGGCGACATCAGCATCAATTATATGATTTTGGAAACAGTTCAACATGGTCGTCAGAAGCATCATGTACAAAGCCAAAACTGAATTAGCCAAAAAGGAAACCACACTGCAGCTTTAAATCATCTTTTTAGACAGAAGGCAATCATCATCCATTTCACTTATCATTTAGCTAAAAATATATGTAATAGATAACCATAACCAATGATTTAAGTTTGTAACACCAAGTCTAACCTGAAGTGTTATCACATTCATGAGCGTGCTATAACCTTTAGAATCACTTCTTTAATGACTCAAGGACTGGATGAGAAAAAATACAGAAACAGCTAGCAATTGACTGTGGAGACGGCTCTGTAATACATATTTTGTGCTTTAAGTGGTGATGCAGGATAAGTTTTACATTACCAAATGGCAAAGAAACCACTCCAAACAAATAGATGATTGATTAAAAGTAACTTCTATGCTGGAGATATATTACACTACCATTAAGGTGTCCTACATTAGAAGACAACATGTGGTGCTCAATAGGACACTGGACCGATGGTAGCCTGTGAGTGGCTTACTTTCTTCAGCATCATTTCTAACTCATAAATTCAACATTATCTTGACTGGTGGCATATTCACTAAATGATGTTAAATCAGTGAGAACCATCGTGAATTCCTTATGTCCGCATGGAACCCCCATATGTTTGTATTACATAAACTGCAGACTGATATACCTGGAAATGAAATTAATATGGTTGTGCAAGTTACCCTTGTATTCATAGTATCATACCAAACGAAACGGACTTAAGATGTCAGTTGTATTTTTAACCGCCGATGCCACCAAGCTCTTGTGGATAGCCATCTCCTGTATATTCAATCTTCTTAAGCTGGGCCGAGCTACCATCTGTAAAGTTCAACACTTGTACAAATTTTATGAATAAACTCACCACCAAACTATATAAAGAAAAGACACCCTGATTTCGCTTATTAAAATTTTGTGGTAATTTATTAAAACATTCAACCACTCAGGAGTAACAAACTATCGATCTAGAGGGCAATCGTTGGGAAGAATGGCTCCGTCTAGTTAGGAGACTGATGGAAGTCCAGCTTTCACAACAACCCGATGAATTACGCTGGAAATTGACTAAGTCTGGAGTATTCACGGTTAAATCAATGTATATTGATGCTATTAATTCGAACTCCATTCCTACGTCTAAGCATGTTTGGGATGTCAAAGTTCCTTTGAAAATAAAAGTGTTTATGTGGTTTGTCCATAAACAAGTTATTTTAACTAAGGACAACTTGATAAAGCGTAATTGGACAGGACCTACTAGGTGTAGTTTCTGCGATCGGGATGAGACTATCAAACACCTCTTTTTTGATTGCCCGTTGGCCAAGGTACTTTGGCAGACGGTCCACATTGCTTTTAATATCAGTCCACCGAATTCTGTTAATGCGTTATTTGAGACATGGCTTAATGGGATTGAGCCTGACTTAGCGAGACATATTCGGGTTGGAGTTTGTGCTTTGCTGTGGACTATCTGGACTTGCAGAAATGATTGGTTTTTAATAGAATATCATGTATACATTTTTTGCAGGTCTTATTCCGAACTATGGCACTGATCCGTTCGTGGTCATTACTCACCCCGACGGAGGCCAGGGAGCATTTGGTTACTGGGTCTTTCCGCTGGGAGATGGTAGCTCGGGATATCTTCAACCGGTTTGGATGGCGGTCATGTAATAGGATAGGCATTTAGTATCCCTATCTAGTTTTAGCCAGCCGGTTGTGGCGTCTTTTCTTGGCTAGTTGATGTTTCTAGCCCTCTTTGGCTCTGTGTGAGCTTTCTGTGCTTTTTTTATTACTTTTGGAGACCTTTGGAACCATGTTGCCACTACTTTATTTGGTTAATAAGATGGACGTATGCATCTTTCTGATGCAGAGGCCGGGGAATCCCCTTTTCGAAAAAAAAACACTCAAAAAAAAAAAGTGAACACTTGTGTGCATACTGAATTGTAGTGTACGCTAGCTTGGTTGATTCATATCAGGGAAGCTCCAAATCAATCACAAACCTCTGAGCAGGCAGAAGAAGGACGCAAGGTATGCAAACCCGCCAGCCGACACAGCTCACAGCCTCCCTCGGAAGAAATCGATGGAGAGGAACAAGAAATCGGCAGAAGAAGGTCCGACCCTGACGAAGAAGCAACCAAGCAGGCACCAAACACGCAGCCGAAGAGATCCGCACCCCCCGCCCAATGAAGAGATCGACGACACCATGCCTTCTCAGAGCAGGAACCAGCGCTGCCACTTGCTTTCTCTGAAAGGGAACCAAATCAGAAGAGGAAAAGAAGCCATCGCCACCCCAACAGTTAAAGTAAATGAAGAACGCCACATGTAGAAGGTTCACCCCTCGCAGCGACACCACATGGCGCACGTCGGAGCCGCCGCCGGAGAGCGAGAAGAAGAAGATGACAAAGACGAAGCTGATCTGTGTCACCAGAGCCTCAACATCGGCCTCACATGCGTCGGCCTCCACGGGATCCTGCGCTGGTGGCTAGGTCTTGGTCGGTCTCGCCTCCTTGAGTTGTCACGCCTCCTTAGCGGCTGTCTGCCGGTGCGCCAGATCCCCGAGTCCCAGGGAAGCCGAGGGCGAACGCCCGAGGCCCTCCCCCTGGCGGAACAACTCTGATGAATGCGATAAGGGTGCGCCGCTAGACACCTCTCGTCCGCCCTAGCTATCCACCTCGAACCGACGAAAAACATCAAACTGACTAACATACGTGTCCACAATCGAGACACAGCCAATGCATGCAATACAGACCATTGGACTCAACTGCCATCCGAACTTTTTCACACCATGTGAAACATTGACCCACACAGCTTTCACACCACCGATTCACCAGAAGCCTCACAATTTTGGGAGCATAGTAACTATATACTGTTATATCACAGCCAATGAATCAATAAGCAATACCAACACATTGTTAAGTAGGTTTATCAATCAGCTTAGTTCCTTTCCAAATAATCTAACATATTCACCAAGGGATTAAAAGATTTCCCAGTAGCATCACTGAAAGTAAGAATGAGTTAACCATTCAACATCTGATTTTCCACTATTGCTCATTTGATATTAGGTTTGTTATATCTCAACGACGGAGATAGCCACATTGAATGATAACACATGCAAAAAACGATGAACTAATGATGACAGTCCTAAAAAAAGTGGTGATCACTTATGCTTGTCTATCTAGCTATATTAAATGAGTACATATAGTAAACAGTATGAATATGATCGTCTATCTAGCATAGGTATTCGGGAGTCCACGAATGAAACATAAAAAAAATAGGTAACACCTACAGTATATTACCTGGCGAATAGAAACTCTTGAAAGAATGACAGGAACTAATACGGGTTTCACAAAGTTTCCTTGATTACATTAAGTTTAACCATATAGACACTGCCCTTCGCACATATAAATATTCCATCGGTATTCTTGACATATCCTACTATAAATTTCACGCATACTATCCTTCCTTCAACCAGAGGAGGTAACCCAAGAATGTTATCTGTATCAATGGTCTTCCACAACACCCAGGTGGCAACACCATGACAATTGATATTCCTCCGACATTTCAATGTTATGGTAATGGTGAAACATCATGGCGGCACCAACTGCGTCGTCCTCCGCCTGGATGATCTGATGGCTGTAGGAATGATCCATATTGGGAGGCCCCTGGAGCACATCAAGCCTTTGGGTTTCCAAATCAAATGCAACTATACCCTCCTTCACAAACTTAAATGACCAATAAACAACATTAATTACCAACTAGGGTACTAATATAACCACCAAAACAATCTCGATAGTTAACATCTGCTGCGATGAGATCGGCCCATCTGTCGTTCTCGGAAGCATAAATAGAGGCAAGAGGTCGACCATCCATAGTGCACGTAAGCAGCAAGACTACCTTAAAGAGGGTGGAGTGACAACGGCCGTGCACGTGGCCACGGTCACGGGCAGCGCAGAACACCGCCCCATGGATGTAGCCGCACTTGAACTCAGGTGGAATTGGCACATGGACATGGTGCTGATTATCGGTGATGGGGTCACACACGAGGAACTCCGTGCGCAACCGGTGTAAGATGAGGACAAGGCCATGCCGGCAGCCAAGCAGCCGGCCCGAGAAGTCGCCGACTGGCAAGTTGAGCCGCCCGTGAGGGATGCGGTCTGGAGCGGGGAGGACGGGAGTGTACTTGAGCTTGTCATCATGATTGAAGAAGACGCCGAGGAGGGGCAGGTTCCGGTGATGTGCATAGAAGCAGCGGAGGAATATAGAGTCAGTGACGAGGCCTCGCCAGCGCTTGCAGACGGCGGAAATGTGTGGGAGGGAGGACGACTGGGGCGGAAGATGGAGGAGGACCTCCCTGAGCATGTCGTCGTCTTCCAGCGCCGCCGGTGGGTACTTGCCGCTCCTCACCGGCGCCCATCTGGTTTTGGACATGGAGGGATCGATATGGGGTTGGAGGCGGTTCATTGTCATGTGTATTGGGCAAGATTTTTTTTAAACATCAGTACAGACACAAGTGCTCATATACACGCGCATATACTCACCCCTATGAACGCATACACGCACACCCTACCCCTATGAACGCCTCTGAAAAACTGAGCCGGCATATCATTTTGAGATATACGAAGTCACCGTAGGCGCCTCGTCGTCGACGGGAACGTCTCCTTCCACTGAATGTGCATCGCCGGAAATCCTGAAATAAATCTAGAAATAAATGCGAGCACCAGGATTTGAACCCTGGTGGACTGGGGATACCACAGTCCCCTCTAACCATCCAACCACATGTTGGTTCGCTATTGGGTAAGATTTTTGAGCGTGCAATCACTGGACTCCATAAATCAATGTTTTTTTATCTGACAAATCAATGTCGTTCCCTGATGGACTAAAATCCCACTGCTAATCTCGAAGCACCCTTCCACATTCATCCCGTCATTAGGCAGCAAATCCTTATTCTCAATAATCACTAACCTATTCCCAGTTTCGCACGTCTCATGGTTCTTATGAATATTTCTCCATTAGTACGGGGTGACTGTGTGCCCCGGCGGACGAATACTCATGTGCATAAGGGCATCTCCAGCCGTTCGGCCCCCAGGAGGGCCAAAAATCGCCTCAGGGCGCACCGCGCTTAACGGCGCCTTTGGGGCGTGATGCCCCCGTCAAGGGCGCCCACGGTATTTCAAAAAATTTGAAGACGGCACAAACACGGCGCAAACACGACATAAACATAGCAAACTTCGGCGAGTTCGTTCAAACATAAATATATTTTACAAAAAAAAAAAAAAACCGGCGGGCTAATCCCGCCGTCTTCCTCGCCGGCCCGCCCAACGCGTCTACATGCCGAGGAGGCTGTAGAACCGCGTGTAGTCGCCGCCACCGCCGTCGTCGTCGTCGTCGTCGTCGTCGCCGCCGCTGCCGCCCCCGCCTCCGCCGTCCCTGCTACACCCCTCCCCCGGTTGGCGCGGTGGGTTGGAAGGCCCGGGGATGTCGTCGTCGTCGTTGCTGTTGAGGATCACGACGCCGCGCTCGTCCTCGCGCCCGCGCTTGCGGGCGGCGATTTCCTCCAGGGCCCGGCACTGCCGGACCGTCTCCTCGCGGAGGTAGTCCTCCCGCGCCCATCACATGGCGTCCTCGTCGGAGAAGCCGCGCCGGGCTATCTCCTCGTACTCGCGGGAGGCGGGCTCCTTCTTAGGCTCGACGAGGCGGGCTTCGCTTGGGCTCGGCGAGACAAAGCGGCAGCGGGGCTCCGCTTGAGGCGCCGATACGGACGCCGGAGCTGCGGGTGCGCGCGCCACAGGCGTGTCTGGGGCTCCGCTTGACGGGCGGAGGCAGGGCGAGCCATGGGCGAAGAGGAGGACCCCGGTCTCCATGCGCCTCGGGGTCTGTGGAGCTTCCCGGCGCGTGAAAAGGAAGGGGGGGCTGGGTAGTCGAGGCGCGGCGTGTTGCCGCCCTCGATGTACTCAAGGACGGCGTCCAGCGTGCGCCCTGGCACGCCCCACCATCGACGCCGGCCGGCGGAGTTTTGCCTTCCGGAGGGCACGACGCCGTTGGTGGCCTCGAGCTGCTGGGCGTGACGGCGACGGAAGTAGGGCTTCCATAGCGGACTGTCGGGGGCGTACCGCGGCGCGTCCCTCGCCGCAGGCCGCAGATTCGACCTGATGTGGGCGATCTCCGCGCGCCGCACCGCGCCGGAGGGTACCGGGGGCACCGGCACACCGCCGGCGCTGATCCTCCACGCCCCGGGCACCCGCATGTCTGGCGGGACCGGGTACTCTGCCTCGTAAAGGAGGCGAGCCTCGTCTTCATGGAGATGGCGGCGGCCGAAGCCGTTCGCCGCCGCGCCGTCGCCTGGGAAACGTTTGGCCATTGGAGGAGAGGAGAGGGAGGAAGGGGCGACGGCGGAGGGGAAAGAGCGACAGCGGAGGGGGAGTGTGAGCGACAGAGTGCGCCGGGGCGCGACATATATAGGCCGACGCGCCGCGCACACGCGTGGCACCGTGCGTACGCATGGCGGGCGAGGCGAGGGCGAGGGACGCGCGTCGACCGGCCTTCACTGCGCCGCCCGTGAGCATCAATGGCGCAGGCTAACCGGCGCGGCAGCGCGGCAGCTTTGGCATTGATTCGCCACGGGAAACGAGGCGATGAGGACGACGAAGGGCCGAGAAGCAAACTGGTCGCTGACGCGTCGGGCCCGCGGTTTATTCGCGCCAAAAAACTTCGCCCGGCGCCCCCGAGCGCCCCCCAGAGCGCCGGGTTCCTGTGGGCGCGACTGGGCCGTTTTTGGCGCCGGCGCGAAAAAAACTCCTGGGGAGGCCTTCTTGGGGGCGCGGCTGGAGATGCCCTAAGTACCTAGAAACAGGTATACCCGACCAGATAGGCATATAGTTGAGGTCGGTTTGGGTCTCCTAGCAGGGGCCTCCATGCCTCTTAAATTTTGGGATGAGACTTTTCTTACAGCCGTTCACATCATCAATATGTTACCTAACCGTGTCATCAACAATGAAACATCTATGAAACTGTTAGAAGGGAGAGAGAAGATTGGTGAAATAGTTCATTGTTTTGCTTGAGCCTCGTGGGCATATATATAAGAGTACATGATCTTCTTGGAGTACAAGACAAGCCAGAATACTTCCTAGTCTATCCTACGTTTCTAATACAATCATGTTACTCAACATCCCTCCGCAGTCATAATGGTAGCAACGCAGACGGTGAGACTGGAGAAGAGTCCGAAGGCAAGCCGACGAACACCCCCCATAGTCATAACGCTCGACTCATCGCGAAAGTCGTGGCTGGAGTGGAAACCGACGAGGTTGTTCAAGCAAGGCGATAGCCCGTTGTGCCATTGTCGAGGTAGCCGAGAGCGTAGGGTGGTGTAGCCATTGTCGAGGTAGTCGTGCAAAGGACGCCGTGGTCGATGTCAAGTTGGGGTAGCCGGTGTCGAGGAAGTCGCCGTGGAGCCGCGGGTGCAAGGAGGCGCCAAGTTAGTCATGGGTGAGTGTCGAAATAGTGGTGCACCGGGAAGAAGACACTGTTGAGGACGCGTCGCGCCGGGGTTGCCAACCCCGGGGACACATCATAGGCGAAGGCACACTTCGGTGTTGCTAGCACCGAACATGCGTAGACGGACGAAGACGAAGTTGATGAAGCGCTGCACTAGGCTTCCCAGGCCCGGGGACACGTCATGGACGAAGACACGTGGCGGTGTTGCCAGCACCAGGCATGCGTAGACTGGGACCTGCACGAGCTGTACGCCATGTCGAAGAAGTCGGAGAGGCTAACAGAGAAGGACCCGACGACGGTGCCGCACCAATTGGCGCGGGGCCAATGTCGCTCGCGGTTGTCGGAGTAGATGAAGCGGTCGGGATGGATGACGGCAACGCTGGCGACGGCTGGTGCTAAACGAAGACGAAGGAGGTGGACGGGCGGCTGCGGCGGCTAAGGGAGTAGCCGCGACGGCAGCCGAAGAAGAGCGGCATCGGCGGTCTGACAGCGGCGACGGTGGCTAGGTTAGGAGCGCGGCGGCGATGCTCGAAGTAGGCGAAGAACCCTAATGGCGTGAAGAAGACCGGCGCGGATGGTGGCATTCCCACGCCAAGGGAGACGACACGATGCATACCATGGGAAGTCAACGCGCGGGGAAGGCGAAATGGATCGTGGGCCGCGGCGCTACGGCCCGAAGGGGCGATGCAGCAGCGGCGGGCAGGTCGGGGCGACGGCGAAAGACCTCGGGGCGGTCGCGGGGACCGTGGGCCGCGGCGCTACAGCCCGAAGGGACAGTGCAGCAGCGGAGTGCGGGTCGATGCAACCGCGGGTGACAGCCTTGGGGCAGCGGCGGGGACCGCGTATCGCGGCACTACGGTTCGAAGGGGCGACGCAGCGGCGACGCGCGAGTCGATGCAGCCGCGGGGAGAACCACGGGGCGGCGGCGGGGCGGCAGCCCATTGTTGGATCGGTAGAGGGGCGCGCTGAACTTGGGACGGTCTTCACGGGGCCTGCGCAGGCGCGCGCAACCGACGGGTCAGGTTGGTCGCACGTGGTAGATGAGGCGTATCACAGCGACGGATGATACGTCTCCAACGTATCTATAATTTTTGATTGTTCCATGCTATTATATTACTTGTTTTGGATGTTTATGGGCTTTACTTTATATTTTTATATAATTTTTGGGACTAACCTACTAACTGGAGGCCCAACCCGTATTGCTGTTTTTTTGCCTATTTCAGTGTTTCGAAAAAAATAAATATCAAACGAAGTCCAAACGGAATGAAACCTTCGGGAGCGTGATTTTTGGAACGAATGTGATCGAGAGGACTTGGAGTGCAAGTCAAGAAGCAACCGAGGCGGCCACGAGAGTGGAGGGCGCTCCCCCCTATCTGATGGGCCCCTCGGGCGTCCACCAAAATACTTCTTCCTCCTATATACCGAGAACATCAGAGGCGACCACGAAAAACAATTTCCACCATCGTAACCTTCTGTATCCGCGAGATCCCATCTTGGAGCCTTCGTCGGTGCTCCGCCGGAGGGGGAATCAACCACGGAGAGCTTCTACAACAACATCAATAGCCCCTCCGATGAGTTGTGAGTAGTTTACCACAGACCTTCGGGTTCATAGTTATTAGCTAGATGGCTTCTTCTCTCTTTGAATCTCAATACCATGTTCTCCTCGATCTTCTTGGATGTCTATTCGGTGTAACTCTTTTTGCGGTGTGTTTGTCGAGATCCGATGAATTATGGGTTTATGATCAAGCTTATCTATGAGAAATATTTGCATCTCCTCTGAATTCTTTTATGTGTGATTAAGTTATCTTTGCAAGTCTCTTCGAATTATGAGTTTGGTTTTCCCTACTAGATTGATCTTTCTTGCAATGGAAGAAGTGCTTAGCTTTGGGTTCAATCTTGCGGTGTCCTTTCCCAGTGACAGCAGGGGCAGCAAGGCACGTATTGTATTGTTGCCAATTGGGATAAAAAGATGGGGTTTATATCATATTGCATGAGTTCATCCCTCTACATCATGTCATCTTTCTTAATGAGTTACTCTGTTCTTTATGAACTTAATACTCTAGATGCATGCTGGATAGCGGTCGATGTGTGGAGTTATAGTAGTAGATGCAGGCAGGAGTCGGTCTACTTGTCACGGACGTGATGCCTATATACATGATCATGCCTAGATAATTTCATAATTATTCGCTTTTCTATCAATTGCTCGATAGTAAGTTGTTCACCCACCGTAATACTTATGCTATGTTGAGAGAAGCCACTAGTGAAACCTATGGCCCCTGGGTCTATCTTTTATCATATAAGCTTTCAATCTACTTTTATTTGCATCTTTACTTTTTCAATCTATATTATAAAATACCAAAAATATATTTATCTTATCATATTATCTCTATCAGATCTCACTTTCGCAAGTGGCCGTGAAGGGATTGACAACCCCTTTATTGCGTTGGTTGTGAGTTCTTTGTTTGTTTGTGTAGGTGCGTGGGACTTTTGAGGAGCCTCCTACTGGATTGATAACTTGGTTCTCAAAACTGAGGGAAATACTTACGCTACTATTGCTGCATCACCCTTTCCTCTTCAAGGAAAACCAACGCAAGCTCAAGACGTAGCAGCGGACGGGTGATCAATCCGATCGCGCGCGAGGTCAGGAACGCCGCTCGGTGGAGGCGGGGTGGCAGCGCAGTCCAAGATGAAGTCGCCGACGATGGACGACGTGTGGACGAGCACGTCAGTACTGGCAACCAGGCCGCCAAAGCAGCGCCGGCGCCCGGGCAGCGAGGCCCCAGCGACCAACAGAGTAGCGACGCCCGAGCAGGAGGCAGACGACGGGCCTGACGCAGCCCGGGATGAGGCCGCCGAGGCAACCTGCAAGGCCGCCGTGCAGACGCGGTGGAGGTAGGTGGCCTGTATCGATTGGCAGGCCAGCGCGTGAACGACGACTATGATTGGCCGCCGTATGGCGCGAGGTCGCCGGATGGAGGCGATGCAGGTGTCCCGATCGTAGAGGGCGGAGACGGTCAGCGTAGATCGATGGGTGGGCCGACGCGCAGACGACGGCGGTGAGGGGCTGCCTGTCACGCGAGGCCGTCGGGTCGGTGAAGGAGCCGGCCGCTCGTGACGGTGTCAGAGTAGAGGCGCGTGGGTGATACGTCTCCAACGTATCCACTTTTCCAAACACTTTTACCCCTTGTTTTGGACTCTAATTTGCATGATTTGAATGGAACTAACCCATACTGACGTTGTTTTTAGCAGAATTGCCATGGTACTATTTTTGTGCAGAAATAGAAGTTCTCGGAATGACCTGAAAATCCACGGAGACACGTTTTGGAATTAATAAAAAATATTGGGGAAAGAATCACCACCAGGGGGCCCACACTCTGTCCACGAGGGGCGCACCCCCTGCCTCATGGTCCCCCTGGAACTCCACTGACCTCAACCCCAACTCCATATATTCACTTTCGGGGGGAACAAAATCAAGAAGAAGGATTCATCGCGTTTTACGATACGGAGCCACCGCTAAGCCCTCATCTTCCTCGGGAGGGCTGATCTGGAGTCCGTTCGGGGCTCCGGAGAGGGGAATCCGTCGCCATCATCATCATCAATCATCCTCCATCACCAATTTCATGATGCTTACCGCCGTGCGTGAGTAATCCCATCATAGGCTTGCTGGATGGTGATGGGTTGGATGAGATTTACCATGTAATCGAGTTAGTTTTGTTAGGGTTTGATCCCTAGTATCCATTATGTTCTAAGATTGATGTTGCTATGACTTTGCCATGCTTAAAGCTTGTCACTAGGGCCCGAGTGCCATGATTTCAGATCTGAACCTATTATGTTTTTATGAATGCATGTGAGTTCTTGATCCTATCTTGCAAGTCAATAGTCACCTACTATGTGTTATGATCCGGCAACCCCGAAGTGACAATAATCGGGACCACTCCTGGTGATGACCGTAGTTTGAGGAGTTCATGCATTCACTAAGTGTTAATGCTTTGGTTCAGTACTCTATTAAAAGGAGGCCTTAATATCCCTTAGTTTCCAATAGGACCCTGCTGCCACGGGAGGGTAGGACAAAAGATGTCATGCAAGTTCTTTTCCATAAGCACGTGTGACTATATTCAGAATACATGCCTACATTACATTGATTAACTGGAGCTAGTTCTGTGTCACCCTATGTTATAACTGTTACATGAGGAATCGCATCCGACATAATCATCCATCACTGATCCATTGCCTACGAACTTTTCACATATTGATCTTTGTTTAGTTACTTCTTCGTTGCCACTATTACGATTACTACAAAACTACTACTGTTAATTTTGCCACCATTATCGTTACTTCCATATACTACATTGATACTAAATACTTTGTTGCAGATATTAAGTCTTTCAGGTGTGGTTGAATTGACAACTCAACTGCTAATACTTGAGAATATTCTTTGGCTCCCCTTGTGTCGAATCAATAAATTTGTGTTGAATACTCTACCCTCGAAAACTGTTGCGATCCCCTATACTTGTGGGTTATCAAGACTATTTTATCACTAAAGGGTGAGGCTAAAATATGGTTTAATTCTCTTGCTTCTGGTTGTGTGAGTAGTCCCCAGGATATGATTTATTACTTCTCTGCAAAATTTTTCCGCTCATAAGAAATAAGCTGCCTTAAGGGAAATATATAATTTTGTGCAAATTGAAAAAGAGATTCTCCCAAAAGCTTGGGGGAGGCTTTTCCAATTACTTAATGCTTTGCTTGATCATCCTCTCAAAAAAAATGAAATACTTGATATCTTTTATAATGGACTAACCGATGCTTCCAGAGACCACCTGGATAGTCGTGTTGGTTGTGTTTTCAGGGAAAGAAATGTTGAGGAAGCTGAATTGCTATTGAATAATATATTGAGGAATGATAATAATTGGATGCTTCCTAAACCAACTCCTAAGCCAACTCCGAAGAAAAGAGGTATTCTATTTCTCAGTCCCGAAGATATGCAAGAGACAAAGAAATCTATGAAATAACAAGGTATTAAAGCTGAAGATGTTAAAAATTTGCCACCTATTGAACAAATACATGGTCTTGATAAGCCAACACAGGTAGTGAAGGTAAATTCTCTCTATAGATTTGATGAAGGTGATATCCCTCATTATAAGTCTGCTAGCCAATGCTTGGATAATTTTGTTGTTAAATAAGAAAACTTCAATAATGCTTATGTTGGTAGACAATTGAAACATAATGCTTCTATGATTGAACACTTGAGTGATTATATGTCTAGAGTTAAAGGTGACCTTAACACTACAGGAAATAGGTAATTTGCCGTATGTGAATCCCAGACGGAAAGACCTAAATCCAGACGACAAAGATTTTGCCGTCAGGAAACAGACGGCAAACTCAGATGGCAAAGATAAGTCGGCAAAGAATACTTTGCCGTCAGCTTTTCATCGGGAAGACGGCAAAGACTTTGCCGTCAGCGAACTCTGTCTTTGCCGTCAAGCCCAGTAACACCTACTCCCTCCGTTCGGAATTACTTGTCGCAGAAATGAATGTATTTAGACGTATTTTAGTTCTAGATACATCCATTTTTGAGACAATTAATTCCGAACGGAGGGAGTAGACAGGAAAGAAAACCATCTTTGCCGTCAGCTAGACTACGTCTTTGCGATCAGCCTCGTAAATCCCAGACGGCAAAGAATTTTTTATTATTTAAAAAAATATATGAACCAACAGTGCAGGTGCAGAGGCCGTACATGGTTGAAGGCGTACGCAAAATCTTTCATAGCAATTTCGCAACAACCAGTATAAGAATCAATGACGAACGAATGGATTTTACATGATAGAACTAGCCCATTTACAGTATATATCCATCATCAATCACTCATCCACGAACAAGCAAACACTATTTCAACTTCTAAAAAAACTACTCTATTTGACGAACTAGGCAACTGGCCCTTGCAGCGCACGCGCCGCCGGGAGGTAGTTGACTCTGCGCTGCCGGGGAGGTCGAGGTCCGCGCCGCCAGCGCACAAGGGGCCAGGGAGGTGGATGGCTCCGTTCCCCTGCCATGGCCACAGCCCGTCCATAGACGATGTAGATGAGGCCGTCGAGCGTGAGCGCAGAGGAGGGGAGGTCCGCGGCAGGATGGGGGAAGAGTATCCCGTGGCCGCCAGCCCCTTTCGCCGTCGGGCGCCGCCACCGCGTTCGCCGCGCTGCTGCCCGCGCGCGCTCGCGCCGCCGCCGCAGCCCGCCGTTCTCCGCCGCGGCCGCCGCAGCCCAGCCATGCTCCGACGCGGCCGCTGCTGCCCTAGCCCGTGCCGCGGCCAAGCCATGCTCCCTGGCGCCAGTCGCCGTCCGCTCCGCTCGCCGTCCAGCCGGTCACCATCCGCATCGTGGGGTGGTTGGTGGCTGGTGGCATGTGTGTGCGTGGGTGGTTGGTGGCTGGTGCGTGTGTGAGAGGATAAGGGAGATGGCACGTGGGTGGGTACGGACTGTGTCCGTGCGTGGCAGGTGGTGTGGTGGGTGGATGTGCAGGCAGGTGGGTAATGGATGGTGTGGATCGTGCACATGAGAAGCGAACGGTGTTGGGTCGCTGCCATGTCATCAATCTGTGTAGTCGATCCGCGTGCTGTGCTTTCTCTTTGCCGTCTTGAACTTTTTTTCACAGACGGCAAAGTACTTTGCCGTCTTCGTTTTTTTCTACAGACGGCAAAGTGCTCACTTTGCCGTCTGTAGAAAAAAACAAAGACGGCAAAGTATTTTGCCGTCTGTGTTTGGGTTTGCATACGGTAAAGTGAGCTCTTTACCGTCTGTGTTTTTTCGCAGACGGCAAAGTCTATTTTACCGTCTGTGTTTCTTTGCCGTCTGCTGATGACGGCAAACTCTTTCTTTGCCGTCTGCCCGACGAAAAGCTGACGGCAAAGGCTCCCCCTGACGGCAAATTAGCTGGTTCATGTAGTGTAAGCTTATTAGTAAACATGCATCTATGGTTACTAATCAAGTAGAACAAGTACTTAAGGCACAAGATGATTTGCTCAATGAATTAAATAATAAAAACAATGATAATGTTGTTAGAGTTATGACTAGAGGTGGTAGAATGATTCAGAAACCTTTGTATCCTGAGGGCCATCCTAAGAGAGTTGAGCAAGATTCTCAGAGAACTAATATTGCTGCACCCAGTCCTTCTAAGAAAAAGAAAAGGAAAATTATAGGACTTTGCATGCTTCTAATGAACCTGTTATGGACACACCTGAGAACCCCAATGATATTTCTATTTCTGATGCTGAGACACAATCTGATAATGAACATGAGCCTAGTGATAATGTTAGCGATGATGTTCATGTTGATGCTCAACCTAGCAATAACAATGTTGTAGAAATTGAACCTGTTGTTGATCTTGATAACCCACAATCAAATAATCAACATTATGATAAGAGAGACTTCATTGCTAGGACGCACGGTAAAGAAAGAGAACCATGGGTTCAGAAACCCATGCCTTTTCCTCCTAAGCCATCCAAGAAAAAGGATGATGAGGATTTTGAGCGCTTTGCTGAAATGATTAGACCTATCTTTTTGCGTATGCGTTTGACTGATATTCTTAAAATGAACCCTTAAGCTAAGTACATGAAAGATATTGTATACAAATAAAAGAAAGATATCGGAAGCTGAAATTTCCTCCATGCTTGCCAATTATACTTTTAAGGGTGGAATACCAAAGAAACTTGGGGATCTAGGAGTACCAACTATACCATGCTCCATTAAAAAAAAACTATGTTAAAACTGCTTTATGTGATCTTGGAGCCGGTGTTAGTTTTATGCCTCTCTCTTTATATCGTAGACTTGATTTGAACAAGTTGACACCTACTGAAATATCTTTTCAAATGGCCGATAAATCAAATGCTATACCTGTCGGTTTTTGTGAGGATGTGCCTGTTGTGGTTGCAGATGTTACTATTTTAATGGACTTTGTTATTCTTGATATTCCCGAGGACGATAGTACGTCGATTATCCTTGGTAGACCCTTTTTGAATACTGCAGGGGCTGTTATTGATTGCAACAAAGGCAATGTCACTTTTCATGTTAATGGTAATGAGCATACGGTACACTTTCCGAGGAAACAACCTCGAGTTCATAGTATCAATTCTATTGGGAAAATTTCAACGATTACTATTGGAGGTTTTGAATTCCCTCTTCCTACTATAAAAAAGAAATATGATATTCTTATTGTTGGGACATGCATATCCCCGTTGAGGTAACCTAATGTTATTCAAAAATTCTCTGGTTTTATGTTATTCGGAAGAAGTTTGTTAACAAGACTTGATCAACCTTGTTAGTGGATTCTTTTTGATAAGCATGAGATGGATGAAGTTAGAAAGCACGACTCTCTGTACCGACTCTTTACTTTCTGTTATCTAGTTTAAATAAAGCAAAAATAGTATTTTCTGTCTGTTTTTTTTGAATTATCCATTCAATAAAAAAATACCCCGAAAATAAAAGTTCTCCAAATGCTTTGAAAATGAAGTATGATTTTTTGTAGAATATTTAAGAATTTCTGGCACAACGAACACACCAGGGGAGGCCACCATTTGGCCACAAGGGAACATGGTGCGCCCTCCTTGGGGCGCGCCCCCTACCTCGTGGGCCCCACGTGGACTGTTGTCTACTACACAACCTTCTTCTTGTAGACGTTATTGGGCCTCCAAGGGAGGTTTGTAGGACAACAACAAATTTCCCTCAAGTGGATGACCTAAGGTTTATCAATCCATGGGAGGCGTAGGATGAAGATGGTCTCTCTCAAACAACACTGCAACCAAATAACAAAGAGTCTCTTGTGTCCCCAACACACCCAATACAATGGTAAATTGTATAGGTGCACTAGTTCGGCGAAGAGATGGTGATACAAGTGCAATATGGATGGTAGATATAGGTTTTTGTAATCTGAAAATATAAAAACAGTGAGGTAACTAATGACAAAAGTGAGCACAAACGGTATTGCAATGCTAGGAAACAAGGTCTAAGGTTCATACTTTCACTAGTGCAAGTTCTCTCAACAATAATAGCATAATTGGACCATATAACTATCCCTCAACCTGCAATAAAGAGTCACTCCAAACTCACTAATAGCAGAGAACAGACGAAGAGATTATTGTAGGGTACGAAACCACCTCAAAGTTATCCTTACTGATCGATCTATTCAAGAGTCCGTAGTAAAATAACATGAAGCTATTCTTTCTGTTCGATCTATCAAAGAGTACGTACTAGAATGACACCTGAGGGAGTCCTGGACTAGGGGGTGTCCGGACAGCCGGACTATCATCATCCGCCGGACTCCAAGACTACGAAGATACAAGATTGAAGACTCCGTCCCGTGTCCGGATGGGACTTTCCTTTGCGTGGAAGGCAAGCTTGGCGATACGGATATGTAGATCTCCTACCATTGTAACCGACTCCGTGTAACCCTAGCCCTCTCCGGTGTCTATATAAACCGGAGGGCTTTAGTCCGTAGGACACAACATCCATTACAACAATCATACCATAGGCTAGCTTCTAGGGTTTAGCCTCCTTGATCTCGTGGTAGATCCACTCTTGTACTACCCATATCATCAATATTAATCAAGCAAGACGTAGGGTTTTACCTCCATCAAGAGGGCCCAAACCTGGGTAAAACATCGTGTCCCTTGTCTCCTGTTACCATCCGCCTAGAGGCACAGTTCGGGACCCCCTACCCGAGATCCGCCGGTTTTGACACCGACATTGGTGCTTTCATTGAGAGTTCCTCTGTGCCGTCGCCGACAGGAAGGATGCCTCCACCCGTCTTCAAGGACGGCATTTTTGCCAAAGGGGCCTTGGCCTCCGGCCAAACTATCCGGCTAGGTGGTTTTCTTATGACCGCCTGTCCGGCCACCGCTTCGACAATGACTTCTCAAGTCGTCAAAAGAAATCTTCACGTCAGCTCGGAATTTGCCGAGCGGCTGGATCCGATAGAGCTTTCGTCTGTCAACGAGATCTTGGATCGCATCGCCGCCCTGGGAGTCGCTACGGACTACAATCAGATTGGGCTTAAAACCGATCTGAGAGAGATTAACTCTCCCCTGGTCACCCACCACGCCACGGTGGTAGAGGAACAATCTGGCGACTCTTCTCCTGTATTGAAAACTAGTCATGACCGGGCTCCCGAACCCTCCATGCCGGATCCCCGCGGAGGGACGGACTTCGATCAAGCACTGAACTTAAAGTCAGGCATCGGACCGGACTCGTTGGACAACGTCCAGCAATCCAAGCTTCCAAATTTGGAAACTTCACGGCCTTCAAGCCTTGAGATGGGTAGGGTTCCGGACTTTATTCCACCCACCGCCCGGACATATGCGATCTATCTCTAATACGGCAAGAGCCCGCTGAAACAGTACATCACTACTGGGCCAGATTCCTCCTGGTTATGGACAGGATAAAGGACTGCCGAGAGGAAAACGCAATCTCAATTTTTTTGCAATAATTGCACGAACAAGGGAATATTGAACGCCATCAGCCGTCGTGAAATTACACGCTTCGTCGATCTGGCGTCCATAGTACGAAAGTACTGTGCGATCGAGAGTTTCCGGAAAACCGAAAACCAGTTTTGGGACAATCCGGCCCCGAATACAACCCTAGTCCGCAACAAAAGGGTGCATTACACTCAGGCCCCAGATACAAAAACCAAAAAGCAAAAACCCCATAGAGGGCACGGAACCGTCTTTGGAGGGATGGCTCGGCGGACCTGTAAACTTCACAAGATCTGAGGGCGCCGTCCCAACACATAGCCTTCGAGCATGTTGGATATTACGGCAGGTGGCCAAAAGTGGCGAGGAGCTTCTAGCCCCGGAAAACCACTCCAACAATACCGGTACGGTATCAACAGTCTTCGAGACCTTCGCATCAAATAATATGCGGAAACGAACAATCCGCGGCCTCGCCGAAGTCTACCAAGTAGCAACAACAAATCCATGGAGCGACACATCCATCACCTTCAACGCCAGCGATGAACCTAAATTCCGAACAGCCCGAGCACCAGCCGCACTGGTGCTTAGTCCAATAGTGGACGGCTTTCGACTTACAAAGGTCCTCATGGATGGCGGCAGCGGACTAAACCTCATTTACGAGGAAACTCTTCAAAAAATGGAAATAGACTGGAGCCGCATTGAGCGAAGCAGCACAACCTTCAGAGGAATAATCCCTAGCCGGGAAGCACGCTGCACCGGAAAAATCACACTCGATGTGGTGTTCAGCTCTCCGGATAATTACAGATCCGAAGAAGTCACGTTCCAAGTGGCCCCGTTCAACAGCGGATATCACGCTATATTAGGACGAGAGGCATTCACAATTTTTCAAGCCGTACCCCATTAAGGGTACATGAAGCTCAAAATGCCTGGGCCCGGCGGAATAATCACTCTCGTTAGTGATCCGGACATAGCACTCCGCACCGAAAACAAGACAGCCGCATTAGCCCTGGAGGCACTATCCGAAGCCCTAGCGGTAGAAGAACTCACCGCGCTGTGCTCTACGGTGAATAGGGATGACGTGATACTTGATAAGAGATCCAAGTCCACCTCCTTTAAACCAGCAGATGAAATAATAAAATTCCAGGTCCATCGAACGGACCCGACAAAGACGGCTTCCATCGGGCACGTTGAACCTCGATGTAGCGCGCCAGATCTGCGAAATTCCTTCGGAAAATTGGGACATTTTACCTTTGGCACCCTTCGGATATGCCGGAATCCCCGCAGATTGGCGAGAACACAGCCTAAACATCCTAAAGGATTCAAGCCGATCAAACAGGCTCTTGACGATTTTCGAACCTAAAAGACAGGCAATGGGAGAAGAGCTAGCCAAACTCATTGGAAGCCGGATTCATCGAGATATCAAACATCCGGATTGGCTAGCAAACCTGGTAATGGTACCAAAGAAGGACAAATCCTGGCGCCTATGTGTCGATTTTAAAGACCTCAACAAGGCCTGCCCAAAGGATCCCTTCCCCCTCCCCCGCATCGACCAGATAATCGACGCTACCGCAGGACACGATTCACTGTGCTTCCTCGACGCATACTTCGGCTACCATCAAATCAAGATGGCGGAAGCAGACCAAGCCGCAACAGCATTCATCACTCCATATGGACCATTCTGCTTCAACACGATGCACTTCAGACTTAAAAACGCCGGCGCAACATATCAGCGCATGATTCAAACATGTCTGGCAACCCAGATCGGCACTGTGAGAGAGGCATACATAGACGGCGAGTCGACAAAACCAAACACGTCGAAACTCTAGTAGGCGATTTGAGGCTCACATTCGACAACCTCGAGCATATGACATCAAGCTGAATCCGGAAAAATGCGTTTGCGCGCATCACCGGAAAGAAAACTCTGCTGGGCTTCATTGTATCCGGTAGAGGAATTGAAGCAAACCCGGCCAAGATCCGAGCTCTGTCACAGCTGGATATTCCAAAAGACCTCAAATAGATACAAAAATTGACTGGATGCATGGCGGCTTTAAGCCACTTTATCTTCCGCTTGGGAGAAAAGGCATTGCCCCTCTATCGCCTCCTTAGGCGCACCGAACACTTCGAGTGGACGGATGCTGCCACTGCCGGACTCGAAGAAATAAAGGCCATATTGGCAACAAATCCGGTCTTGGCTGCGCCCAACCTAGGCGAACCAATGTTGTTATACATCGCGGCAACACATTAAGTTGTAAGCGCGGTACTCGTCATCGAACGAGAGACAGAAGGGCATACATTCCCCCTTCAAAAACCAGTGTACTACGTATCCACTGTGTTAACACCCTGCAAGTCCCGTTACCCGCACTATCAAAAGATAGCGTATGTGGTGTTCATGGCATCCCGGAAGCTCCGACACTACTTTCAAGAGTCTTCGATAACGGTGGCCTCCGAAGTACTACTCAACGACATTATAAACAACCGCGACGCGACGGGCAGGATTGCAAAATGGGCCATTGAGCTATTACCATTCGATATAACTTACAAACCTCGGCGAGCTATAAAGTCACAAGTTTTGGCTGACTTTGTTGCTGAATGGACCGAAGCTGAACTCCCTAAAGAGTACGACGCATACTCCAATTGGATTATGCACTTCGACGGCTCTAAAATGTTGGCCGGATTGGGGGCTGGCGTCGTATTGACGTCCCCAACCAGGGGCACAGTCCAATACGTACTTCAGATAATGTACACGGACTCCAACAACGCAGCCGAATACGAGGCCCTTTTACATGGCCTCCGGATGGCAATCTCCATGGGCATTCAACGCCTGGAGGTGCGCGGGGATTCAAACCTTGCGATATCCCAGATAAATGGAGACTTTGACGCCAAGGATCCGAAAATGGCAGCATATCGCAACGCTGTCCTAAAAATGTCAGCTCGGTTTGAAGGACTTGAATTCCATCATGTAACCCGAGATAATAACCAAGCAGCCGACGTACTAGCATGCATCGGCGCAAAACGTGACCCTGTCCCTCCAAACATCTTCCTGGAATGGCTCTTCAATCCATCCGTACTATGGGAAGAGGAGTCCGGAAACGACAAACCGGAAAAAACCGCGCCAACCGGCGATTCAGCCGATGACACAACACCTTCAATCCACGACATAATGGCAGTAATCGCCCCGTGGACAGAACCATTCCTAGCCTACTTGCTTAGGCAGGAACTTCCCGAAGACCAAAATGAGGCTCGTTGCATAGTCCGGCGATCTAAAGCCTACAAGGTCCATGAGGGAGAACTTTATAAGAAAAGCACAACCGGAGTCCTTCAAAGGTGTATCTCCGAAGAGGAAGGGCGAAACCTCCTGGCTGAAATTCATGCCGGACTAGGCGGACACCACGCAGCAGCTCGGGCCCTTGTAGGAAAGGCATTCCGTATAGGATTTTATTGGCTGACGGCCCGGGCAGATGCTCAGGACTTAGTCCAAAGATCGTCGGTTGTCGGCTCTTTGCTAATCGAGCCATATGCCACCCACCGCCCTCAAAACAACACCCATTACCGGCGTTCATGTCCGGGGCTTGACATGGTTGGACCCCTTAAAGGGGGAACCCACAAGCAAAGGTACCTATTGGTCATGGTGGACAAATTCACCAAATGGATAGAGGCCAAACCAGTCAAAACGGCAGAGTCCGGACCAGTGATAGACTTTATATCCGGGGTAGTACACCGTTATGGTGTCCCCCACAGCATCATCACCGATAACGACACGAACTTCACGGACGACAAGGTTAAGTCATGGTGCAAAAACATGGGCATTAAGCTCGATTACGCTTCAGTCTATCATCCTCAAACCAACGGTCAAGTGGAATGAGCAAATGGTCTAATAATGAGCGGCATTAAACCCAGACTAGTGCGGTCACTTACGAAATCCGACACGCACTGGGTAGAGGAGCTCGACTCCATGCTCTGGGGGCTGCAGACAACGCCCAACTGTACTACCGGATTCACACCATTTTTTATGGTATACGGCGTAGAGGCAGTTCTGCCCTGCGACATTATTCATGACTCACCTCGAGTGCGCATGTATGAAGAAAGAGAAGCCGAGCTGGATCGGCAGGACAACTTGGACGCATTGGATGAAGAACGCGACGTCGCCAAAGCTCGTTCCGCATTCTATCAGCAGCAGGCTCGAAGATATCAAAGCAGAGAAGTACGGGCCAAGACTTACAACATTGGCGAACTAGTTCTATGCCTGCCGGACAAGAAAAAGGACAAGCTCAAGCCCAAATGGGAGGGCCCCTTCATTATCGATCAAGTCCTGACCGGCGGAGCGTACCGTCTATGAAATGCATCGGACAACCGACTCGAGCCGAACCCATGGAACGCAGCCCGCCTCCGAAGATTCTATGCCTAGCGCTGGACTAAGAGTTCATCCCCTTTCCCCGTCCAAATTTTTACACTTCAGCTGTCTTTTGTTTCTCTTTCTTCTCTTAACCCTTTTCCTAAAAAGCCCTTAAGGGCCTACTTGCGCACTGTTCGCACATACTTGATGTGCCATCCGCACTCATTATACCAGGGCTTCCTTCCGAAGCTCAATTATAAGGGCTTCATGCCCAGCACATGTGTCAAGCTTCCACATGTACCTTTTACTCACCATTATATGCATTGATATGACTTAAGTTTTGGCCAAGCTGGGTTGCCTGGCTCCTGTGCTTACCCCTCGTTCCCGATTGTTTGGCTAGGAGGTAAAGGAGCACCTCTGCGATTATTCTTGCGGGTCACCGGATGTGTACCTCAGACTGGGTGAAGCCAAAAGCTAGCGTTCTTAAGGGAATATTCGGTCGGTGACTTGAAAGATGATTTTTTACCTACTTATTTATCTGCCCCCAGATGTTTTTGTGCTTTTTTCGCAGTCCGGACATGCACTTTAGGGCATGCCTCCCAGGGAAAGGAACCCTTAACGGAACTATTCTCCCTGGAAGATGTTTCTTACTAACCATGTAATATAACATAACTAGTTGGGCACTTGTCTGATAAAGCACTAATGACCCCTACGCCTGGTCTCCATGCATACCCCGGTTGTTTCTTAACCGAGAAGGTATTCGGACACACTCCGGACTCTAGGGTCCCGAGGTTGAAGCGAAAAGGTCGGCAAAGACAAACGATCTACAATCCGGCTAGAAGGCATTTCACATGTCATTTTAAAAATACATTGTCAAATCTACTGACTGTATTCCTCCTCAATCCCGTCTAACAGGCTGTCTAATTTACAGTCCCGTTGGGAAAATTTAGCGGCCAACTCTACTTGGCCGTATACTAAACTCACAGGGATCTCCTTCCCATCAGGCCCCACAGGTCCGACCTCGGCCATGTGGTTGGGATCCGCCTTCTTGTACCGCGTCTTCACCATGGCCCAAGCCTCCCTGGCACCTTGGCGGCAGGCCAAAATCTTCCATAAACGGAAGTGCTGCCGCACTCCCTCAAGCTTCTCCGCAAGCTCCCCATGGCCCTCGGGTAGGGAGAGGGCTGGCCATGAAGCCTGGACGACGCCGCTCATTGCCTGCCGAACTCGTTCGAGCAGCTGCAACAGCTCGGGAAGTTGATCACCCGTTGATACGGGCATCTCCTCCGCAGGGCGACCTGTGAGTATACCTACAAGACATATTTTGTCAATTGACTTCCTCGCCGAACTCTTCTTTTCAAAGGAGTCCGCTCAAGCACTTACTATAGATGCCGCGACGAAGCCGCTGATTCTCCTTAACGGAGCCGGACAGCTCGGCCCGAACGCCTTTCAGCTCTTCTCCAAGCTAGGCGTGGGCATCTTGGAGCTTGTTCCTTTCTTGCTGCACTCTATTCAACACCCTCTCGCCGGCCTTCAGCTGGCGCAGTAGTTCCTGCCTGTCCGGATCTTGTCCAGCAGCACCTGCAATGTCATTATTAGACTTGCGCGCACGCCGCACAGTGCTTATATTTTTTTAAAAAAAATGTGTTACCAGGAGGGGCCTCCGTGTTTCCTCCTGCGGCAGCAAGTGCGGCCTCAAGTTGGGCCTTGCACTCTTGCAGCTCCTGAGACAGTTGGGTATTCTTCTTGGTAAGATCCTGCATTTCAAATGATCCTTAAATCAGTTAACATAACTACTTTAAGTCTCGGGGGCTACTGGCATATATTACTGCTAAATTCTTTTACCCGTATGTCTTTCACATACTGCTCCGTGGCTCTGGTAAAACCATCTTGAGCAGCACAGAGGTGCGCGTCCCCCGCGTTAAAGGCATTTAACGCCTCAGGGGAGAAGCACGCGTCACGAAATACTGTCCGGCGGCGCCTATGGTTCATGGCGCTCTCCACCTCAGACTTGGTGGCGGACAACCTGTCGGCATCCTCCGTTGGAGGAGTGTCCGGCTCGCGCTTGCTTCGCCTCCCCCTCGCACCGGGTCTTTGGAGCTCGGCTGGTAGAGGTTGGATTGGCAACCTCCATGCCCGCAGTCCGGCGGGCGCTTTTTCTCCTGCAAAGATCATGAGCACTCAAACGCTTCCTAGGAACGTTGCTCCGAATAATTAACTGTGAGCTATACCTTTGCGGCGACGTTTCAGTCCGCCGCGCTCCTCTTCCGCCTACTGGTTCGGACTGGCCTTTGTTGGTCAGCCGCCGCGGGCTCGGCTTCCCGCCTTGAAGGCGCTTCCTGCAAAACACCATCGTACGCGAAGGTCAGAAATGAGCAAGGAAGAGATAATGGTGTCAGGACTTCCGTCACAATCACCTGGGAAGCCGGATATAGTCCGGGGTAGTCAGCCGTAATGGCGACTAAAGCATTATCCATGCTGAGCTGGTGGAACACCCCATCGATTAGCTCCACCTGAATGTCCGGATCCTCTTCGGAGGCCGAATCCTGGGATCTCTCTGGATCCTCGGGTTGCGGAGCTGGACTTATCATGTCCTCCATAATCCGACGCAGTTCCTGCGCCGAAGACATAATATAAGAAGCTTAAACTTTGAAAGCACGAGTCGGGCCCTTAAAGTGTTCGCGTACCCAACGCCGAGGGTTATTCATGGAGAACCCATTCAAGGGGTTCGTCTGAAGGAAGTCCTCCTTCTCCCCCTTGTACAGGCCGGACAGGATCTGCACCAGATCCTCGGCCGAATCCGGTCCTTTGCTGCCGTGACGGGTGGCATCGTCTTCCCCGTTGAAATCCCACATGGGGTGGCCCCTGTATTGCAGTGGCTGCACCCCAGCAGAATGCATGTTGCCATGACTCAATCATGGTCAACCCGAATGGGCGATAATCTTATTGGCTCATCGGATAATGGGCGCTCTTGTCTTCCTCCGGTTAGGGGGCTCTGCGGGCGCCAACTAAGGCGTTCTTGAGAGGAGCGATCTTGAACTCCGGAGGCCGATCCGAGCAGGTCCGCAGCGGAGCGTCTTCTATGTAAAACCATTCGAAGGCCGGTCTTCGGACGCCTTCTTAGGGGTTCCGGATGGATATCCGGTCCCGGCAATGCGCCATATTTCGGCGCCGCCCACTTGATATATGGACCCCTTGTGAGAACGGGGTACGAGGCAGAACAACCTCCTCCACAGTGCAAAATGGGGCTCGATGCCCAGAAATAGCTCGCAAAGAGCTACGTAACCCGCGATATGCAGGATAGAGGTGGGTGTAAGGTGATGGAGCTGGAGTCCGTAGAACTCTAGGAGCCCGCGGAGGAACGGATGTATAGAAAATCCGAGTCCCCTTATCAGATAGGGGACGAAGCATACCCGCTCCCCTTTGTTGGGACTTGGGGTAGCCTCCGCTTGCTTCCCACCTTGGTAGGTGGCCAGCTCGGCTCGAACCGGAACCATGAAGGCCGGAGGGAGATATCCTTCTGCTTGGAGCTTCACCAACTCACAGCGGAGCAGAGCATCTCCTCCAATCTCCTGGCGGAGGGCTGGGAGCGCGAGAAGAGGAGCCGCGTCGACGGTCCATGATGGAATGGATTCTGGGTCAAAAGCGCTCCGATGAGTATTCGCGGAAGGAAGATGGTGTGATTTGGATCTGGATTCTTGCCTCTCTTATAGGCAGATTATTGGCACATCTAGGGGGTAAAACATAAAAGATACCCTGGCTTTTCGCATTCGTGCGACGCGTGGAAGAAGGCCATTATTGGGCGTGGAAGCCAAGAAGCACAACATTGATGAGGGAGCCGGAAACTGTTCGGCAGGTAAATGGAACTTAAAAGGAGAACCTGCCTTGCAACGCCGAAGACTATATACGCGCTGGACTTATCGTCATTGAAGCCTGGTTCGGGGCTCTTGAGGAGTCTGGACTAGGGGGTGTCCGGACAGCTGGACTATCATCGTCCGCCGGACTCCATGACTACGAAGATACAAGATTGAAGACTCCGTGCCGTGTCCGGATGGGACTTTCCTTGGCGTGGAAGGCAAGCTTGGCGATACGGATATGTAGATCTCCTACCATTGTAACCGACTCCGTGTAACCCTAGCCCTCTCCGGTGTCTATATAAACCGGAGGGCTTTAGTCTGTAGGACACAACATCCATTACAACAATCATACCATAGGCTAGCTTCTAGGGTTTAGCCTCCTTGATCTCGTGGTAGATCCACTCTTGTACTACCCATATCATCAATATTAATCAAGCGGGATGTAGGGTTCGGGGCCCGGGCGGCCGGGGGGGCGAGGGCCAAGGGGCGGCATTTGGCGAAAAACCGGGGAAAAGGGCGGCGGGGGGCCGCCGGGAGGAGGGGACCCCGGGGGAAGTCGGGCCAGGAAAGAAAGGGGCGGGGCCGGGCGGGCGGGTGGGGAGGGGCGGGAACTTGGGGGGCCCGGGGGGGCCCCGGAAACCCAGCGGGAGAGCGGGTAATCCGGGGAAATTACGGAAAACCCCGGGTTCTAAAAGGAGCCCGGCTAAAACCTTGTTTTTGGGGGGGGGGGGGGCCATTTTTTAAAATGGGCAACCGGGGAACGTTGGGCATTTCGTTAAAAAAAATTGGGGAAATGAAAAAAGGGAGTTTGGGCTTTTTATTAAAAAAGGGCCCTGGGGGCCCCCCAAGGGCTTTTTGGGCCTAAATTTTTTTTTCCAAAACCAAAAAACCCAGAAAATTTTCAAATTTTTAAAAAATAAACTTGGAGGGCCCCCCTTTCGGGGTCCCAAAAAATTTCCAATCAAAGCCCCGGGAAAAAATTTCCCAATTATAGGGAATTCCCGGGGGCCCCCGGGAAATTTCAAACCGGGTTTCCCCAAAACCCTTCCCTTTGGATGGGGAAAAAAAATTTTCTGGTTTTAGTAAATGGTTTTTTGGGAAAAATTTCCCTTGTTTTTGGGAATTTTCCTTTTTTTTTGTTATTAGTTTATTTTTTTCTTGAAAATATTTGTTTCCCACTTTTGGGATTGTTTTTTCTTTTGGAAAATGTTAGTTTTGTCCTTTCGGGTCCTTTTTCGGGTTTTAAATTTTGCTTTTTTGGGTTTGGGGACAAGATTTTTTAAAATTTTCTTTTTAAGGGGTTTTTAAAAAATTATTTCAAAGATTTTTTAAATAGCCCCTTTTTGATTTTTGAGAGGGTTCTTTTTTTAATTGATGCCTTTATACTTTGTATTTAATTTAAATTTGTTTTTCTTTTTGTTTTTACCAATTAAATTTTCCCAAAATTTTAAAATTTTAAAACCCTATTGGGCCTTTTAAATTTTCTATTTTTATTTTCTTTTAAAAATTTAAAACCCTTTTATTTTAAAACCAAATTATTTATTTATCTTTATTTTCAATCTATTTAATAATCCAAAAAAACCCCTTTTTTTTTCTTGGGTTTGGGTTACTTTTTGGGTTTTGGGTTTTTTTTTTACGGGGTTTTACCCCTTTTTAAAACTTTTAAAAAACCCTTTCCCAGCTGCACCCCTTTTCTTCAAGGAAAACCGCGCTCGGGGAGCCGGGGGTGCAACCGTCGATAAACGCCCGGGGGGGGTGGCACGCTCGTAAACGCCGGGGCGGCGGGGGCGAAACCCGGGCCCCGGGCCAAAAAGGGCCCGGCGGGGGCACCAACCAAAAGCGGCGGGCGGGGGAAGGGGGCCGGGGATGCGCCCGGGAAGCCGCGGGCCCCTAAGGCGCCGTCGACGGGTGGAGTAGGGCAGGCGGGGGGTGGAGGTTGGTGGCGCCTTAAAGCGGGGCTGGGCTTTTCCCAAGGCAGGTGGGCGGCGTTGGAAAAGAACGACCAATGTGGGCGTTAAAAATCAAGTTAATGATCGTTAAGGTCATTAACAACCACAAGCCATAGGCTAAATCGTTAAAAGTTTAACGACCATATATTTTGTTAAATCGTTATTTTTCTTGGCGAGATGGTGTGTAGTCATTGATTGTGCGGAAAAAAATGACCACTTTTATTATCATTAATTATATTTTCATTGTCACGGAATATCAATAATGGCCACTTGTCCCAGTTTACCTTCAGAGGAATGGCCGAGAAATTTACAAAACCTACTGCTAGCTGGACAGATCAACCTGGCCTGAACAAATTTAAACATAGAAGCACTTGTCCCAGTTTACCTTCAGCGGAATGAGAAATTTATAAAGCAATACTACTCCCTGAACAGAGCAGCCCGACTTGCACAAATTAAACTGTACTCCATCCGATCAAAAATAGTGTCCAGTTTTGAACTGTGGTTAGCTCAAAGCTGCAAATCTTATTATAGAACGGACAGCCTACAAAACTACAAATATTATTATAGACCGCACAAATTAAACTGTGGTTAGTTCAAAACTACAAAACTACAAATCTTATTATAGGCAACCTACAGCAGGACAGCACTCAAAATGCAAAATGCGGCACAAGACACGGAGATATCCACTCTGCACAAGACAGACTCCCTCTGTCCGTCATTGCTATTATCTTCACATATATATTCTCCTGCAGTTTACAACGCGCAGATATAATCACAAATAGTCTCCTAGTCTCCATGCAGCTACAATACAGTATTAATTATAACCTTTACTGCCAACAGTATAAGATACACTGATATATGACAACACGGGTTTAGCCTTTGGTTGGCCCTTTCATTGCCAGGCATCCACGTGCAGGCACGCAATTTGGTGTTACCAAGCTGAGCAGTAGTGTGAAGACCTATCAACAGGGCCGGCTAGCTAGTCTTCCTCGTACCTGCACACATCAAGATGTAAACTGGATGAGATACTATATGACCATGCATGCATGCATCCAGTCGAGTTGGGTTTAAGCCTCGTATCAAGGTTTTCCACTGTCATCAATCATATATACTAGTTGATCATCGCGCTTTGCTGCACGGGACTTGTTGTGATGATCCATTAGTTATGTCCTTCACCGTTTAGATGTCGACTTTAGCAATCAAATGAACAAATGTCATCCCTCTTTAACAATTGTTTGTTCTATTTAAAACTGAATAGAATCTGTAAATTTGCTATATTGCTTTTCGTTGGTTTGCAAGTACAAGAGGAGGGTACATATAGGTTCTAACAGAACTAAGTCGTGGAAGCGATCGTTAATGCGTTGTGGGCAGAAGGAGAACCAGTCAGCGGTCTAACACCCCCCGATGTCGGGCGGGTCGGCCGTTGAGGCTGGGCGGATGGCGATGAAGGATCCGGCAGCCCCTTGGTGAAGATGTCGCAAACTGCGCCGTGGTTGGTACATGGAGAACACGGACGTCGCCTAAAGCTACCTTCTCCGTACAAAGTGTATGTCGATCTCTATGTGTTTGGTTCTCGGTGCTGAACAGGATTACATGACATATACAAGCGGATACATTATCACAATACACAATTGTAGCCGGTGAACGGGCCGGGCTCGGTGAGGTTGGCGGCGAACTGTTTCAGCGACGGCGTGTACGAAGCGATACTCGCCTCCCGGAATGACACAGAACATTAGTTGCGCTTGGGCGACCATGAAATCAGATTATCACCCAAGTAAACCGGTATCCGGCGTGGGCGGCGTGTATCCGGGCACCCGCCCGATCGCATCAGTATGCGGTGAGAGGGAGGTGAAGAGGGTGATCGTGAGACCGTAATCAAGTGTGCCTTTGAGATAACGAAGAATCGGCGGACATGGTTCATATGAGGAACCGAGGATCATGCATGTGCAACCGCCTGCTGGACAGCGTGGGAGATATCAGGGTGGAGTGATATATTGGAGCTGATCTGCGGAAGAGTGGGGTCGGGAAGTTGCCCGGTGAGGACAACGCCCGGTCTCGGGAGTTCGTGTGGGATGACACTCGAGCATGCCTTTTGGAAAGGAGGTCGATGGCGTCTTGGCGCTGTGAGGGAAGAGACCCGGAGGATCACGGCGCCCAAAAGTGATGGGCGGACCAAGACCTCATCAAGAACTTCGGCGGTGAAAGAGATGATGTGAGAAAGAAAAGAGTCGGAAGAAGCGGTGAAACGATATCGTCAACATACATGAGTAAATAAGCGGTTTGCGAAGGGTGGAAAATGAAGAGAGAGTCGAGGGAAGGGGCCGATGCCTTTGAATGAAAAGGCAAACGGAAAAAGCCCTCGGCGCTTGTTTGAAATCCGTAGAGGATTTTGAAGATGGGGGCGTGTGCGGAAAGGAATCGGAAAAACCGAGAAATTGGCGATGAACATCTCATTAAGACCATGCAAAAAGCGTTTTTGTCGAGTTGGTGGATAGGCCCGAGGAAAAACAGCCAGTGGGGCGGCGGATAGTACTAAACTTGACCACGGGGAAAGTTTTCAAAATCAACACCGGCTCTGGAATCACCCGCAGACCGGGCCTTATAGACGAGGACCCGTCGAAATTGAACTTGTGGAAACACCCATTTACGAAGACCACATTAAGCGCCCGGAAGGGCGAGGATGAGAGTCGGTATGATTGAGAAGGGCGTCGTACTCTTCTTTCATGGCAAACCAATGCGGGTCGGAGAGCAGCTTTGTAGGAAGAGGAATAGCGAATAGGGAGATGGGAGGGAATCACGGTGGGTTAGACGATCAATTGGTCGCCCAAACCCTGCTTTCTCGTCGCATGGAGTGGCGTTGTGAGGAATGGATCGGGGAACAACGGGGAGGCAGCGGAATAGGTCAGGCGGCAGTCGGGGAAGAAGAATGTTGTGGAGAAACATGGTTGAATGCAGCGAGGTGTAGTAGCGGGAGGCATGCGTGGGGATGCATGGGGTGCGGTGACCCGATCGGCAGAGAACCATGTTGATTGCATGGAGGGCGGGATCGGATTTGCGGGGCGGGGCGGAGGAGTTGGTGGACCGGATCGAAGAGATCCGTGGGGCGTGGAGGGATTGGGTGGGCGAAGGATCCGAGATCCGTGGGGCGATGGCGGGGTTGGGTGGGCCAGATCCAAGAATCCATGGTCCCGGCCGGGAGGATTGTGGGGGCGAATCAAGAGATTTGGAGGTTGGGATGCAGCGGATAGTGGTGGGGTGGTGGGGCCCGATGGGATGGGGCCATCAGGCCATTGCGTCGTGAGCAGGCGTGTCGAGGAGATGGGCGATTCGAGGCGAGCGGACAAATTTGGTGTTTGGTGGGTGGCAAAGGGAAAGTAGTCTCATCAAAAATAGCGTGGGGGAGAGAATGGCGGCGGAGGAATGTGGACACGATAGCCTTTGGGGGTCAGAAAATCCGAGAGAACAAGAACCGATCGTGGGGCTAGTTTGTTGGGGGCGGCCGACATGTTGGGGAAACATAAACAGCGAAGATCGAAGATCATCGTAGTTCGGGCTGCTAAGAAAAGAGTCGTAGGAAGCGGGGACATGTTTTGGTTGGTCGAACATTGATCGTGGCATGCGAAGAAAATTTGGGGGCATGGATGCTTGGAGGAAAGGGTGGGGGTATGTCATTGATGGTTGAAGAGCACTCGGCCCGGTTCGAAGCGAGTGTAGGGGCCGAGCGTGGGAGGATGCCATGGTGAAGGAAGAAATCACGGTTCGGGTGTTATCAAATTGCGCCGTTGTCACATCAAAAGCGAATGGGGAGAAAAATGAGTGTACATAAGCGTTGGAAATTGAAAAATATGCTATGAACATCGACGCCGGAGGGAAGGTCGGATAAAATGAATAATCATCTAGAACAACAAGATAATATTTGAAACCGGATACACTAGGGGGAGGCGTCCATAAGTCACAATGCAACAATTCAAGGAAAAGAACTACTAGTAGTAGATCGCTAAAGGAAGCCTAACATGCTTGCCGGTTGGCGTGGAGAGAGAGCATCGTGTGGCTCGAGCATGAAAGCTTGAACTCGTCAAGGAGAGTAGTGTGGTCTGCTAGGATGGCGAGGCAGCGGTGCCATAAGGTGATGGAGGCGAGCATGCGTGGCGTGGGATTGTGTCGCCGTGGGCGGTAGAGGTCATGAAGCTATTGAACGAGCCAGCTCCATCTGGTTGAAGATCCTTAGACAATCCATAAGGGTCAAATTCAGCGAAACTTGATTGTCAATGGTAAAGCGACGAACAGATTGAGATTCTTAATGAGAGCGGTGCAGCGAGAACTTGGCGAAGAAGAAGAGGGGAGGGAGAAAGATAAGAGGTACCGATCGGTGGCGAAGAAAAGGTCGCCAATGGTAATAGAAAAAAAAAGGAAGGATGAATGGCGAAGAAGTACTAGATGGACATGTGGCGGGATGCACGTCGAAGATCCGGTCGTTACTGTCGGGTGGTGAGGAGTTCATGGCGGCAATGGCGGCTGATCAGGCAGGCGGTCGAGTGGAGGCGGGGGGCGGCGTAGTTGATGAAATCGCCCGTGTTGCCGTGCTCGAGGTGATGGCGTGGGGAAGCCGTAGGGTACATAGGCGGGAGGCGAGGCCTCTTGACTGGTCTGGGGTCGCCCTAAGCGTCTGGAAGGCCTTGGCGAGGCGGGGCGGTCGGGAACCGGCGCCCATCCAGTATAACGGCGGGCGCCATAAGGAAAGCGGACGGGCAGGGCCACCGCACCGGGTCCCAGGTTGCGATGGCGCCAGTGGTGGGGGCGAGGCAGGCGGTGGTGCGGAAAAGCGGGGGCGCAACTAAGGAAAGAAAGCTTGGCGGGGCGATACGGGTTTTGCCCTTGTGTTGGGGCTGGCGCCATCGGAGGTGGTTGGCGGAAGGGCGGCGAAGGCACCGCCGCGGCGATGGTGAAGCGGGCGGCCGGCATGGAAGAAGCGGGAGTGTTGCGGCGCTGGTTCTGCTCCTCCATCGGAGCATCGAGCGCCCTCGGCAAGCGTCGGCGTGGCCGAGGCGGGATCAAGGTGGCTGTTGGCGAACCGCTCGTCGAGCCCGCCCATGAGCATGAAGAAGAATCCCGGCGACCACCTCGCCGAGCTCGCGTGGTCGTCGAATTGCCTTGATGCGGGGGAAACGGAGGGGGATGCCACGGTGATGGTCGGGCTTCGGTGTTGGGCGGCTGGCGTCGCGGTTGTCTGGAACAGGTGGCTCGGCCCAAATGTCAGGGTCGCGCCGTCGGTGACCACCAAGTTGAAGGCTCGGTGGAGATCGCGTGTACAACCGGATGATGGGAGGTCATCCTTGAGCCCCGAGTCGTGAGGAGATGGGGCGAATGCGGTGATGTGATGAAGAAGAACAGCGGGGGTGAATCTCGAACAAGTGGCCCAATTGTAATAGTTGTGGCTATGGAGATCAATCGATGGGTATGAATGGCGTCTTTGTGATGGTATCGCTGAAGGAAGGGGGCGGTGTCGGCCCGGGGAAGAGGAGGTGGGGCGGAATGGCGGGGAGAGGTTGGTTGGCTGGCGGGAGAATGGGTTGGCTGGCCCGGGAGGAGGGAGGTTTGTTTGCCCTCGGGGTTGGTCATGGCTCGTGGAGGGAGAATCGGAGCAGTTACGATACCATGTAAATTTGCTATATTGCTTTCGTTGGTTTGCAAGTACAAGAGGAGGGTACATATTGGTTGCTGGCGCAATAGAACTAGAGTCGTGGAGGCGATGTTTGCGTGGTGTGGGCAAAGGAGGAGACCCGAGTCAGCGGTCTAACGAATCCTCCATCTCTTAAACTAACCTTAAGACATTACAGGAAGTGAAACCAAAATGACAACATGCCATCATAAAGAATACGGTGGAATCAGTTTTCCCAATGTCACTCAGTTGAATAGAAGGAACATAAAGCAAACTGCAAACTATAGCATAACATCGTCTTAGTAGCTCTGGCCTTGTATCCTCAGGTTATCATCCATCTGTTAGGTGAAGACTTGGAGATCAGCCTTTGGTTGCATCCCCTCTGCTGCTCACAATGGGCGACATCAGCATCAATTATATGATTTTGGAAACAGTTCAACATGGTCGTCAAAGCATCATGTACAAAGCCAAAACTGAATTAGCCAAAAAAAACACTGCAGCTTTAAATCATCTTTTTAGACAGAAGGCAATCATCATCCATTTCACTTATCATTTAGCTAAAATATATGTAATAGATAACCATAACCAATGATTTAAGTTTGTAACACCAAGTCTAACCTGAAGTGTTATCACATTCATGAGCGTGCTATAACCTTTAGAATCACTTCTTTAATGACTCAAGGACTGGATGAGAAAAAATACAGAAACAGCTAGCAATTGACTGTGGAGCGGCTCTGTAATACATATTTTGTGCTTTAAGTGGTGATGCAGGATAAGTTTTACATTACCAAATGGCAAAAAACCACTCCAAACAAATAGATGATTGATTAAAAGTAACTTCTATGCTGGAGATATATTACACTACCATTAAGGTGTCCTACATTAGAAGACAACATGTGGTGCTCAATAGGACACTGGACCGATGGTAGCCTGGAGTCTTACTTTCTTCAGCATCATTTCTAACTCATAAATTCAACATTATCTTGACTGGTGGCATATTCACTAAATGATGTTAAATCAGTGAGAACCATCGTGAATTCCTTATGTCCATGGAACCCCCATATGTTTGTATTACATAAACTGCAGACTGATATACCTGGAAATGAAATTAATATGGTTGTGCAAGTTACCCTTGTATTCATAGTATCATACCAAACAAACGGACTTAAGATGTCAGTTGTATTTTTAACCGCCGATGCCACCAAGCTCTTGTGGATAGCCATCTCCTGTATATTCAATCTTCTTAAGCTGGGCGAGCTACCATCTGTAAAGTTCAACACTTGTACAAATTTTATGAATAAACTCACCACCAAACTATATAAAGAAAAGACACCTGATTTAAGCTTATTAAAATTTTGTGGTAATTTATTAAAACATTCAACCACTCAGGAGTAACAAACTATCGATCTAGAGGGCAATCGTTGGGAAGAATGGCTCCGTCTAGTTAGGAGACTGATGGAAGTCCCTTTCACAACAACCCGATGAATTCGCTGGAAATTGACTAAGTCTGGAGTATTCACGGTTAAATCAATGTATATTGATGCTATTAATTCGAACTCCATTCCTACGTCTAAGCATGTTTGGGATGTCAAAGTTCCTTTGAAAATAAAAGTGTTTATGTGGTTTGTCCATAAACAAGTTATTTTAACTAAGGACAACTTGATAAAGCGTAATTGGACAGGACCTACTAGGTGTAGTTTCTGCGATCGGGATGAGACTATCAAACACCTCTTTTTTGATTGCCCGTTGGCCAAGGTACTTTGGGGCGGTCCACATTCTTTTATCAGTCCACGAATTCTTTCGTTATTTGAGACATGGCTTAATGGGATTGAGCCTGACTTAGCGAGACATATTGGGTTGGGTTTTGCTTTGCTGTGGACTATCTGGACTTGCGAAATGATTTGGTTTTAATAGAATATCATGTATACATTTTTGCAGGTCTTATTCGAACTATGGCACTGATCCGTTCGTGGTCATTACTCACCCGCAGGCCAGGGAGCATTGGTTCTGGGTCTTTCCGCTGGGAGATGGTAGCTCGGGATATCTTCAACGGTTTGGATGGCGGTCATGTAATAGGATAGGCATTTAGTATCCTATCTAGTTTTAGCCAGCGGTTGTGGCGTCTTTTCTTGGCTAGTTGATGTTTCTAGCCCTCTTTGGCTCTTGTGAGCTTTCCTTTTTATTACTTTTGGAGACCTTTGGAACCATGTTGCCACTTTTTTTGGTTAATAAGATGGGGTATATCTTTCGATCCGAGGCAGGAATCCTTTTCGAAAAAAACACTCAAAAAAAAGTGAACCTTGTGTGCATACTGAATTGTAGTGTACGCTAGCTTGGTTGATTCATATCAGGGAAGCTCCAAATCAATCACAAACCTCTGAGCAGGCAGAAGAAGGACGCAAGGTATCAAACCCGCCAGCCGACACAGCTCACAGCCTCCCTCGGAAGAAATCGATGGAAGGAACAAGAAATCGGCAGAAGAAGGTCCGACCCTGACGAAGAAGCAACCAAGCAGGCACCAAACACGCAGCCGAAGAGATCCGCACCCCCCCCAATGAAGAGATCGACGACACCATGCCTTCTCAGAGCAGGAACCAGCGCTGCCACTTGCTTTCTCTGAAAGGGAACCAAATCAGAAGAGGAAAAGCCATCGCCACCCCAACAGTTAAAGTAAATGAAGAACGCCACATGTAGAAGGTTCACCCCTCGCAGCGACACCACATGGCGCACGTCGAACCCCCCGGAGGGAAGAAGAAGATGACAAAAGAAGCTGATCTGTGTCACCAGAGCCTCAACATCGGCCTCACATGCGTCGGCCTCCACGGGATCCTGCCTGGTGGCTAGGTCTTGGTCGGTCTCGCCTCCTTGAGTTGTCACGCCTCCTTAGCGGCTGTCTGCGGTCGCCAATCCCAGTCCCAGGAAGCCGAGGGCGCCGAGGCCTCCCTGGCGGAACAACTCTGATGAATCCGATAAGGGTGCGCCGCTAGACACCTCTCGTCCGCCCTAGCTATCCACCTCGAACCGACGAAAAACATCAAACTGACTAACCGTGTCCAAATCGAGACACAGCCAATGCATGCAATACAGACCATTGGACTCAACTGCCATCCGAACTTTTTCACCATGTGAAACATTGACCCACAAGCTTTCACCCACCGATTCACCAGAAGCCTCACAATTTTGGGAGCATAGTAACTATATACTGTTATATCACAGCCAATGAATCAATAAGCAATACCAACACATTGTTAAGTAGGTTTATCAATCAGCTTAGTTCCTTTCCAAATAATCTAACATATTCACCAAGGGATTAAAAGATTTCCCAGTAGCATCACTGAAAGTAAGAATGAGTTAACCATTCAACATCTGATTTTCCACTATTGCTCATTTGATATTAGGTTTGTTATATCTCAACGCGGAGATAGCCACATTGAATGATAACACATGCAAAAAAGATGAACTAATGATGACAGTCCTAAAAAAGTGGGATCACTTATGCTTGTCTATCTAGCTATATTAAATGAGTACATATAGTAAACAGTATGAATATGATCGTCTATCTAGCATAGGTATTAGGAGTCCACGAATGAAACATAAAAAAATAGGTAACACCTACAGTACATTACCTGGGTAGAAACTCTTGAAAGAATGACAGGAACTAATCGGGTTTCAAAAGTTTCCTTGATTACATTAAGTTTAACCATATAGACACTGCCCTTACAATATAAATATTCCATGGTATTCTTGACATATCCTACTATAAATTTCACCATACTATCCTTCCTTCAACCGAGGAGGTAACAAGAATGTTATCTGTATCAATGGTCTTCCACAACACCCGGTGGCAACACCATGACAATTGATATTCCTCCGACATTTCAATGTTATGGTAATGGTGAAACATCATGGCGGCACCAACTGTCGTCCTCCGCCTGGATGATCTGATGGCTGTAGGAATGATCCATAGGGAGGCCCTGGAGCACATCAAGCCTTTGGGTTTCCAAATCAAATGCAACTATACCCTCCTTCACAAACTTAAATGACCAATAAACAACATTAATTACCAACTAGGGTACTAATATAACCAAAAACAATCTCGATAGTTAACATCTGCTGCGATGAGATCGGCCCATCTTCGTTCTCGGAAGCATAAATAGAAAGAGGGACCATCCATAGTGCGTAAGCAGCAAGACTACCTTAAAGAGGGTGGAGTGACAGCGGCCGTCTGCGTCCCGGTCACGGGCAGCGAAACCCCCCATGGATGTAGCCCTTGAACTCAGGTGGAATTGGCACATGGACATGGTGCTGATTATCGGTGATGGGGTCACCACGAGGAACTCCGTGCGCAACGGTGTAAGATGAGGACAAGGCCATGCGGCAGCCAAGCAACCGGCCTCGCCCCAGCAAGTTGAGCCGCCCGTGAGGATCGGTCTGGGCGGGAGGCGGGGGTGTACTTGAGCTTGTCATCATGATTGAAGAAGGCGCCGAGGAGGGCAGGTTCGGTGATGTGCATAAAGCAGCGGAGGAATATAGAGTCGATGTGAGGCCTGCGGCGCTTGGAGCCGGGAAATGTGTGGGAGGGAGGGGCGGGGGGCGGAAGATGGAGGAGGACCTCCTGAGCATGTCGTCTTTCCAGCGCCGGGTTCCCGCTCCTCACGCGCCCATCTGGTTTTGGACATGGAGGGATCGATATGGGGTTGGGGCGGTTCATTGTCATGTGTATTGGGCAAGATTTTTTAAACATCGTCAACACAAGTGCTCATATACGCCATATCTCACCCCTATGAGCCATACCCCACCTACCCCTAGAACTCTGAAAAACTGAGCGGCATATCATTTTGAGATATCTGAAGTCACCGTGGGCGCCTGGTCGGGGGCGTCTCCTTCCACTGAATGTGCAAAATCCTGAAATAAATCTAGAAATAAATCGAGCACCAGGTTTGAACCCTGGTGGACTGGGGATACAGTCCCTCTAACCATCAACCACATGTTGGTTAGCTATTGGTAAGATTTTTGAGCGTGCAATCACTGGACTCCATAAATTTTTTTTATCTGACAAATCAATGTCGTTCCCTGATGGACTAAAATCCCCTGCTAATCTCAAGCACCCTTCCACATTCATCCCGTCATTAGGCAGCAAATCCTTATTCTCAATAATCACTAACCTATTCCCAGTTTCGCACGTCTCATGGTTCTTATGAATATTTCTCCATTAGTACGGGGTGACTGTGTGCCCCGGACGAATACTCATGTGCATAAGGGCATCTCCAGCCGTTCGGGGAGGGCAAAAATACCCCAGGGCCGGCTTTTGGCCCTTTGAGGTGATGCCCCCGTCGGCCGTATTCAAAAATTTGAAGGCGGCACAAACCGGCAAAACCCGACATAAAAGCAAACTTGGGATTGTTCAAACATAAATATATTTTACAAAAAAAAAAAGGGGGCTAATCCGCCGTCTTCCTCCCGGCCCGCGGGTCTACATGCGAGGAGGCTGTAGAACCGCGATAATCGCCGCCACCGCCCGTCGTCGTCGTCGTCGTTTCGCCGCCGCTGCCCCCCTCCGCCGTCCTGCTACCCCCTCCCGGTTGGCGCGGTGGGTTGGAAGGCCGGATGTCGTCGTCGTCGTTGCTGTTGAGATCCGCGCCGCCTCGTCCCGCGCCAGCGCTTGCGGCGATTTCCTCGAGGCCGGCCGGGACCGTCTCCTGGGAGTAGTCCCGCGCCCATCAATGCCCTCGTCGGGAAGCGCGGGCTATCTCCGTACTCGCGGGAGGCGGGCTCCTTCTTAGGCTCGGCAGGCGGGCTTGCTTAGGCTCGGCGAGGACAAAGGGCAGGGGGCTCGGCGGCGCCCCGGACGCGGAGCTTGGGGCCCCGGCGTGTCTGGGGCTCCGGCTTGGGCGGGGGGCGAGCCGGGCGGAGGACCCCGGTCTCCATGCGCCTCGGGGTCAGGCTTCCCGGCGTGAAAGGGGGGGCTGGGTAGTCGGGGCGTGTTGCCCCTCGATGTACTCAGGGCGCGTCAGCGTGCGCCCACGCCCACCCCCGGCGGCCGGCGGAGTTTTGCCCCGGAGAACAGCGCCGTTGGTGGCCTCGAGCTGGGGGTGGCGGAAATACCCATAGCGGGGGGCGGCGCGTCCCTCGCCGCAGGCAGGTCGACGATGGGCGATCTCCGGCCCGCCGGAGGCCGGGCACCGGCACACCGGCGCTGATCCTCCGCCCGGGCACCCGCATGTCTGGCGGGACGGTACTCGCCTTAAAGGGAGCCTCGTCTTCATGGAGATGGCGGCGGCCCGTTCGCCCGGGCCGTCGCTGAAAGCGTTTGGCCATTGGAGAGAGGAGAGGAGGGGCGGCGGGGAGGAAAAGCGGCAAGGAGGATGTGGCGGGAGGCGCCGGGCGACATATATAAACCGGCGCGCCCCACTCCGTCCGTCAGCGAAGCGGCGAGGCGGCGTCGACCGGCCTTCCTGCGCCCCGTGAGCATCAATGGCGCGGCTGACGCGGCAAAGGCAACTGGCATTGATTCGCCCGGAAGGATAGGGGACGAAAGCAAACTGTCGGCGCGTCGGGCCCGTTTATTGCAAAAAACCGCCCGGCGCGGCGCCCCAATCCGGGTTCAGAAGCCGGGGCGTTTTTTGGGGGAAAAAACTCTGGGGGAGGCCTTCTTGGGGGCGGTGGAGATGCCCTAAGTACCTAGAAACAGGTATACCCGACAGATAGGCATATAGTTGAGGTCGGTTTGGGTCTCTAGAGGGGCCTCCATGCCTCTTAAATTTTGGGATGAGACTTTTCTTACAGCCGTTCACATCATCAATATGTTACCTAACGTGTCATCAACAATGAAACATCTATGAAACTGTTAGAAGGAGAAGATTGGTGAAATAGTTCATTGTTTTGCTTGAGCCTCGTGGGCATATATAAAATACATGATCTTCTTGGAGTACAAGACAAGCGAATACTTCCTAGTCTATCCTCGTTTCTAATACAATCATGTTACTCAACATCCCTCCATGTCATAATGGTAACATGAGCGGTGAGGCGGAGAAGAGTCGAAAGCAACCGCGAACACCCCCATAGTCATGCCTTTCGACTCATCGCGAAAGTCGTGGCTGGAGTGGAAACCGGGGTTGTTCAAGCAAAGCGATAGCCGTTGTGCCATTTCGAGGTGGCGAGGCGTGGGGTGGTGTAGCCATTGTCGAGGTAGTGTGCAAAGGGCGCGTGGTCGATGTCAAGTTGGGGTAGCGTTTAGAATGCCGTGGAGCCGGGTGCAAGGCGCCAAGTTAGTCATGGGTGAGTGTCGAAATAGTGGTGCAGGGAAGAAACCTTTGTTGAGGGCCGCGTCGCGGGGGTTGCCAACCCGGGGACACATCAAAGGGGCACCCTGTTGCTAGCACCGAACATGCGTGAAACGGGCGAAGCGAAGTTGATGAAGGCCACTAGGCTTCCGGGCGGGGACCGTCATGGGCGAACACGTGGCGGTGTTGCCACACCGAGCATCGTGGGGACTGCCGAGCTGTCGCCATGTCGAAAAGTCGGAGGCTAAGAAGGACCGCGGCGGTGCCGCCCTTGGCGCCCAATGTCGCTCATGATTGTCGGAGTAGATCGGTCGGGATGGATGGCCCCGCTGGCGGCGGTGGTGCCGGCGAAGGAGGTGGCGGGCGGCGGCTAAAGGGGTAGCGGCAGCGGCGGCATCGGCGGTCGGCAAGGCGGCGGTGGCTAGGTTAGGGAGCGGCGATGCCAAATGGCGAAAACCTAATGGCGTGAAAGAAGACGGCGGGATGGTGGCATTCCCGCCAGGGAGCGACCCGATGCATACCATGGGAAGTCAGCAAAGCGAAATGGATCGTGGGCGCGGCGCTTCGAAGAAGCGTCCGACGGGCGGTCGGCGGGGCGAAAACCTCGGGCGTGGGGGACCGTGGGCGGCGCTCCCGAAGGGACGTCAACAGCGGAGTCTTGGTCGATGCAACCGGGGTGACACCGGGGGCAGCGGGGCCGTGTCAGCGGACTCCGAAGGGGGGCGGCGGATCTGGCAGCAGGAGAACCCGGGCGGGCGGCAGCCATTGTTGGATCGGTGAAGCGCTGAACTTGGGGCGGTCTTCCGGGGCCTGTATAGACCCGGCAGGTCGGGTTGTATCGTGGTAGATGGGCGTATCCCTGACGGATGATCGTCTCCAGTATCTATAATTTTGATTGTTCCATGCTATTATATTACTTGTTTTGGATGTTTATGGGCTTTACTTTATATTTTTATATAATTTTGGGACTAACCTACTTGGAGGCCCAACCCGTATTGCTGTTTTTGCCTATTTGGTGTTTGAAAAAATAAATATCAGGAAGTCCAAGCGGAATGAAACCGGGGCGTGATTTTGGAGCGAATGTGATCGAGAGGACTTAGTGCAAGTCAAGGCAAAGGCCACGAGTGGAGGCGCTCCCCTATCGATGGGCCTCGGCGTCCAAAATACTTCTTCCTCCTATATCCGAGAACATCAGGCGACCACGAAAACAATTTCCACCATAACCTTACTATCCGAGATCCCATCTTGGAGCCTTTTGCTCCCGGGGAGGAATCAACCACGGAGCTTCTACAACAACATCAATAGCCCCTCCGATGAGTTGTGAGTAGTTTACCCAGACCGGGTTCATAGTTATTAGCTAGATGGCTTCTTCTCTCTTTGAATCTCAATACCATGTTCTCCTCGATCTTCTTGGATGTCTATTGGTGTAACTCTTTTTGCGGTGTGTTTGTGAGATCCGATGAATTATGGGTTTATGATCAAGCTTATCTATGAAAATATTTGCATCTCCTCTGAATTCTTTTTGTGTGATTAAGTTATCTTTGCAAGTCTCTTGAATTATGAGTTTGGTTTTCCCTACTAGATTGATCTTTCTTGCAATGGAAGAAGTGCTTAGCTTTGGGTTCAATCTTGCGGTGTCCTTTCCCGGTGGAGGGCAGAAAACACGTATTTATTGTTGCCAATTGGGATAAAAGATGGGGTTTATATCATATTGCATGAGTTCATCCCTCTACATCATGTCATCTTTCTTAATGAGTTACTTGTTCTTTATGAACTTAATACTCTAGATGCATCTTTGGATAGCGGTCGATGTGTGGAGTTATAGTAGTAGATGCAGGCGGGTGGTCTACTTGTCAGGACGTGATGCCTATATACATGATCATGCCTAGATAATTTCATAATTATTATTTTCTATCAATTGCTCGATAGTAAGTTGTTCCCCAACCGTAATACTTATGCTATGTTGAGAGAAGCCACTAGTGAAACCTATGGCCCTGGGTCTATCTTTTATCATATAAGCTTTCAATCTACTTTTATTTGCATCTTTACTTTTTCAATCTATATTATAAAATACCAAAATATATTTATCTTATCATATTTCTCTATCGAATCTCACTTTACATGAAGTGGCCGTGAAGGATTGACAACCCTTTATTGCGTTGGTTGTGAGTTCTTTGTTTGTTTGTGTAGGTCGTGGGACTTTTGAGGGCCTCCTCTTGGATTGATAACGGTTCTCAAAAGGGGAAATACTTACGCTACTATTGCTGCATCACCCTTTCCTCTTCAAAAAACCAGCAAGCTCAAGGCGTAGCAGCGGACGGGTGATCAATCCGATCGTAGTCGAAACGCCGCTTCGGGGGCGGGGTGGCAGCGCGTCAAGATAAATCGCCCGGGATGGGCGGCGTGTGGGCGAAACCGCGTCCGAAACCCCCAAACGCCCCGGGGCGCCCGGCGACCACGAATGGCGGCGGCGGCGGGGAGAACGGGACTGGCGGGGATGAAGGCCGCCGGGCAACCCAAGCCGCCGTCGACAGGGTGGAAGTAGGTGGCTTTATGTCGATTAGCGGCCAGCGTGAGCAGCGACTATGATTGGCGCCGTATGGCGGTCGCCGGATGGAAGCGTCTGGTGTCGTCGTAGAGGCGGAGGCGGTCGGGTAGATCGATGGGGGGGGCCCGAACGGGGGTGAGAACTCTCCCGAGGCCGGGGTCGGTGAAGCCGGCCGCCGTGGGGGTCGAGTAAGGCGTGGGTGATCGTCTCAACGTATCCACTTTTCAAACACTTTTACCTTGTTTTGGACTCTAATTTGCATGATTTGAATGGAACCCCATCTTGGCGTTGTTTTTAGCGAATTGCCATGGTACTATTTTTGTGCAGAAATAAAGTTCTCGGAATGACCGAAAATCCACGGAACCGTTTTGGAATTAATAAAAATATTGGGAAAGAATCACCACGGGGGCCCACACTCCTTCCGGGGCCCCGCCTCATGGTCCCCCGGAACTCCGACCTCAACCCCAACTCCATATATTCACTTTGGGGGAACAAAATCAAGAAGAAGGATTCATCGCGTTTCATCTGACCACCGCTAAGCCCTCATCTTCCTCGGGGGCTGATTGGAAATCGTTGGGGCTCCGAGAGGAATCCGTCGCCATCATCATCATCAATCATCCTCCATCACCAATTTCATGATGCTTACGCCGTCGTGAGTAATCCCATCATGGCTTGCTGGATGGTGATGGGTTGGATGAGATTTACCATGTCGAGTTAGTTTTGTTGGGTTTGATCCTAGTATCCATTATGTTCTAAGATTGATGTTGCTATGACTTTGCCATGCTTAAAGCTTGTCACTAGGGCCAGTGCCATGATTTCAGATCTGAACCTATTATGTTTTTGAATGCATGTGAGTTCTTGATCCTATCTTGCAAGTCAATAGTCACCTACTATGTGTTATGATCCGGCAACAAGTGACAATAATGGGACCACTCACAGTGATGACCGTGTTTGAGGGTTCATGCATTCACTAAGTGTTAATGCTTTGGTTGATACTCTATTAAAGGGGCCTTAATATCCCTTAGTTTCCAATAGGACCCTGCCACGGGAGGGTAGGACAAAAGATGTCATGCAAGTTCTTTTCCATAAACGTGTGACTATATTGAAACATGCCTACATTACATTGATTAGCTGGAGCTAGTTACATGTCACCCTATGTTATAAGCTTACATGAGGGCATCGACATAATCATCCATCGATCCATTGCCTCTGAACTTTTCACATATTGATCTTTGTTTAGTTACTTCCGTTGCCACTATTACGATTACTACAAAACTACTCTTTTAATTTTGCCACCATTATCGTTACTTCCATATACTACATTGATACTAAATACTTTGTTGCAGATATTAAGTCTTTGGTGTGGTTGAATTGACAACTCAATGCTAATACTTGAGAATATTCTTTGGCTCCCCTTGTGTCGAATCAATAAATTTGTGTTGAATACTCTACCCTCGAAAATTTGCGATCCCTATACTTGTGGGTTATCAAGACTATTTTATCACTAAAGGGTGAGGCTAAAATATGGTTTAATTCTCTTTACGGTTGTGTGAGTAGTCCCGGGATATGATTTATTACTTCTAAAAAAATTCCGCTCATAAGAAATAATGCCTTAAGGGAAATATATAATTTTGTGCAAATTGAAAAGAGATTCTCCCAAAAGCTTGGGGAGGCTTCTCCAATTACTTAATGCTTTGCTTGATCATCCTCTCAAAAAAATGAAATACTTGATATCTTTTATAATGGACTAACCGATGCTTCGGAGACCACGGATAGTCGTGTTGGTTGTGTTTTGGAAAAAATGTTGAGGAAGCTGAATTGCTATTGAATAATATATTGAGGAATGATAATAATTGGATGCTTCCTAAACCAACTCCTAAGCCAACTCCGAAAAGAGGTATTCTATTTCGGTCCGAAGATACAAGAGACAAAAAATCTATGAAATAACAAGGTATTAAAAGCTGAAGATGTTAAAAATTTGCCACCTATTGAACAAATACATGGTCTTGATAAGCCAACAGGTAGTGAAGGTAAATTTCTCTATAGATTTGATGAAGGTGATATCCCTCATTATAAGTCGCTAGCCAATGCTTGGATAATTTTGTTGTTAAATAAGAAAACTTCAATAATGCTTATGTTGGTAGACAATTGAAACATAATGCTTCTATGATTGAACACTTGAGTGATTATATGTCTAGAGTTAAAGGTGACCTTAACACTAGGAAAGGTAATTTGCGTATGTGAATCCCGAGGCAAAACCTAAATCAGACGACAAAGATTTTGCCGTCGGAAGCAGCAACAAACTGGATGGCAAAGATAAATCGGCAAAGAATACTTTGCCGTCATTTCATCGGGAAGGCGGAAAACTTTGCCGTCGGAACTCTGTCTTTGGTCAAGCCGGTAACACCTACTCCTCCGTTGAATTACTTTCGAAATGAATGTATTTAGGCGTATTTTAGTTCTAGATACATCCATTTTAGACAATTAATTCGAAACGGGAAAAATAAACGAAAAAACCATCTTTGCCGTCGGCTAGACTCGTCTTTGGATCACCTCGTAAATCGACCAAAAAATTTTTTTATTTAAAAAATATATGAACCAACGGTCGGTCGAGGGTTACATGGTTGAAGCGTCCAAAAATCTTTCATAGCAATTTAACAACCGTTATAAGAATCAATAGACGAATGGATTTTACATGATAGAACTAGCCCATTTACTATATATCCATCATCAATCACTCATCCACGAACAAGCAAACACTATTTCAACTTCTAAAAAACTACTCTATTTGTGCTGGCTGGCCCTTGCGGGCCCGCGCCCGGAAGGTAGTTGACTTCTTTCGGGAGGTCGAGGTCGCGCCCCGCACAAAAGGGGAGGAGGTGGATGGCTCCGTTCCCTGCCATGCCACAGCCGTCCATAAACGATGTAGATAGCCGTCGGCGTGGCCTTGAAGGAGGAGGTCGGGCGGGATGGGGAAAAGTATCCGTGGCGCCGGGCCCTTTCGCCGTCCCGCCCTGGCGGCTTTGGGCGCTCCTTGGACCCCGCAGCCCGCCGTTCTCCGCGGCCCGCGCCAGCCATGCTCCGGCCCTCGCCCTAGCCCGCGGGCAAATCTCCTGGCGCCCGATCGCCGTCGCTCCGCTTCGCCGTCAGCGGTCACCATCCGCGCGTGGGGTGGTTGGTGGCTGGTGGCATGTGGTGGGTGGTTGGTGGCTGGTGCGTGTGAGAGGATAAGGGAGATGGCGTGGGTGGAGTGGATTTGTGTCCGGCGTGGCGGTGGTGTGGTGGGTGGATGTGCGGCGGTGGGTAATGGATGGTGTGGATCGTGCACATGAAAGCGGTGTTGGGTGCTGCCATGTCATCAATCTGTGTAGTCGATCCCGTCGTGCTTTCTTTTGCCGTCTTGAACTTTTTCCAGGCGGCAAAGTACTTTCCGTCTTCGTTTTTTTTCTGACGGCAAAGTGCTCACTTCCGTCTGGAAAAAAAACAAAAGCGGCAAATATTTTCCGTCTGTGTTTGGGTTTGCATACGGTAAAGTGAGCTCTTTACCGTGTTTTTTCGGGCGGCAAAGTCTATTTACCGTCGTGTTTCTTTGCCGTCTGCGATGGCAAACTCTTCTTTTTTGCGAAAAGGGGCAAAGGCTCCCCGGCGCAAATTATTTGGTTCATGTAGTGTAAGCTTATTAGTAAACATGCATCTATGGTTACTAATCAAGTAGAACAAGTACTTAAGGCACAAATGATTTGCTCAATGAATTAAATAATAAAAACAATGATAATGTTGTTAGAGTTATGACTAGAGGTGGTAGAATGATTGAAAACCTTTGTATCCGAGGCCATCCTAAGAGAGTTGAGCAAGATTTCGGAAGAACTAATATTGCTGCCCCAGTCCTTCTAAGAAAAAAAAAGGAAAATTATAGGACTTTGCATGCTTCTAATGAACCTTTATGGACACACGAGAACCCCAATGATATTTCTATTTACGATCTTTGAGACACAATCGATAATGAACATGAGCCTAGTGATAATGTTAGCGATGATGTTCATGTTGATGCTCAACCTAGCAATAACAATGTTGTAGAAATTGAACCTGTTGTTGATCTTGATAACCCACAATCAAATAATCAACATTATGATAAGAGACTTCATTGCTAGGGCCTTGCGTGAAAAGAACCATGGGTTGAAACCCATGCCTTTTCCTCCTAAGCCATCCAAGAAAAAGGATGATGAGGATTTTGGCGCTTTCTGAAATGATTAGACCTATCTTTTTGTTCGTTTGGTGATATTCTTAAAATGAACCCTTAAGCTAAGTACATGAAAGATATTGTATACAAATAAAAAAAGATATGAAGCTGAAATTTCCTCCATGCTTGCCAATTATACTTTTAAGGGTGGAATACCAAAGAAACTTGGGGATTGGGACCAACTATACCATGCTCCATTAAAAAAACTATGTTAAAACTGCTTTATGTGATCTTGGAGCGGTGTTAGTTTATGCCTCTCTCTTTATATCGTAGACTTGATTTGAACAAGTTGACACCTCTGAAATATCTTTTCAAATGGCCGATAAATCAAATGCTATACACGGTTTTGTGAGGATGTCTGTTGTGGTTCGATGTTACTATTTTAATGGACTTTGTTATTCTTGATATTCGAGGGCGATAGTCGTCGATTATCCTTAGTAGACCCTTTTTGAATCTGCGGGGCTGTTATTGATTGCAACAAAGGCAATGTCACTTTTCATGTTAATGGTAATGAGCATATACACTTTAGAAACAACCTCGAGTTCATAGTATCAATTCTATTGGGAAAATTTCAACGATTACTATTGGAGGTTTTGATTCCCTCTTCCTACTATAAAAAATATGATATTCTTATTGTTGGGACATGCATATCCCGTTGAGGTAACCTAATGTTATTCAAAATTCTCGGTTTTATGTTATTCGGAAGAAGTTTGTTAACAAGACTTGATCAACCTTGTTAGTGGATTCTTTTTGATAAGCATGAGATGGATGAAGTTAGAAAGCACGACTCTCTGTACCGACTCTTTACTTTCTGTTATCTAGTTTAAATAAAGCAAAAATAGTATTTTCTGTCTGTTTTTTTTGAATTATCCATTCAATAAAAAAATACCCCGAAAATAAAAGTTCTCCAAATGCTTTGAAAATGAAGTATGATTTTTTGTAGAATATTTAAAATTTACGGCTGCGAACACACGGGAGGCCACCATTTGGCCAAGGGAACATGGTGCGCCCTCCTTGGGCCCCCCCCCTCGTGGGCCCCGTGGTGTTGTCTACTACACAACCTTCTTCTTGTAGGCGTTATTGGGCCTCCAAGGGAGGTTTGTGGCAACAACAAATTTCCCTCAAGTGGATGACCTAAGGTTTATCATCCATGGGGGGTGGGATGAAGATGGTCTCTCTCAAACAACCTTTGAACCAAATAACAAAAAGTCTCTTGTTCCCCAACACACCCAATACAATGGTAAATTGTATAGGTGCACTAGTTGGGAAGAGATGGTGATACAAGTGCAATATGGATGGTAGATATAGGTTTTGTAATCTGAAAATATAAAAACAGTGAGGTAACTAATGACAAAAGTGAGCACAAGCGGTATTGCAATGCTAGGAAACAAGGTCTAAGGTTCATACTTTCACTAGTGCAAGTTCTCTCAACAATAATAGCATAATTGGACCATATAACTATCCCTCAACCTGCAATAAAGTCACTCCAAACTCACTAATAGCGAGAGAAAAGGAAGAGATTATTTAAGTGCGAAACCACCTCAAAGTTATCCTTCTTGATCGATCTATTCAAGAGTCCGTAGTAAAATAACATGAAGCTATTCTTTACATTAGATCTATCAAAATGCGTACTAGAATGACACGAGGAGTCTGGACTAGGGGTGTCGGACAGCGGACTATCATCATCCGGGACTCCAAGACTACGAAATACAAGATTGAAGACTCCGTCCGTGTGGGATGGGACTTTCCTTTGCGTGGAAGGCAAGCTTGGCGTCTGGATATGTAGATCTCCTACCATTGTAACCGACTCCGTGTAACCCTAGCCCTCTCCGGTGTCTATATAAAAGGGGGAGTCCGTGGACACAACATCCATTACAACAATCATACCATAGGCTAGCTTCTAGGGTTTAGCCTCCTTGATCTCGTGGTAGATCCACTCTTGTACTACCCATATCATCAATATTAATCCAAGGCGTGGGTTTACCTCCATCAAAGGGCCCAAACCTGGGTAAAACATCGTGTCCCTTGTCTCTGTTACCATCCGCCTAGAGGAATTGGGACCCCTACCGAGATCCGCGGTTTGACACCGACATTGGTGCTTTCATTGAGAGTTCCTTCCCGTATGGGGCAAAGGATGCCTCCACCCGTCTTCAAGGGCGGCATTTTTTGCCAAAGGGCCTTGGCCTCCGGCCAAACTATCCGGCTAGGTGGTTTCTTATGACCGCTGTCGGCCACCGCCGACAATGACTTCTCAAGTCGAAAAGAAATCTTCCGTCAGCTCGGAATTTGCGGCGGCTGGATCGATAGAGCTTTAAATGCATCGGCGAGATCTTGGATCGCCGCCAGGGATGCACGGACTACAATCAGATTGGGCTTAAAACCGATCGAGAGATTAACTCTCCCGGTCACCCACCCCGTCACGTGGTAGAGGAACAATCTGGCGACTCTTCTCTGATTGAAAACTAGTCATGCCGGGCTCCGAACCCTCCATGCGGATTCCGGAGGGCGGACTTCGATCAAGCCGAACTTAAAGTCGGGCATCGGACGGACTCGTTGGACAACGTCCAGCAATCAACTTCAAATTTGGAAACTTCCGGCCTTCAAGCCTTGAGATGGGTAGGGTTCGGACTTTATTCCACCCACCCGCCCGGACATATCCGATCTATCTCTATCGGCAAGAGCCGCTGAAGCGATACATCACTCTTGGGCGATTCCTCGGTTATGGACGGGATAAAGGACTGCCGAGAAAGCATAATCTCAATTTTTTGCAATAATTGCACGAACAAGGGAAATTGAGCGCCATCGGCCGTCGTGAAATTACCCGTCGTCGGCGTCCATAATCGAAAATCTTGCGATCGAAGTTTCGGAAAACCGAAAACCAGTTTTGGGACAATCCGGCCCGAATACAACCCTAGTCCGCAACAAAGGGTGCATTACACTCGGCCCGGATACAAAAACCAAAAGCAAAAACCCCATAGAGACGGGCCGTCTTTGGAGGGATGGCTCGGGGACCTTAAACTTCCCGATCGAGGGCCGTCCCAACACATACCGAGCATGTTGGATATTGGCGGTGGCCAAAAGTGGCGAGGCTTCTAGCCCGAAAACCACTCCAACAATCGTGCAGTATCAACGAGACCTTGCATCAAATAATATCACGGAAGCGAACAATCAGGGCCTGGAAGTCTACCAAGTACAACAACAAATCCATGGGCGAACATCCATCACCTTCAGCGCCAATGAACCTAAATTCGAACAGCCCGAGCACCGCCGCCTTTGGTGCTTAGTCCAATAGTGGGCGACTTTGACTTACAAAGGTCCTCATGGATGGGGCGGGACTAAACCTCATTCTGAAACTCTTCAAAAATGGAAATGGTGGAGCCGCATTGGCGAAGCAGCACAACCTTCAAGGAATAATCCCTAGCGGGAAGCCGCTGCCAAAAATCACACCGATGTGGTGTTCAGCTCTCCGGATAATTACAGATCCGAAGAAGTCACGTTCCAAGTGGCCCGTTCAAAGCGGATATCACGCTATATTAGGGCGAAGGCATTCACAATTTTTAAGCCGTACCCCATTAAGGGTACATGAAGCTCAAAATGCAGGGCCGGGGAATAATCACCTCGTTAGTGATCCGGACATAGCACTCCCCGGAAAACAAGACAGCCGCATTAGCCAGGGGCACTATCCAAGCCCTAGCGGTAGAAGAACTCACCCTTTGTGCTCTCCGGTGAATAGGGATGGCGTGATACTTGATAAAGATCCAAGTCCACCTCCTTTAAACCAGGGATGAAATAATAAAATTCCAGGTCCATCGAGCGGACCCGACAAAAGGCTTCCATCGGGCCGGTTGAACCCGATGTAGGCCGCCCTCGAAAATTCGCCGGGAAAATTGGGACATTTTACTTTGGCACCCCGGATATGCCGGAATCCCAGATTGGCGAACACAGCCTAAAATCCTAAAAGTTCAAGCCCGTCAAGCAGGCTCTTGCGATTTTCGAACCTAAAACGGCAATGGGAAAGAAACTGCCAAACTTTGGAAGCGGATTCATCGAGATATCAAACATCCGGATTGGCTAGCAAACTGGTAATGGTACCAAGAAGGACAAATCTGGCGCCTATTAGCGATTTTAAAGACCTCAACAAGGCCGCCCAAGGATCCCTTCCCCTCCCCGCATCGACCGGATAATCGGCGCTACCGGGCCGATTCTTTGCTTCCTCGGCGCATACGGCTACCATCAAATCAAGATGGCGGAGCGAACCAAACCCAGCATTCATCACTCCATATGGACCATTCGCTTCACGATGCCCGGACTTAAGCGGCGCAACATATCGGCGCATGTTCAAACATGTGGCACGGATCGGCTGTGATAGAGGCATACTAGGCGGCGTGGTCGACAAAACCAAACCGTCGAAACTCTAGTAGGCGATTTGAGGCTCACATTCGACAACCTCGAGCATATGACATCAATGAATCCGGAAAAATGCGTTTTTTCGGTTAGAGGTGGGAAGCAAACCGGCCAAGATCCGGCTCTTCACCTGGATATTCAAAAGACCTCAAATAGATACAAAATTATTTGGGATGGCGGCTTTAAGCCACTTTATCTCCGCTTGGGGAAAAGGCATTGCCCTCTTCGCCTCCTTAGGGCCCGAACACCAGTGGGCGGATCTTTTTGGGGACTCGAAGAAATAAAGGCCATATTGGCAACAAATCCGGTCTTGCTGCCCAACCTGGCGAACCAATGTTGTTATACATCGCACACATTAAGTTGTAAGCGCGGTACTCGTCATCGAGCGAGAGGAAGGGCATACATTCCCCTTCAAAAACCCGATTGTACTCGTATCCCTTGTGTTAACACCCCCAAGTCCGTTACCGCACTATCAAAAGATGCGGGGTTCATGGCATCCGGAAGCTCGACACTACTTTCAAGAGTCTTCGATAGGTGGCCTCCGTACTACTCAACGACATTATAAACAACATGACGCGGGGGGATGCAAAATGGGCCATTGAGCTATTACCATTGATATAACACAAACCTCGGGAGCTATAAAGTCACAAGTTTTGGCTGACTTTGTTGCTGAATGGACGGTGAACTCCCTAAAATCACGCATACTCAATTGGATTATGCGCCGGGGCTCTAAAATGTTGGCGGATTGGGGGTGGCGTCGTATTGGCGTCCCCAACCGAGGCACGTCCAATCGTGCCAATAATGTACATGGACTCCAACAACGCCGAATCGAGGCCCTTTTACAGGCCTCCGGATGGCAATCTCCATGGGCATTCAACGCTGGAGGTGGAGGATTCAAACCTTGCGATATCCCGGATAAATGGAACTTTGGCCAAGGATCCGAAAATGGCAGCATATTGCGCTGTCCTAAAATGTCATCGGTTTGAAGGACTTGAATTCCATCATGTAACCGAGATAATAACCAAGCGCCGGCTTGGCATGCATCGGAAAAACGTGACCTGTCCTCAAACATCTTCTGGAATGGCTCTTCAATCCATCCGTACTATGGGAAGAGTCGGAAGCGACAAACCGGAAAAAAGCGCCCCGATTCAGCGATACACAACACCTTCAATCCACGACATAATGGCGATGCGCCCGTGGGCAGAACCATTCCTAGCCTACTTGCTTGGCGGGAACTTCCGAACCAAAATGAGGCTCGTTGCATAGTCCGTGATCTAAAGCCTACAAGGTCCATGAGGAGAACTTTATAAGAAAACCCAAGGAGTCCTTCAAGGTGTATCTCGAAAGGCGAAACCTCTGGCTGAAATTCATCGGACTAGGGAACCGCCGCTCGGGCCCTTGGGAAAGGCATTCCGTATAGGATTTTATTGGTGCGGGGCGGATCTCGGACTTAGTCAAAGATCGTCGGTTTCGGCTCTTTGCTAATCGAGCCATATCCACCCCGCCCTCAAAACAACACCCATTACAGGCCGTTCGTGGGGCTTACATGGTTGGACCCCTTAAAGGGGAACCCACAAGCAAAGGTACCTATTGGTCATGGTGGACAAATTCACCAAATGGATAGAGGCCAAACCGTCAAAGCGCGAGTCGGACCAGTGATAGACTTTATATCCGGGGTAGTACAGTTATGGTGTCCCCCACATCATCACCGATAACGACAGAACTTCACGGACGACAAGGTTAAGTCATGGTGCAAAAACATGGGCTTAAGCTCGATTCGGTCTATCATCCTCAAACCAGCGGTCAAGTGGAATGAGCAAATGGTCTAATAACGGCATTAAACCCGGACTAGTGCGGTCACTTACAAATCGAACGCCTTGGGTGAGGCTCGACTCCATGCTCGGGGGCTGGACAACAAACCTACGGTTCCACCATTTTTTATGGTATCCGTAAAGCGTTCGCCTGCGACATTATTCATGACTCACCCAGTGGATGTATGAAGAAAGAAGCCGAGCTGGATCGGCGGGGACAACAGGCGCATTGGATGAAAAAGGCGGCGTCTGGCTCGTTCCGCATTCTATCGGGCGGCTCGAAGATATCAAAGCAAATCGGGCCAAGACTTACAACATTGGCGAACTAGTTCTATGCCGGGACAAGAAAAAGGACAAGCTCAAGCCCAAATGGGAGGGCCCTTCATTTCGATCAAGTCACGGCCGGGTAGTCTATAAATGCATCGGACAACCCTCGGCGAACCCATGGGCAAGCCCCCCCGAAGATTCTATGCCTAGCTGGACTAAGAGTTCATCCCTTTCCCGTCCAAATTTTTACACTTCAGCTGTCTTTTGTTTCTCTTTCTTCTCTTAACCCTTTTCCTAAAAAGCCCTTAAGGGCCTACTTGCGCCTTTGTTAGCACATACTTGATGTGCCATCCGCACTCATTATACGGGGCTTCCTTTCGGAAGCTCAATTATAAGGGCTTCATGCCCGCACATGTCAAGCTTCCACATGTACCTTTTACTCACCATTATATGCATTGATATGACTTAAGTTTTGGGCTGGGTTGCTGGCTCACATGCTTACCCCTCGTTCGATTGTTTGGCTAGGAGGTAAAGGGGCACCTCTGCGATTATTCTTGCGGTGCGGATGTGTACCTCGGTGGTGAAGCCAAAAGCTAGCGTTCTTAAGGGAATATTGATCGGTGACTTGAAAATGATTTTTACCTACTTATTTATCTGCCCCGAGATGTTTTGTGCTTTTTATCGGACATGCACTTTAGGGCATGCCTCGAGAAAAGAACCATGGAACTATTCTCCTGGAAGATGTTTCTTACTAACCATGTAATATAACATAACTAGTTGGGCACTTATGCGATAAAGCACTAATGACCCCCTTTGGTCTCCATGCATACCCGGTTGTTTCTTAACAGAAGGTTTCGGAACACTCGGACTCTAGGGTCGAGGTTGAAGCGAAAAGGTCGGCAAGACAAGCGATCTACAATCCGGCTAGAAGGCATTTCCATGTCATTTAAAAATACATTGTCAAATTCTTTGTATTCCTCCTCAATCCGTCTAACAGGCTGTCTAATTCTGTCCCGTTGGGAAAATTTAGCGAACTCTACTTGGCGTATACTAAACTCACGGGGATCTCCTTCCCTCGGGCCCCCAGGTCCGACCTCGGCCATGTGGTTGGGATCCCCTTCTTGCAGCGTCTTCACCATGGCCCAAGCCTCCCGGCACCTTGGGGCGGCCAAAATCTTCCATAAGCGGAAGTCTGGCCTCCCTCAAGCTTCTCCATAAGCTCCCCATGGCCCTCGGGTAGGGGAGGGCTGGCCATGAAGCTGGGCGGCGCGCTCATTGCTGCCCGAACTCGTTCGAGCATTGCAACAACCGGGAAGTTGATCACCCGTTGATCGGCATCTCCTCCATGGGCGACCGTGAGTATACCTACAAGACATATTTTGTCAATTGACTTCCTCGCCGAACTCTTCTTTTCAAAGGTCCGCTCAAGCACTTACTATAGATGCCGGCAAAGCGATTCTCCTTGGGCCGGACAGCTCGGCGAAGCCTTGGCTCTTCTCCAAGCTAGGCGTGGGCATCTTGGAGCTTGTTCCTTTCTTGCTGCACTCTATTCCACCCTCTCGCGGCCTTTGGGGATGGTTCTCTGTCCGGATCTTGTCGCCTTTTGCAATGTCATTATTAGACTTGCGGCCCGCCGATGCTTATATTTTTTAAAAAATGTGTTACCGGGGGGCCTCGTGTTTCCTCTCGCCAAATCGCCTCAAGTTGGGCCTTGCACTCTTGCAGCTCTGAGACAGTTGGGTATTCTTCTTGGTAAGATCCTGCATTTCAAATGATCCTTAAATCAGTTAACATAACTACTTTAAGTCCGGGGACTCTTGGCATATATTCTGCTAAATTCTTTTACCGTATGTCTTTCACTTTGCTCCTGCTCTGGTAAAACCATCTTGAGCAGCGAGGTGCGTCCCCTTAAAGGCATTTAGCCTCGGGGAAAGCCGTCCGAAATCTTGTCGGGCGCCTATGGTTCATGGGCCTCTCCCCTCAACTTGGTGGCGGACAACTGGGCCCATCCTCCGTTGGAGGGTGTCGGCTCGCGCCTTCGCCTCCCCCCCGGGCCGGGTCTTTGGGCACGGCGTAGAGGTTGGATTGGCAACCTCCATGCCTGATCCGGGGCGCTTTTTCTCTGCAAAGATCATGAGCACTCAGCGCTTCCTAGGCGTTGCTCGAATAATTTGGTGAGCTATACCTTTGCCGGGGCGTTTGATCCGCGCTCCTCTTCCGCCTCTTGGTCGGGGGCCTTTGTTGGTCGCCGCTTGACTCGGCTTCCCCCTTGAAAGCCTTTGCAAAACACCATTGCGAAGGTCGAGAAACAAGGAAGAGATAATGGTGTCGGGACTTCCGTCACAATCACAAAGCGGATATAGTCGGGGTAGTCGGGTAATGGCGACTAAAGCATTATCCATCTGAGCTGGTGGAACACCCCATCGATTAGCTCCACAGAATGGGATCCTCTTGGAGGCGAATCACAGGATTCTCTGGATCCTCGGGTTGCGGGCTGGACTTATCATGTCCTCCATAATCCGGCCGTTCTGCGCCGAAGACATAATATAACTTAAACTTTGAAAGCCAGTCGGGCCCTTAAAGTGTTGCGTACCTTGCGGGTTATTCATGGAGAACCCATTCAAGGGTTCGTCTGGAAGTCCTCCTTCTCCCCTTTACAGGGGACGGATCGCACGGATCCTCGGCGAATCCGTCCTTCTCCGTGGCGGGTGGCATCTTTCCCGTTGAAATCCCACATGGGGTGGCCTGTTTGCTGGCCACTTCATGTTGCCATGACTCAATCATGGTCAACCGGAATGGGCGATAATCTTATTGGCTCATCGGATAATGGGCGCTCTTGTCTTCCTCCGGTTAGGGGGCTCTGCGCGCCAACTGGCGTTCTTGAGGCGTCTGAACTCCGGAGGCCGATCCGAGCAGGTCCGCGGGCGTCTTCTATAAAACCATTGAAGGCCGTCTTGGGCGCCTTCTTAGGGGTTCGGATGGATATCCGGTCCGGCAATCATATTTGGCGCCGCCCACTGATATATGGACCTTTGAGAGGAAAGTGCAGGAAAAACCTCCTCCCAATTGCAAAATGGGGCTCGATGCCCGAAATAGCTAAAAACTCGTAACCCAGATATCGGGATAGAGGTGGGTGTAAGGTGATGGAGCTGGTCGTAGAACTCTAGGGCCAGGGAGAGCGGATGTATAGAAAATCCGAGTCCCCTTATCGGATGGGGAAGCATCCCGCTCCCTTTGTTGGGACTTGGGGTAGCCTCCTTGCTTCCCACCTTGGTAGGTGGCCAGCTCGGCTCGACCGGGAACCATGAAGGCGGAGGGATATCCTTACCTTGGAGCTTCACCAACTCGTTTGCGGGGCATCTCCTCCAATCTCTGGCGGAGAGGGGGGGCGAGAAGAGGCCGCGTCGGCGGTCCATGATGGAATGGATTGGGTCAAAGCTCCGATGAGTATTCGGAAGGAAGATGGTGTGATTTGGATCTGGATTCTTGCCTCTCTTATAGGCGATTATTGGCACATCTAGGGGTAAAACATAAAAGATACCCGGCTTTTCGCATTAGATGCGGGCGTGGAAGAAGGCCATTATTGGGCGTGGAAGCCAAAAGCACAACATTGATGAGGCGGCTTTGGGGTAAATGGAACAAAAGAACCGCCTTTGGCGAAGACTATATCTGTATTTGGACTTATCGTCATTGAAGCCTGGTTAAGGGACTCTTGGGAGTCTGGACTAGGGGTGTCGGACATGGACTATCATCGTCCGCGGGACTCCATGACTCGAAGATACAAGATTGAAGACTCGTGCCGTGTCGGATGGGACTTTCCTTGGCGTGGAAGGCAAGCTTGGCGTTGGATATGTAGATCTCCTACCATTGTAACCCTCCGTGTAACCCTAGCCCTCTCCGGGTCTATATAAAGGAGGGCTTTAGTCTTGGGAACAACATCCATTACAACAATCATACCATAGGCTAGCTTCTAGGGTTTAGCCTCCTTGATCTCGTGGTAGATCCCTCTTGTACTACCCATATCATCAATATTAATCAAGCGGGATGTGGGGTTTTACCTCCATCAAGAGCGAACACGGTAAAACATCGGTCCCTTGTCTCCTTTACCAACCGCCTAGGCCCAGTTGGGACCCCCTACCGAGATCCGCGGTTTGACACCGCAACACCTTAAGACACAAATCACCAAAACCTAATGTTACCTAATTCCAATGTCACCTCAAGTATCCATGGGTATGATTATCGATATGCATCACACAATCTCAGATTCATCTATTCAACCAACACAAAGTATTTCAAAAAGTGCCCCAAGTTTCTGGAGAGTCAAAGGCAACGTTTAACCGCTATGCAATAGTTCACAAGGTCCTTGAACCATAAGTTGATCACCAAAACATACATCAAGTAGATCACGGTTTTGAAAATAAAATCCATCAAAGTGTTCTCAAATCCTTAAAGACTCAATCCGATAAGATAACGCGAAAACTCAATCGATTAGAAGAGAGAGGGAGAAACATCATAAGATCAACTATAATAGCAAAGCTCATGATACATCAAGATCGTGCCAAATCAAGAAACAGTGGAGATCAAACACATAGCTTTGGTACATACACTCAGCCAGGTGAACTACTCCCTTGTCATGGAAACCGGGATGATGAAGATGGCCACCGTTTATGGATTCCACCTCCGTGGTCGACAGGCTCAGAGGTTTTGGTGGCTCTGAGACTTGGCTGAACTCGATCTATTGTCCTCGATGTTTTTGGTATATGGACATGTATAGGCAAAATAAGTCGGTCAAGGGATCCACGAGGGACCCACGGGTGGGCGGCATGGGGGGTGGGCGCCTCCCTGCCTCGTGGCTTCTTTGTTGCTTCCCTTACATATACTCCAAGTCTCCTGGTTATACATTTCCCAAAAGTAACTCTCCCAGGTTTCATTCAGTTTGGACTCTGTTTGATATTCCTTTTCTTCAAAACACTGAAATAGGCAAGAAAACAAATTTGGGCTGGGCCTCCGGTTATAGGTTAGTCCCGAAAAAGGTGAAAGCCCTAAACTCCGGGAAAATTTCGGGTCGTTGGAGGCGGACCCTCCCTTTTCAGAACCCCGTTTTGAAAAATTTAACTACCCCCCCTTTTAGGGTTTTGACCCTTTAAAAGGGGTGATTTAATTCCCAAAACCCCTTGGGGTTGTTTTTAAAATTAATTTAAACATTTTTGTTTTGGAATTTTTTTCAATTTAAAAAATTTTTTAGGGGAACCCCCCTTTTTAAATTTAAAAAAATTTGGAAAAAAGTCACCCCCCCACACTTGGGCCCCGAGGTCCCCCGTCCACCTAACCCCAACCCTTTTCCGGGGCAAAAAAGGGGGAAAAACCCCCAACCTTTCATTCCCTACCACGGGTTTGCCCTTTTCCTCGGGGCCCATTAAATTTTAAAAGGGATTGGTTTTACCCTTCCATATTCTATTTAGATTTTTAGGTTGGGGGTTATTTCCCAATTTCTTTGTTTTGTGTTGTGATTTACCATTGAAGGTTTTTTGGGTTTTATTTATTTTTTAAATTGGGCTTGCCCTTTTAAATGCCCAAAGGTTTTGGGAAACAGGGGCCAAATGCCAAAGGATTTCCCAGGAAAATTTATGTTTTTTGGGTTTTGTTTTGATCTTATTAAGGGCAATATCCCCCATTTAAGGAACGGGGAAAGGACAAAACATCCAGTTTTTGGATTTTAATATTGATTTTTGGTTTATTCTTTTTGTATTAAAAAATTTTTTAAAATTTTAAATTCCAATAACCTTGGAACAAAGTTTGGAAAAATTTTTCTGGGTTTTTCAAACCTTTAATTATTAAAACCCCTTTTTTTATAAAGGGAATTTTTTCCATTTAATTTGGGGGTTTTAAAAATTTAAACCAGTTTTCTTTTGGGAATTTATTTTGTTAAAATTTTTTCCCCAAAAATTGTTGTTTTTATTTTTTTTCAAAAAAAAAATTCCTTTAAAAATTTTGGTTTTTTCTTAAAAACTTTTTTAAATTGGGAATAAAAATTTTTTTTGGGGAAAAAATTTTGGGTTTTGAAATTAAAATTTGGGAAATATAATAATTTTTGGCCCCCTTTTGGGAATAAAAATTTTTTTTTTGAAATACCCAAAAAAAAATTTGAAACTAAAACTGGGGTTAAAATTTTTTTTAAAAAATTTAAAGGGGTTTAAATAAATTTTGGAAAAAAATTTTATTCCAAAAATTTTTAAAAAACTTCAAAAAAATTTTTCCCCTTGAAAACCAAGGAAAAAATTAATTTGGAAAAAGGAAAGGGAAAATTTCCCACATTAAAAAACAAAGGTTTTCCCCCAAAAAAAAAAATTTGAAAAATCCCTTTTTAAATTTGGAAAGGTTTGAACCCCAAATTTTTTGGGTTTTTTTAGAAAGAAATTTAGGGTTTTTTTAAAAATTTTAAAAAATTAAAAAGGGATTTCCCAAACCACCCCCAAGAAACCCCAAAAAAGGGCCCAAAAAAAAATTTTGGGAACCCCGGGGAAAGGGAAAACGGTTAAATTTAAAAATTTAAATTTTTGCAAGAAAAAACAATTTTGAAAGAAATTTTGGGTCCCCTTTTTTAAAAATTTAAAGAAAATTTTTTTAAAAATATATTTGGGCCCAAGGGTTGGGGGGGGAAAATTTTGAATTCCCAAATTTGCTTGGGCCCAAAAAATTTTTAAATTTTGATAATTTCAAATAAATTTCCTTAAGGAAAAGAAACATTTAATTCCCCACCTTTTGGGGGTTTGCGGAAAGCGCCCTGGGGAAAGGGTTTTGGGTGGGGAGTATAAACTTTACCATTCTGTTTGGGAACCGCCTATAATGTGTGTAGCATGGAAGATATCAAGATCTCTTGGTTGTTATGTTGAAAATGAAAGTATGCTGCTCAAAATATTATTTATCTCTGTTTTAAAACTCAAGCCACTACTAGAAAAAGGGCTATAGCTAATATGAACATTAATGGCGCACCACAAATGTAGTGCGCCATTGCTATATAAGAGTGGCGCACCATGTATAGGTATGCCATTAGTGTCCATATCACTAATGGCGCACCACACCCACGGTGCGCCACTACTAACAATTTTTTTTCAAAACTATTAATGGTGCACCAGGGGACAGTGCGCCATTACTAGTTTCAACTACTAATGGCGCACCACTCACTCTGTGCGCCACTACTAACAATTTTTTTTACTTTTTTAAAACTAGTAATGGCGCACCGGGGGATAGTGCGCCATTACTAGTTCAAACTAGTAATGGCGCACCATAACCACGGTGCGCCACTACTAACATTTTTTTTCAAAACTAGTAGTGGCGCACCACATAATAGGTACGCCATTAGTAACCAGGGTTACTAATGACACATTATTAGGTGGTGCGCCATTGGTAACCTGAGAGCAGCTAGTTATTTTGGACAGCCACCTACCACACTCACTTTCCCCACTTCGTTCTCTCCACCTCCTCCTCCACGCTTGTCTCAACTGCCTCCTCCTCCTCACCTCATTTGCACCATAAATTCACCCAAATTAAGTGGTTAAATTTCCTTTTTTGATAGGTAAGTAAGCGGAAAGCTTTCTTTATGTTATAGATCTACTTTTTTCTCCCTCCAACAACGTGCACATGCACTTTTTATGGCCTAGATCTACGTATGTTTGTGGTGTTGCATATGTTTGTGGTGTTGTTGCATATGTTTGTGTTTGCAGGTACCGGTATTTGAAATGCGATAGTTGCCAATATTTTGCCGGAATGTTGATTCATTTCCATTTCGGCGAGAATTTGGCACTATGCATTCTTTTTGGTCCTATTTTTAGGCAAAGTCATGCCAAAAAAAAAAAATTGGTTCTAAAATATCGTTTTGCTCTACCCCGCAGGCGACCATGGTCCGCACGATGACCAAAGGCATCGTGAATAGGTTTTTGAGCTCTGCGAAGGCCGAGATGCTTCAAAACAACGAGACGGAGATAAGATGTCCGTGTCAAAGATGCAAGCTGAAGAGCCTTATGGACCCGGATTCCATACAGGTGCGGGACCACTTGCTCTTGCGTGGTTTCATGGATGGCTATAGATGGCAAGGTGATGAAGATGATTATGAATTCGTCCATGGGGGCCAGGCAAGAAATGAGGAAGGGCAGCAAGACAACCGTGGCGAGGGCGGGCGAGAAGACGAAGAATCTCCAGGACATGATCACGAAGAAGATGCAGTACACAGTCATCATGTAGAACATGCCGGACATGATGATGAGGAAGATCAAGATGAAGGGCATGATCATGAAGATGAAGATGCTGGAGAAGACGATAATGGACCATCGATGGGCTGGGTGCAGGACCCTCATATTCAAGAGCCGCTTCTCAAGAAGACGGATAACGCAAGAGCTGCCGCCCGAGAGAAAGCCAAGCTGGATCAACTGGAGATAGACGCGGTTACTCCATTGTATGAAGGATGCAGGCCGAGGATACCCTTTGAAAAGTGCGCTCATGGCTGTGGAGATGAAGGTAAAACACAAAATGATCAACGCATGCTTCGACAAGAACATGTCATTCTGGCACGAACGTCTTCCCAAGGGGAACAAGTGCCCGACCAGTTTCGAAGAGGTGAAGAAAATCGTATGTCCTCTGGATTTACCGCACGTGAAATACCATGTGTGCATGAACAATTGCATCATTTATTGGGACGAGCACGCGGAGTCTACCATATGTCTGGTGTGCGGCGTCACTCGATACAAGAAGAGGAAGAAAGCTCCTCGAAAAGTGGTGTGGTACTTTCCGATCACTCCTCGTCTGCAGCGGTATTTCGCGGACACTAAGGTAGCAAAGCTCCTGCGTTGGCACGCGGATAGGGAGGAGAAGAAGCGAGAAGATGACAGAAATGATCCGGAGATAAATAAAAAAGACAAGATGTTGAACTTCAAACACCCAGAATTTAGGGACGATCCAAGGAACATCATGCTGGGCGCGAGCACCGATAGAGTCAATCCGTTTGGCAGCCAGAGAAGCACACATAGCACCTGGCCTGTGTTTGTGTGGATGTACAACCTTCCCCCTGGTTGTGCATGAAGAGGAAGTACATGCACATGAGTATGCTAATTGAAGGGCCGAAACAACTAGGGAACGACATTAATCTATATCTAGGGCTGCTGAAAGAGGAGCTAGACACGCTGTGGAAAACGCCAGCCAATACGTGGGATGCCGCAGAGAAAGAATATTTCCCTATGAGAGCCGCACTGCTCACAACGGTGCACGACTATCTCGGTTACGGTTATGTCGCGGGTGGTTCACGGATTTTCTGGATGCGTCAGATGCATGGATGACACAACGTATCGTCAGATAGATAGAGATCTCGGGTCTTTGAAAACCTTGTTCATGGGACATCGAAGGTGGCTTCGCGATGATGACTCATGGAGAAAACGCAAGGATCTGTTCGATGGTGAAACCGAACCCCGAGGACGCCCGCGTATGAGGAGCGGCGAGGAAATGGACGAGCTGTTGAAAAATTGGAAAGAGTGCCCGGAGCCGGGAAAGAAGCGAAAGGCGCCAGAGCCGCTGCTGAAGGTATGGAAAACAAGGTCTGTGTTCTGGGACTTGCCATACTGGAAGATCCCCCGTGTGCCTCACAGCCTTGATGTCATGCATATCACGAAGAACGTGTGCGAGAGTCTGCTTGGTACCCTGCTCAACATGCCAGAGAGGACCAAAGATGGGCCGAAAGCAAGGGCAGACTTGAAATCAATGGACATCAGGGAGGAGCTTCACGCTAATAATGATGATGATGACTATGATGATGATGATGATGATGACGAGGCAAAGGACACGGAAAGTCGTCGCAAAGGCAAAAAGGCCAAGAAGATCGAAAATGACTGCCCTCCCGCGTGCTTCAATCTAAGTCAGGAGGAGATCGAGCAGTTTTTCACCTGCCTTGTGGGAGTAAACTTCCTTACGGTCACGCGGGGAAGATAAGCAGATACCTAAACTCAGCGAAGCAGAAGTTCAGCGGGATGAAGTCTCACGACTGTCACGTGCTGATGACGCAGATACTTCCAGTTGCAATCCGTGGGATCATGGATGCGCACGTCCGTGAAATGCTATTTGGCCTATGCAGCTGTTTCGATGTCATCTATATGAAGTCGGTTGGCGTGAGGCAACTCAGAAGGCTACAAGAAGAGATCGTGGTGATACTATGCGAGCTTGAGATGTACTTCCCGCCCGCATTCTTCGACGTTATGGTGCATCTGCTGGTCCATATCGTGGAGGATATCATCCAACTCGGGCCGACATTCCTGCACAACATGATGCCGTTCGAAAGGATGAATGGTGTCATCAAAGGATACGTTCGCAACATGTCACGTCCATAGGGAAGCATAGCCAAGGGCTTTCTAACCGAAGAGTGCATATCCTACTGCACGAATTATCTAGACATCGAGAACCCCGTTGGTCTGCCCGTCAACAGGCACCTCGGCAAGCTCGCTGGATGGGGTCACCGCCAGGGTCGCCGCGAAATGCATGACGACTTCAAGGGTCGACTCGCCGACTTTGAAAGAGCAAACCTAGTCGCGCTACAACACATAGGCGTGGTCGATCCTTGGGTGGTAGAGCACAAAACCGTTATTATTGAGAAGACATACAATGACCGAGGCCAACAGAGGAAGGACGAAGATATAATCAAAGAGCACAACTCATATTTCACGCGTTGGTTCAAGGAGAAGCTTCTGTCATACCATTTACATGAGGATTCTTCCGTGGAAGAAAAACTCATATTCGCCTTGTCACAGGGCATCGAACACAACCTGATGACCTATGAGGCGTACGATATCAACGGCTACACATTCTACACCGAGGAGAAGCACATGAGCTATGATTATCAGAACTCTGGGGTAACGATGGAATTCTACACCGGTAACGACAAGGACAGATACTACGGAAGGATCTAGCAGATCTGGGAGCTGAGCTATGCCGGAGAGAAGGTCCAGATGTTCCGTGTCAGATGGGCCAAGAGCGTCCTAAAAGAAGACCGGTATTTCACCACCATGGTTATACCCGAAGCCAAATCAAGACATGGTATAAGCGTCACCGCAAAAAATGAGCCATGGATACTGGCTTCCCAAGTGGACCAATGCTTCTTCATTACCAACCCGTCAAAGCCCAGTCGTGTTGTCGTGAGGAGAGGCAAAAGGAAGATCATCAGAATGGATGGAGTCGCCAATGAGCAAGACTTCGACAAGTACGGCGACCCGAAGATGGAACATGACGACGACGATGAAGTACCATACACCACAAGAAGAAGCAGGACCACCCTACCTAAAGGACGCCCGTTCAAGAGAAGAACTCCATTTGCGGAAAGAAGGGCAAGAAGATTGTGAAAAGATAGCTAGCTAAGATCGATTGTATTTAAATTGCAGTTTTCATTTCTCGATTGTATTTCGACATATGGAAATGAAATTTCTTCTGTTCTAGTCCTCATGAATATTTATTTATGTTTATTCTAGTATACCAATTTTTATTTATGTTTATTCTGGTATTGAATTTCTAAGTCACAAAAAGTATTCAATTTGTTAATATTTTTTGAACTCATGAATATTTTTAAATTTCATGGGCACTTTTTGAATTCATGAATATTTTTTCAAATTTGATGAAATTTTTTCATATTCATAAATGTTTTACCAATTCACAAATGAATGCAACTAAAAATCCAAAAAAAAGTTACTAATGGCGCACCACGAGAAGGTGCGCCATTGCTATCAAGGTACTTATGGCGCACCCCTAGGAGGTACGCCATTAGTATACCAATTTTTATTTAGGTTTATTCTGGTATTGAATTTCTAACTCACAAAAAGTATTGAATTTGTTAATATTTTTTGAACTCATGAATATTTTTAAATTTCATGGGCTCTTTTTGAATTCATGAATATTTTTTCAAATTTGATGATATTTTTTCATATTCATAAATGTTTTCTAAAAAGTTATTAGATGCAACTAAAAATCCAAAAAATATATTTCCAAATAACAAATTTGATGATATTTTTTCATGTTCATAAATGTTTTCATATTCATATTTTTTCATAAATGTTTTCAAATTTGATGATATTTTTTCACATTCATAAATGTTTTCAAATTTGATCGTCATTTTCTAAAAATATATTAGATGCAACTAAAAATCCAAAAAAAAAGTTAGTAATGGCGCACGAGGGGAGGGTGCGCCATTGCTATCACGGTATGTATGGCGCACCCCTACGAGGTGCGCCATTGCTAACCTTCCCCCACTAAAATATCGACCCCTCGTTCCTCACCTCTCCCATCTCGCCCCTCGCCTACCCGTTTGTCCTTCTCCCCTCTCGCCACCGCCGCCGATCCCCTTCCACCACCACCGCCGCCCCCACCCACCGGCGACCTCGCTCCCGGGCTCCGCCGCCCCCACCTACCCCCCTCCCTCGCCTTCGCCGCACCCACCCACCCCCTCCCTCCCCCCTGAGTGCCGCCTCCTCCCCGAGCCCACCACCGGAGCCCTTCCCGAGCGCGAGACCTAGGGTTCAAGCCGCCGCTGCCGGCCCTCAGCCGTGGCGCGCCCAGCCGGCCGAACCCTCCACGGCCCCCGCCTCCCCGAGCGCGTTTGCCGCGCGTTACCGCGGCCACCGACCGCCCCGTGCTCCGTCGTCGTGCCTAGGAGCTGCGCCAAGCTCCACTACGCCGTCTTGGAGGATCCGTTCGAGCTGGAGATCCCCCGTCCCCGCCGACCTCGCGCTCTCCTCCCTCGGAGCTGATCCCGTGCCTGGACTGGGGATTCCACCACCAGCCGGCCCGCTCCCCGCCGCCCCCGTCTTCCTCAACTCCAGCCACCTCAACTCCGGTCTCCGCTCCACCTCTGCTTGCTGTTGCGCCTCCCCGGTGAGCTCCGCGTCCTCTCCGATCAATGCACTCTGGCTATGAATCAGCTGATGTGGACCCTGGTGGGCATCTAATGAGTCCTTCTTAGCCCACTTTCTCAGATAGATAGATAGATCAAGTGGCTGTGAAGAACAAATTTATACAGTATGTGATGATCGGTGACAGCGAGAGTAGAGCAACTGGGCAGGGATTTTAGAGGATTTTTAGCTTCGGTTTGTGCTGTAAACTTATTCTAGGATGGTTAAGTAGCGATCTTAAAAAATCTTATATTTCTTTACAGAGGGAGTATATATATATTTGTTGATTTGATGGTGATATGTTCATGGGAAACATTTTTTACTTGATGTAAGATTTTGATTTGGAGGTCATATGTAGCAGCGCTCAAGTTGCAGTTGTTTGACAGATAGACATATGGCCTCCTGCATCATCCACAATGCAACATTATAGTACTTGAGAAAAAAGAAGTGATAAAAATTATAGTACTTGTTGTATTATTCCTCTGGCTAAACCTCTTTTTTGTTTCAACATAAGATATCGTTAGTTCTGTTATAAGTTGTAGCAATGGCCGTCGATTTACTTGTAGTTGGTTAAATCTAGGGATGCTAAATAGGGCTGCTAAAAAGGAATTTGGAAACATTCTACTGCCTTTCTTGTACTGTTGCTCATGCGAGACCTGTGCCAGTGAGATACTCCTTTGTCAATTTTAAATCATTATTGTAGGCTGTGTTCTAAAAGAAAAAATGTTCTAGTTCTGTGAACTGCGTATTTTTATATTAAAAAAATGTTTGGTTCTGTTCTAGAGGAAAACGATCTAGTGGTAGTAGTAGAAGTTCTGAGCTTTTAGTTGTTTGTCTATTAAAAAAAAGTTCAACTAATAAGAAGTGCAAGACACTTTGGTGCTGAAATGTGACATTGTCATGGCTGATTGTTCTAAATGGTTCACCCACACCCAATGGGCATGTTTAAATGCAGTGCAAGTGCAAATTTGAAACTTTAAAGGAACTGCACTTTTTTGCAAGAGAGAGATAGCACAAGAGAGAGATAGCACCTTTTTTACATGTCTGATAGTAGTTGCTTCAAAATTTAATACAACTAGCCTGAAATCACAGGTAAGTTGCCCCCCGTGGGTTTACTCTTTCCGGAAACCCCACGATCCACGACTCATACATGCATGAACTATTTTTTATGGCTATATACTTGAAGTCTTGAAGTACATATGGCATAGTTTCTTTTTCAAGTTCTTACAGGAAATTGTGTCTTTTGCCCAACTGCTTATCTTTGTGCGAAAGGAGCTAAACCAAGTTTTTACAAGTATCCCCAGTCATTTAGGGTCTGTTTGGATAGTGTCCACACTGAATCGTGTCTGGCTTGGAGCCTCCCTAAACTGTGCCTGTACAGTGTTTGGTTGCTCTCCTGCAAAAGTTGTTGCTAGCCTGGCCTGGTTACCTGACATTTTGCTTAGCCAGGAATTTGACCCAGGCAGGTCTGCTTAGCCTGGACCAGGCGCTCAAAAAAGGATGCCTGGGTAGCTACCTGGCATTGTTTCCCTGCCTCGTTAAGCGGAGAGGGGTGTGCAAGTTTTGTCACCTGTTTTTTGTTACATATACTGAACTGCACTTTAACGGAACAACATCATCACAAGTTAGTTTGAATTGGCAACCCTTGTTTGTTCATGTCAAAAAAAGAGAGAGAAGGAAACTCTTGTTTGAAGTGGCATCACAATACTTGTGATGATGCTGCTGTTGCTGTACTCACTGTATTCATTGTTGCTGCTGTACTACTTGTGATGATGCTGCAGCTGTACTACTTGTGCTGCTGCTGCTACTTGTGATTTTGTCAAGTGATGCTGCTGCTACTTTGTGATCTTCTGAAATGACCCCTTTCTCCTAAAATGTTGATTAATTTCCGTTTCGGTTGAGAATGGGGCACTCCTAGCTCAAGAAAATTAGCAAAGGTCATTCCCAATTTTCTTGACCTAGATGGTGCCCGATTCTCAACGGAAAGAGGCCTTGGAAAGAGGCCTTGGAAAGCTACTCCTACTAGCTAGATGGAGATCTGTGCTCTGCTGTGGCACACACTAGTTAATTAATTAACCAAAAATAATCTCTAGTCAAAATGATGGGCTAATCATGATTAAATGATAGGAGAGGGATGCATGGCAGTGGCACCCATTGGAGCCTTACATATATACAAAGATATAAAAATATTATACAATAGTAGTGATCTAGTGCTTTAGTGGTTGGATTAGTTTAGTATTTTTTTCACACACTCAGACACCCTTGCTTGCCATGTGTGTGAGAGAGATAGTGAGAGGAGACAAGAAGAAGGGGGTTAGGAAGATGCTGCCTGCTCATCAAAGCTAACCATCTCCCCCTTTTCACCCCTTTTCCTTTATCTTTTGTGGGTTGCAAGGAAGCTACTGTCTTAGCTAGCTTAGCTTGTGGACAAATCCACTGCCACTGCCCTAATTAAATTATCTTAGACCTTGAGAACGTGGACTTGGACCTTAGCAACAACACACTAACAAGTTCCATCCCAAAACACCTAGGCAATATCACAAACATCTCTCAATTGTTCCTTGACAATAACCAACTTTTTGGCGACATTCCTCGAGAATTAGGTTATTTGGTCAACTTAGAGATCTTGTTCCTTGACAATAACCAGCTTTTTGACCAAACTTTTTTTCCTATTTAGAGCGAACATGGCCCACAACGATGAGGCCGGCGGTTCGAAGGCATTCTGGGAGCTGTCCCAGGAGATGGTGGAACCTCACCGCTATGAGAACGCCGCGAAAGACACCTGTAGGATCGTTGAAGGCAAGAGTGTCTAGAGGGGGGTGATTAGACAACTCGACAAGATAAAAGTTTATGTCTTTTGATTAACACAAGTTTTTAGCAAGTTCACAATGGATATCAAGTCAAGCATCATGCGAGCAAGTCAAGCAACATACTACACATGCAATTCTAGAGTATGAGCAGCGGAAAGTAAATTGCACAAGTAGTAAGGAGAGATGGAGAAGAGCAAACGCAATTTGGTGACACGGAGATTTTCTCGTGGTTCCGATAGGTGGTGCTATCGTCAATCCACGTTGATGGAGACTTCAACCCACGGAGGGTAACGGCTGCGAGAGTCCACGGAGGCTCCACCCACGAAGGGTCCACGAAGAAGCAACCTTGTCTATGCCATCATGGCCTCGTCCACGGAGGACTAGCCTTACTCGGGGTAGATCTTCACGAAGTAGGCGATCTCCTTGCCCTTACAAACTTCTTGGTTCAACTCCACATCTTGACGGAGGCTCCCAAGCGACACCTAACCAATCTAGGAGGCACCACCCTCCAAAAGGTAATAGATGGTGTTGGTGATGATGAACTCCTTGCTCTTGTGCTTCAAATGATAATCTCCCCAACACTCAACTCTCCTCACTGATTTGGCTGTGGTGGAGAAAGGGATTGAGTGGAAAGCAACTTGGGAAGGCTAGAAATCAAGTTTCATATGGTAGGAGTGAAGCAACTTGATCTCAACACAAGGGTAGGTAGTTTTCTTCTCAGAAATGTAAGGTAGGAGTGATAGTTCTTTCGATGGCTCTCTCCACGAATGAAGAGGAGGTGGAGGGTATTTATAGCCTCCACACAAAATCCAACCGTTACACACATTTGAGCAATCTCGGTCGGACCGAAGTTGACAACTCGGTGAGACCGAAAGTTCAAATCTTGTGAGCGTTGGGATTTTCAGTGGGACCGAAAATACAATCTCGGTTAGTCCGATTCTTCCAAAGTCTAGGGTTTGCCAATCTCGGTGGGACCGACTTTCTCATCTCGGTGACACCGATTTGAGTCTGAAGGTTCTGAAGCTTGGCAACACCAATTCGAATGACCGAGTTTGGAATCGGAAAATCCGAGATTCTTAGGGTTTGGGTATATGGTGAGGTGGTTCATCTCGGTGTGGTGAGTTTATGGAATCGGTGGGACCGAGATTACTTATGGGTTTATGTTGGAATGAAAGATTGCTGATAGTTTGAGAGATAAATCACTAAGCACTTGAGCAACCAAATCATCATCATAACCTCATCCCCTTTTAATAGTATTGGCTTTCCTATGGACTCAATGTGATCTTGGATCACTAAACCAAAAATGGAGTCTTGAGCTTTTGCCAATGCTTTCCTTAGCATCCTAGGGGTTCACCTCTTGATCCTTTTGCCATACGAGTGATTGACTTTCTGAAACATACTTGATGAAAGCATTAGTCCAACCACAAAGTATGTTGTCATTAATTACCAAAACCACCTAGGGAGCAAATGTGCTTTCAATCTCCCCCTTTTTGGTAATTGATGGCAACACACAAAACAAGATATCAAGGCTTACTAAAAGAAAGACAGGATAATCATTAAAGCTTTGACAAGCAAGTAGTACACAGGCTCCCCCTACAAGTGTGCAAGATCTTAGATTTTGGTTTTGGACTACCACAAGCACACAAGAGAGAAAAGCAAGATGTGCTACATGCAGCTTGGCTAAATGCATCGAGAGCGAGATGAGGATAAGTGAGTGATGATGCATATGTGCATGGTGATATCTTGCAAACAAGTATTCACAAGCAAGTCACCATCATGCACATTCGCAAGATGCATATACTTACCTTGAAGTTCCTTGACGTTGTACACGAAGAAATAAGCTTGAGAAAACAAGGTTAGATAACACAAGAGTATTCCTTCAACCAACAGCAAGAACATCAAGAGTACCAAGCCAGGGATGACATGTATAAAGAGTGTCTCATGTTGAGCACTAGCTTGAATCAGCTAACATGTCTCCCAAGACTAAAAGATTTTCAATGAGCTCGAGAGATTTTGCTTTTCATAAGATACCAATTGTGCTTTTAGAAGATACCAATTGTGAGAGTAAGAGAAGCAACAATCTAAAGAATAATGCCAAATGTAATATCCAATATGGGACATGGCAAAGCTTTGATGTGATCCTTTCCTCCTTAAGGTAATTTTGTTCTCCAATCTCCCTTTAAATCTTCTCCCCTTATCTTCCAATCTCCCCCTAAGCTCCCCCTAAATCTTCTCCCCCTTTGACATCAAGTGCCGAAAAGGACAGTCAACCAGGAAGGTCAGGAAAGATGGAAGGAAAGAAGTGGGATCCTTAAGAATCACAACTGAGCAAATTAAGAATAAACCACCTAGTTGAGCTGCAGAAGATGATGTCCTGTTGAATGTAAGTCGATGGCACCGAATTGAGATGGATCGGTGAGTCCGAAAGTCAGAGACTTAGGGCAGATCCTTTTTCGGTCAGACCGAAGTGATCAAATCGGTGACGCCGAATTTAATTCCAAGGAAATGTAGAAATAACTCAGCTCATATTGCAAGGAATGTTTTTTTTAAAAAAAATTTGCAATGAATTTGTAAAAGATTTTCAGGGAATTGATCAGAGCCAAAAAGATATTTACAAAAACAGAAGAAACGGAAATGAAAAAGATTGCTAGATGAAGGTTTTTTTTTTCAAGAAAACTCAATGAGAAAAGCAGAGAAACTCTAAAACATATGTACTTCATCTAGACAGGGGTCGGCGACTAGGTCACTATGTTTGAGTATGTTGACTTAGGAGTCAAATGAGAACATTTGATCATAGGTCATACTCATCGTTTAAGCTCAAAATGGGGTTACCATTTTTCGATTAAGCATTTGATGTGATCACATCTTTTGAAGCTGCTTGTACTCATGACTTTGAGCAAACCTCCTTCAAGATGTGAAAAACATACCTTGGGCTTGTTGCTGCTCGTACTCATGTGGGTGAACTTGATGTTGATGCTCATAGAATGTGAAGTTGGAGCACCATTTCCAATTGTATAGTTCATCTTCCTACATGGGTTAGGCAAGCAAGGAAATACTCAAGAGTATCCAAGATGACATGAGTGAAGTACTACAGGTATATGATGTCAAAAAGGATATGTGGAATTTGTTCCTTGAACTCAACATCCCAAAGAGCTAGATACTTGGTCAATGACAAGATTACTCATGATTTGAGTGTGTGATAATCTTGTTGAATGTAGACCATCCAAGTACCTGCAAGGAGTTAGATGCAATACAAGGGGGCAAATGTGTCCAAGACATATGATCATTATCATAAGAGAAATATCAAGGATTAGTCAATTAGGCTCATGCCTTGCATGCATCAATGGAGTTTTCACTCCAAGTTTGAAGCATCAATGATGTTCAACTCACTCCTTAAGCGACAAAACACTTTCTCATCAAGTGGTTTTGTGAAGATATCTGCAAGCTGTTTGTCAGTACGAACATGTTTAAGATCAATGTCTCCTTTAGCAATGTGGTCACGAATAAAATGATGACGAACTTTAGTGTGTTTCGTGCGAGAGTGTTGCACGGGATTGTGTCCAATCTTAATCGCACTCTCATTGTCACAAAGCAAGGGAACATGTCTCGCATGTATCCCATAATCCTTAAGCGTTTGTGTCATCCATAGCAACTGAGCACAACACGAACCAGCAGCAATATATTCTGCTTCGGCAGTAGATAATGATACCGAATTTTGTTTCTTGGATGACCAAGATACAAGGGATCGACCGAGAAATTGACACGTAGCCGAAGTTGACTTTCTATCAACCTTGTCTCCGGCATAGTCCGAGTCGGAATAGCCAACAAGATCGAAAGAGGCCCTCTTAGGATACCAAATGCCAAAGTTAGGTGTATGTATCAGATATCTCACAATTCTTTTAACAGCTTTAAGATGACATTCTTTAGGGGCTGCTTGATATCGAGCACACATGCATACACTCAACATTATGTCAGGACGAGAAGCACAGAGATATAGTAGAGAACCAATCATGAATCGATAAACTTTTTGATCAACGGGTTCTCCATCTTTAGTTAAGTCATTATGTCCACTAGTAGGCATGGGGGTTTTCATACCTTTGCTCTCTTGCACGTTGAACTTCTTGAAGAGATCCTTTGTGTACTTTGTTTGTGAGACAAAAGTACCTTCCTTAGATTGCTTGATTTGCAACCCAAGGAAAAACTTGAGTTCACTCATCATGGACATCTAATACTTCTCCGACATAAGCTTTCCAAATTTCTCACTAAAATGAGGGTTAGTTGAAACAAAGATGATATCATCAACATATATTTGGCACACAAATAGTTCACCATCAACCCTTTTCGTGAACAGCGTTGAGTCTATTTTACCAATCTCAAATCCTTTTTCAAGAAGAAAGCTAGTCAAACATTTGTACCAAGCTCTAGGAGCTTGCTTAAGACCATAAAGAGCTTTGTGCAACTTGTAAACATGATTAGGTTTCTTAGGATTCACAAATCCAGGAGGTTATTTCACATATACTTCCTCCTCAATTTCACCATTTAAGAAAGCACTTTTAATGTCCATTTGATAGAGAGTAATGTCATGATGATTGGCATAAGCAAGAAGAATTCGAATGGACTCAAGTCTAGCAACGGGGGCATAGGTCTCACCATAGTCCATACCTTCGACTTGTGTGTAACCTTGAGCTCTGAGGCGAGCCTTGTTGCGGATGACTTGTCCATCTTCATCCTGCTTGTTCAAACACCCATTTGGTTCCAATGACGTTTTGGTCATCATTGGGCTTCTCTACCAAAGTCCAAACGTTGTTCCTCTCGAAGTTGTGCAGCTCTTCGTGCATAGCGTTCACCCAATCCGGGTCTTCAAGCGCTTCTTCTACCTTCATAGGTTCGAGACTAGAAATGAATGAGTAATGCTCACAAAAGTTAGCTAAGCGAGTTTTAGGCGAGTGATTCTCCCGAGTCGATGTCATTCATCATACATTCCACAGGATGGTCCTTCTTGACTCTTGCTCGAACTCGGGATAGCTTTTGTCGTGGTCGAGGCTGAGCTTCCTCATCATCCTCATCTTCTTCTTCATCATTGTTGTAGGTGTTGTCTTGAGGTGGTGGAGAAGGAGGTTGTGGTGGATCTTCTTGTCGCACTTCCTCATCTTGGTGAGTTCCACTTGTGGAAGCCTCCATGTTGCCTTGAGGTTCATCTCTCCGTGAGGTAGGGGGCTCCACATATGTAGACGAGGTACTCTCCTTCACTTCCATGGGACGAATCTTTCCAATGGATAAATCTTGAATGGCTTCCGATGGTTCCTTGTCTCCTACATCAATAGGCATTTGCTCTACTTGCGAGCCATTAGATTCATCAAACTTCACGTCTACCGTCTCTTCAACCTTTCGGGTGAAATTATTGTAGACACGATAGGTGTGAGAGTTTGATCCATAACCGAGGAAAAAGCCTTCATGAGTTTTAGGAGCAAATTTAGACCTACGATGTTTGTCAAGGATATAGGATTTTGAACCAAAGACACGAAAGTATCCCACTTGGGGTTTGTTACCAGTGAGGAGCTCATATGAAGTCTTGCCGAGGAGCTTGTGAAGATAAAGTCTGTTGATAGCATGACAAGCTGTCTCGACGGCTTCACCCCAAAAGTGTTTCGGTGTCTTGTATTCATCAAGCATCGTTCTCGCCATCTCAATGAGCGTTCGGTTCTTCCTCTCAACAATTCCATTTTGTTGAGGTGTGTACGTAGCCGAGAACTCATGTAGAATCCCTTCCTCATCGAGAAAAGAATCCACATGGGCATTCTTGAACTCCGTTCCATTGTCACTTCGAACTTTCTTGATCTTCACCTCGAATTGGTTTTGGGCTTTTCTTGCAAAAGTTTTGAAGATTTTCTGAACCTGCGATTTGTCATCGAGGAAAAATACCCACATAAATCTGGAAAAATCATCAACAATAACTAGACCAAAGGAGTTACCACCAAGGCTTTTGTAAGCATTGGGACCGAAGAGATCCATATGAAGAAGCTCAAGCGGTCTCCTTGTGGTCATGATGTTCTTCACGGGATGACTTCCACCTACTTGTTTTCTGCTTGACATGCACTCTGAGTCTATCTTTGTCAAAGAAAACATCTTTAACACCAAGAATGTGATCACCTTTGATTAGCTTATCTAGATTACGCATACCAACATGTCCAAGCCTTCTATGCCAAAGCCAACCTTTAGCAGATTTAGCAATTAAGCAAGTTCTAGGTTGAGCTCTCTTAGTGAAATCAATGACATATAGGTCACCTCTACGAATGCCGGTAAAGACCATGTTATGGTTGTCACGACGAAAAACTTGGCAATCTACTTTGGTGAATAGCACATTGAATCCAAAGTCAGCTAATCTAGACACGGAAAGCAAATTATATCCAAGTGACTCAACAAGCATGACATTTTTAATGGAGCTATCATGAGATATGGCCACCTTACCAAGGCCAAGTACCTTACCCTTGGAGTTGTCTCCAAAAGTCACATACTTGCGTGGACCATCATTCTTTGCAAGTTCTCGAAACATGTCTTCATCTCCGGTCATGTGATCGGTGCATCCACTATCAAGAATCCACTCTTTTCCACCGGATATGTAGTCTCTCAGATTTGCCATAAGACTGAGACTCTTCATGATCTTGTCTAGCTCGGTGTCCGAATCGGAGTAATCACCATCCTGCTCATGCTCATCATCATATTGACCCATAGACAATTCATCATCAATACCTAGGTCAATGTGACGACGACTTGCATCAGTTTTATCGAGTGGCGATAATCATCGGAATGCAATACAAGAGCATTTCTAATTCGAACATTGATAAAACCGGGATCACCCTTCCTTTTCATAAGATCACGAAGCTCAAAGAAGCATTTATCAAAGTTGGGATCTTTGGGGCGCATCCTATCAAACTCAACAGTCTTGTATAGAATTTCATCAAGACCTCTCAAAGAGAAGTCCGGATAAAGTCCTTCCAAGAACTTCCACATAGCATAGGCGCACTCAAAGTTTGTAACAAGCTCAAGCAAGTTATCAGGCAAACCTCTAATGATGAGATTGACAGTTCTAAGGTTGCGAAGCAAATCAAGCTCTTCATCCATAGTAGGGTGCAAGGGATCAAATGGTGGTACATATGGGGTTTCAACATATTTGCGCAAGTTGTACATCTTAAAGATAGCAAGCATTTCAATCCTCCACGAGTTATAGGACACTCCATCAAGAATAGGCACTCTATGACTAACACTCCCAACCGTGGACACGTCCATCTTCCTCCAATGGTGTGCAAACCAAAGCAATGGAGACCAATGCTCTGATACCAATTGTAGGATCGTTGAAGGCAAGAGTGTCTAGAGGGGGGGGGGTGATTAGACAACTCGACAAGATAAAAGTTTATGTCTTTTGATTAACACAAGTTTTTAGCAAGTTCACAATGGATATCAAGTCAAGCATCATGCGAGCAAGTCAAGCAACATACTACACATGCAATTCTAGAGTATGAGCAGCGGAAAGTAAATTGCACAAGTAGTAAGGGAGAGATGGAGAAGAGCAAACGCAATTTGGTGACACGGAGATTTTTCTCGTGGTTCCGATAGGTGGTGCTATCGTCAATCCACGTTGATGGAGACTTCAACCCACGGAGGGTAACGGCTGCGAGAGTCCACGGAGGGCTCCACCCACGAAGGGTCCACGAAGAAGCAACCTTGTCTATGCCATCATGGCCTCGTCCACGGAGGACTAGCCTTACTCGGGTAGATCTTCACGAAGTAGGCGATCTCCTTGCCCTTACAAACTTCTTGGTTCAACTCCACATCTTGACGGAGGCTCCCAAGCGACACCTAACCAATCTAGGAGGCACCACCCTCCAAAAGGTAATAGATGGTGTTGGTGATGATGAACTCCTTGCTCTTGTGCTTCAAATGATAATCTCCCCAACACTCAACTCTCCTCACTGATTTGGCTGTGGTGGAGAAAGGGATTGAGTGGAAAGCAACTTGGGAAGGCTAGAAATCAAGTTTCATATGGTAGGAGTGAAGCAACTTGATCTCAACACAAGGGTAGGTAGTTTTCTTCTCAGAAATGTAAGGTAGGAGTGATAGTTCTTTCTGATGGCTCTCTCCACGAATGAAGAGGAGGTGGAGGGGTATTTATAGCCTCCACACAAAATCCAACCGTTACACACATTTGAGCAATCTCGGTCAGACCGAAGTTGACAACTCGGTGAGACCGAAAGTTCAAATCTTGTGAACGTTGGGATTTTCGGTGGGACCGAAAATACAATCTCGGTTAGTCCGATTCTTCCAAAGTCTAGGGTTTGCCAATCTCGGTGGGACCGACTTTCTCATCTCGGTGACACCGATTTGAGTCTGTAGGTTCTGAAGCTTGGCAACACCAATTTCGGAATGACCGAGTTTGGAATCGGAAAATCCGAGATTCTTAGGGTTTGGGTATATGGCTGAGGTGGTTCATCTCGGTGTGACTGAGTTTATGGAATCGGTGGGACCGAGATTACTTATGGGTTTATGTTGGAATGAAAGATTGCTGATAGTTTGAGAGATAAATCACTAAGCACTTGAGCAACCAGATCATCATCATAACCTCATCCCCTTTTAATAGTATTGGCTTTCCTATGGACTCAATGTGATCTTGGATCACTAAACCAAAAATGGAGTCTTGAGCTTTTGCCAATGCTTTCCTTAGCATCCTAGGGGTTCACCTCTTCAGTCCTTTTGCCATACCAGAGTGATTGACTTTCCTGAAACATACTTGATGAAAGCATTAGTCCAACCACAAAGTATGTTGTCATTAATTACCAAAACCACCTAGGGAGCAAATGTGCTTTCAACACCGATCTCAACTACACAACCCCTAGTGGCGTCGGGGATGACACCACTGATGGTGCCGTCGAGGATGCCACCACTGATGATGGCAGTGCACGCATAGATGGCAGCCAACCGAAGAGGCAACGGAAGGACCAGCGCCCGAACGTGCTCGGCACCGTCAAGCAGGAATTTACTGAAGTGTCCTCCAGTGGGCATCCAACGACACCCAAAGAATTAGTCAGTGGGTACTCGGGACAACTCGGGTGCATTCTTCGGAGCACCATCTCGATCAACACCGAGAACCTAAGGCATCGTGACCGAGGGAATTTGCGCAACCTCCTCTTCACAAAGCTGGACGAACGATACAAGTTCCCCGGTGACTTTGCAAACACATGCCTCTCAGGGAATAAAGTGAACAGTGCCGCCCTCACGAAGATAAGCACGGCCCTGGCTACTTGGAGAGCAGCGGTGAGGAGAAGGATTCTAAGAGGTGATAGTTATGAGAAGATCAAGGAGACAAATCCTTCGATCAGCGAAGCTGACTATCGGGAGTTCAAGATCAAGTGCGAGAGCAACGCAACCGCGGAATCAAGTCAGTGGGGAAAAGATATGTGGGACTTGAACTTAGGGGTCCACAAACTTGGTCTCGGTGGTTACAGAGTGGCGGAACCTATATGGGACAAGGAGGACGCGGAGCGTGCCGAGAAAGGCCTACCACCCCTCTTCGATAAATACCGTGACAAGCAGACCAGGAACTGTGTCAGGGCCCGGTACAAGGTGGACCCGGTAACAAAGGAGCTTACCACGGATCCGAAGACCAAGGCGCTTGAGCTTCTTCTGGTAAGGAATACACCCCCGCGTAATTAGCTCCATATGGTTGCATACTAATTAATGAAGCCAGATTTCTAAATGGTTCACGTTCCTTCCGCAGGACACTGAAAGCAGTAGCGTGGGGTCGTCTCAGAGCTCCCTTTGGGACACCACTTTAAATAGGGCGTTGAACATAATGAAACACAAGGATAAGTTCAGTAAGCCGTCGTCAGCTGGTCGTGTGGCCGGCAAAGGCTTGTCCACGAAATGGTCGGAATACTATAACGCTGGGCGAAAGGAGAGAAAGACCAGCTCGGAAAGCCAGGAGCGCGAGGTTCAAGAACTCAAGGCACAAGTGGCGCGGATTCCGGAGATAGTCCAAGAGCAAGTGCGAGACCAACTGGGAGCGACGATCACCGCCATTGTGCCTACGTTGATTGAGGGGCTGCAGGCGTGGATTGCAGGCGGCGAATAGGGGCCGCCCCCAATTCCCAGCATCACGGGCAGCAACTCGCACAATGCGCCGGCGGCGCCATTGGTGTCTCCGGCGGAGGAGGTATTGGTGTCTCCGGCGCCGGCACGGGTGAGGGAGTCCTGGACTAGGGGGTGTCCGGACAGCCAGACTATCATCGTCCGCCGGACTCCAAGACTACGAAGATACAAGATTGAAGACTCCATCCCGTGTCCGGATGGGACTTTGCTTGGCGTGGAAGGCAAGCTTGGCGATACGGATATGTAGATCTCCTACCATTGTAACCGACTCTGTGTAACCCTAGCCCTCTCCGGTGTCTATATAAACCGGAGGGTTTTAGTCCGTAGGACAACAACCATTACAACAATCATACCATAGGCTAGCTTCTAGGGTTTAGCCTCCTTGATCTCGTGGTAGATCCACTCTTGTACTACCCATATCATCAATATCAATCAAGCAGGAGTAGGGTTTTACCTCCATCGAGAGGGCCCGAACCTGGGTAAAACATCGTGTCCCTTGTCTCCTGTTACCATCCGCCTAGACGCACAGTTCGGGACCCCCTACCCGAGATCCGCAGGTTTTGACACCGACATTGGTGCTTTCATTGAGAGTTCCTCTGTGTCGTCACCGATAGGCTTGATGGCTTCTTCAATCAACAACAACGCCGTCCAGGGTGAGACTTTTCTCCCGGACAGATCTTCAGATTCGGGCGGCCGCCGCATGCGGGCAATTCACTTGGCCGTCTGGAGCAGATCGAAAGCTACGCCCCTGGCCGTCAGGTCAGATTTGGAAGCCTAAACTTCACGATGAATATCCACGGAGACTTGATCTTCGACGGATCCGAGCCGCAGCCGTGCGTGCTGCACTGTCACGATGGGCATGATCTAACTTTGCCGCCGGACAGTGCCTTGGAGGCCGCACACGAATCCGCTCCGACCCATAGTTCGGAGCCGATCGCACAAATCGAGGATGAGTGGCTGGACACCGCCTCGGGAGCTGCAACAACCGCGGCGATAGAGCCGAACACTGACCTTGTCCCTTATAAGACTCGTGACTCCGAGGTGCCGGACTCCCTGCCGGACTCCGAACCTCCTGCGCCCCTGCCAATCAAATCCGATTGGGCGCCGATCATGGAGTTCACCGCTGCGGACATCTTTCAGCACTCGCCCTTTGGCGACATCTTAAATTCGCTAAAGCATCTCTCGCTATCCGGAGAGCCCTGGCCGGATTATGGCCAGGATGGTTGGGATGCGGACGACGAAGAAATTCAAAGCCCACCCACCACCCACTTTGTAGCCACAGTCGACGATCTAACCGACATGCTAGACTACGACCCCGAAGACATCGACGGTATGGACGACGATGCCGAAGACGATCAAGAGCCAGCGCTCACAGAGCACTGGAAGGCCACCCCAACCCATGATGTATACATGGTGGATACCCCAAAAGGAAGCGATAACGAGGACCAACGGGCGCGGCAAAGGATAATCCCGCCGATAAACAACCAAAACGGCGACGCAGACGCCGCCCTAAGTCCCGCCTCGACTACAACAGCGCTCCTAATGACCTAGCAATAGAGCAGAGCAAGCCAGTGGACGACGAACATGCAACCAAGCAACCGTCCGAACAGGACGAATCGGATAATCAATCCATGCCCGGCGAAACCAACAGTCCAGATGACCTCACGCCGGACACACCACCGAGAATAAGAGCCGCCAAAAGACTCATCGCCACTGCAAGAAGTCTGAAGAAGGAGAAATGGAAGCTCAAAACGGCGGAAGACATACTCAGAATGAGGTGGAGCAAAGTGCTCAAAACCGCAGACAAATACGGCAATGGCCATCAATCAAAGAGCTACCCGAAGCGCAAGCTACTGCCAGAATTTGACGAGGAAGCCATAGAGCCCCCACAGTCAAAAAACAAAGAGGTCGCCTGGCCGGATAAACGGCCAGATGACAGGACAAAAACTACAAGCGGCGCTGCACATAAGCCGACTCATGATCCTGGGAAAACAGATGGCCCAGTCAGGTCCATTTACGGGCCAAAAAAGAGGGCCCCAGGAAGCAACAAAACACGTCAAGTGTTCGAAGACAGCGGTACACCCAAATAGGGCGCGCAGACACCCACTATGTTTCACCAATGAGGTGCTGGATCATGAATTTCCAGCAGGGTTTGAACCCATAAACATAGAGGCTTATGACGGAACAATGACCACAGAGTGCGGATAGAGGATTATATACTACACATACACATGGCTAGAGGAGATGATATCCACGCCATAAAATATCTACCCCTCAAGCTCAAAGGGCCAGCTCGGCCTGGCTCAAAAGCCTCCCGAGAAAACTTGTTGGAAGTTGGGAAGAGCTTGAGGACGCGTTTAGAGCAAATTTTCAAGGGACTTATGTCGCCTCGGGACGAGACAATCTAAGTCATATAACTCAACAGCCCAGAGAGTCAGCGCGCAAATTCTGGAACAGGTTCCTTACTAAAAAGAACCAAATAGTCGACTGTCCGGACGCTGAAGCCTTAGCAGCTTTTAAACACAACGTCCGAGACGAATGGCTTGCCAGACACCTCGGCCAAGAGAAGCCGAGGACAATGTCCGTGCTAACAAGCCTCATGACCCGCTTTTGCGTCGGGGAAGATAGCTGGCTAGCAAGATGCAGCACCAGCGACCCAAGTACATCCGAGATCAGAGATGGAAACGGAGAATCACGGCGCAGAAAAGATCAGTGCCGGCATAAAGAGAAAAGCCCAAAGAACACGACGGTCAACGCTGGATTCAAAAGCTCGCAGCCAAACAATAAAACAGTGCCTCTTAAGGACAACAGTGATGAGCTATCCTACTTAAACAAAATTTTGCATCGGATATGTCAAATCCACAGCACCTCCAGAAGGCCTGCAAACCACACCCACCGAGATTGTTGGGTTTTCAAACAGTCCGGCCGACTCAACGCCGAACACAAGGGGCTGGACGCACCAAGCGAGGACGACGACGAACCCCACCAGCAGGGCACCGGAAAACAAAAAACTTCCCCACAAGAAGTCAAAGCAGTAAACTCACTTCATGTGATAATACGGAAAAACAATGCAGCACCCGCTAAGATGGGTCTCGCACGGTCCACCCCAGCGGAACCTCGAGATTGGATGCCAAAACCAATCACTTTTGACCACCTGGATTATTCCAGAAGTGTTCGAAATGCAGGATGGATTGCTCTGATATTGGATCCTATAATCGACGGACTACAATTTAAACAAGTCCTGATGGACGGCGGCAGCGATTTAAACCTGCTATATCCGAACACAATCCGCAAGTTGGGGATAAATCTTACTAAAATTCGACATAGCCGCACTTCCTTTAAAGGAGTGACGCCAGGCCCTTACGCTAAGTGCACAGGCTCCTTATTACTAGAAGTTGTGTTCGGGTCACCGAACAACTCCCGACGCGAAAAACTAATCTTTCATGTCGCCCCATTCAAAAGTAGCTATCAAACACTATTGGGCCGAGAAGCTTTTGTCCGCTTCAACGCCATACCACATTACGCGTCTCTTACACTTAAAATGCCCGGTCCACGTGGCATCATTTCATTAAGAGGGTCATTCAAAGACCCCGGACACGGCTAGACGAGTCCGACATAAACAAGCTAGGGGCTCCCTAGCCGCACACCCCTTCACAAAAGGGATGTGCGTATAAGCAATATTGAGCTAATATAGACTCCGCTTTATTCATTTATTAATATTTTTCACGCACTTTTTCGCACGATTTCCTTTCAAACTAAGTTCCTCTCTTTTTACAAATGAACAACGTGCATACCCGTCCAGGATAACGGCACAACGGAGACACAGGCGCAGACATGTAGTAGGGACCCGTCGCAAGGATTCTTTTCAGATTAAGACCCTGCGTAAACCTTTTTTACTGTCTCTTGTTGCTATAATCCCCTGGTTTCTCATTATAACCAGAGTGGAGACTGCCATTTTGGCATCGGCCGCGTCAGAGGACCTCGCCCGTACCTGGACACTAGGGGCTTAGGGCATTGTTCTGCCCATTATTATAAAGACCGAACACCTTAGGGAGTGTTCGGCGTCTCGAGGTAGGCCTTATATGCATCAGCTCCGAATCATGTCTTTGGTCAAATGTTGGGTTTGCCCGGCTCCTGTGTTTTGCTGCCTTACGTTCCATATCATCGGCTAACGCGGCACCAGGAGAACTACTGCGATTGTGCCCCAGTTCGGCTGGGCGAGCACCTCAGTAGAGAAAGCCGAAAACTGTCTGTCATGTTACAGCGAGAGACTGGTCAACCACTCGATCGACCACCGGAATGTTTAGAATTCCTCCGCTTTGACAAAGGACCGTTTCCCGGTCAGGCACACACGCGCCCCGAATTCGGAGAGCACGGTGCCCCCAGGGGCTATATCATAGTCCCACTCTCGAACTCCAATGGCTAAGTGAAAGTGATAAAGCATCATAGTCCGGTTGCCTCGTTTGCTACGCTACCACCTCCTTAACAGGACCGAGACGTCGGATTAAGTGTGAAAATGCGCTATTTTTGCAAACACCCCCGCACCTTGTGCGTGGGGGCTGAAGCCAAAGACTGCCATCTTTCAGGTTATACACACGCATACATAAATGGCCGCATAGGAGATATTTCAATACTTGAGTGCACAAGTATAAAAAGCGATTACATCATAACCATTTGTTTTACAAGATAAAACGTTCATTCGAATGTGACATTTTTCGAGCACTGTGACTCTATTACACGAGCACCACGCATAACTTCCCCAAAATAATGCTCGTCGGGTAACCGGCTTTCGTCCGAACCTTGGGTTGCAACAGCGGTGGCATCCATCTCTGTCCAATGTGTCTTCACACGGGCGAGGGCCATCCGCGCACCCTCTATGCAGGCCGACCGCTTCATCGCCTTGATATGCGGCACCGCCCCAAGAAACTGCTGCAATAAGCCAAAATAGCTCTTTGGCTTGGGCCTCTCCGGCTAGACATGAGTCACGATATCCGTCATGGCAAGTCCGGACAACCTGTTCAGCTCAGCCCATTCGGCCAACCGATCGGTCAGCGGAAGTGAACGATCCGGACTATGGAATTGAGACCAAAACAGCTCTTCCGTCTTGTGATCCTTCTGACTTCGGAAGTGCTGGCGGCATCCGCCGCACTCGCCGCTAAGTCCATATATGGATCCTCCGGACCCCACAGCTGGCCAAGCTGGGCATACTTTGGATCCGTAAACCTGCGTCGTAGCAGAAAAGGCTTGCCAGCCATAATGTCTCCGGCCTGACGCAGCTCCTCCTTTATAGCCCGCATTGCAGAACGGGCATCCTTGGCTTCGGCGATGGCCTTCCCCAGGTCTTCTCGCTCCGATAGGAGCTCCTTTTCAAGAGCCTCATTGCGGTCGGTAGCATCCTTCAATCTAACGGCCAGTTCGGCCATTTCTTCCCTGCTTCGGCAGTGTGCAGCCCTTTTGGCTTCTAACTCTTCGACCGCCCTCGAGGCAGCCGCATCACTCCTTCTGGCTTGCTCCTTGGCTTGAGCAAGTTCTGCCCGAAGGCCCTCCACAGCAGCAGCACCATCTGCGTCAAGCACAAATATTGTAAGAGGTGGGCTTTGGCTCCCTTAATAGGTGACTGCGGAGAAACAACTTACCTTGCGACTCGTCAAGTCGCTTGTTGACTAGCGCGATGTCCGCATCCGCAACATCGAGTTGCCGCATTAATTCAGCAACTCCATCAGTCCGGCTAGCCCCCGGACTATCCGCCACCTGCATAGGAAAGGCGACACTCAATACCTGTGATTTTGATCCTCGGCACACTGTCGCTTTCGACAACCTACCGAGTCTCAGGGGCTACTATCTATACAGGGCGCACTTTATGTGCAAAACTGTCAAAAAGGGGGTGCCATTTTTACATACCTCAAACCCCACCAGCAAACTCCTGACGGCATTATGCAATCCGCTTTCGGCAGACGAAATCCTTCTAATCACCGTACTCATCAATGCACGGTGATCTTCTGAGATGGACGCCCTCTCAAGCAGATCCTTCAGCTCCCCGGCCGAACATTAGTCGGCGCCAAACTCTTCGGCTCCGCCGGGTCCGGGGATACTCTCCATGACGACACTTCAGGCTCGTCCTCCCTCTCCGAAGGCGCAGCAGACGGAGGCGTCTCGCTCTCCATCATCTCCGGACGAAGATCCCCCGAAGACGAGCTCATCTGAGAAGGTCGGAGATCCGAACTACAAGGTAAAAAACTCGGTTATCCTCAGAAGCACAAATAGGGATGTCTCTCGTTACCGAACTCCCTTTTTTCATTGAAGCTTAATACACCCATGTGTGGGAAGAATACACCGCCGGCACCTCGGTAGCAAGTGGCCCCTCTATCACTTGCACGCCTGCCGTTGGCGGTGCCTTGACATTAGCCGAGCTCGACGCCATCATGGTAACTAAGCCTCTCGGCCGATGACTTCATCTCCTTGCCTTTAACAGGGCATCCCTGACGCCCTACATGTTTTTGCAGGGCACCGCCGATGTTCCATGCACTCTCCTGCACTTCGTGGGCGGCGAGTTGATCGATGTCGCCAAGGCCAAAATCGTTCAACCGGGCAACCCCGTGTTCCACGGTAATCCGATGCCACCCACCGTGTATAGGGTTCAAATGGTTCGGGTGTTGCCGTGCTGCGACGACTTGTTACCTCCGTTTCGACCCCCTGGGGCCGACGAAGATGATGTGATGACCCTTAGCGCCTGCTTAAGCTAGCCCCTGCTTTGGCCGAAGAGCCATATTCGTTTCGGGGCGGGGGACACCACCCCACAGACAACACCGCCAGTCGTGCCGGCGCCAAGCCATGGCAAGACCGCCGCAACGCTACCAGACATGCCAGACATGCATATGGCACAGGATCCGGACATGCATATGGCACAACGACGACGACGGCGGTACATTTAGCAACGTCGATAAGTAGTTCAACGAGCATGGGTACGATGACGAATTCTTGGGGCCTCCTTCTCAAGAACCCAACCCTACAAAAGACAATCGCGATCTAGCTGGTACCGCGGAGAAACCCAATTGCAACAGGCGTCGTCTGGCGTTCAGTTCTCAGGAGACGCCTCCAGCTGCCGCCTTCACCGAGCCTCAAATAGCCGAGATGCAAAATATTATCAGCCCCAACACACTCAAGAAGGCGGTCTCTGAGCAGAACTCGATCCCATTACAGCAGAAGAAGAAGGGACGGAAAAGAAAGAATAACAAGGGTGCGAGCCAGCCGGCACCGAGTACGATCCATGCTCAGGACGGGCCACCTTCACCTAAGGATATCTCGAGGAGGGTGCATGTGGCGGGTAGGCCGATGCTACCGACTAATCTGCTCAATGCTGCAACCGGTGCTATGCAGAGTTTGCATGATAGTGTTCTTTCTTTGGAGAAGCGGCGTCTCTCCGAGAATGATGTGGCATACCCGGTTTTTGTGGCCAATGCTTTGTCCAAAGAGCCAGATTCAATTGGGGGCGGGGGACACCACCCCAAAGAAAACACCGCCAGTTGTGCCGGCGACAAGCCATGGAAACACTACTAGAGAAAAGGCTACTAGCAGCGCGGGTAAAATGGCTACTAGCAGCGCGGGTACCCACGCTACTAGTATCGCGCTACAGCTAATAGTTAGTAGTAGCGTGGGTTAAACCCGCGCTACTACTAACTTGGTTAGTAGTAGCGTGTGCCACCCACGCTACTGCTATTTCACACCAGCGCTACTACTATCCTAAATACTAGTAGCGAGTTGTTGTTTCACCACGCCACTACTAACTAATTGCGAATTAAAAAAATAAAAGTTAGATGCAGTTGCTTCCATCAAAGACACGTCCAATGAAAAATAAGCTCAGGTCACAGAACCATGCAACATTCATGGATACAATAGTGAACATCTGAACAGGAAGAAATCACGACATCCCATATCATACACACACAACTATCATTGAAAGGTGGGTACTTTCCCTAGCATTCCATTAACCTAAACAGACCACTTCCCTAGATGTATCTACCAAGACTCGAAGTTTAGACGCAGGTCGACCTCCCCCCCGGACTGTGACGTCGAGGTCCTCCTCCTCGGCAACCTCCGGCGTCGAGATTACCTGGATGATCATCTGTGCAATGCGGTCGCCGGTCTTCACGGCCAAGTCCACCTCCGAGTCGTTGAAGAGCACACTGCCCACCGGGCCGCGGTAGTCCGCGTCAATCAACCCTGCGCCCATGTCGGGAAAGTGAAAACTTCTTAGTTAGCGTCCACATCCAAATCTAGTAGGCTATTTTATTTCTTTCTAGCACATGCACATGAATCAATAGTGACAGCCAGAATAATAGTACATCATTAAAAACTAGCATACAATTCAGAGTTGGAAACTACAGAGACTAAAATTAACATGGATTGTTCTAGGCATCTAGCCCAAGAAAACAGAGCACTAGCTAGTTGTTCCATGAAACGATCAGATGGTACAAGAGATATGATTCGTATACTCTATGAGTTCACACTCTACTCACAGGCAGCCTTAGCGACACGTTGGATCCTGCAAAACCTTGAATTCATTGTTCCGACGGCAAGGCATAGCCTGTTCAAATTACCAAGGTGTGCAGATATGAATTGTACTACACATGAAGTATTTGCGGAATTCTGAAGCACTCTGTTCTCAGGATCACCAGGCGCTACCTGTTTGTGGCTCTCAGCCTCATCGGCATGTTGGCGCCCGGTCCGCCGAGACTGCCGATCGTCGCCTCGTACGTCCTGGTGGCCAATAGGGTGGACGCCGCCCAACGCTCAACTTGGACGGAGGAGTTACTGCGCCTGGGAGGTTCCTCGCCTGTATGGTTCATCTTGTTGAGCTGCCAAAATACACACACAAAATCATGTCGGAGCAAATCGCCATAAACTTTTTTACAAAACTGCTTGCCAAATCCCCGTGTAGTGAATTTGCTATATAATTTAATGCTGAACTTTTTCTAATACACACTGAACTTGCGTACAACATATTCATAACATCACTTCTCCTAACTGCACTATGATCTATCCATTCAAGAGAGTTTGAACTTGCTAGCATCATCTCCTAACTACGTCCATCTCATTATCTTTTAGCTGAGAAGAACTCACCTCTGGCCGACGGCCGGTGGGCGGAGCGGCCACTGATTAAGCTCGGGAAAGAGTACAACGGCCTCGTGGACGCCAGTGAGTACAAGGGGTGCAAAAGAGGCTGACTGAGATCATAAAGAAATATATAAGAAGGACCAAGACAATCATATTTCAGTCCAGACATATACAAGGACATATCATAACACACATACAAAGTAGCAACAAACTGATAATATAGTTTCTAGAATCATCTGCAAAGAGAACGACATTGGTACGATGACGAATTTACAATCTTTAGTCTTAGCCAACACAACATACAACCTTTATAACCTTAAAATATAATAATTGTTCTTTCCTGAAGTTGTGCATCCTTCTAGCTCTGTATCCTAATTTTCTAAGATGTCTTCTAGTTCTAGACATAGGAGATTTTTGTTTAATCCTCTAAGAAATCTATACTACTACAAATGGTCAGTGAAAAATATTTTAATTGACTTCCTGATATATCACCAGGACCCAATTTTTTTTCCTGAGTTGACAGCTTTAATTTAACATGGCTTGGCAGAGTACACAAACAATCTCACATGGATGTTTTCGTCGTCGCGTTTGACAATGGTTGTCTTGAAGCTATCCAACGACAGCCCGGTCTTCTCGGCCTCGGCGACCGATGCCCCCCGACCTGCAGTTAGCTGAAAACCTCAAAAACTGTATCTGATTCTGAAGGTTTTGCGTACCATTTGGAACATCACAGACACTGATAAATACATGTACTGTTGTGGACATTTGTTGGAGAACTTGCAGCTCACCTGATCGAGCCGCCGACACCGGCAGGAATGTATGCCTCGCACTTATCCCAGTAGAAACAAGCAACCTGGTACATTGACCACAAGTATCTCCTGGTAAACTAAAGACTGAAGCAACAAAAGCAACACATACAAGTTACAAACATGGTCCATGGAAAATTCAGGTTTGGACAGCGAGTCGGACGCCCCGGCGCTCCGCGGCCTTGCGGAGGAAGGTGAGCCATGGCGTCCCTCGAAGCCGCAGCCCAAGTTGCGGCCGAAGCCGCCGAGAAGCCTGTGGGCCGACTCCCTGACCATGCTCATCTCCTCCAGCAAGTTGTAATCCGCACGCGGAGAAAAACAGGGGACGGACGGTCAGCATGGAGGCCACGGCGAGCGAGCGAGGGATTGGGCCGGGGGTCGAGGGACGGATCCGGAGGAGCTGGTTGTCGTCGAACTGGGCAAGCGGGATGGGGACGGTGCGGGGGCGCTTGCCGGAGCAGGCGGTGCGGCGCTTGTGGGCCTGCACGCAGGGGAGGCTGCAGGTGAGGCGGGAGCAGCCCGGCACCGGTACTTCCACGGCTGCTCCCGCACCTGCACGGGCGCCCTTCTACCCCCGCCGCCGAGCCGGAGGCGGCGGCAGCGCTGGGGCGGCCTCTGCTGGGCGGCTCCCCCTCCATGGCGGGTTGGGACTTGGGAGAGGAGGTGGGTGCGGAGATGGGATTGGGGATCTGGATCGATCGGGCGTTGAGTGTTTTCTTTGAGTCATGGCGTGGGATGCTTGGTGGGGTGGGAGCAGATGCAGGTGGTAGCGTGGGGATTGTAACCCACGCTACTACTATCGACTTAGTAGTAGCGTGGGTTTATACCCCTCGCTACTACTATGGCCTATCCAGGGGGCATTGTTGGAGACCACTTAGTACCAGCGCGGGTTTATACCCCTCGCTACTACTATCAACTTAGTAGTAGCGCGGTTTTTATACCCCTCGCTACTACTAATTAGCAGTAGCGCCCATTTAAATCGCGCTACTGATAAACTTCTGTGTATAAGGTTTTCCCTAGTAGTGAAAGACCGCCGCAATGCTACCGGACATGCCGGACATCCCTATGGCACAGGGTCTGAACATGCATTTGGCACAGGATCTGGACGACGACGACAAAGATGACGGTCGTACATTTAGCAACGTCGATAAGTACTTTGCTGAACATGGGTATGATGACGAATTCTTGGGGCCTCCTTCTCAAGAACCCAACTCTACAAAAGACGATTGCAATCTAGCTGGTACCGCGAAGAAACCCAATTGCAACAGGCGTTGTCTGGCGTTCAGTTCTTAGGAGACGCCTCCAGCTGCCGACTTTACCGAGCCTCAGATAGCCGAGGTGCCAAATATTATCAGCCCCAACACACTCAAGAAGGCGGTCTGTGAGCAGAACTCAGTCCCATTACAACAGAAGAAGAAGGGACGGAAAAGAAAGAGTAACAAGGTTGCGAGCCAGCCGGCACCGAGTACGATCCGTGCTCAGGACGGGCCATCTTCACCTAAGGATATCTCGAGGAGGGTGCATGTGGCGGGTAGGGCGATGCTACCGACAAATATTCTCAATGCTGCAACCGGTGCTATGCGGAGTCTGCATGATCTTTGGAGAAGCAACATCTCAGAGAGAATGATGTGGCATACACGGTTTACGTGGCCAAGGTGCCAGAGGGCAAGGGCTTTGTCGATAGCACCATCGGGGGGTATGATCATCCTGCAGTTCGATGACATCTTCGCTATGTTTAACCTTCATCCGCTGCACTACACCTTCATTCGACTATTTTCGCTCAGTATGGAGATGCGGATCATTAGAGACAAGACCCCGGACATCGTGATAGTCGACCCCTACATGCGTGCCAAGATCTTGGGCAGCACTGGGGACCGGCAAGTCGCGAGTTCATACCTCGAAGGCATCATTCTGGCGAACCCAGATAAGGATAACTTCCTCGTGCCTTACTTTCCCGAGTAAGTCATCCCTCACCGCCCCGTAACATATGATTTCTTAAATTTCGATCGTTCTTTTTTTTCTAACATTCCGTGTTTTGTGCAGTGACACACATTGCACACTCATCCTCTTAAGCCTGAAATATTCCATGGCCAAGTATTTCAACTCGGACTATAAGTCGAAGAAAGACTACACAAATATCAAGAAAGTTCTTGATGAAGCCCTCCCCGGCTACGCCGGATCTGGAGGCACCTTTAGGAGGCCAATTTGTAGGTACGGCAAGCACGTGTTCACCCACAATACTACTTTCCCGTGCGTCAAGCAGTCGCCTAGCAGTCTGAAGGATGCCTACTACGCCCTCCATCACATGCGGGCGATCGTACGGGACCATAATCACCTTCTGCTACCAACTAATCTCAAAGATTGGGCCGCACGCTTGTCAGCAATCCAGGACGCGGACATCAGATAAGAATTCTTTCGCATCCAGTCGGAGTTTGCAGAAATCATCCATCAAGATGTCCTTCGTACCTCGGGGCAGTTCTAGCTTAGATATCAACCATCCAACGGTGAGATAGAAACAACGCTACAAATGCAGGCTGACAACGACCACGATTTCATGACCATCATGATAGACGGCGGCTTCATCCATGCTCCGGTCCCTGAGTCGAGTCGAAAGTAGTGATGCTATGTAGTTCTAAAATATTGATTAGCTCACGTTGTAATTAAACTTTAATAAACTTGTAGGTCTCTTTTGTTTGGACAGTCTTTCAACTTATATGTAATCGATGCTATTTATTAGTAGGACCATGAATGGTGCTATTAATGTGTTGCTTTTCTCTTCCGATCCTTTTGTTGCATACTTATATATTGCTTATGTGTTGTCTGTGAATTGCTACTAACGTTTTGTTTGTCTAGCGCATAGAGATGCCGTCATATGTCGTGTACAAGGGTAAAGTTCCCTGAGTCTACGACGACTGGGAGGAGTGTTGGAGACAGGTTCATCGTTTCAACGGTAACAGTTACAAAGGGTACACCACTAGGGTGGAGGCGGAAGCTAGATACGCGCGCTATCTAGTGGGAGAGAGGAGGGAGCGTTGGAGGAACCGGATGAAGACCAGTTTCATCGTGATGCTGCTCATTGTGATGTCCGCAGCTCTCTTCTATGTGATGGTAGTTTAGATGATCGATATGGACTTGTAATGTGAAGACAAACTCGCTACTGGCGGTCTCGAGACTTGTAACGTTCTAACTTTGTTCGGTATTTTGAATTCGGAGACTAATATGATGAACTGTATTCGGAGACTAATCTTCTATTGTATTTGATAAATCTGCTGTTTATAAGTTATGCTGTTTATATTCTGTGCAGTAATGTATTTTGTAACCTGTGCAAATATCAGAAAAGAAAAAAAATTTACTAATATTCATAGTAGTGGCGCACCATATTGCACTTTAGTGGCGCACTGAAATAAACACACCAGTGGCGCATTATCTGAAAGTGCGCCATTAGTAACCCAGAGCACAAGGTAAATATGGCCCCCCCGGGAGGCATAGTAACGGCGCACTGGTGGACATAGTAATGGCGCACTGTGTGGTGCGCCATTACTATTTGTTACTAGTGGCGTGTTAATAGTGGCGCACCTGTAGTGCGCCATTAATAGCAAAAACAGGTGCACCACTAACATCCCTTTTTCTAGTAGTGAGCTATGGCACCTCTACAAATCCCTGCTTCCCTTTGCGAAGGGCCTATCTATTTACTTTTATGTTGAGTCATCATCCTCTTATTAAAAAAGCACCAGCTGGAGAGCACCGCTGTCATTTGCATGCAGTGCTATTAATTTACATTGAGTATGACTTTGACTAGATCTCTTTTACCATGAATTACAATGTCTAGTCAGTCCTTGATCTTCAGGGGGGCTTTGCATTTATGTTTTGTGGTTTCAGAAAGAGCTAGAGAGATACCATCTTGTTATATCATATTATAATTGTTTTGACAAAGTGTTGTCATATGAGATTTATTATTATTGCTCGCTAGTTGATTATGCCATTGATATGAGTAAACCTGAGACCTAAATGTTATTGGGAATATGGTTAGTTCGTAATCTTTGATGAAAACTTGAATGCCGGCTTTACATATTTGCAAGAACAAGATCAAACAGAGTTTGAGAAAGTTTTTCTTTATCACCTTCAGTTTGTCAACTGAATTGCTTGAGGACAAGCAAAGGTTTAAGCTTGGGGGAGTTGATACGTCTCCAATGTATCCACTTTTCCAAATTCTTTTGCCCTTGTTTTGGACTCTAATTTGCATGATTTGAATGGAACTAACCCGGACTGATGCTATTTTCAGTAGAATTGCCATGGTGTTATTTTTGTGCAGAAATAAAAGTTCTTGTAATGACCTGAAAATCCACAGAGACACGTTTTGGAATTAATAAAAAATGTTGGCGAAAGAATCAGCATCAGGGGGCCCACACCCTGTCCACGAGGGTGCAGGGCGCGCCCTGCCTCGTGGGCCCCCTGGGACTCCACCGACCTCAACCCCAACTCCATATATTCACTTTCGGGGAGAAAACAAATCAAGGAGAAGGATTCATCGCGTTTTACGATATGGACCCGCCGCCAAGCCCTAATCTTCCTCGGGAGGGCTGAGCTGGAGTCCGTTCGGGGCTCCGGAGAGGGGAATCCATCGCCATCATCATCATCAACCATCTTCCATCACCAATTTCATGATGCTCACCGCCGTGCGTGAGTAATCCCATCGTAGGCTTGCTGGACGGTGACGGGTTGGATGAGATTTACTATGTAATTGAGTTAGTTTTGTTAGGGTTTGATCCCTAGTCTCCATTATGTTCTAAGATTGATGTTGCTATGACTTCTAAGATTGATGTTGCTATGACTTTGCCATGCTTAATGCTTGTCACTAGGGCCCGAGTGCCATGATTTCAGATCTGAACCTATTATGTTTTTATGAATATATGTGAGTTCTTGATCCTATCTTGCAAGTCAATAGTCACCTACTATGTGTTATGATCCAGCAACCCCGAAGTGACAATAATCGGGACCACTCCCAGTGATGACCGTAGTTTGAGGAGTTCATGTATTCACTAAGTGTTAATGCGTTGGTCTGGTACTCTATTAAAAGGAGGCCTTAATATCCCTTGGTTTCCAATGGGACCCCGCTGCCACGAGAAGGTAGGACAAAAGATGTCATGCAAGTTCTTTTCCATAAGCACGTATGACTATATTCAGAATACATGCCTACATTACATTGCTGAACTGGAGCTAGTTCTGTGTCACCCAATATTATAACTGTTACATGAGGAATCACATCCGACATAATCATCCATCACTGATCCATTGCCTACGAACTGTTCACATATTGATCTTTGTTTAGTTACTTCTCCGTTGCGACTGTTACGATTACTACAAAACTGCTACTGTTACTTTTGCCACCGTTACCGTTACTCCCATACTACTTTGCTACTAAATACTTTGCTGCAGATATCAAGTCTTTCAGGTGTGGTTGAATTGACAACTCAACTGCTAATACTTGAGAATATTCTTTGGCTCCCCTTGTGTCAAATCAATAAATTTTGGTTGAATACTCTACCCTCAAAAATTGTTGCGATCCCCTATACTTGTGGGTTATCAGTGGGTGTCAGCGGCGGTAGCGGGCAATGCAAACCGGTCAAGCATAGATCGAAAAACCAAAAAGAAAACGCCGATCAAGATGACTGGCGGGAGAGAGAAAAACCCGGAGCAAGGGCTCGGGAAGAAGACTCTCTAGGGCAGCCGGTCAACACGACCGGCAGACGAACCCTAGTTACATGCGTGGGTGTTATGGATGAATGCCAGATGGATATATGTATGGATGATTGCTAGATGTATATATGTATGCTAGATGGGTGCTATGGATGTATGCTAGATGGGTGCTATGGATGAATGCTATATGGATGAATGCTAGATGGATATGTGTATGGATGAATGCTAGATGGATGCTATGGATGAATGTATTGTTTTTTTGTAGTTGTTTTTATTTAGTAGTTTCTATATAGTCCTTTATGCATAAGCTTTTATGTACTATTTTTCGTAGTAGTTTGTAACTAGTAGTTTTTATATATTGATTTTGGTAGTAGTTTGTATTTATTTCTCTTTATGTTGAGCGAGTGTCCATCATATTTGACAGATAAGAGATGTTTTTAGTGGAAAGCTACTGATTGTTGCCGTAGGGGGTCGTGCTTCCTCTGTTCCTCCTTTGTGATCTTTGTAAAGCAGGAGGAGCAGAGGAAGAGCGACCATCATCGATAGTCGATAGAAGTTGTTCTTGGAGGGAAAAAAAATCAACTTTTGTGTATGGCGGTCAATTTTGGCGAGTTCGTCATGTGGTATACATTTGTCACGCACGATGGACTCACCCAACTTGACCATCACCGAAAGTCGAAATACCCATGAGAGAGTGTCCACCATATATACGATCACAAGAGAGAGTGTCCATCATATATACGTGAGAGAGTGTCGATGAAAGTTGTTCTTGGAGGAAGAAAATCGACTTTTGCCGATGGCGGTCAATCTGGATGAGTTCGTCCTATGATATACATTTGTGACGCACGATGGACTAGCCCAGCTTGACCATCACTGAAAGTCGAAATATCGGTGAGAGAGTGTCCACCATGATTAATTTTCTTAGAAGCAATCACTGATGTTTGATTCTTATGTTATTTTTCATTGTGTGATGAAAGTTGTTAGCACCCATCGATTTTGCGGCTATGGCTTCCTCCGACGACACAACTTCCATTAGGGTCGACTCCACGGTCAAGGTGAAGCGCGAGGACCGCTTGGCGCCCCTCATTGAGAAGAACCCAGAGCTGATCCTAATAAAGTATTTTGAGAATCTGGCCTAGAAGAATCCTCCAGCTAAGGAGAGCAAGGCCCCACCACATAAGGAGAGTGACGACCCGGTGCCATTGAGTCCACCAACCATCATTCCTGACGACGTTTGGTCTTCCACTATGGAGGATGCCCCCACGTGCTCTGACTCCACGATCACTGATTTCCACTACTAGGAAAATGCTTATAGACAACCGGTTACTAGTAGCGTGCTATTTTGACCCACGCTACCACTATTTACTAGTAGCGCGTGGGCAAAAATAACATGCTGTTAGTAAATATTTTTCAACCATGCCCCACGGATAGACTATAGTAATAGCGTGCATTATGAACCTGCGCTATTGGTAAATGGACAGCTATACCGCCGGTGAGACACCCTGCGCTACAGCTAGAGAAAGTCCAATCCCAGACCACCCCTCGATCCATTCCCACCCCGCACCAATGGTCCCAGTCCACTCCCACACCCCACCCACCCCCGATCCAGATCCCCTCCACCTCCTGTCTTCTCCATAGCTTGCTAGGTTCCCCGAATCCAGATGAAATCAGGGCGAGCTAGGGCCACAAAGCTCGTTGAAGAAGATCAACCTGCATCGGCTTGGCGAGGAGCTTGGCGACGGAGAAGAGGGAGCGGAGCTCGGTGGCGGGAGACCGGCTGTTCGTGTGGACGCAGATCTCGTTGGCGGAGTCCGGCAGATCGCGAGGGTGTGGATCTCGTCAGTGGAGCGCTCGGTGGCGAAGTCCGGCAGATCGCGAGGGCCTGGATCTCGAGATTTGGAGGTGAGTTCTATGGGCTAAAATCTTTGCCAGTGTGTGATTGAATCGTCCTTGTAGATCGACGTCTCTGTTCAGTTCATATAGGGTAGTTATTGGACTAAAATTGCGTCATGGAATCGATTGGATTCAATGTTATGCATCTGGCTCGTGTTGGTTCGTGTCCATGGCGGATTCTGGCCACAACTTACTTCATCTCCCATCGACACTCACTTCCCCGTGTCCGCGTCGCCTTGACCAAATGGAGGTGTTGCGTCCGCCACCTTGCCAAGCCCCTGACGATGTCCTCTTGCCAAAGCGTTGGTTGATCTTAGTTGTCGGCTTGCCGCCACAAGTCCCACAACCTGGCCACTGACGTGCTGCTCCTCCTGCGGGTTGTGCTCTACGCCTGGTCCAGGGCCGCGTGCCTCCTCGGCCGCCCCACCCCGCCCATCCCGGACCTGCAGCTATTCAAGTCTTCAAGATATATGAGTCTATCACAGTTGAACATAATTTGAAAGATTTTAGGATATTCAACATTGTTGGAATTAAGTTTCTTGATCTTCCATGTCACGTCACAACTAGCAGGAAAGGATGTCGGCCTCCCGGGGCAATGGAGCATTGATAAAGGTTATACCACATATGAAAGAAGATCAGTAGAGTGACAAGTTCATTCCTACATGTTAACATTGATCAGATCTCTCCCATGTAAAAACAGTGGGGTGTGTGGTGCGATCTGACCATCTGCCCATGTTGCCAAGTGCATGTTCTAGGAGAGATTTCTCCTTTCTACTTGACACAGCACGGCCAGTTTTATAGTTCAGTTTTTGTTATAGCACGTTTCCTGAACAAAACTGGAATTGTCATTTGGACTAGAAAAAATCCTCATCAGGTATGCGTCATTTGGACTATGATAATAATTCTAACCATTGGTATGGCCATATTTTGTAAGCTATGGCCTTCTGCTATCCATCAACAGTAGCTAATTATGCCATCTATGTTTGATGAAAGACACAAGAAACAAAATCGTGGACACAATAGCATGTGCCTCTTTTGGCCCTCTGTTTAGTTAGACAGCATGCTTTAGCTTAGAAATTTTTTCAGCGTAGTTGATAGTCTTATCTCATATTTTCAGTTTTTCTACAACATCTTAAGCTGAAGAATTTTTGATGCAAAGAGAAGTATATTTGTTCATCGGGAAACCTTTCCGAGGTTACTGTATAATTCTCTTCTAATCTTATAAGGATTAGTTCTTCCCAACAATGTGAGTCGTATCTGTTTCTACGCTATCTTCTAATATGATTGTCGTGGTACCTCCTTTTTTCTGCAAATTATCTTACTACCCCTCAGTCAAAATATAAAAATTGAAGGCCTAGCCACTACCCCTCAATCAGTGTAAGTACTAAGCATTAATTATCTTTTCCATTCTCCATAATTACTACAAAAGTACTACTACCTCCGTTCCTCAACATATGTCTTTTTAGAGATTCCACCACGGACTGCATACGGAGTAAAATGAGTGAAACTACAGTCTAAAACATGTCTATATACATCCGTATATGTAGTTCGTAGTGGAATCTCTAAAAATACTTATATTTAGGAAATGGAGGGTGTAATTATCTTGCTTCGCAGGAATCATCAACATTGCACCGCCAACCTAGAATAGCAGCAGCCAGTCAATAGAATTTGTTGCTTTAACAACTTCCGGAGGAGTTCCCTTTTGGTACGTTTTTATATATATCTACTTTATACTATTATTATTTCATTAAATTACAAAGCAAGATGGTGTTTATCCTTACTCGGACATATTTTGTACCTCCAAGATTTTTTGTTTCTTCCTCTAATAAGAAATTACATTCCTTTGGGTGCATGGGTGCATTTTAAGAAGAACAATTGTTTTACTAAAATTGAAATTACATTCTTAGTTCATTATATATGTCTTTCAAAAGAACATATTCTTGCAAACCACTTGATCTCCAAGCTTAGAGAAATGGGTTAAGGGAAGGGATCTGATGTATGTGGACAGTTGCCTACAAAGTTTGTTTAACCTTTTTATTCTGTACTAAAGCTTTTGATAATTGAATTCAATTTATGGAATAAATTATTTAGTTTTATGATCCTGATTTGTTTTCATAGTTACAACTTTAAAAACAATGTACACGAGCAAATTTATGCCGATGAGAACACATAAATGCTATCTTTCCACAATTCCACCTGGATAATATAGAACAAGTATGCAGGAAGAAATCATATGTTTCCCAACATATCCTGGACTCGTGTTTTTTAATTGTTTGGCAAAATGGCATGATTATATACACCATACTTATCCCTCTAGCATTCAATAATTATGCAACAAATTAGAGAAAGTACAAATCAGTTTTGTTTATTGATTTTATTTGTAATATTGTGTGTTCCCCAATTAAATTTATATTTCCAATATACTCAGAGAGTTAACAAATAGAGGAACTTCTTGGGAATGTTACGCGAATGTACCGTTACCAAAACAAACTACCGTCTTTTAAACATACACTGCACTGCATCCATGCTTCCAAAATTTCAAATGTTTTTGGTTCAGCAACAACTAGTCATAACCAAAATCTTTTGCGCAGTAAAATGACCGATTGATGCCGCCAGTTGATAGGGTCGTTGATATTGTCTTCTCCTTTTGCAGGTATGGTGACCAAGCAGGAGAGATAACACATGACTACCTCCACGCCACCAGAAACGCTCTTCAAGCAGGAGAGATAACACAGTATTACCACAACCCGGTGGGTGTTGTGCTCTTCAACCATTTGGAGACGGACTTCGCCGTGAAGCCCGAAGACTTCGTCGCGCAGATGATCGTCTAGGAGGATTCGGGTCCATTGGCGTTTGAACTCTGAGGCTTGGTAGATACATCTAGAGAAATGGTCTGGTTGTTTGCGTCTGATGTTAAATGGGATCTCATGATCTCTTCGAGTTGAGATGTTTAATGTTGCATCCATGAACACTACAAGTGCTAAGATTGTTCTTTGACCTTAGTCCTTCGTTTATTTTGCATTGGACCTGTCTTGATTTCCATCCATGAATACTGCATCTAAATTTTATTTTTTTAATTTCTGATTAGTTAGCAGTAGCGTTGGGAAAAAAAGGTGTGCTACTATTACATAGATAGTAGTAGCGTTGGGGAAATGGGTGCACTACTAGTACATAGATAGTAGTAGCGTAGGTGTAGATTAGTTGTAGCGTGGGTGGCATGCGCTACTATTAACTTTTTAGCTGTAGCGCGGGGTAAAAAATGCGGTACTGCTAAAAGTTAGCTGTAGCGTCATAGTAGTAGCGCGGGAACCCACGCTACTGGTATGCAAAAAACCTACGCTACTGGTAGTGTTTTTCCTAGTAGTGTTCACCGACTACACCTCAAAGTAGTCCACCTAGATAGTTTGACATTGATTTAGTGATATAGTTATGTAGCTGTTGATATGGACTTGGATTGCCACTTGAGATGATTTTGATTATATGATTGATGAATGATTACGTGGATTATGGATGATGTGCTATTTCAACCTTGCATTCCTTCTATGCCTCCTTTTATCTTTCTTTGTAGATGAAGTGGTATGCAGCGTACAGAGGTAGGTGTCCAGGAGTCTACGATTCATGGTCTGAATGCAATGAACAAATGCTTCGTTATAAAGGCAGCGCCCACTACTTGTTCAATAGCAGAGGGAAGGCGGAGTATCATTACAGTCAGTATGTGCTTAATTAGAAGGGAAAAACTGAAATAGGCAACGGTGCAAGCCAAAAAGGGCTTATCAAGTTCGGTGGAATGAAGAACTTGATAATTCTCTTTCAGTTTGTCATAACTGTGGTGTTGCTTTTATCATGTAGTCCCATGTACACATGCATTAACCACTTTGCTGTTTTGTATGTAGGCACTTGTACAAAAGAGCTACTTTGTGATTTCAATTGAATCTTTTGTGAACTATTTATATAATGCTTATCTGAGTTTGTTGTTAAACTTTCTGACTTCAAATGTAAATTTGTGTATTGTACATCTGTTTTTGCTACAAGGATCAGAGGGAAAAGCTGTAGAAACTGAACTACGAACTGAACTTTACCGAGAGCAGCTCTCGGCAAATTAGCATGACCTGGGAGGTTCTGGCAATCTTTCCCGAGAGGAGCTCTCGGCAAACTAGCATGACCTGGGAGGTTTTGGCACTTGGCTGCCACAGTTATGTCAAGAGTGGCTCTCAGCAAAGAATTAACGGAACCAACGGACGTGAAGTCACATTATTTTGCTGAGAGGCACTATTTGGCCCTCGGCAAACTCATTGTCGAGTGTCCGTGTTCTGGCTCTCGGGAAATTCCTATTTGCCTGAGATGTGTATGTCGGGTGGCCTTTGCCAAGTGCAACTCTCGGCAAAGACTTTGCCGAGTGTTTCTGGCACTCGGTGTAGGTGTCGAATACATCCATGTAAACATGTATAATTTTTTTCAGTAGGTGTCAGTTCCAGTATTGTTTCTGGCACTCTGGCTGCCTGGGTCCTTCTCCGGCGCTCCACCACCGGGGGTGTCTCCGGTCCATCGCCTCCATGCACAACAGCCACATGAGGCAGAGTATTTTTCTGCGAAATAACTCTTTTATTACTCAATCATATGGGATTACAATCTCGCGAGGCAATACATAAGACTTCATCAGGAGCTGAGCTGAGCCAAACCATGGTTCGACCCTGCCCACTACCAAAACTAGCCATGGCATGACTAACACAATTGCCCGAGCGGCGGATATGAGTAATAGAAGAGTCCCGTTCCCCCATACTTTGCTTGATCTCTCCAATCGTAAAGGCATATCTTGAAAAGTTGCGACCCGCATCCTTGACCATTTGGACGGCCTCGAGACAATCATACTCAACATCTATAGGAGAGAGCTCCATTGCAACGCCAAACTGATGCCCTCCTTGATGGCCAAAATCTCAGACTCGAGTACATCTTCACAATCGCAAACAAATCTGCAAGCGCTGAAGATAATATTTCCAACATGATCCCGCAAAACCATACCAGTTCCCGCATTACCATTCAAGACAGAACCATCCGTATTTAGCTTCACTCTTCCTTCGCTTGGGGGGATCCAAGGGATAATGTTTGTATCTGTACATCGCGGACCACGCTCGATTCTAGGAGGCACTGAGCAGGAACTATGTTGCCCTTGGCATAATCAACATCTTGGTTAGCGGTCAAGCTTGCCAAAGAATTCAAATAACTCTCCAGGAACCGGGCAGATACATCCACAGGAGGAGCCGGCTTTGCATGGACAACTTCGTTTCTGACGTGCCAAATTCTCCATAAGAGCATAATTAAATGGACACGCTGTTGTACTTCAGGTTCGCAGATTACCTGGATGAACCAGTCATCATGCCGTTTGATATCTGTGAGTTTGGGTAGCTCCCACACTGTCGCCATTGCACACCAAAGCTGCTGAGCATTATCACATGCACAAAATGTTGGGGAACGTAGCAGAAATTCAAAATTTACCTACGTGTCACCAAGATCTATCTATGGAGAAACCAGCAACGAGGGGAAGGAGAGTGCATCTACATACCCTTGTAGATCGCTAAGCGGAAGCGCTCAAGAGAACGGGTTGAAGGAGTCGACTTGTCGTGATCCAAATCACCGGAGATCCTAGTGCCGAACGGACGGCACCTCGCGCTCAACACACGTACAGCTCGGTGACGTCTCCCATGCCTTGATCCAGCAAGGAGAGAGGGAGAGGTTGAGGAAGACTCCATCCAGCAGCAGCACGACGACGTGGTGGTGGTGGAGGAGCGTGGCAATCCTGCAGGGCTTCGCCAAGCACCGCAAGAGAGGAGGAGTACTTGGGAGAGGGGGAGGGCTGCGCCAGAACTTCGTGTTGAGCTCCCATGCGTCTCCCCACTTTATATAGGGGTGGAGGGGCTGGTTTCTTGCCCTCCAAGTCCATTGGGGCGTTGGCCAAGGTGGGAGGAAAGAAATCCCATCATTTCCTTCCCCACCGATTGTTATCCCCCCTTTTTAGGGATCTTGATCTTATCCCTTCGGGATATGATCTTATTCCTTCTAAGGGGGGATCTTGGTGCGCCTTGACCAGGGGTGTGGGGACTTTCCCCACTACCACGTTCATGTGGGTCCCCCATGTAGGTGGGCCCCACTGAACCTTCTAGAACCTTCCGGTACAATACCGAAAAATCCCAACATTTTCGGTGGCCAAAATAGGACTTCCCATATATAAATCTTTACCTCCGAACCATTCCGAACTCCTCGTGACGTCCGGGATCTCATCCGGGACTCAACAACGTTCGTAACCACATACAAACTTCCTTTATAACCCTAGCGCCATCGAACCTTATGTGTAGACCCTACGGGTTCGGGAGACATGTAGACATGACCGAGACGTTCTCCGGTCAATAACCAACAGCGGATCTGGATACCCATGTTGGCTCCTACATGTTCCACGATGATCTCATCGGATGAACCACGATGTCAAGGACTCATCGATCCCGTATTCAATTCCCTTTGTCTAATGGTATTGTACTTGCCCGAGATTCGATCGTCGGTATACCGATACCTTGTTCAATCTCGTTACCGGCAAGTCTCTTTACTCGTTCCGCAACACATCATCCCGTGATCAACCCCTTAATCACATTGTGCACATTATGATGATGTCCTACCGAGTGGGCCCAGAGATACCTCTCCGTTTGCACGGAGTGACAAATCCAGCCTCGATCCGTGTCAACCCAATGACACTTTCGGAGATACCTGTAGTGCACCTTTATAGTCACCCAGTTACGTTGTGACGTTTGATACACCCAAAGCACTCCTACGGTATCCGGGAGTTACACGATCTCATGGTCTAAGGAAGAGATACTTGACATTAGAAAAGCTCTAGCAAACGAACTACACGATCTTTGTGCTATGCTTAGGATTGTCTTGTCCATCACATCATTCTCCTAATGATGTGATCCCGTTATCAACGACATCCAATGTCCATAGTCAGAAACCATGACTATCTGTTGATCACAACGAGCTAGTCAACTAGAGGCTTACTAGGGACATATTGTGGTCTATGTATTCACACGTGTATTACGATTTCCGGATAATACAGTTATAGCATGAATAATAGACAATTATCATGAACAAGGAAATATAATAATACTTTTATTATTGCCTCTAGGGCATATTTCCAACAGTCTCCCACTTGCACTAGAGTCAATAATCTAGTTCACATCGCCATGTGATTAACATTGACAGGTCACATCGCCATGTGACCAACATCCAAAGAGTTTACTAGTCTTTAAACTAGTTCACATCATCATGTGATTAAGACTCAATGAGTTCCGGGGTTTGATCATGTTTTGCTTGTGAGAGAGGTTTTAGTCAACGGGTCTGCAACATTCAGATCCGTATGCACTTCGCAAATCTCTAGGTCATTCTGTAAATGCTGCTTCCACGCTCCACTTGGAGCTATTCCAAATGGTTGCTCCACTATACATATCCGGTTTGCTACTCAGAGTCACTCGGATAGGTGTTAAAGCTTGCATCGACGTAATCCTTTATGCCGAACTCTTTATCACCTCCATAATCGAGAAACATGTCCTTATTTACTCCAAGGACAATTTTGACCGCTGTCCAATGATCCATTCCTGGATCATTCTTGTACCCCTTGACTGACTCATGGCAAGGCACACTTCCGGTGCGGTACACAACATAGCATACTATAGAGCCTATGTCTGAAACATAGGGGACGACCTTCGTCCTTTCTCTCTTTTCTGCCATGGTCGAGCTTTAAGTCTTGACTTCATACCTTACATCTCAGGCAAGTACTCCTTCTTTGACTGATCCATCTTGAACACCTTCAAGATTATGTCAAGGTATATGCTCATTTGAAAGTACCATTAAGCGTTTTTGATCTATCATTATAGATCTTGATGCTCAATGTTCAAGCAGCTTAATCCAGGTTTTCTTTTGAAAAACACTTTTCAAATAACCCTTTATGCTTTTGAGAAATTCTACATCATTTCTGATCAACAATATGTCAATAACATATACTCATCAGAAATTCTATAGCGCTCCCACTCACTTCTTTGGAAATACAAGTTTCTCATAAACTTTGTATAAACCTAAAATCTTTGATCATCTTATCAAAGTGCACATTCCAACTCCGAGATGCTTACTCCAGTCCATGGAAGGATCGTTGGAGCTATCATACCTTTTAGCATCCTTAGGATCGACAAAACCTTTCTGATTGTATCACATACAACCTTTCCTTACAAAAACTGGTAAGGAATCTCGTTTTTGACATCCATCTACCAGATTTCATAAATGCAGCTAATGCTTACATGATTCCGACGGACTTGAGCATCGCTACGGATGAGAAAATCTCATCGTAGTCAACTCCTTGAACTTGTGAAAAACTCTTCGCCACAAGTCGAGCTTCATAGACGGTGACATCACCGTCCACGTCCGTGTTCTTCTTAAAGATCCATTTATCTCTATGGCTTGCCGATCATCGGGCAAGTCCACCAAAGTCCATGCTTTGTTCTGATACATGGATCCTATCTCGGATTTCATGGCTTCTAGCCATTTGTCGGAATTTGGGCCCATCATCGCTTCTCCATAGCTCGTAGGTTCATTGTTGTCTAGCAACATGACCTTCAAGACAGGATTACCGTACCACTCTAAAGTAGTATGTATCCTTGTCACCCTACGAGGCACGGTAGTGACTTGATCCAAAAACTTCATGATCACTATCATAAGCTTCTACTTCAATTGGTGTAGGAGCCACAGGAACAACTTCCTATGCCCTGCTACATACTTGTTGAAGTAATGGTTCAATAACCATATCAAGTCTCCACCATCCTCCCACTCAACTTTTCGAGACAAACTTTTCCTCGAGAAAGGACCCGATTCAAGAAACAATCCATATTGCTTTCGGATCTGAATTAGGAGGTATACCCAACTATTTTGGGTGTCCTATGAAGATGCATTTTATCCGCTTTGGGTTCGAGCTTATCAACCTGAAACTTTTTCACATAAGCGTCGCAGCCCCAAACATTTAAGAAATGACAGCTTAGGTTTCTCTAAACCATTGTCCATACGGTGTCATCTCAACGGAATTACGTGGTGCCCTATTTAAAGTGAATGTGGTTGTCTCTAATGCCTAACCCATAAACGATAGTGGTAATTCGATAAGAGACTTCATGGTACGCACCATATCCAATAGGGTGCAACTATGATGTTCAGACACACCATCAAACTATGGTGTTCCAGGCGGTATTAATTGTGAAACAATTTTCACAATGTCTTAATTGTGTGCCAAACTCGTAACTCAGATACTCATCTTTATGATCATATCATAGACATTTCATCCTCTTGTCACGATGATCTTCAACTTCACTCTGAAATTACTTGAACCATTCAATAATTCAGACTTGTGTTTCATCAAGTAAACATACTCTACATCTACTCGAATCATCTGTGAAGTAAGAACATAACGATATTCATCGCTGCCTCAAAGACTCATTGGACTGCACACATCAAAATGTGTTACTTCCAACAAGTTGCTATCTTGTTCCATTTTCTTTGAAAAACGAGGCTTTTAGTCATCTTGCCCATGTGGTATGATTTGCATATCTCAAGTGATTCAAAATCAAGTGAGTCCAAACGATCCATCTGCATGGAGTTTCTTCATGCGTATACACCAATAGACATGGTTCGCATGTCTCAAACTTTTCAAAACGAGTGAGTCCAAAGATCCATCAACATGGAGCTTCTTCATGCGTTTTACACCAATATGACTTACATGGCAGTGCCACAAGTAAGTGGTACTATCATTACTATCTTATACCTTTTGGCATGAAAATGTGTATCACTACGATCGAGGTTCAATAAACCATTCCTTTAGGTGCAAGACCATTGAAGGTATTATTCAAATAAATAGAGTAACCATTATTCTTCTTAAATGAATAACTGTATTGCGATAGACATAATCCAATCATGTCTATGCTCAACGCAAACACCAAATCTCGATGGTAGAGGGAGCGTGCGATGTTTGATCACATCAACCTTGGAAACACTTCCAACACATATCGTCATCTCACCTTTAGCTAGTCTCCGTTTATTCCGTAGCTTTTATTTCGAGCTACTAACACTTAGCAACCGAACCGGTATCTAATACCCTGGTGCTACTAGGAGTACTAGTAAAGTACACATTAACATAATGTATATCCAATATACTTCTATCGACCTTGCCAGCCTTCTCATCTACCAAGTATCTAGGGTAATTCCGCTCCAGTGGTTGTTCCCCTTATTACAGAAGCACTTAGTCTCGGGTTTGGGTTCAACCTTGGGTTTCTTCACTAGAGCAGTAGCTGATTTGCCGTTTCATGAAGTATCCCTTCTTGCCCTTGCCCTTCTTGAAACTAGTGGTTTCACCAACCATCAACAATTGATGCTCCTTCTTGATTTCTACTTTCGCGGTGTCAAACATCGCGAATACCTCAAGGATCATCATATCTATCCCTGATATGTTATAGCTCATCATGAAGCTCTAGCAGCTTGGTGGCAATGACTTTGGAGAAACATCACTATCTCATCTGGAAGATCAACTCCCACTCAATTCAAGTGATTGTTGCACTCAGACAATCTAAGCACAAGCTCAACGATTGAGCTTTTCTCCCTTAGTTTGCAGGCTAAGAAAATCGTCGGAGGTCTCATACCTCTTGACGTGGGCACAAGCCTGAAATCTCAATTTCAGCCCTCGAAACATCTCATATGTTCCGCGACGTTTCGAAAACGTCTTCGGTGCCTCAACTCTAAACCGTTTAACTGAACTATCACGTAGTTATCAAAACGTGTATGTCCGATGTTCGCAACATCCACAAACGACGTTTGGGGTTCAGCACACCGAGCGTGCATTAAGGACATGAGCTTTCTCGTCCGCATAATCGCCATCGTCAACTTTCAACTATTATTTTCTAGGAACATATCTAAACAGTGGAACTAAAGCGCGAGCCATTTACATAATTTGCGAAGATCTTTTGACTATGTTCGGGATAATTAAGTTCATCTTATGAACTACCACTCGAGATAGACATCCTCTGGTCATCTAAGTGATTACATGATCCAAGTCAACTAGGCCGTGTCCGATCATCACGTGAGACGGACTAGTCATCATCGGTGAACATCTTCATGTTGATCGATCTACTATACGACTCATGCTCGACCTTTCGGTCTCCGTGTTTCGAGGCCATGTCCGTACATGCTAGGCTCGCAAGTTAACCCTAAGTGTTTTCGCTGTGTAAAACTGTCTTACACCCGTTGTATGTGAACGTAAGAATCCATCACACCCGATCATCACGTGGTGCTTAGAAGCGACGAACTGTAGCAACGGTGCACAGTCAGGGGAGAACACTTCTTGAAATTTTGTAAAGGATCATCTTATTTACTACCGTCGTCCTAAGTAAACAAGATGCATAAACATGATAAACATCACATGCAATCAAATAGTGACATGATATGGCCAATATCATTTTGCTCCTTGTGATCTCCATCTTCGGGGCTCCATGATCATCATCGTCACCGGCATGACACCATGATCTCCATCATCATGATCTCCATCATCGTGTCTTCATGAAGTTGTCTCGCCAACTATTACTTCTACTACTATGGCTACCGGTTTAGCAATAAAGTAAAGTAATTACATGGCGTTGTTCAATGACACGCAGGTCATACAATAAATTAAGACAACTCCTATGGCTCCTGCCGGTTGTCATACTCATCGACATGCAAGTCGTGATTCCTATTACAAGAACATGATCAATCTCATACATCACATATCATTCATCACATTCTTCTTGGCCATATCACATCACATAGCATACCCTGCAAAAACAAGTTAGACGCCCTCTAATTGTTGTTGCATGTTTTACGTGGCTACTATGGGTTTCTAGCAAACGTTTCTTACCTACGCAAAACCACAACGTGATATGCCAATTGCTATTTACCCTTCATAAGGACCCTTTTCATTGAATCTGCTCGACTAAAGTGGGAGAGATCGGCACCGCTAGCCACCTTATGCACGGTGCATGTCAATCGGTGGAACCTGCCTCACGAAGAGTACGTAAGGTCGCTCCGGCCGCTTCATCCCACAATACCGTCAAACAAGATTGGACTAGTAACGGTAAGCATATTGAACAAAATCAATGCCCACAACTACTTTGTGTTCTACTCGTGCAAAGAATCTACGCAATAGACCTAGCTTTGATACCCTTTGCTGGGGAACGTAGCAGAAATTCAAAGTTTACCTACGTGTCACCAAGATCTATCTATGGAGAAACCAGCAACGAGGGAAGGAGAGTGCATCTACATACCCTTGTAGATCGCTAAGCGGAAGCGCTCAAGAGAACGGGGTTGAAGGAGTCGACTGTCGTGATCCAAATCACCGGAGATCCTAGTGCCGAACGGACGGCACCTCCGCGTTCAACACACGTACAGCTCGGTGACGTCTCCCATGCCTTGATCCAGCAAGGAGAGAGGGAGAGGTTGAGGAAGACTCCATCCAGCAGCAGCACGACGACGTGGTGGTGGTGGAGGAGCGTGGCAATCCTGCAGGGCTTCGCCAAGCACCGCAAGAGAGGAGGAGTACTTGGGAGAGGGGGAGGGCTGCGCCAGAACTTCGTGTTGAGCTCCCATGCGTCTCCCCACTTTATATAGGGGTGGAGGGGCTGGTTTCTTGCCCTCCAAGTCCATTGGGGCGTTGGCCAAGGTGGGAGGAAAGAAATCCCATCATTTCCTTCCCCACCGATTGTTATCCCCTTTTAGGGATCTTGATCTTATCCTTCGGATATGATCTTATTCCTTCTAAGGGGGATCTTGGTGCGCTTGACCAGGGGTGTGGGGCCTTTCCCCACTACCACGTTCATGTGGGTCCCCCATGTAGGTGGGCCCCACTCTGGAACCTTCTAGAACCTTCCGGTACAATACCGAAAAATCCCAACATTTTCGGTGGCCAAAATAGGACTTCCATATATAAATCTTTACCTCCGGACCATTCCGAACTCCTCGTGACGTCCGGGATCTCATCCGGACTCGAACAACATTCGTAACCACATACAAACTTCCTTTATAACCCTAGCGCCATCGAACCTTATGTGTAGACCCTACGGTTCGGGAGACATGTAGACATGACCGAGACGTTCTCCGGTCAATAACCAACAGCGGGATCTGGATACCCATGTTGGCTCCCACATGTTCCACGATGATCTCATCGGATGAACCACGATGTCAAGGACTCAGTCGATCCCGTATTCAATTCCCTTTGTCTAATGGTATTGTACTTGCCCGAGATTCGATCGTCGGTATACCGATACCTTGTTCAATCTCGTTACCGGCAAGTCTCTTTACTCGTTCCGCAACACATCATCCCGTGATCAACCCCTTAATCACATTGTGCACATTATGATGATGTCCTACCGAGTGGGCCCAGAGATACCTCTCCGTTTGCACGGAGTGACAAATCCCAGTCTCGATCCGTGTCAACCCAACAGACACTTTCGGAGATACCTGTAGTGCACCTTTATAGTCACCCAGTTACGTTGTGACGTTTGATACACCCAAAGCACTCCTACGGTATCCGGGAGTTACACGATCTCATGGTCTAAGGAAGAGATACTTGACATTAGAAAAGCTCTAGCAAACGAACTACACGATCTTTGTGCTATGCTTAGGATTGGGTCTTGTCCATCACATCATTCTCCTAATGATGTGATCCCGTTATCAACGACATCCAATGTCCATAGCCAGGAAACCATGACTATCTGTTGATCACAACGAGCTAGTCAACTAGAGGCTTACTAGGGACATATTGTGGTCTATGTATTCACACGTGTATTACGATTTCCAGATAATACAGTTATAGCATGAATAATAGACAATTATCATGAACAAGGAAATATAATAATACTTTTATTATTGCCTCTAGGGCATATTTCCAACACAAAACACATGAAACGAGTCCTCAACTTCTCTACCACAGACTGGGCAAGTGTCCCGTTCCTCAAAGGTTCTCCGCATCTTGTTCTTCCACGTCGCCAGAGAGTTCGTTGCTAATCGCCAAGAAAACGACTTAACCTTAGGCGGGGCCGGACAAGACCAGATATGCTTCCACACTTCCCTGCTACTATCTGCAACAGAGCTCGACGAAGGGATCGATGGCTGTAGCATTTCATTTGCAGCAAGCCAATAGGCGCTCTTAACTGTGAAAACTCCACTCCTCTCAGGCGCCCACGCCAGAAAATTCTCCCCAAGCCGTGGCGAGGGTTTTATCTTGCTGATCTGTGCCATGTCAGTTGGTAAGAAGAATTGTTGGAGCTTTTGAACATCCCAGTTGCCATTGTGATCAAGTAACTCAGCCACCCATCTTAGGCGGCACCGACCTCTTCTGGAAAGCAGACAGTTTGTGTTGCCTCTCATTAACCATTGGTCACGCCATATTCTCACATTCTGGCCATTCGCTATGCGCCACACAAGCCCTTTCTTTAGCAACTCAAGCCCATGACAGACCCCTTGCCATGACTGAGAGGGGTTACCCAAAAAAACAGTATCCTCTAGCCTCCCATTCGGGTAGTATTTTGCCTTTAGCAACCTTGCACACAGACTGTCAGGATGGATCAGCAATCGCCATGCTTGCCTTGCAAGCAATGCTTGATTAAAGAGTCTGAAATCCCTAAATCCAAGCCCTCCTTGTGCTTTTGCTCGCAACATTTTCTCCCAAGCATACCAATGCGTTTTACGCTTTCCCTTCTTTGAACCCCAAAAATAGTTACGGATCATGCGGTTCAAATCGTCACAGACACCCAGTGGTATCTTAAAAACACTCATAATAAAGGTGGGGATCGCCTGCGCTAGAGATTTTATCAATGTTTCCTTCCCAGCCTGTGTTGGATGCCCATCGAACGCAAACAACCTTTTACTAACTTTCTCTTGCAGATTTTGAAGCTTGCCTTTGGTAAGCCGGCCATCCGGCGTTGGTAAGCCCAAATATTTCTCCTCAAAACCCGAGCTGACCACCTCCAACACACCCTTTATTTCAGCTGCTATACTTGCCGGGCAAGAATCTCCAAAAAGGATAGAGGATTTTGCCGGATTCAACAGTTGGCCCGTGGCTTGCTCATAAGTCTTAATAATTTGCTTAACAGTATTCGCTTGTTGCCCAGTGGCCTTAAAGAATAAGAGAGTGTCATCTGCGAATAATAGATGTGATATTCTAGGGGCTCTCCTCGTGATCTTGAACGGGGACAACTCAGCTAAGTTTATCCCATTGTTAAACAGAATTGACAAACCATCAGCCACCAGTAAGTATGGGGATAAAGGATCACCTTGCCGTAGTCCACAAGACGGTGCAAATGAATCAGAGATGGCTCCACTAAATTTTATTGAATATCTCACTGAGGTTATGCATGACATTATCCAGTCAACCCACCGATGAGCAAAACCAAGCTTTTGTATAATTCGCTTAAGGTAATCCCAATCAACTCGATCATAAGCTTTGGATAGGTCCAGCTTATAGGCACAAAAACTCCTTGTAGGATCCTTTTCCTGCTTGATATGATGAATACATTCAAAAGCAATCAAAGAGTTATCCGTTATCATTCTCCCAGGAATAAAAGCACTTTGCGTGGGAGAAATAATCCCATCCAACACCGGCCTCAACCGGTTAACAAGGCACTTGGAAACCACCTTATAGATTACATTACAGAGGCTAATTGGCCGGAAATCTGTAATCTTAACAGGGTTCTTAATTTTTGGAATTAGGACTATATTAGTGTTGTTTACCTCAGCCGACATTACTCCTGTCCGAAAAAACTCCTAGACTGCTGCCACAATACTCTCCTTAATAGTGCCCCAATTCCTCTGGAAAAACCGCGCCGGAAATCCATCCGAGCCCGATGCCTTTAAAGGCCCGATTTGAAATAAAGCATCCGAAATCTCCTTCTCAGTAAAATCAGCACACAAAGATGCATTTGTATCTTCATCAATAACAGATTGAACTAGATTAATGATTGGGCTTGGATCAACCAAAGGAAAAGAAGTAAAGATGTTCTTGAAGTAATCCATTGCTGCTCGGCCCATAGCTTCCTCCCCCGTGAAGACCCGACCACTAGTGTCTTCTAGTTTTTTTATACGGTTCATTCTAGATCTCCACACAGCCTTTGATTGAAAAAAATTTGTATTTCGGTCCCCTTCCTTGAGCCAAGTAATACAGGATGGTTGCATCCACATTAACTCTTCCCTGTAAAGTAACTCATTCATTTTATCCGTTACCTTACGAATCTCACATCTGTCTGCATTCATCAACATGAGTTCCTCAAGCTGTGTCCGTAACTTTTCAATTTCCCGAGCTACACTGCCAAAGTTTTCCTTACTCCACTTGCACAACGTTTTCATAGTATCCCTTAAAGCCGCATGCACGTCCCCTAGGGATGCCTTCTCTCCGGCCTCCAGCCAGGCCTTCGCAATCAAGTCCTGGAGCGCAGGGTCTCTTTCCCACATAATCTCATATTGCCTACGCCTTGGCTTAGTTGGCCTATCACCCACATCATCACAACACACATGAACAGGCACATGATCCAAACAGGGGGAAGCAAGGTGGTGTACTAAGGTGTTAAAGAAAATATTCCTCCAAGCCGGATTCGCAACCGCCCTATCCAGACGAACTTTCATGTTTGCATGCCCGCTTCTCTTATTATCGTATGTGTACAGGACACCAGTAAAACCCAGATCGGCCAAGTCACACGTCTCCAGGACATCCCAGAATAATTGCACCTGAACTGGTGCTCTCGTGTTTAGGGAAAAATGCTCGAAATCCCACATACATTCGTTGAAGTCACCCACCACCAGCCATGGTAATCTGAATTGGCACAAAGGTTCTGCATCGAAGACCACATAAGAGGTCGATCCTCCACCCGTGGTTCACCATACACATAAGTCAGTCTCCGCGGTTGTTCATCCGGCCCAGCTTGTACATGAACATCCATACAGCGGGCATTTGAGAATTTAACATCCACCGTCAGATCCTCGTGCCAAAACAGTGCCAAACCTCCACTATTACCACTAGAATCAACACCATCAAAGCCGTTCAGGCCCAATCTTGAGCGATACCTCTTCATCTTGCTAGCAGACTGTCTCGTCTCACACAAAAAGACGAGAGTGGGGGAATGCGACTTGACCAAAGTCGCGAGTTCGCGAACTGTCCGGGAGTCCCCCCCGGCAGTTCCAACTTAATAGATTCATTGCTCCCGGCGGTCCTCCACCGAGGAGGCCGCCGATCCACTAGTTGATGTACTGTCAATAGCAACACCATCGTCCGTCTTAAACTTCTTGCGATTCGCATTCTTCTATGGTGTACCGATAACTGAACTGCTAGGTATATCCGACCCCTCAAATTGATCCACCTTTTTTGATGTAAACCCCGCGGGAACAATGGCCCCCATCTCTGCTGGAGCCACCTCCACAACCACTGGTACTGAGGCCGTATTGGCGTCGTCTGGACCTCTTTTGCGAACAATCAGTGCATCCTCCCGAGCTTCCGGTCTGGACCCATTCAACTCAGGGTTTACCCCAAGTCCTGGTTCACTCTGTGAGCTAGAAACATTATACCGCTAGCTCGTGTGCATGTGCTCACCATCTGAACTGTTAAATTGGGGTTCTCGAGCATGCACGTCCCTCCCAAAGCCACGGCCCCGGCCGCGAAGCCCTGCTAGTCCTCCTCTCCTTCCACCAGCTTCGGCATCATCGTCCTCACCACCAGCGCCCGGGCCACGACCCGAGCCACGCCCAGCACCTCTAGCCGGGTTTCTACTACCACTAGCACCTCTGGGAGATGCCATAATAAAGGAACCCCACTCCGTATCCTTCTTATCATGCTCCCCAGAACCACACTCCTCATGCCAATGACCAAGTAGGCCACACATAAAGCAAAACACAAGGAGCTTTTCGAACTTGACTTGGTAATACTCAGTCTCGCCCCCTTTTGTAAAACCCACAAACCTCGTCAATTTCTTGGCTACATCAAATTTCACCCTGGCTCTGATGAACTCACCAATAAAACCATTAGGGAGAACGATCTGCACCTCCATAACCTCGCCTATGCGTTGCGCCATGTTCTTCACAAATTGTTCCCTTTTCAGGACCATATCCGGTAGCTTATGTATCTGGCACCAAGTTTCGATCTTGTCCAACTTGACAGATTCTGGGTTCTTAAAACCATCATATTTTGCTATGATCAAAGCCATCCCCTTGAAGTCCCAAGGACCCTGGTGCAACGCCTTATTCCAATCAGCCAGACAATTGAATTGTATCGAGAACAGGTTGGAATTTATCCTTCTCCAGACTACATCCCTCGCGGGATTCCATGCCGCTTTCATGTCTGCGATCAAGGCCCCCTGACCAAAGGATTTTGTGGTCAGAACCCTAGCCAGCGCAAGCCACTTCGGTTTCTCCTCTGGATCCTCCGCCTCTTCCTCCCAGACAAGATTATCCCGCTCGTCATCCTGCAGATGCAGGCGTTCCAGCAACACACTTGGATCTTCCACGTTGTTCGCCCGAGAACCACTCACCTCCGTCGCCATTGCAACAGCCCAACACAGAGCCTTCCGTAACCCTAGCCCCTTGGCCAAGCGACACCGAGTTCGGTCGAGAAGAGAGAGCCACCCTCCAAACCAGCGCGAGCACGAGATCAAGATCAATCCACAAGCAGAGGGATCGGATCTACAAGAAACTCCCGGCGGCGATGCCAGGAGGACAGGGGAACCCTAGGCCTCGAGCGCTAGGGGAAAAATCTAGAAAGTATTTTCGGACGGAGGAAGTATCAACAGTTTGTACACATGAGGCAGAGTAGTTGGGTATTACAAAAAATGTTAAATAATTCAATATTTTAATTTTTTACAAATATAAGAAAAACATTTGTGTTGTCAAAAAATGTCACCAGCCATTGGCATTTTGTGTTAATTTTTGGGTCGCGCTAACTGCCACACGTGTGGCAGGAAGGGAGACGCACCACACGTCTCTAATGTAAAGAAGATTGCCACATCATCGCATGCATGCATGCAGGAATCTTTTTGGATTTCCAGTTTTTAAAATGTTTTATCTCTTAAACAAAAAATTCGATTGAAAATCCGTTTTCACCATTAAATCCCTCGCGATGAGATCTTCGAAACTAGATCCCATGTTGATATGTTTTGATGAAATTTTTTTTGGATTAAAAGTTGCCATGTCTATTGCATATGAATTGCCATGATGTTTACACTGAAGTTGCGATGATATGTTTCAGCTATTTTCTTGTACATTTAAAAGTAAATTTTGACATTTATAAAACGGGGAATTAAGAAACTAGACTTGCCATGAACCATAAACTAAAATTGCCATGATACATGCACGTAAAATAGCCATGGTTCATACAAAAAATAATTTTTATGGTCAAATTACTGGAGTTGCCATCATCAAAATACTAAAATTGCCATGATCTACAAACTAAAATTGCCACATGGCAACTTTAGTTTAAGCCCTATGGCAACTGCAGTGTAAACATCGTGGCAACTTCTGGCAAAAAAAAAAATTCATCGAAACATATCAACATGGCGTCTAGTTTTGAAGATCTCGTCGAGACGGATTTAATGGTGAAAACAGATTTTTAGTTCGCTTTTTTATTTAGGAGATACAACATTTTTAAGCCGAAAACCAAAAAAAAAAATTCTGCTGATGTCATCTATTCATACGTGGCAAAATGAATGGTGATGGAGGCGTGTGGGCGATGTGCAAACACCCACACGTGTGGGCGTTAACATTTTCGTAATTTTTATGGTTATACAAGGCATTTTTATTGTGATTGATACAGTTGGCCCCCCCTGCGGTCAAGATATAGGTCCGCATGGATTCATTCTGGAGTGTCCGACACTATTTATGGCATGTGCACATATAGAAAGTCCCGGGCCGATGCGCAAAGTCATGATGTGGATATCACGCCCGACAATGATGCTCACATAAGCGTGTTGCCGAGCAGCGCCAAGAGGAGCCTGCCAACCATTGACAGAGAATCATTAAGCTATCTTGTTGAATGTCGACTAGCAAATTATTTTTATATCAGCTACCTACTCCCTCTGTTCCTAAATGTAAGTCTTTTAAGAGATTAAAATACAGACTATATACGGAGCAAAATGAGTGAACCTATGCTCTACAAGACGTCTATATACATCCGAATGTTGTATCATAGTGGAATGTCTAAAAAGACTTATATTTAGGAACGGAGGGAGTAGTTATCATGCATGTACGTCTAACATAACTGAGGTACTGCAAAAACGTCTTGATTGCTGTATGTATAAATTATCCTTTCTTACAAGTTTTACGTGTGTACTCTGGCGTTGAATATTGTTGATATGAAAGGGAAAAAAACATGCACTTCTGTGAATAGAACTAATTAATAACATGTAGTGATCATACAAGATTGCACCAAGTAACATACATACATAAGCATTTTATATATGTAGACAGCAGAAGGGTACACCCCCATCTTGCTATTGTTTGTCGTATATCGACGAATGATCCATAAGCATACCATACCAGTAGCTCTTACACATAAACAACAACAAATTAACTGAAAATAGATGCATGCATTATTATTCAACACGTACATATATGACCATTAATTAGAGATCACTAACGCATGACGTGATATATATAGTAGTCTCGATTATGGGACGTAGATCTCTCAATTACGATCTGTTGGGCATAATGGTGAAGATGGTTTGCAGCAGGGTGGCGATGAGCAGAATGACGGCGGCTGCGAGTGAGATGATTGCCCAGGGGTTTCTGAAGTAGGTACGTAATAGGGTGGCCCGCCACTTGTGCCACGGCCTCCTGCAGTAGGCATTCACCTTGCACTGCACTTCATGGAGAGCATGCCACGGGCCAAGAAGTTGGCCTCTGTTTAGAGTACCATTGAACAACTTTGCCACCTCCTTGTCGCAGCCTAGCAAATTCTCGAGGACCTCATTGGAGCTCAGCATGGCCACGTCGTTGGCCGAGACAATCATGTCGTCCATGAAGAACACATACGCCGTCACGAGGTCACCAACGTTGAAATGCAGCCGCTCGAACGCCATCAGGTTGAGGTACAAGCTCTCGGTGCCATCGTGCACCTCGATCGCCGGCATAGTCAGCAGGCCACCCTTGAAATCAATCCCCAGCAGGTTGTCTCTCTCGCTCTTTCTGAATTTGATACCAGCCTCGTGGATTTCCAACGTTGAGGGCATCATTTCGTACTTGTACTCTTCTGATTTTCTGCAATCTCCTTGGGCTCCTTCCTTGTGGGTGAGGCTTCCATGGTAAAGTTCGAGGGGGTGGTGCCTCGGCGACGTCTTCGCCATGTCATGACCTTCATCTGCGCGGCCTAGAAAATCCAGCACCATCAGGTTTATGTCTTGATCAATTTCAACCTCCTGCAGCCATCAATCGCCTAGATCAGCTTGAAGGCCATATCCAATTTTCTCTAGTCTAGTCATATGGAAATTATACATACTAGGATAAAGTCATATGAAAACTAGACGATAAAAATCCGTGTGTAAATTAAGGTACTTGGCATGATATGTTGCAATTGTCATTTTTAGTACGATTTTGCAATGCTAACATATTTTTGCAGCTATGTTCGAAAAAAAATAAAAAATTGGCATTGTTGTTGTGGGTTGGTGTTGCTGGCTAGCTGTTGGGATTTTTGCCATGTTCCTTGAGAGATATTGTCCATTGTACATGTGGTTTTTCCTTCTTCTTTATGAAAAAGGCAGTGGTCCTGCTGGTTTCGCAAAAATATATAGTTATTTGCATAATCATATACAAAATGTTGTAAATAGTGGGCTATGGCATATAGCGGCAAGCCTTAAATACAGCTATAGCTGGGCTATAGCAAGGCTATAGCGGCAAATTATTGTACATGAAATCATTTAGCGGCAACATGCTCAAACAGCTATAGCGGAGCTATAGCCGGCATTTTGAAACTATGATACAAATGAGAGACAAATCAAAGAGCAGTAATTTTTATTTATTTTCACAGACATTATATTTTTCAAAGAGCAGTAAAATCAAAGGTGTTTGAGAAGTGCATGTTATATTGGCACATGCAAATACTTGGTTGCAAACAGTTTCAAGACTAATATTTCGAGGGAGAGACAGAGAGAGAGTGTGTCTCTCTCTCTCTCTATATATATATATATATATATATATATATATATATATATATATATATATATATATATATATATATATATATATAGAGAGAGAGAGAGAGAGAGAGAGAGAGAGAGAAACTAGTGGAACAGGAACAGTATTGAAGTGGAGTACCGGATAGTCAGGACGCAGGACAAGCAGGATCTTGTTGAGAACAAGCAGAGGTATCTGGTTCTCAATTAGGAGGAGGTCAGACCAGATAATTGGATATATGCGTTCTCTGCGGTGCCTACTGAAAATGGGATCATGCGGTTCATAATCGATGGAAGTATCGGCGACCAACATCTCCAGCAGGAAGCAGCCGTCCGTGAGCATCATATTGACGAAGCTCCGCGTGTCGTTCCGCCATTCGACATGTAGGTCCCTGGCGTATGCTGCCTGGAGCTCCTCCGCCACCTCGTCGATGGCAGAGATGAAATCCTGGAGCGGCTTCTGGCTCCGCTTGATGAGGTGCACCAACGCACGGCGCTTGTGCTCCTCCATGGGCACAAGGTTGGTGTCGCCGTGGTGGAAGGGGCCCAAAGACACCAGCTGTGGCTGGTACGCCTTGCTGTTGGTGCCCTTGAGCCACTCTGGTACCCGGTAGATGGATTGTGCAGCCCATCGCTCTGCCTCCTTCCTCCACGAGTCAGGATCGTCGCCGGCCAGCATCTTCTCCACGTCCACCACCCATTGCTCTGTCTCCTTCCTCCTCGAGTCAGGATCGTCGCCGGCCATCATCTTCTCCACGTCCACCACCCAGCTGGAGCTTTGCTTCTCCCCTCCCGTTCCCATTTGGTGGTTCCCTTCTTTTCTTGCCATTGGCTAGCTAGCTACTCCTTGTCTGTCCAATGCTTCTCTCTCGACTTCCTTCCTTCTTTATCCTTCCTTCCAGCCTAACACTATGCCCCGCGCGCGCTTAGAAATTAATGATGCGCTCTCAGCAACAGTGAAGGGCTGCTGCACCAATTAAAGCCTCCTCGTCCTCTCACTGACCAGTTGACAAGCAGACGACCCTCACATGGCACTAGGTATTCCATGTCGGGCCACATCTTGAGCTTTCAGCTTTCAGCTGTGTGGTTGATCACCAGATTCACAGCGGACTTGGAAAAATCTCCCAGTAAAAGAAACTCTATCTCCGTGGCTTTGTCCAATTATCTCTTATAAAACGCTGCAACCGTTGTTGGTGGTCTTATATATCAACTACTCCGAGTGGGATGGCTTTCGTTTCAAGTTCTTTTATCCAAAAAAGGAGGATAACCACCGGCCCCGAATCAAGCGATGCACACAGTCATTTTATTATATTATTCAACGCAACCTGACAAAATAAATACATGGATCAACTCATAGCCACCTTTCTGGCAACCACAATCGTTTTAATGTATCTCGAAAATCTCTATCTTAGAGTACCGTATTGTTCCATCAAGGACAGCAACAACATTTTGAATGTAAATGTTTTGGAGTAGTTAATTAGTACCCTATTTAAGTGCCTCATTGTACGTGTCCCAAAAATTTCGAGCAACCAGTCGAACGAGCAGAGAGAAGCCCCGCGGTGAGAAGGGAACCGGATCCTCCAACACAGAAAAGAAAAGTCACGGTGTTACAATGCTAGCCTAGTGTAAAATGAAAAATGAAAGTTAGGAAACTATTAGCAGGTTGTTTACTGTTGGTATTTACTATAGATACAAATAATCTGATGCTAATTTTATTTCACCATCAATTTGTCTGTATGTAATTACTATAAGTATACACAGCAGATCAGTAATTTGCAAATTAATTTAAGTCATTTTAGCCTTAATGGTATGGACTGAAAGAAGGGAATAGGGTACTATAGCTTCTCTAACTTTTCATTCTATATGTTATAGGATCCAATTCGGTGAGAAGACGAGCATATATGATATCGTCCTCTACATAATCACTAGTAACAAAGTTACTACTCGACAAGGATTATAAATAAGAGCATGTGGTGGCAGCTACTTTGCGAGAAGTCTGCATTGAGTGTAGAGTCATCTGCCTACCGCTGCTGCTAGCTGTGATGGTGTTGTGAAACAGTAGATCCTCGCCCTCCGTCCAGTTTAGGGGCACAGTACGCCCAATCAAACGTGTTTCTCCGTCTCAAGCACAAATGATTGGTTGGTAAGCTGTGGTAAGACAAACACAAGTGATTGGGGTGCTTAGCAAATTTTGCTTCCTTATTTTATTTATTTATTTATTTATTTTTGCGGCTGAGCTTCCTAAAGTTACCATCATTGTTTGTTGCCTAGATTTCTTATTTTGTCTCACTGGTAGAAAAAAGGCCTTTAGTCGCGGTTCGCAAAGGCCTTTAGTCGCGGCTGTGCAACCGCGACTAACTATGCGCGACTAAAGACCCCCCTTTAGTCGCGCTTTCATTTAATCATGATTAAAGGCTTTAGTCCGGTTCTCGTGGCTAACGGGACTAAAGGCCTCCTCCGCATGTTTAAATTTTTTACTTAATTTTTTTATGAATTTTTCTTTTTTTTTATTTTCAAATTTCTGAATTATTTTAACCTCTAATCTCTAATCACCACCCCTCATCACTGCTCAATTTCTCCTCTAATCTCTAATCACCCCTCATAATTCCAAATCATCTAACTTCCCGAACGGTCACCCATCCTCCCACTCCCCCAGCCTGAGCACGCTTAACTTCCGGGTTCTATTCTCCCTCGTTTCCAAGTCTGCACTTGTTGTTTTCCTGACAATAGTAGGATGTCAATTCTATTAACCCTCAGGTATTTAGCTTGAGCATGAAGTGACACATTTCACTGTTTGAGTTTGAAACTATTGTTTTAAAAAACAATAATTATTTAGTAACACTAATATTTCTGGAATAATTAGTTTGACCATTTTTGACCACAGTTTGACCAGATTTGACCAAAATTTAAAAAAACTGAAATAATTATTTAGTAACACTAATATTCTAGAATAATTAGTTTGACCATTGTTTGACCACAATTTGAAATTTTTTGAATTTTTTTGCCTCTCCAGAACTTAAAAGCCCGTATCTTTTTTTTCTGTTAGGTTTTTGGGGATTCTAAAATGTTTAACGGGTTCCCCGGTTAAATTCGGATGTAACTTTTCGAGTAGATGATTTTTCATATAAAAACTTTTTCATCCGAGTTCGTATGCAAAAGTTATGCCAATTTTAAGAATTTCGAGAGATTTTGCAAATAAAGTCGAAATTCATATTTGTTAATTTTCCCAACAACTAGACCACATATCACATGGAAAACTTATTTTATTTTATTTTTTGACATTTGCATAATTTTCTTTTGTTTTTCTAAAACTGAAAAGGCGATCCGGGGGTAGAGTTTGAAAATGAGGCCTCAAATCCCTTTAGTCGCGGTTGGCCAGACCAACGGGACTAAAGGTCTCGCCAACCGCGACTAAAGGTTTGGGCCATTAGTCGCGGTTGGCTGCTCTCAACCGACTAAAGGTCTAACCTTTAATCCCGGTTGGCTCGCCAACCATGATCTAAAGGCCTTCGGCCACCGAGGACCTTTAGTCCCGGTTGGCAGAGCCAACCGACTAAAGCCCCTCCCGTCCGCCACTGCCAACCGAGCGCCTGGGCCGGAGCCTTTGGTCGCGTTCACCTCCAGAACCGCGACTAAAGGTCCATTGGTCGCGGTTCCTACAGCTTCGCGACTTATGGGGCTGGACGGAAAGCCTGTTTTTCCACCAGTGTCTATAAAGAAAATCCTCTTCATTAAAGTTGAAACGAACTGATATATCCCTTCCCCTACCCGCCGCCGGCTAGGGCGAAGCTTCGTTCTCCCCAGGCTCCATCCGCGAGCCCATGAACCAGCTCTCCTCTGTCTGCAGCCTTCGGCGGCTGGTAATAAGGAGATGAGTTCCAGTGCCTCGGTTCGGCTAGTAGTTTAGGTTAGACGTTTTTTGGTCCTGGAAGAGACAATGTTGTGGCTGATGGCGACGCTTCATCATCGAGTTGGTCTTCCGAACTACGATCCTCCTTGAGTTCGTTCATCATGACAGAGTCGACAGACTTCCAACACAGATTTTTGCAATCTCCTTGGAGCGGTGAGATTAGGGTTTCTTGCCTCGCGTGCAAGATGACAAGATTTGGTGTCTTGCGCTTGGGATCAATTCAAGTATTTAGGGGCAGTTTGGTTGGTGACCTGGGCTTCTTGGCTAGTGAAAAGTAGTGCCTGGAAGTTTCCTGGGAGAACAGCTATTTCCTGCCTGACCAGGCATGCATGAAGGTGGAGCGTTTGGTTGGAGGCCTCGAGCCTGGTTTTAGAATAATACGTGAAAGCTGAAAAATGTGTACTTGTTCAAAATAAAAATGTCACATCACATGCTAATTTAAGGGATTAGAAGTCACAGACAGCTACTGCTCTCACCAGGCGTGGGAGAAGGGACGCCTGGCCAGGCTAATGAAGCTGCCAGGGTCCCAAGCCCGGCCAACCAAATTGGATGTGCACCCAGGCCAGGCCAGGCTAATCTATACTTCGTTCAGGACACCAAGCAACCATCCTCCAGGCATATCTCAGGCAAGCAGGCCAGACACTAAATAGCGAGGTCACGAACCAAACACCCCCTTAATTGCGACGATTGGAGCAGTGAGGCATTGGTCCTTAGGGTGACAACACCAAGACATCCTAATTTTCGTCGACATGGTCAGGCCGGTTCCTGTAAGGGCGCATGGAGAAGGGCTGGTTGTAGTGGCAATAGTGATCGTTCGGTGCTCCAGAAATATCAATGTAACTCTTTTTATGTTTAATGTGCTCTGTCGTTCTTTTTTATTCGTAAAGAAGAATAAGTGAAATGCATCTTCATATGATAGTTCGTTGTGTCATATTGACTCAAAACATATAGGGCATGCCCTCGCGAAGAAAACATATAGGGCATGGTCTATGACCTCCACCACCTTTCTACTGTTTTCCAGCTGCCGCTTTATAAATTTTCTTTCTTTTGGTTCTCTCATTTTTTAGTCTAAATACATTATTTCAAGTCAAACATACATTCAGAAATTTTCAAAAATGTGAAGAAAATTTTAAAAAATTGAGAGATAGACAAATTTTCATGAATGCTAAATGATTGCTCATGGATTAAAAAAAATCAAATGTTTCCAAGTAACACTATTTAGGAATTTAAATCAATAAAACAAAATAAAAAACTCCTTGTTTCACAAAAAAGCATAAAACTTCCAAGTAATCACTAACGAAGTTACTTCTCGACAAAGGATTATAAATTACCGAGGGGTATGTTTATCAACAAATTTTCCCCCTTGGTTAATTAACAAGTATACGTTTTGTTTCCTCAAAAAACAAGTATACGTTTTGTATATTACCAGCAATTTTCACTTAAAGTTACCGAGGTATGTTTTTTCAGAAACTTAATATTTGTGTTTGTAAGTAATCAGGTCCGCGGTGCTTAAAATACCAGGTTGTTCACACAAAATTTACCGAGGTATGTTTCAAAAAAATAAAATTCCTCGAGGTCATCTTTTTTCCGGGTCGAAATTACCACGGTGATGGTACCACAGTTGTCAGGATCAAAGTAGGAAGCCAGTCTAGTGCGAGATAGATGTGTATCCGACAAAAACATCATTCTTTTTGTAACTCTTTCCTTTTAATTTACCACAGGAAAAAATGGAAGAAAAATGCATAGAAGCTAGTAGAACGCATCGCCTAGTTAGCATGAAATAGCAGCATCACTCGCTGCTAGCTAGTAGCTAGCCTAATTAGCAGACAGCAGCTAGCCTAGCCTAGCTAGTAAACAGCGGCAGCACGCGTATGGAACAGTGGCAGGAACAGCAGCAGTAGCAGAAAAGTCCACGCGCGTTTTGCGCGGAAGGAGCAGCAGGTACACTCTCACTGCTGCTGCACAGTCAAGAGTGGCTGAAACAATCAGTGCTTTTGAGCGGACATTCAGGTACGCTCTCATTGCTGCTGCGGAGTCAACTCATGGGTCCTGTTCGATGCACCAGGGTTCAAAGTATCAGGATTTTTCACTTTCCATGTATATATAGCACATCAGCTGGTAGCTTAGGGCATCTCCAGCCGTTGGCCACCCGGGGGCGTCTAAAAGCACCGCCTGGGGGTGAGCCGGCGCAAAAAATGGCCCTGTGGCGAATCGGTCCCCAGCCGTCAGCCCCCAGGCGCGTATTAAAAAAAAAGAAGGGTTGTTCGGCGAAGTTATGATAAAAACTAGTTAAATTTCGGCTAAACATGGCGAATGTCGGCGAATTTCGCGCATTTTCATTACATTAACCTAATCTAAAAAAGAAAGGGGCTGAAGTCGTCGCCGCCGTCGCCGCCATCGTCGTCGTCGGCCTTCTCCTCCTTGACGCGGGTGCCCCTGCTGGACCCGGTGTCGCCATGGCGGACTGGCGGCGGCGCGTCGTCGTTGTCGTCGTCGTCGCTGCCGCATAGGACGACGAGCCCGTCTTCATCGCGGCCACGTCGACGCTCCTCGAAGCGGCGCAGGGCGGCGCGCTGGCGGTCCTTCACCTTCTCCCGGCGCGCCTTCTCCATCGTAATGGAGTCCTAGCGCGCCCATTCTAGGGCCGCGTCGTCGTCGTCGAACTCCGCCTTCACCGGCGCCAGCCCCGGCTCCGTCTTCACCGGCGCCAGCCCCGGCTCCGTCTTTGGCTTGATGAAGCGCGGAGGAGCCGACGAGGAGGCGCGCGCCGCCGCCTCGTTGATAGCGATGCGGCGCTGCGAAAAGCGCTGCCGAGCGGCGACTCCGCGCTGGCTCGGCCTTGACGCCGAGCAGGGCCGGAGTGCCGAAGGAGTGCGACGAGGATCGGGAGGAGGAAGAGGAGGAGGAGGACCCAAACCTCCTTGGCGCCCATGTCCCGACGCGTCGGTGCTGCGCCGGGGGGTACGCCAGCGGCGGGTCGTTGCCGCCCTCGAGGTACGTGAGCATGCCCTCGAGTGTGCGGTCGGGGACGCCCCACCAGAGGCGGCGCCCCTCGCTGTTCTGCCGGCCGCCGACCACCGGCGCGCCGTTGGTCGACGTCAATCGCTGCTGCTGGCGGCGCTCGAAATACGCCGCCCAGGCCGCGTGGTTGTCGGCGGCGTACTGGGGAAGGGAGAGTTGGGCGTCGGTGAGGGACGCGCGCACGATCTCGACCTCCTCGGCGAAGTACTCCGGCTTCGCCACGGCGTCGGGCAACGGGGGAATGGGCACTCCCCCGGCGCTGAGTCTCCACCCTGTTGGCCCGGCGCGCATGTCCGGCGGCGCCGGGATGTTCGCCTGGAACAGGAGCCAGGACTCCTGTTCGCGGAATGAACGGCGGCCGAAGCCGTTGGCCGCCGCCTCGTCTCTGGGGAAGCGTTCTGCCATGGCGACCGGGGGGGCGGGGCTGGGCGGGCTCGGGAGAGGTAGAGGGAGGGGCTGGACGGCGGTGAGGGGCGGGACTGGTGTGGGCACAGGCTAGTGGAGGACGCCGGCTTTTATAGCCGGGCCGCGCCCGTGTGTACGCGTGCGAGGGAGGGGAGGCGTCGGCGCGCCGTCCCGTGAAGCGCCGCCCGTGAGAGGAATCAATGGCAAGGCTGACCGGCGGCAGCCTTGCCATTGATTCCGATTCCCCGCGGGGACCGAGGCCGTTGGGGGAAGACGAGGCGCCGAGTCGCTGACGCGGCTGGCCCGCGGATTTTTCGCGCCAAAACAGCTCGCCCCGGCGCCCCCGGGCGCCCCCCAGCGCGCCCGGTTCGGGCTGGGTCCGCCGGCGCTGTTTTCGGCCCAAGCCGGCGAAAATCGGGCTCTGGCGCGATCGGGCGTTTTTGGCGCCGCGCCGAAAAATCGCTGGGATGCCTTCCTGGGGGCGCGGCTGGAGATGCCCTTAATTGTCCAAATCTTACAGTTATGTTTTGCTTACCACAATGCTAAAAGCTAGGAGTATCAGGTTAACTGCTTTCAGAATGAGTTGACAGTACTCTGATCCTCAGTGACATGTCTACAGAGCAGAGCCGAAGGAGTCATGGGCTTGCTAATCTCACCTCGCTGAATTAATTAACAGTTGTGGCTGCAGGATCGGTAAATTGTTAGATTAATCAACTTTTGTTCCCTAAACCTGATTGATTTTGCGAATAACAATATTCAAACGGGCAACTTCAACTCGGCTCTCTTATTTCTCGGTGTCGACCTTGGCCTCGTCTGACTCTGAAGCAAACTCGCTGGCATGCACCAAGTGTCCCCCTTCCTTCCTCGACGGTCTTCTATCAGATTCACATCGAGACACACGAAGGCTTTGGTCTTTGATCATTGACAAATACCATATTTTCGGTCTACACACCAACGGTTGGCATCTGTTCGACTCAGTTGAGGCTTGGTGGTCAAGTACCTGCGACAACGCCACCCCAAACCGCCAAGCTAAGGCGTCCCTCACCATGCTTGTTTCGTGGACTGTCTGGAACGAGCGAAACGCAAGGGTCTTCAAGCACAAGAGCGCTCCTCCAACTATTTTGCTTGCCTCCATTCAGACCGAGGCCAACCTTTGGGTCATCGCCGGTGCCAAAAAATTAGGGTCCATTATTTCGCGAGAGTGATGTCATGCCGTGTTTTGAGTGACTTGTAACAAACTCTATTCTCTCTTATTTAATAGATGAGGCAAAGCTTTTGCCTCCGTTTAAAAAAAAACATCGAGACACTTCATTCATTCATTCATGAAGAAGAAGAACTGATATTGCCATATGGTACATAAGGAACTCTGAATTTCCTTCTGCTCTGTTACTCAACTCTCACAACACTCTAGACTGTCAATAATCTCCCCACTCTACTCTGCTTTGCTCTTCTCTTCTCTAAGTAGAGACAACCAACACATTACGGTGACATATCCACAACGCGCATAATGCAAACACCTGCCCTAACTGAATGCATCGTGCCCAAACGCCTGTCGTGTGAGTATAAACGACATACAACTGAATAACTCACTCCATTACGTTTGCAGATTATTCGGGTACAGCAAGAACCTGAAAGAATACATAGAAATCACAAATAGTCTTTGGTCCCCGTGCAAAGGAATGTAAACGGCAAATAAATGGTGTCAGCAAGTCCCGTTTGTAGTAACGGTGCAACTACATTACTAATTGTACTTGTTGCACAAAAAGCTTACTGCCAACAATATAAATTACACAACACTTGTCTTTGCCGTCCTCGGAAATATCAAGAACAACAAAGTCCGTTAAGATAGTAACGTTTGCAACCACAACAGGCACACATCCTCACAAATACCGACAGGTATAGCGGTTGATTTATCGGCCATTTGCAAAGATATTTCAGTAGGTGTCAACTTATTTAATTCAAGTCTACGATATAAAAAGAGAGGCATAACACTAACACCGGCTCCAAAATCACATAAAGCAGTTTTAACATAGTTTCTTTTAGTGGAGCATGGTATAGTTGGTACTCCTGGATCTCCAAGTTTCTTTGGTATTCCATCCTTAAAAGTATAATTAGCAAGCATGGTGGAAATTTCAGCTTCCGGTATTTTTTTTGTTTGTAATAATATCTTTCATGTACTTAGCATAAGGATTCACTTTAAGCATATCAGTCAAACGCATACGCAAAAAGATAGGTTTAATCATTTCAGCAAATCGCTCAAAATCCTCATCATCCTTTCTCTTGGATGGTTTAGGAGGAAAAGGCATGGGTTTCTGAACCCATGGTTCTCTTTCTTTACCGTGCTTCCTAGCAATGAAGTCTCTCTTATCATAACGTTGATTCTTTGATTGTGGGTTATCAAGATCAATAGCAGGTTCAACCTCTACATCATTGTTATTGCTAGGTTGAGCATCAACATGAACATTATCATTAACATTATCACTAGGTTCATGTTCATCACCAGATTGTGTTTCAGCATCAGAAATAGAAATATCATTGGGATTCTCAGGTGTGTCTATAACAGGTTCACTAGAAGCATGCAAAGTCCTATCATTTTTCTTTTTCTTCTTTTTAGAAGGACTAGGTGCATCTACATTATTTCTCTGAGAATCTTGCTCAATTCTCATAGGGTGGCCCTCAGGATACAAAGGTTTCTGAGTCATTTTACCCGTTCTAGTTGCTACTCTAACAGCAAAGTCATGTTTATTACTATTTAATCATTGAGCAAATCATTCTGAGCCTTAAGAACTTGTTCTACTTGAGTGGTAACCATAGAAGCATGTTTACTAATAAGTTTAAGTTCACCCTTAACTCTAGACATATAATCACTCAAGTGTCCAATCATATAAGCATTACTCTTCAATTGTCTGCCAACATAAGCATTGAAATTTTCTTGTTTAGCCATAAAGTCATCAAATTCATCCAAGCATTGGCTAGCAAACTTAGTAGACGGGATTTCAACTTTATCATATCTATAGAGAGAATTTACCTTTACTACCTATGTTGGATTATCAAGACCATGTGTTTCTTCCGTAGGTGGTATATTAAGGCCATGTATTTCTTCAACAGGAGGTAAATTCTTAACATCTTCAGCTTTAATACCTTTTTCTTTCATAGACTTCTTTGCCTCTTGCATATCTTCAGGACTGAGAAATAGAACACCTCTTTTCTTCGGAGTTGGGTTAGTAGTTGGTTCGGGAAGTGTCCAATTATTTTCATTAGTCAACATATTATTCAATAACAATTCAGCTTGATCGACTGTTCTTTCCCTGAAACACCACCAGCACAACTATCCAGGTGGTCTATGGAAGCATCGGTTAGTCCATTATAAAATATATCAAGTATTTCATTTTTCTTGAGAGGATCATCAGGCAAAGCATTAAGTAACCGGAGAATCCTCCCCCAAGCTCGTGGGAGACTCTCTTCTTCAATTTGCACAAAATTATATATTTCCCTTAAAGCAGCTTGTTTCTTATGAGCAGGGAAATATTTAGCAGAGAAGTAATAAATCATATCCTGGGGACTACGCACACAAACATGATCAAGAGAATTAAACCAAGTTTTAGCATTACCCTTTAATGAGAACGGAAATATCTTAAGGATATAATAGTAATGAGTTCTCTCATCATTAGTGAATAGGGTGGATAGATCATTTAACTTAGTAAGATGTGCCACAACAGTTTCAGATTCATAGCCATAAAAAGGATCAGATTCAACCAAAGTAATTATCTCAGGATCGACAGAGAAATCATAATCCTTATCAGTAACACAGATAGGTGAAGTAGCAAAAGCAGGGTCATATTTCATTCTAGCATTCAGAGATTTTTGTTTTAGCTTAGCTAATAACTTCTTAAGATCAGATCTATCATTGCAAGCAAGAAAATCTCTAGCAGTTTCTTCATCCATAACATAACCCTCAGGCACAACATGAAATTCATATTTAGGGGGAGAACCTTCATCATCACTTTCATCAATATTATCAGTTTCAATAATTTCATTCTCTCTAGCCCTAGCAAGTTGTTCATCAAGAAATTCACCTAATGGCACAGTAGTATCAAGCATAGAAGTAGTTTCATCATAAGTATCATGCATAGCAGAAGTGGCATCATCAATAACATGCGACATATCTGAATTAATAGCAGAAGCAGGTTTAGGTGTCGCAAGCTTACTCAAAACAGAAGGAGAATCAAGTGCAGAGCTAGATGGCAGTTCCTTACCTCCCCTCGTAGTTGAGGGAAAAATCTTAGTTCTTTTGTCTTTCAAGTTCCTCATAGTGACCACCAGATATAAATCCCAAGTGACTCAAAAAATAGAGCTATGCTCCCCGGCAATGGCGCCAGAAAATAGTTTTGATAACCCACAAGTATAGGGGATCGCAACAGTTTTCGAGTGTAGAGTATTCAACCCAAATTTATTGATTCGACACAAGGGGAGCCAAAGAATATTCTCAAGTATTAGCAGTTGAGTTGTCAATTCAACCACACCTGGATAACTTAGTATATGCAGCAAAGTATTTAGTAGCAAAGTAGTATGGAAGTAATGGTAACAGTGGCAAAAGTAACAGCAGCAGTTTTGTAGTAATTATGACAGTGGCAATGGTAAAGTAACTAAGCAGAGAGCAATATGTGAAAAGCTCGTAGGCATTGGATAAGTGATGGATAATTATGTCGGATGTGATTCCTCATGTAATAGTTATAACATAGGGTCACACAGAACTAGCTCCAGTTCATCAATGTAGCATGCATTCCAAATATAGTCATACATGCTTATGGAAAAGAACTTACATGACATCTTTTGTCCTACCCTCCCGTGGCAGCGGGGTCCTATTGGAAACTAAGGGATATTAAGGCCTCCTTTTAATAGAGTACCGGACCAAAGTATTAACACTTAGTGAATACATGAACTCCTCAAACTACGGTCATCACCGGTAAGTATCCCGATTATTGTCACTTCGGGGTTAACGGATCATAACACATAATAGGTGACTATAGACTTGCAAGATAGGATCAAGAACTCACATATATTCATGAAAACATAATAGGTTCAGATATGAAATCATGACACTCGGGCCCTGGTGACAAGCATTAAGCATAGCAAATTCATAGCAACATCAATCTCAGAACATAGTGGATACTAGGGATCAAACCCTAACAAAACTAACTCGATTACATGGTAAATCTCATCCAACCCATCACCGTCCAGCAAGCCTACGATGGAATTACTCACGCACGGCGGTGAGCATCATGAAATTGGTGATGGAGGATGGTTGATGATGATGACAACGAAGGATTCCCCTCTCCGGAGCCCCGAACGGACTCCAGATCAGCCCTCCCGAGAGAGTTTAGGGCTTGGCGGCGGCTCCGTATCATAAAACGCGATGAATCTTTCTCTCTGTTTTTTTCTCCCCGTACGCGAATATATGGAGTTGGAGTTGAGGTCGGTGGAGCTTCAGGGGGGCCACGAGGCAGGGGGCGCGCCCTAGGGGGGCGTGCCCCCCACCCTCATAGACAGGGTGTGGACCCCCTGACGTTGATTCTTTCGCCAATGTTTTTTATTAATTCCAAAAGTTGCTCCGTGGATTTCAGATCATTCCGAGAACTTTTATTTCTGCACAAAAATAACACCATGAGAGTTCTGCTGAAAACGGCGTCAGTCCGGGTTAGTTCCATTCAAATCATGCAAGTTAGAGTTCAATACAAGGGCAAAAGTGTTTGGAAAAGTAGATACGACAGAGACGTATCAGTGTCCTCCCAGAACCTAGTAGAAGTACCACTACCAATTAGGAACTTCACCCGCTGAAAGAAAGTTACTTTTGTCTTCATTAACCCCTTCCAAAAGGGTGAATCTGTTGGTCTTGCATTCACCTGGGCCAAAGTCTTAGTATGTAGGTATTTATTCCGCAAGATCTGTACCCACATGCCTTCGGTCTCTGTCGATAATCTGTATAACCATTTGCTAATCAAACATATCTTTTCTTTACCTCTAAGTTCTCGATCCCTAACCCGCCCTATTATTTTGGTCTACACATGATATCCCATCTAGCCAGTCTATACTTCTTCTTGGCCTCATCGCTTTGACAGAAGAATCGGGATCTGTAAAATAGGTGCAAGTATGGAGCAGCTTAATTTCTTTCCAAGTAATTTAAACAAGATATCACCAAAGAGATTAAACTGAGTAACGACACATAAAGCAACTAGGAATAGAACTGCCCTTGGAAAAAACTAGGAATAGAACTGCCAGATTAATAATAGTAGAGAAACAAGAATATGTACCAGATTAATTCACTAGAGAGGGCAGTTTGATCTGATCTCTCTGTTTGTAGTTGGCGTGCTTGTTTTCCTCTCTCTTTTTTTGAAAAGTAGGATGACCCGGCCTCTGCATATGGAAGATGTATGCAGCCATTTGATACGTCCATTTTGCATCATGCTTTTATATCGATATTTATCGCTTTATGGGCTGTTATTTCACGTTATGTCACAATACTTATGGCTATTCTCTCTTATTTTACAAGGTTTACCATGAAGAAGGGAATGCGGCAGCTGGAATTCTGGCTGGAAAAGGAGCAAATATTGGAGACCTATTCTGCGCAACTCCAAAAGTCCTGAAACTCCACGGAATATCTTAAAATAAATAAAGAAAAATTGTCGCCAAAGATGAAGGCCAGGGGGCCCACACCCTGCTCACGAGGGTGGGGGTGCGCCCCTCCCCCCTGGGCGCGCCCCCCTACCTCGTGGGCCCCCTAGTGGCTCTCCGACGCCCATCTTCTCCTATATGAGCTCTTTCGATGAGAAAACAATCATAAGCAACCTTTCGGGATGAGACTCCGCCGCCACGAGGCGGAACCTTGGCGGAACCAATCTAGGGCTCCGGCAGAGCTGTTCTGCCGGGGACACTTCCCTCCGGGAGGGGGAAATCATCTCCATCATCATCACCAACACTCCTCTCATCGGGAGAGGGCAATCTCCATCAACATCTTCACCAGCACCATCTCATCTTCAAACCCTAGTTCATCTCTTGTATCCAATTCTTGTCTCCAAGTCCGGGATTGATGCTAGTAGGTTGCTAGTAGTGTTGATTACTCCTTGTAGTTGATGCTAGTTGGTTTATTTGGTGGAAGATTATATGTTCAGATCCTTTATGCATATTATTACCCCTCTGATTATGAACATGAATATGCTTTGTGAGTAGTTACGTTTGTTCCTAAGGACACGGGAGAAGTCTTGCTATTAGTAGTCATGTGAATTTGGTATTCGTTCGATATTTTGATGAGATGTATGTTGTCTAACCTCTAGTGGTGTTATGTGAACGTCGACTACATAACAGTTCACCATTATTTGGGCCTAGAGGAAGGCATTAGGAATTAATAAGTAGATGATGGGTTGCTAGAGTGACAGAAGCTTAAACCCTAGTTTATGCGTTGCTTCGCAAGGGGCTGATTTGGATCCATATGTTTCATGCTATGGTTAGGTTTACCTTAATACTTTTGTTGTAGTTGCGGATGCTTGCAATAGAGGTTAATCATAAGTGGGATGTGTGTTCAAGTAAGAACAGCACCCAAGCACCGGTCCACCCACATATCAAATTATCAAAGTACCGAACGCGAATCATATGAGCGTGATGAAAACTAGCTTGACGATATTCCCATGTGTCCTCGGGAGCGCTTTTCCTATTATAAGAGTTTGTTCCGGCTTGTCCTTTGCTACAAAAAGGATTGGGCCACCTTGCTGCACCGTGTTTACTTTTGTTACTTGTTGCTCGTTACAATTTACCTCATCACAAAACTATCTGTTACCATTTATTTCAGTACTTGCAGAGAATACCTTGCTGAAAACCGCTTATCATTTCCTTCTGCTCCTTGTTGGGTTCGACACTCTTACTTATCGAAAGGACTACGATAGATCCCCTACACTTGTGGGTCATCACCATTTTATTAATTATTCACGAAGACCTTACAAAGTAGTACAACAATATATTTGAATCCACCATCTTGGCAACATCTGGCGCTACTCCTATCCACTTGATGAAGGGGTGCAGAAATGCTGACCTGAAACCCAGACCTCTCACCTAAGCCTAACATCTCAAGCCACAGGCTCCAACCAAGTCACGTACCGGGTCTGGGCACAAACCGGCCCGACGCACTCTCTTGTGTCGTTGCCATCGTCTTCCACTGATCCATCTTCAGAGCAAATACTGATGCATCAACCTTGTCAGGCCTCTATGTCAGCGACGCCACCATGCCGCCAGACAGCGTCCTCCTCCTACACGAGTCCATCTCCATGCATCGAACGCCGGGTCTCCACCGCGCCACGTGATACATCTCCAACGTATCTATAATTTTTGATTGTTCCATGCTATTATATTACCCGTATTGGATGTTTATGGGCTTTACTTTACACTTTTATATCATTTTTGGGACTAACCTAGTAACCGGAGGACCCGCCCGAATTGCTTTTTTTTGCCTATTTCAGTGTTTCGAAGAAAAGGAATATCAAACGGAGTCCAAACGGGATGAAACCTTCGGGAGCGATCTTTTTGGAACAAATGCAAACCAGGAGACTTGGAGTGGACGTCAAGCAACAAACGAGGCGGCCACAAGGGTGCCCGACGCGCCCTAAGGGGGTGGGCGCACCCCCCACCCTCGTGGGCCCCTCGTGGCTCAACCGACCTACCTCCTTCGCCTATATATACTCCAGTACCCTGAAAACATCGGGGGGCACCACGAAAACCTAATTTCACTGCCGCAACCTTCTGTATCCGCGAGATCCCATGTTGGAGCCTTCACTGGCGCTCCGCTGGAGGGGGAATCGACCATGGAGGGCCTCTACATCATCTCCAAGGCCTCTCCGATGAGTTGTGAGTAGTTTACCACAGACCTTCGGGTCCATACTTATTAGCTAGATGGCTTCTTCTCTCTCTTTGAATCTCAATACAAAGTTCTCCTCGATCTTCTTGGAGATCTATTCGATGTAACTCTTTTTGTGGTGTGTTTGTCGAGATCCGATGAATTGTGGGTTTATGATCAAGTTTATCTATGAGAAATAATTGAATCTTCTCTGAATTCTTTTATGTGTGATCGGTTATCACTGGTAGAAAAAAGGCCTTTAGTCCCGGTTCGCAAAGGCCTTTAGTCGCGGCTGTGCAACCGGGACTAAATATGCGCGACTAAAGACCCCCCTTTAGTCGCGCCTCTTATTTAATCATGACTAAAGGCTTTAGTCCGGTTCTCGTGGCTAACGGGACTAAAGGCCTCCTCCGCAGGTTTAAATTTTTTACTAATTTTTTTTAATTTTTTCATTTTTTTTATTTTCAAATTTCTGAATTATTTTAACCTCTAATCTCTAATCACCACCCTCATCACTGCTCAATTTATCCTCTAATCTCTAATCACCCTCATAATTCCAAATCATCTAACTTCCCGAACGGTCACCCATCCTCCCACTCCCCCACTGAGCACGCTTAACTTCCGGGTTCTATTCTCCTCGCTTCCAAGTCTGCACTTGTTGTTTCACGACAATAGTAGGATGTCAATTCTATTAACCCTCGGTATTTAGCTTGAGCATGAAGTGACACATTTCACTGTTTGAGTTTGAAACTATTGTTTTAAAAACAATAATTATTTAGTAACACTAATATTTCGGAATAATTAGTTTGACCATTTTTGACCACAGTTTGACCAGATTTGACCAAAATTTAAAAAACTGAAATAATTATTTAGTAACACTAATATTCTAGAATAATTAGTTTGACCATTGTTTGACCACAATTTGAAATTTTTGAATTTTTTGCCTCTCCGAACTTAAAAGCCCGTATCTTTTTTTTCTGTTAGGTTTTTGGGGATTCTAAAATGTTTAACGGGTTCCCGGTTAAATTCGGATGTAACTTTTCGAGTAGATGATTTTTCATATAAAAACTTTTTCATCCGAGTTCGTATGCAAAAGTTATGCCAATTTTAAGAATTTCAGAGAGATTTTGCAAATAAAGTCGAAATTCATATTTGTTAATTTTCCCAACAACTAGACCACATATCACATGGAAAACTTATTTTATTTTATTTTTTGACATTTGCATAATTTTCTTTTGTTTTTCTAAAACTGAAAAGGCGATCCGGGGGTAGAGTTTGAAAATGAGGCCTCGCCAATCATGACTAAAGGTTCGGGCCATTAGTCGCGGTTGGCTGATCAACGGGACTAAAGGTCTAACCTTTAATCCCGGTTGGCTCGCCAATCATGATCTAAAGGCCTTCGGCCAGCTCGAGGACCTTTAGTCGGTTGGCGTGCCAACCGGGACTAAAGCCCTCCGTCCGCCACTGTCCTGGCTCAGATAGTTGGTCGCGGGTCTCCTCCCGAACCGCGACTAAAGACCCCTTTAGTCCTGGTTCTATTATTTTGGGGACTAATGGGGGCGCCTGGAAGCCTCTTTTTCTACTAGTGTATCTTTGCAAGTCTCTTCGAATTATCAGTTTGGTTTGGCCTACTAGATTGATCTTTCTTGCAATGGGAGAAGTGCTTAGTGTCGGTGTCAAAACCGGCGGATCTTGGGTAGGGGGTCCCGAACTGTGCGTCTTAGGATCAATGGTAACAGGACGCAAGGGACACAATGTTTACCCAGGTTCGGGCCCTCTCGATGGAGGTAAAACCCTACTCCTGCTTGATTAATATTGGTGATATGGGTAGTACAAGAGTTGATCTACCACGAGATCAGAGAGGCTAAACCCTAGAAGCTAGCCTATGGTATGATTGTTGTTGTATCTCTATCGACTAGCCTGGCCCCGGTTTATATAATGCACCAGAGGCCCAGGATAGCAAGAGTCCTAGCCGAATACGCCGGTGGGGAGGAGTCCATGTCTTGATCGCCAAGTCTTGTGGATTCTTCCTTGTATGCGGCAGCTGTCCGGGCTGGCCCATGAGTATACGGCCATGGGGGTCCTCGGCCCAATCCAACAGATTGGGAGACGACGCGTTGAGTACCCCCTAGTCCAGGACACCGTCAGTAGCCCCCTGAACCGGTCTTCAAGTTAGGGACGCTCCTCGATTCTTTCGAACTGTTCTTCATCTTCAGTCGTCGGTCTTGAAAACGGGTTCAACAAATCTTCTCATCTTTGATCTTGAGGATCGCCGAAATGCATTTGACGAGTTTATACGTCGGGTATCCGAGGAGCCCCTTTAAGTTTCCGGCCTTTATCAATGCCTTGTTATTTTTATGCCACACCTCGGGTTTGAAGTTGTTCCCGGGCGGCAACATCCTCTTGCGTCCAAGCTCCAACGCCGGACTGCATTCGACGTATCTTTTGCAGCCGAGCACCAATGCCAGACTGCTTCCCAGCTCTAACGCCGGACTATGTATCCGAGCTCCAACGTCGGACTCTATCCGAGGTGTCGTAGATCACCTTGGTTCAAAGAAATTTGAAGGAGTTTAGCCGAGCTTAATGCCGGAAATGCCCTCTATGGAGCCAGCCACTAGTGCCCGAGCTTTATGCCGGACTGCTTCCGAGGTGGTTAAGCACCTCGGTCATGGGCTGATTTTTGGTCAATGTTTTTTATTGATGCAATTTATTCTCTGACGAGATATATAGCCAGTAGCCCTCAAGGTGGGTATCGGTCTAAAACCCGAGATGCACATGAAGGATGACATAAGACCGCTGATCCCCGTAGCCGCTGAGACTCAGGTTGATTTGCAAAATCGGTCTGAGGATCAAGTCCTAGCTTGGCAAAATACTTTGGGACACAAAAAGCGGCGTGCTCAGTCCTCGAGACTCGGGTTGGGTGCGGCCGACCAACCTGAGGATCAAAATCTCCTCGGAAACTGTATTGCACTTAAAATTTTCTGCATAGAACAGGCAACGCAGTAGCCCCCGAGACACTAGTCGGGTGGCAACACCAGATCAGGGGATTGATGTGTTCCTTTAATATTTGTAAATAATAAGCCTGAAGCCCAGTAGCCCCCGAGCCTTAATGCGGGCACGGGAGGCTGAATTAAGGATCGATATCCATAGTAAAACCACAAATTATGTGTAATGACTCTATGTATCCGAGTACTTTACATCATTAATGCTCGGATCCGCATTGTACAAAACTTTGTTGACCGACCATCGGCTTCCACCTCCTCGGCCAATAGCCGAGGAGTGTTTGTCCTACTTTATAAAGCCTTTATGAGGGCAAAGATTTACAACAAACAAGACAATCTGGCCATACGGTTTTATAAACAAAGGTATGCGCAGAGACATGTTATATTACTGTTTAACAGAAGAAATGTCTTCCAAAGAAAATAGTCCCGCTATCGGTTCCTTTCTTTGGGTTGTCATGCTAAGCATTATCATGAAACCTCAGCTCCAATGTAAGAGCAAAATATCGAGGATTTAGTTTGGGAGGCCAGTTAATAGCCCCCGGTAGTGTTCGGCGACAGTCGAGGTCAAGTCAGTAAACACTTCGCCATTGTTATGAATGGCCCGTCGCTTAACTTGCCATCGGATCGCCGACCAGTTTACACTTATTGTGACGATCAGTTTTCGCTTTCTCCATCGAGGTGCTTAACCATGTGAGCTGGAAGCACAATCGCGATGGTTCTCCTTTGCACACCTAGCCGAACAAAGCGGAACATAGGAGGCAAGCGCAGGAGCCGGGCAACCCAACTATTGACCGAAGACACAATTCGAAACCGATGCATATATAGCAATATCCGAGAATGTTTTTGCCGAATTTCTAAAGGTGTCCGGCGTTGCACTGCGAGACTTGTGCTACAAACACACAAATAGTTTAAAAGTGACATGGGCTCAAAAAGCCAAAAAACTTATTCAAAAGGTTAATGTCCGAACTAGATCAAGTGTTCGGTGCCAATATGAAAATTGGACTTTAGAAAAAAAAGGTGCTTCTACCGTGCTTTAACATGACACATCCTATCTCAAAACTTCAAGCGGGTCAGCCTACGGCTTCTTTGAGAGAGAAATTAGGCTCCCCGGCTAGTGACCGCACACTTGTGTGGAAAAAAGGAGTGATAAATAATAATAAAAACTTTGCAATGACTAAGAAGAAAAACACTTATCATAAAACGGCTCTTATAAATTTAAGAGCCCCCAAGTGACTTGGGTAAAAGAATGATTGCATGTACCGAAGTACGTATATCATATCTATGTTCAACCGAACTTTAAACGTGTCTTAACCGACCGTCGGCTTCTCCCTCTTCGGTCAAGGACCGAAAAGTGTTATGTACTCCATCTGTCGAGAATATCGACGGTGTTTCCAATAACCAGCAATCAGGCCATAAGGTCATAATGGATAAAGCGCTCGGGAACTTATGCTATATTACTGCGAAGTGTAAGAAGCATCTTCGAAGAAAATAGTACCCCCATCGATACCTTTCTGCGGTGCTCATTGTTACTATGAGACTTGTGCAACAGATTTTTTGTACTCATGAGTTCCGTTGTGTGCCGACCATGATTGAAAACAATAAGAGCGCTAGCTTTTGGCTTCACCCAGTCTGAGGTCCGGCTCGGTTGACCCGATCGTGACAATCGCAGAGGTGCTCCCTTTACTCCCTAGCCGAACAATCGGGAACGTAGGGGTAAGCACAGGAGCCAGGCAACCCAGCTTGCAAATCGCTTAAGTTAATATGGTGCATATTGTGGCGTAATACACGAACAAGGTGAAGGAAATATGCCCTAGAGGCAATAATAAAGTTATTATTTATTTCCTTATTTCATGATAAATGTTTATCATTCATGCTAGAATTGTATTAACCGGAAACATGATACATGTGTGAATGCATAGACAAACAATATGTCACTAGTATGCCTCTACTAGACTAGCTTGTTAATCAAAGATGGTTATGTTTCCTAACCATGAACAAAGAGTTGTTATTTGATTAACAGGGTCACATCATTGGTTGAATGATCTGATTGACATGACCCATTCCATTAGCTTAGCACACGATCGTTTAGTATGTTGCTACTGCTTTTATCCATGACTTATACATGTTCCTATAACTATGAGATTATGCAACTCCGTTTACGGAGGAACACTTTGGTACTACCAAACGTCACAACGAATCGGGTGATTATAAAGGAGTACTACAGGTGTCTCCAAAGGCAGATGTTGGGTTGGCGTATTTCGAGATTAGGTTTTGTCACTCCGATTGTCGGAGAGGTATCTCTGGGCCCTCTCGGTAATACACATCACTTAAGCCTTGCAAGCATTACAACTAATGAGTTAGCTGTGAGATGATGTATCACGGAACGAGTAAAGAGACTTGCCGGTAACGAGATTGAACTAGGTATTGGATACCGACGATCGAATCTCGGGCAAGTAACATACCGATGACAAAGGGAACAACGTATGTTGTTATGCGGTCTGACCGATAAAGATCTTCGTAGAATATGTAGGAGCCAATATGGGCATCCAGGTCCCGCTATTGGTTATTGACCGAGACGTGTCTCGGTCATGTCTACATTGTTCTCGAACCGTAGGATCCGCACGCTTAAGGTTTCGATGACGGTTATATTATGAGTTTATGTATTTTGATGTACCGAAGAAGTTGAGTCCGGATGTGATCACGAACATGACGAGGAGTCTCGAAATGGTCGAGACATAAAGATTGATATATTGGAAGCCTATATTTGCAGTTCGGAATGGTTCCGGGTGAAATCGGGATTTTACGGAACACCGGGGTTACGGAACCCTCCGGGGTTATTGGGCCTTAGTGGGCCATGAGGGAGAAGAGGAAGGGCGGCGGGGTAGGCGCGCCCCTCCCCTAGTCCGAATAGGACAAGGAGAGGGGCGCGCTTCTTCCTCTTTCCTCCCCCAATCCTATTCCAACTAGGAAGGGGGGAGTCCTACTCCCGGTGGGAGTAGGACTCCTCCGGCGCGCCTCCTCAAGGGCCGGCCGCACCCCTTGCTCCTTTATATACGGGGGCAGGGGCACCCTAGGACACACAAGTTGATCTACGGATCGTTCCTTAGCCGTGTGCGGTGCCCCCCTCCACCATATTCCACCTCGGTCATATCATCGCAAAGCTTAGGCGAAGCCCTGCGCCGGTAGAACATCAAGATCGTCACCACGCCCTCGTGCTGACGAAACTCTCCCTCCCAAGCTCTCTCTGGATTGGAGCCCGAGGAGCGTCATCGAGCTGCACGTGTGTCAAGAACTCGGGGCGCCGAGTAACGGCGCTAGGATCGGTTGGATCGCGAGGAGATCGTCGACTACTTCCTCTACGTTGTGATCGCTTCCGCTTGGTCTCACGAGGGTGCGAGACAACACTCTCCCTCTCGTTGCTATGCATCACCATGATCTTGTGTGTGCGAGGAAATTTTTGAAATTACTACGTTCCCCAACAAGTGGTATCGAGCCTAGGTTTTTATGGTTTGATGTTTTGCACGAGTAGAACACAAGTGAGTTGTGGGCGATACAAGTCATACTACCTACCAGCATGTCATACTTTGGTTCAGCGGTATTGTGAGATGAAGCGGCCGGACCGACATTACGCAGACGCTTACGCGAGACTGGTTTCACCGCTACGAGCACTCATTGCTTAAAGGTGACTGGCGGGTGTCTGTCTCTCTCACTTTAGTTGAACCGAGTGTGGCTACGCCCGGTCCTTGAGAAGGTTAAAACGGAGTCTATTTGACGAAGTATCGTTGTGGTTTTGATGTGTAGGTGAGATTGGTTCTTACTTAAGCCCGTAGCAGCCACGTAAAATTTGCAACAACAAAGTAGAGGACGTTTAACTTGTTTTTGCAGGGCATGTTGTGATGTGATATGGTCAAGACGTGATGCTATTTTATTGTATGAGATGATCATGTTTTGTAACCGAAGTTATCGGCAACTGGCAGGAGCCATATGGTTGTCGCTTTATTGTATGAAATGCAAACGCCCTGTAATTGCTTTACTTTATCACTAAGCGGTAGCGATAGTCGAGAAGCAATAGGTGGCGTGAGCGACAACGATGCTACGATGGAGATCAAGGTGTCGCGCCGGTGGCGATGGTGATCACGATGGTGCTTCGGAGATGGAGATCACAAGCACAAGATGATGATGGCCATATCATATCACTTATATTGATTGCATGTGATGTTTATCCTTTATGCATCTTATCTTGCTTTGATTGACGGTAGCATTTTAAGATTCTCTCACTAAAAAAAATTATCAAGTAGTGTTCTCCCTGAGTATGCACCGTTGCCAAAGTTCGTCGTGCCGAGACACCACGTGATGATCGGGTGTGATAAGCTCTACGTCCATCTACAACGGGTGCAAGCTAGTTTTGCACACGCAGAATACTCAGTTATACTTGACGAGCCTAGCATATGTAGATATGGCCTCGAACACGGAGACCGAAGGTCGGCGTGAATCATATAGTAGATATGATCAACATAAGATGTTCACCACTGAAAACTACTCCATCTCACGTGATGATCGGTTATGGTTTAGTTGATTTGGATCACGTGATCACTTAGATGACTAGAGAGATGTCTGTCTAAGTGGGAGTTCTTTAGTAATATGATTAATTGAACTTAAATTTATCATGAACTTAGTACTGATAGTATCTTGCTTGTCTATGTTTGATTGTAGATAGATGGCTCGTCTGTTGTTCCGTTGAATTTTAATGCGTTCCTTGAGAAAGCAAAGTTGAAAGATGATGGTAGCAATTACACGATCGGGTCCGTAACGAGGATTATCCTCATTGTTGCCTGTAAGAGTTAAATCTGGATGCACCGCTAGGTGCAGTGCTCTTCTTGATGCAACCGACGACGTTAAGAACGTCTGGCAGAGCAAAGCTGATGACTACTCTATAGTTCAGTGTGCCATGCTTTACGGCTTAGAACCGGGACTTCAATGACGTTTTGAACGTCATGGAGCATATGAGATGTTCCAGGAGTTGAAGTTAATATTCCAACAAAATGCCCGGATTGAGAGATATGAAGTCTCCAATAAGTTCTATAGCTGCAAGATGGAGGAGAATAGTTCTGTCAGTGAGCACATACTCAAAATGTCTGGGTATTACAATCACTTGACACAACTGGGAGTTAATCTTCCGGATGATTGTGTCATTGACAGAATTCTTCAATCACTGCCACCAAGCTACAAAGGCTTCGTGATGAACTATAATATGCAAGGGTTAGTAAAGACTATACCGAGCTCTTCGCAATGCTAAAGGCTGCGGAGGTAGAAATCAAGAAGGAGCATCAAGTGTTGATGGTCAATAAGACCACTAGTTTCAAGAAGAAAGGCAAAGGGAAAAAGAAGGGAACTTCAAGAAGAACAGCAAGCAAGTTGCTGCTCGGAGAAGAAACCCAAGTCTGGACCCAAACCTGAAACCGAGTGCTTCTCTTGCAAGCAGCGATGGTCCTTGGAAGCGGAACTGCCCCAAGTATTTGGCGGATAAGAAGGATGGCAAGGTGAACAAAGGTATATGTGATATACATGTTATTGATGTGTACCTTACTAGAGCTCGCAGTAGCACTGGGTATTTGATCTGGTTCATTGCTAATATTTGCAACTCAAGCAGGACTACGGATTAGCGAACAACGGCAAAGGACGAGGTGACGATGCACGCGGGAAATGGTTCCAAAGTCGATGTGATCGCGGTCGCACGCTACCTCTACATCTACCTTGGGATTAGTTTTAGACCTAAATAATTATTATTTGGTGCTGCGTTGAGCATGAACATTATATCTGGATCTTGTTTGATGCGAGACGGTTATTCATTTAAATCAGAGAATAATGGTTGTTCTATTTATATGAGTAATATCTTTTATGGTCATGCACCCTTGAAGAGTGGTCTATTTTTGATGAATCTCGATAGTAGTGATACACATATTCATAATGTTGAAGCCAAAAGATGCAGAGTTGATAATGATAGTGCAACTTATTTGTGGCACTGCCGTTTAGGTCATATCGGTGTAAAGCGCATGAAGAAACTCCATACTGATGGACTTTTGGAGTCACTTGATTATGAATCACTTGGCACTTGCGAACCGTGCCTCATGGGCAAGATGACTAAAACCCGTTCTCGGTACTATGGAGAGAGCAACAGATTTGTTGGAAATCATACATACTGAGATGTATGTGGTCCGATGAATGTTGAGGCTCGTGGCGGATATCGTTATTTTCTCACCTTCACAGATGATTTAAGCAGATATGGGTATATCTACTTAATGAAACATAAGTCTGAAACATTTGAAAAGTTCAAAGAATTTCAGAGTGAAGTTGAAAATCATCGTAATAAGAAAATTAAATTTCTATGATCTGATCGTGGAGGTGAATATTTGAGTTACGAGTTTGGTCTACATTTGAAACAATGCGAATAGTTTCGCAACTCACGCCACCGGAACACCACAGCGTAATGGTGTGTCCGAACGTCAGAATCGCACTTTACTAGATATGGTGTGATCTATGATGTCTCTTACAGATTTACCGCTATCGTTTTGGGGTTATGCTCTTGAGGCGGCGCATTCACACTGAATAGAACACCATCAAAATCCGTTGAGACGACACCTTATGAACTATGGTTTAGCAAGAAACCAAAGTTGTCGTTTCTTAAAGTTTAAGGATGCGATGCTTATGTGAAAAAGCTTCAACCTGATAAGCTCGAACCCAAATCGGAGAAATGTGTCTTCATAGGATACCCAAAGGAAACAGTTGGGTACACCTTCTATCACAGATCCGAAGCCAAGACATTTGTTGCCAAGAATGGATCCTTTCTAGAGAAGGAGTTTCTCTCGAAAGAAGTGAGTGGGAGGTGTCGGGGGAGAACTGCCCGCCACGAACACCTATGGGGCCGGGGCCCCTTGTCTGTGCGGTACGAGGGCGGAGGGAGCACAGAGAGCAGATCGTAGCGAGCACGCGGGCGGCTTTACCCAACCGGAGCTCTCTGAGAGATAAAACTCCTACTGCTGCTTTGGTTTGTATTGAGCTCGGGAGCTTGAAGAGCTACAGTAGCAGCTACACCGAGCGCGAGAGCTGGAAAGGTTTCCAACTAGTCGAACCCCCTCCACGTTGTGCATGGGCCTCCTTTTATAGTGCAAGGGGTCACCGGCAGGTGTCAGCGAGGAGAAAGGGTAAAATGTAAAAGAGGTGGTAGTTGGAGCAGTCTTGGGGCAGTGGTTGCTACCTACTTTGTGATGGGGACAAGGGCATTTAATGCCCGTCGCCGTCGACCCCAAAAGCTCCCGCCCTTGTGTCTCCGTCTGCCACGGCGATGAATCCACCACCGTGAAGTGCCACCGTGTCCCCCAGGCTGCACAGCCATCCGCCACGCGTCCCTGGAAAGGCCCCAGGGCGACGCGTGGGCTGATGAGCTGGAGCGCGGGCACACAGCGCAATTTTCCCGGCAAGCATCTTGCCGGGGTCTTGACCTTGCCGGGCCCGGGAGCTTGCCGGGCTCTGTAGCTTGTCGCTCCCCGGGCCCTCGCCGGGACGCATATGGCGCCGAGGCGTGTCTTCTATGATGTAATCTTCTAGTCTTCCTGGCGAGCTCCTCTCGCCAGGGCCTTGCGTGAATGATGTAACCTTGAGCCTGGAGCGGCCTTCCCGGCAAGCTCCGCTTGCCGGGGTCTCGATCTTCTGTCTTGTATACTTCGTCTTTGAATGGTTTGATATGGAGCAGGAGGGTCTCCGGCGAGCACGTGGTAAACCCTGCCGCGGGGAGCTGCCACTGCCCGTGCACATGTTGGGGTACTGAGGTACCCCTACCTTAGTACACCGACAGGAGCCCCCGGGCCTGGGCCACACACGGTGCCGAGCGCTGTTGGGCCAGGCCCAAAAGCATCTGCGGCATCGCGCCCACGGCATGCCGAATCCACTTCCGCATCTGCCGCATCCTCCCGTAACGGCACGCGTCGATTGCGGCGTCGTGGGATACGTGGGCGGCGCGTGCGGTCTTTAGGGCATCCACTCCCGTGATCGTGGTGCAGAGCGAGGTCACTTCACCCGTCGCTCCGGCCCTGCTTTTTCGCCACGCGGCCCTCATGCATGGGGGTCGTGGGCGGCGAAGGTGGGAGACCGAGCCGTCACGGGCGGAGATGGCGAGTCGGTCCCGCTCCTCTGCCCTCCTCGCTTCCCGATTGGCCGGGAAGGGCGGTTGAGCCCCCACCTCGCCCTTTAAAAGGGGCGGAAGGGGAGCACAATGGTCTTCACACTTCCTCTTCTCCCTTCGTCTTCAGCTTCCGTTCTTCTTTCTGCCATGGAAGAAGGAAATCCCAGTTCTTCAACGGTGGCAGCGAGGGTCGCCTCAGCAGCGCACTTCTCCTATATTCAAGACCCGTGGCGTGAGCGGCCACGAGGGGGAGAGGGAGGGGGCGAGGCCACGGACGAGGCCGAGGGCGTGGTCGAGGCGGTCGGGGGAGAGGCGGTCGTGGCGATGTGCCTCCCCCGTCTCCTCCGGTGGCTCCTTTCCTCGAGGCGGTCCATACTGGAGACGATCCCTGGGAGTTCTTCATCAAGCTGCGCCGAGCGCCTCGTCGCCGCCTCCGGCTGCCCCCGTTCATGGCGCGATGGAACCGGATCTGCCCGAGGTGATGGAGTTGCGCATGAGGGATGTGGGATCGATGGCACTCGAGTGAGTGTCGTGTCCCCAGCCCCCGGCGTGATGTACATCGACCGAGGGTGGAAGACGTTCGCCGCATCCACAGCTTGACGGCGGGTTTACCCTCCATTTCAAGTTAATGGAGGCGACCTTCGCCGTCAAGGTCTTGGGATTCGGGACCCGGCGAGATCTTGTGTGGACAGCTCCTCCGATAGCGAAGGTCCCTCCTCGCGCGAGTGGACGAGGAGGGGAGGCGGCAGCGGCGGCGAGCGAGATGGCGGGTCCGACTAGGCGTCGGATGCCGTCTCGCGCGCCACCGGCGACCCCATCATCCGGGTCGCCGGCCTTCTGAACTCCCCGGGGCCGTCTCCTTGGGCGGCTGGCGCAGGGAGGCTGCTGAAGAGGAAGAGGGGTGGCGGCAGGGCCATCATGTCAGAGTACGAGGGCGAGGAGCCCTCGTCAGCGTGCTGACGTCCCACCACCTCGTCTTCAAGCTCTGCCTCCGGCGCCTCCGTCTCCGCCAAGCTCCTGGCCGGCCCCCGGGAAGTTCTCTTGGTGTCTTCTGGCGCCCGTAGCTCTCCTAGGCGCCCCTTTCGCCCTCTCCGGCAAGCTTCTCTTGCCGGGTCCTCCTTGACCTACCTCCTGAAAAGAGGAGCAGGAAAAGGATTACGGGCACCTTATCTTTTTAACTTGTAAGCCTTCGGGCCTTAGCTGTATTTAAAATATGTAATCTTCTCTATCATGTTTTTCATCCTCTATGGACTTGTACTAAACTAGGATGTTTTTAATGAAAAGAGGGGAATGCTTGTCGGACCGAGTCCTTTACTTGACTTCGTGCCTTGTATGTTCTCATCCTACGCTTTTGGGGAGCTTGCCGGCGCGAACACGCTTGCTGAGTGCGGGACATCAGCAGCCCGCTGGCGGTGTTGCTTCCGGCAAGCAACCTTGCCGGGCCAGTTGCAGCGCACTTGAGTTTGTTGAGCGGACTCGAAAACGAAACAAGGGCGCGACACTTGTCGCAGCTCACTTAAATTGTTGAGTGTGCTCGAAAACGAAACAAGGGCGCGACACTTGTCGCAGCTCACTTAAATCGTTGAGCGTGCTCGAAAACGAAACAAGGGCGCGATACTTGTCGCAGCTCACTTAAATCGTTGAGCGTGCTCGAAAACGAAACAAGGGCGCGATACTTGTCGCAGCTCACTTAAATCGTTGAGCGTGCTCGAAAACAAACCAAGGGCGCAACTGGGCCACGACCTGGCCCCTCCGCGCATGGGTTTTACAAGACACGCTCGTTCAAGGACGCAGCCCCGCTTTCCCCGGTCCATGAGAGGATGCATGACGAGGGATGAAAAACTTATCTGATATCACAGCCCCTGGCGACTCTGGCTTGCCGGGGATGAATCTTGGTATTTGCAGCCCCCGGCGACTCTGGCTTCGCCGAGACCCAGGTGCCGGTGTGCCTTTCTTCGCCTTTGCCGCTGGTGTCGTGGTACCCGGGGATCCTCGCAGCCCCCAGCAAAGCCGGTTTGCCGGGGCCCAGGTGCCGGCGAGCCCTTCTGTCCTTTCCTTGACACTGTTATTTTAGTCACGAAAATAACTTAGACAGCGCTGCAATAAGTTACTCTTTCGTGGCGTAACTTTAGGTCGGGCAACGCAATGCCATGCTTCGCCCTTCGTATGTTTATACTCTACGCTTTTTAGGGAACTTGCTGGTGCATACACGCTTGCTGAGTGCGGAACATCAGCAGCCCGCTGGCGGTGTTGCCTCCGGCAAGAAACCTCGTCGGGCTAGTTGCAGCGCACTTGAGTTTGTTGAGCGGACTCGAAAACGAAACAAGGGCGCGACACTTGTTGCAGCTCACTTAAATCGTTGAGCGTGCTCGAAAACAAACCAAGGGCGCAACTCAGCCGCGAGTCAGCTCCTCTGCGCACAAGTTTCTTATACGAAGGACGTCTCACGGCAAGGCTTGCCATGTTACTTCCTCTACTTTACACCCTTTGTGCGCTTTTACCCTACGCTTCTAGGGAAAACTTGCCGGCAAAGGGGCCCTTGCCGCGAGCGCTGAGTGCTGAACTCGAAGCAGCCTGCTGGCCAAGGTCTTACCGGCAAGCAACCTTGCCGCGGCTAGTCGAACGCACTTAGCTTGCTGAGCGGACTCGAAACGAAACAAAGGCGCGACACTTGTCGCAGCTCACTTAAATCGTTGAGCGTGCTCGAAAGCAAGATAAAGTGCGGCTATCCACGGTAGGTTCCTCCGCACATGGTTTTGCGTACAAAGGACTAACGACGAGGAACATAACATAAAAAAGCATGGAACTAAAGAGTGCTCTGCACAAAAGTTCGGACGACTTAGCTTTTCTATTTCCAACAATCCGTCGAGGCCGTACTCCTCGCACTTGCCGGTGGAGCTCGATGGCGCGTCCTCGACGGCAGCGCAGCGCTCCGGGGAGGTGCGCTTGCCGGAGCGAGCACCAGAGTTGTCCTTGCCGGGCTTGGCGCGCTTGCCGGTGGAGCTCGATGGCGCGTCCTCGGCGGCAGCGCAGCGCTCCGGGGAGGTGCGCTTGCCGGAGCGAGCACCAGAGCTGTCCTTGCCGGGCTTGGCCTATGCCGGAGTGGAGGGGAGCGGGTGTGAGCGGTGCGAGGAGCGGGATATGCTCGGACTCCTAACAGCGTTAGAAGGAGCAGGGTCCTGCCCCGGCACCTTCGCTTTGCTTGTGTCCGGACGGTGGTCCGGAACATCCCGCGAGCCTCCGGCGTGTCCTTGCCCAGAGCGGATACCACCTCCGTGGTGCACGGCGCTGCTGGGTTGTCGTGTCTTTGAGATGGACTTGGCGTGTCCACGGAGACCGGCGCGGTCATCTGTGTCTGTCCTTGATTGGTGGCGCGCGAGTGTCCTCGCCGGCGACCACCCTTCCGACGGCGTCTCCTCCGCCCACCATTGGCTCCGGTGGCGGCGGATGAGACGCAGACGGGCCTGCAACCTCCGAAGCCTTCCTCTTCGGGGCCATGGCGCATTCTTTGATGAAGCTGCTGATGAAACTGAAGAGGTTGATGAAGAACGCGCCCGCGTGAACGCCGGATCAGGTCCGCACAACCTCGACGCCCCCTACCTGGCGCGCCAAAGATGTCGGGGGAGAACTGCCCGCCATGAACACCTATGGGGCGGGGCCCCTTATGCATCTTGATGCGAGGCGGAGGGAGCACAGAGAGCAGATCGTAGCGAGCACGCGGGCGGCTTTTACCCAGCTTCGGAGCTCTCCGGAGAGATAAAACTCCTACTGCTGCTTTGGTTTTATTGAGCTCGGGAGCTTGAAGAGCTACAGTAGCAGCTACACCGAGCGCGAGAGCTGGAAAGGTTTCCAACTAGTCGAACCCCCTCCACGTTGTGCATGGGCCTCCTTTTATAGTGCAAGGGGTCACCGACAGGTGTCAACGTAGGAGAAAGGGGTAAAAATGTAAAAGAGGTGGTAGTTGGAGCAAGGGAGCAATGGTTGCTACCTACTTTGACAGTGGGGGACAAGGGCATTTAATGCCCGTCGCCGTCGACCCCAAAAGCTCCCGCCCTTGTGTCTCCGTCTGCCACGGCGATGAATCCACCACCGTGAAGTGCCACCGTGTCCCCCAGGCTGCACAGCCATCCGCCACGCGCCCCTCGAAAGGCCCAGGTATGGCGTGGGCTGATGAGCTGGAGCGCGGGCACACTGGCGCAATTTTCGGCAAGCATCTTGCCGGGTCTTTGACCTTGCCGGGCCGGGGAGCTTGCCGGGCTCTGAGCTTGTCGCTCCCGGGCCCTCGCCGGGCATATGGCGCCGAGGCGTGTCTTCTATGATGTAATCTTCTAGTCTTCTGGCGAGCTCCTCTCGCCAGGCCTTGCGTGAATGATGTAACCTTGAGCACAGGCGGCCTTCCGGCAAGCTCCGCTTGCCGGGTCTCGATCTTCTGTCTTGTATACTTCGTCTTTGAATGGTTTGATATGGAGCAGGAGGGTCTCCGGCGAGCACGTGGTAAACCCTGCCGCGGGGAGCTGCCACTGCCCATGCACATGTTGGGGTACTTAGGTACCCCTACCTTAGTACACCGACAGGAGGAAAGTAGAACTTGATGAGGTAATTGTACCTTCTCCCTTACTTGAAAGTAGTTTGTCGCAGAAACCGGTTTCTGAGACATCTACACCAAATAGTGAGGAAGTTGATGATGTTGATCATGAAACTTCAGATCAAGTTACTACAGAACCTCGTAGATCAACCAGAGTAAGATCCGCACGCAGTGGTACGGTAATCATGTTCGGAAGTCATGCTACTAGATCATGATGAACCCACGAACTATGAAGAAGCGATGGTGAGCCCAGATTCCATAAAATGGCTTGAGGCCATGAAATCTGAGATGGGATCCATGTATGAAAACAAAGTATGGACTTTGGTTGACTTGCCGAGGGTCGGCAAGCAATAGAAAACAAGTGGATCTTCAAGAAGAAGACCGACACGACGGTAATATTATTGTCTACAAAGCTCGACTTATGCAAAGGGTTTTCGACAAGTTCAAGGGATTGACTACGATGAGACCTTCTCACCTGTAGCGATGCTTAAGTCTGTCCGAATCATGTTAGCAATTGCCGCATTTTATGATTATGAAATTTGGCAAATGGATGTAAAGACGCATTCTGAATGGATTTCGGAAGAAGAGTTGTATATGATGCAACCAGAAGGTTTTATCGATCCAAAGGGAGCTAACAAAGTATGCAAGCTCCAGCGATCCATTTATGGACTGGTGCAAGCATCTCGGAGTTGGAATAAACGTTTTGATAGTGTGATCAAAGCATTTGGGTTCATACAGACTTTTGGAGAAGCCTGTATTTACAAGAAAGTGAGTGGGAGCTCTGTAGCATTTCTGATATTATATGTAGATGACATATTGTTGATCGGAAATGATATAGAATTTTCTGGATAGCATAAAGGGATACTTGAATAAGAGTTTTTCAATGAAAGACCTCGGTGAAGCTGCTTACATATTGGGCATCAAAATCTATAGAGATAGATCAAGACGCTTAATTGGACTTTCACAAAGCACATACCTTGACAAAATTTTGAAGAAGTTCAAAATGGATCAAGCAAAGAAAGGGTTCTTGCATGTGTTACAAGGTGTGAAGTTGAGTAAGACTCAATGCCCGACCACTGCAGAAGATAGAGAGAAAATGAAAGATGTTCCTATGCTTCAGCCATAGGCTCTATCATGTATGCAATGCTGTGTACAGACCTGATGTGTGCCTTGCTATAAGCTTAGCAGGAGGTACCAAAGTAATCGAGTGGATCATGGACAGCGGTCAAGAACATCTGAAATACCTGAAAAGGACTAAGGATATGTTTCTCGTATATGGAGGTGACAAAGAGCTCATCATAAATGGTTACGTTGATGCAAGCTTTGACACTGATCCGGACGATTCTAAATCGCAGACCGGATACGTATTTACACTAAACGGAGGAGCTGTCAGTTGGTGCAGTTCTAAACAAAGCGTCGTAGCGGGATCTACATGTGAAGCGGAGTACATAGCAGCTCGGAAGCAGCTAATGAAGGAGTGCGGATGAAGGAGTTCATATCCGATCTAGGTGTCATACCTAGTGCATCGGGTCCAATGAAAATCTTCGTGACAATTTCGAGCAATTGCCTTAGCAAAGGAATCCAGATTTCACAAGAGGACCAAGCACATCAAGAGGCGCTTCAATTCCATCCGGATTTAGTCCGGTGGGAGACATAGAGATTTGCAAGATACATACGGATCTGAATGTAGCAGACCGTTGACTAAGCCTCTTCCACGAGCAAAACATGATCAACACCAAGACTCCATGGGTGTTAGAATCATTACCATGTAATCTGGATTATTGACTCTAGTGCAAGTGGGAGGCTCAAGGAAATATGCCCTAGAGGCAATAATAAAGTTATTATTTATTTCCTTATTTCATGATAAATGTTTATCATTCATGCTAGAATTGTATTAACCGGAAACATGATACATGTGTGAATGCATAGACAAACAATATGTCACTAGTATGCCTCTACTAGACTAGCTTGTTAATCAAAGATGGTTATGTTTCCTAACCATGAACAAAGAGTTGTTATTTGATTAACGAGGTCACATCATTGGTTGAATGATCGATTGACATGACCCATTCCATTAGCTTAGCACACGATCGTTTAGTATGTTGCTACTGCTTTTATCCATGACTTATACATGTTCCTATAACTATGAGATTATGCAACTCCCGTTTACCGGAGGAACACTTTGGGTACTACCAAACGTCACAACGTAATCGGGTGATTATAAAGGAGTACTACAGGTGTCTCCAAAGGCGGATGTTGGGTTGGCGTATTTCGAGATTAGGTTTTGTCACTCCGATTGTCGGAGAGGTATCTCTGGGCCCTCTCGGTAATACACATCACTTAAGCCTTGCAAGCATTACAACTAATGAGTTAGCTGTGAGATGATGTATTACGGAACGAGTAAAGAGACTTGCGGTAGCGAGATTGAACTAGGTATTGGATACCGACGATCAAATCTCGGGCAAGTAACATACCGATGACAAAGGAACAACGTATGTTGTTATGCGGTCCGACCGATAAAGATCTTCGTAGAATATGTAGGAGCCAATATGGGCATCCAGGTCCTGCTATTGGTTATTGACCGGAGGCGTGTCTCGGTCATGTCTACATTGTTCTCGAACCGTAGGATCCATGCACGCTTAAGGTTTCGATGGCGGTTATATTATGAGTTTATGTATTTTGATGTACCGAAGAAGTTGAGTCCCGGATGTGATCACGGACATGACGAGGAGTCTCGAAATGGTCGAGACATAAAGATTGATATATTGGAAGCCTATATTTGGAGTTGGAATGGTTCGGGTGAAATCGATTTTCTAGGAACACCGGGGTTACGGAACCCTCCGGGGTTATTGGGCCTTAGTGGGCCATGAGGAGAAGAGAAAGGCCGGCCGGGGTAGGCGCGCGCCTCCCCCTAGTCCGAATAGGACAAGGAGAGGCGGCGCCCCTTCCCTCTTTCCTCCCCAATCCTATTCCAACTAGGAGGGGGGAGTCCTACTCCGGTGGGAGTAGGACTCCTCGGCCGCGCCTCCTCCAAGGGCGGCCGCACCCCTTGCTCCTTTATATCTGGGGCAGGGGGCACCCTAGGACACACAAGTTGATCTACGGATCGTTCCTTAGCCGTGTGCGGTGCCCCCTCCACCATATTCCACCTCGGTCATATCATCGCAAAGCTTAGGCGAAGCCTGCGCGATAGAACATCAAGATCGTCCTGCGCCCTCGTCTTGACGTAAACTCTCCCTCCCAAAGCTCTCTGGATTGGAGCCCGAGGAGGCGTCATCGAGCTGTCGTGTGTCAAGAACTCGGGGCGCCGGAGTAACGGCGCTAGGATCGGTTGGATCGCGAGGAGATCGTCGACTACTTCCTCTACGTTGTGATCGCTTCCGCTTCGGTCTACGAGGTTACGTAGACAACACTCTCCCCTCTCGTTGCTATGCATCACCATGATCTTGCGTGTGCGTAGGAAAAGTTTTGAAATTACTACGTTCCCCAACACAAGGAACGAAGCCGTACAAGTATAATCATATGCAAGAGGAAAAAGCTTCATGAAGGAAGCCCCCAAGTAAACGGGGTATTTGAATTTGCGCGTCACAAACAAAGTTTGGACAAGGAAATACAAGCAACTTTTTTCCGAAATAGTATAATGCTTGGTCAAGCCGAACACAAGTTAAAAATTTAAAACTTCGAGCATGAAGACAACTTAGCTGGTTAATGTGTTTGGTGTTGATGACGCGGTCCGAGCTTGATGCGGGACAAGGTTCCATCCCCGAGCCGGTCCCGAGGTGGCGGAGCAAAGAGCCCGGCACTCCGAAGTGGTGACATAGCACGGTCAATGCAGGGACGGCAGGTGATGCGAAGTCCCGGCATGGGGTAATGAAGTGTCGACGAAGCCCCCCGTCCAGCCGAGGTGACGCCAAAGGATATAGTCCGGCTGGATCATTTTCCTGTGCACAAAAAATAGTGCAAACCGGAGATAATAGTAATAATAATAAAAATAAAAAATCCGTTGCATAACAAATAATTTATGCAAAGTGAGTAATAAAAGAAATATGGCCTGGCGCCAAAGTCAATGTCGATGCAGGGCAGTGGCGTGATGCGGTAAAGGCATGACAAGGCCTGAATTCACAGGTCGGTTCGAGTTCCGGATGCGGCGTTCGCCGGACTATGTACGGAAACTGACCGAACCACCATGCGACCGTTGTTAATGCAGCAGCCATTTGATAGACCTGCGTACATATGACGGACAAACCAGAGTAATAATTCATTGGGAAAAATGAACCCTAACAAGCAAAAAATACTAGGATTAATAGCACCTGGCTTATTTGTTGTAGCAATCCGAAGAAAGGTGATTCCCAAAATTGGGACTCCATCCGCACACCTATCGCCTGATGGGCGATAAAGCAACGACATGGCGATGCTGGCAAAGGTTGGCTGGCCGAGGCAAAGCCCTCGGTCCAGTTAACGTGATGGAGCTGGTCGGCCGACGACGCTGAAGTCTCCGGAGTAGGTTGATGAAGAGATGATGAAACCCCCGGTCCAGCGATGCAGGTCGTGACGTGGTCGATGCCGGCTTGATGAAGTGACCGTGTGGCGATGCAGGTGTGCCCGCTCCGTGTAATCCGTGGGGCGGCGATGTTGGTGACGATTTATCCTTCGCGATGCCGCACTATTGTTCGGCTGGCCGAGATGATGATCCGAAGAAATTGAGCTTGGCTCAACAAAGCGACGACGTGTCTAACGCAGGTCGGCCGCCATGGAGTGATGTTGTCAGGCTGGTTTGACACTGGCGCGACGGTGAAGTTCGTATTGCAAAAATACTTTTAATACCACTTGGATGTGTTTGAGAATAAAACACAACACCCCATACGAAAACTTCCTTCAAAAAGGATGTCCGAGATCCTGTTCATAAAGAAAATGAATTCGGGTCGGATTCGTTCTCGCGCAGAAAACAGATCCAAAAAGTGATGCACTAATCGGAAGTTTCCCGGAGTTTGGACGGTCGGATCGAACTGAATTTTTGGCAGGTGGTAGATATGGGAATTCCGCAGCAAATCAACGGTTGGATCCTCCAAAGGACATCCGGATTCTCTTCCAGATTCAACAGGGCTCCGGTATATCGGAGATTGCCGGAGATTCCTCCATCGGAACTCGACGAAATTTTTGCAGGGTTGTTGTAGACTTAATTCCGCATAAGTCCACCGAAGTAATCGCTTAAGCAACACTCGAGGAGGCGGTGGCGGCGGATACAAGTTTGCTGTCCAGAAAAGCAGCACGGTCGCCTAAGGGCAATGTTGACGTTGAGCCCCCGAGCTCCATGGATGACTCCTCCATGATCTTGATAGAGATCGGAGTTGGTGTTGATGAAGGCCTTCATCCGAACATGACGATCGGAGGTAGGGCGCAGTCCTAGGTCAAGCCAAGGTGACCAGTCGAGCTGGTGACGAAGAAGCCGACGTCGCAGTTGACCTGCTGTCGAGCCGTTGATCCTTTCGCCGATCACACAGCGGAACTCTCAATGAAAGCACCAATGTCGGTGTCAAAACCGGCGGATCTCGGGTAGGGGGTCCCGAACTGTGCGTCTTACGATCAATGGTAACAGGAGGAAAGGGACACAATGTTTACCCAGGTTCGGGCCCTCTCGATGGAGGTAAAACCCTACTCCTGCTTGATTAATATTGGTGATATGGGTAGTACAAGAGTTGATCTACCACGAGATCAGAGAGGCTAAACCCTAGAAGCTAGCCTATGGTATGATTGTTGTTGTATCTCTATCGACTAGCTTGGCCCCGGTTTATATAATGCACCAGAGGCCCAGGATAACAAGAGTCCTAGCCAAATACGCCGGTGGGGAGGAGTCCATGTTTTGATCGCCAAGTCTTGTGGATTCTTCCTTGTATGCGGCAGCTGTCCGGGCTGGCCCATGAGTATACGGCCATGGGGGTCCTCGGCCCAATCCAACAGATCGGGAGATGACGCGTTGAGTACCCCCTAGTCCAGGACACCGTCACTTAGCTTTGGGTTCAATCTTGCAGTGTCCTTTCCCAGTGACAGTAGGGGCAACAAGGCACGTATTGTATGGTTGCCATCGAGGATAAAAAGATGGGGTTTATATCATAGTGCTTGAGTTTATCCCTCTACATCATGTCATCTTTCTTAATGCATTACTCTGTTCTTATGAACTTAATACTCTAGATGCAGGCAGGAGTCGGTCGATGTGTGGAGTAATAGTAGTAGATGTTTTCGATCTACTTGTTATGGACGTGATGCCTATATACATGATCATGCCTAGATATTCTCATAACTATGCACTTTTCTATCAATTACTCGACAATAATTTGTTCACCCACCGTAATACTTATGCTATCTTGAGAGAAGCCACTAGTGAAACCTATGGCCCCCGGGTGTATCTTTTATCATATAAGTTTTCATCTATCTTTTATTTGCATCTTTTACTTTCCAATCTATATCATAAAAATACCTAAAATATTTATCTTATCTTATTATCTCTATCAGATCTCACTTTCACAAGTTTCCGTGAAGGGATTGACAACCCCTTTGTTGCATTGGTTGCGAGGTTCTTGTTTGTTTGTGTAGGTGCGTGGGATTTTGAGGAGCCTCCTACTGGATTGATACCTTGGTTCTCAACAACTGAGGGAAATACTTACGCTACTTTGTTGCATCACCCTTTCCTCTTCAAGGGAAAACCAACGCAGTGCTCAAGAAGTAGCAAGAAGGATTTCTGGCGCCGTTGCCGGGGAGGTCTTCGCTCAAGTCAAGACATACCAAGTACCCATCACAAACTCATCTCCCTCGCATTACATTATTTGCCATTTGCCTCTCGTTTTCCTCTCCCCCACTTCACCCTTGCCGTTTTATTCGCCCTCTCTTTCCCAATCTCCGCTCTCTTTTTGCTTGCCTTTTGTGTGCTTGTGTGTTGGATTGCTTGTCACGATGGCTCAAGATAATACCAAATTGTGTGACTTTTCCAATACCAATAATAATGATTTCCTTAGCACTCCGATTGCTCCTCTTAATGATGTTGAATCTTGTGAAATCAGTGCTGCTTTGTTGAATCTTGTTATGAAAGATCAATTCTCTGACCTTCCTAGTGAAGATGCCGCTACTCATCTAAACAACTTTGTTGGTTTGTGTGATATGCAAAAGAAGAAAGATACGGATAATGATATTGTTAAATTGAAGTTATTTCCGTTTTCACTTAGAGTGAAGAAAATATGCCCTAGACGCAATAATAAAGTTATTATTTATTTCCTTATTTCATGATAAATGTTTATTATTCATGCTAGAATTGTATTAACCGGAAGCATAATACATGTGTGAATACATAGACAAACATGGTGTCACTAGTATGCCTCTACTAGACTAGCTCATTAATCAAAGATGGTTAAGTTTCCTAACCATAGACATGAGTTGTGATTTGATTAACGGGATCACATCATTAGGGGGATAATGTGATTGACGTGACCCATTCCGTTAGCTTAGCACTTGATCGTTTAGTATGTTGCTATTGCTTTCTTCATGACTTATACATGTTCCCTATAACTATAAGATTATGCAACACCCGTTTACCGGAGGAACACTTTGTGTGCTACCAAATTTCAAAACGTAACTGGGTGATTATAAAGGAGCTCTACAGGTGTCTCCGAAGGTACATGTTGAGTTGGCGTATTTCGAGATTAGACTCCGATTGTCGGAGAGATATCTCTGGGCCATCTCGGTAATGCACATCACTATAAGCCTTGCAAGCAATGTAGCTAATGAGTTAGTTACGGAATGATGCATTACGTAATGAGACTTGTCGGTAACGAGATTGAACTAGGTATTGAGATACCAACGATCGAATCTCGGGCAAGTAACATACCGATGACAATGGGAACAACGTATGTTGTTATGCGGTTTGACCGATAAAGATCTTCATAGAATATGTAGGAGTCAATATGAGCATCTAGGTTCCGCAATTGGTTATTGACTGGAGACATGTCTCGGTCATGTCTACATAGTTCTCGAACCCGTAGGGTCTGCATGCTTAAAGTTAGATGACAGTTATATTATGAGTTTATGTGTTTTGATGTAACGAAGGAGTTCGGAGTCCCGGATGAGATCGGGGACATGACGAGGAGTCTCGAAATGGTCGAGACGTAAAGATCGATATATTGGAAGACTATATTCGTACGTCAGAAAGGTTCCGAGTGGTTCGGGTATTTTTTGGAGTACCGGGGAGTTACGGGAATACGGGAAAAAAAGATATGGGCCTTATTGGGCTTTAGGGGAGAGCGAGAGGCAGGCCACGCACCCCCCCCCCCCAATGACTGGTCCGAATTGGACTAGGGGGAGGGGCGGCGCCCCCTCCTTCCTTCTCTTCCCTCTCCCCCTTCCTTGTCTCCTACTCCTACTACTTGGAAGGGAAGGAATCCTACTCCCGGTGGGAGTAGGACACCTCCAGGGAGCGCCATAGGGGCCGGCCCTCCCCCCTCCTCCACTCCTTTATATACGAGGGCAGGGGGACACCTCTAGATACAACAATTGATCATTGATCTCTTAGCCGTGTGCGGTGCCCCCCTCCACCATATTCCACCTCGGTAATATTGTAGCGATGCTTAGGCGAAGCCCTGCGTCGATAGCATCATCAACACCATCATCATGCCGTCGTGCTGACAGAACTCTCCCTCAAAGCTCGGCTGGATCGGAGCTCGAGGGACGTCATCGAGCTGAACGTGTGCAGAACTCGGAGGTGTCGTGCATTCGGTACTTGGATCGGTCGGATCATGAAGACGTACGACTACATCAACTACGTTGTCATAACGCTTCCGCTTTCGGTCTGCGAGGGTACGTGGACACACTCTCCCCTCTTGTTGCTATGCATCACCATGATCTTGTGTGTGCGTAGGAATTTTTTTGAAATTACTACGTTCCCCAACAGTGGCATCCAAGCCAGGTTTTATGCGTAGATGTTATATGCACGAGTAGAACACAAGTGAGTTGTGGGCGATACAAGTCATACTGCTTACCAGCATGTCATACTTTGGTTCGGCGGTATTGTTGGATGAAGCGGCCCAGACCGACATTACGCGTACGCTTATGCGAGACTGGTGCTACCGACATGCTTTGCACACAGGTGGCTGGCGGGTGTCAGTTTCTCCAACTTTAGTTGAACTGAGTGTGGCTACGCCCGGTCCTTGCGAAGGTTAAAACAACACTAACTTGACGAAATATCGTTGTGGTTTTGATGCGTAGGTAAGAACGGTTCTTGCTCTGCCCGTAGCAGCCACGTAAAATTTGCAACAACAAAGTAGAGGACGTCTAACTTGTTTTTGCAGGGCATGTTGTGATGTGATATGGTCAAGACATGATGATATATAAGTTATTGTATGATATGATCATGTTTTGTTAAAGTTATCGGTAACTGGCAAAAGCCTTATGGTTGTCTCTTTATTGCATAAGATGCAAGCGCCAAATAATTGCCTTACTTTATCGCTATGCAATAGCAATAGTTGCAAGAGCAATAGTTGGCGAGACGACCACGTGACGACACATTGATATAGATCAAGATGATAGAGATCATGGTGTCGTGCCGGTGACGATAGAGATCATGAAAGTACTTTGGAGATGGAGATCAAAGGCGTAAGATGATCATGGCCATATCATGTCACATTTTTTTATTGAATGTGATGTTTAGCTTTTATACATCTTATTTTGCTTAGTTCGGTGGTAGCATTATAAGATAATCTCTCACTAAATTTTAAGGTATAAGTGTTCTCCTTGAGTATGCACCGTTGCGAAAGTTCTTCATGCTGAGACACCACGTGATGATCGGGTGTGATAGGCTCTACGTTCAAATACAACGCGTGCAAACAGTTGCACACGCGGAATACTCAGGTTAAACTTGACGAGCCTAGCATATACAGATATGGCCTCAAAACACTCGAGACCGAAAGGTCGAGCGTGAATCATATAGTAGATATGATCAACATAGTGATGTTCACCATTGGAAAATACTCCATCTCACGTGATGATCGGACATGGTTTAGTTGATTTGGATCACGTGATCGCTTAGATTATAAGAGGGATGTCTATCTAAGTGGGAGTTCTTAAGTAATATGATTAATTGAACTTTAATTTATCATGAACTTAGTCCCGATAGTATTTTGCAAATAATGTTGTAGATCAATAGCTCGTGTTATTGCTTCCCTATGTTTATTTTGATATGTTCCTAGAGAATAATATGTTGAAAGATGTTAGTAGCAATGATGCGGATTGGATCCGTGATCTGAGGTTTATCCTCCTTGCTGCACAGAAGAATTATGTCCTTGATGCACCGCTAGGTGACAGACCTATTGCAAGAGCGTATCGACGTTATGAGCGTTTGGCTAGCTCAATATGATGACTACTTGATAGTTTAGTGCACCATGCTTAACGGCTTAGAATCGGGACTTCAAAGACATTTTGAACATCATGGACCATATGAGATGTTCCAGGAGTTGAAGTTAATATATCAAGCAAATACCCGAGTTGAGAGATATGAAGTCTCCAACAAGTTCTATAGCTAAAAGATGGAGGAGAATCGCTCAACTAGTGAGCATGTGCTCAGATTGTCTGGGTACTACAATCGCTTGAATCAAGTGGGAGTTAATCTTCCAGATAACATAGTGATTGACAGAGTCCTCTAGTCACCATCACCAAGTTACTAGAACTTCGTGATGAACTATAGTATGCAAGGGATGACGAAAATGATTCCCGAGCTCTTCGTGATGCTGAAATCAACAAAGGTAGAAATCAAGAAAGAGCATCAAGTGTTGATGATTAACAAGACCACTAGTTTCAAGAATATGGCAAAGGGAAAGAAAGGGAACTTCATGTAGAATGGCAAGCAAGTTGTCACTCCCGCGAAGAAGCCCAAAGCTAGACCAAAGCCTGAAACTGAGTGCTTCTACTGCAAAGGAAATGGTCACTGGAAGCGGAAATACCCTGAATATTTGGTAGTAGGATGGCAAAGTGAACAAGGGTATATTTGATATACATGTTATTGATGTTTACATTTATAGTAGCACCTGAGTATTTGATACATGTTCGGTTGTTAAAAGTAGTAACTCGAAACAGGAGTTAAAGAATAAACAGAGACTAGTTGAGGGTGAAGTGACGATGTGTTTTGGAAGTAGTTTCAAGATTGATATGATCATCATCGCACACTCCCTATACTTTTGGGATTAGTGTTAACCTAAATAAATGTTATTTGGCATTTGCATTGAGCATGAATATGATTTGATCATGTTTATTGCAATACGGTTATTCATTTAAAGTCAGAGAATAATTGTTGTTCTGTTTACATGAATAAAACCTTCGATGGTCATACACCCAATGAAAATAGTTTGTTGGATCTCGATCGTAGTGATACACATATTCATATTATTGATGCCAAAAGATGCAAAGTTAATAATGATAGTGCAACTTATTTGTGGCACTGCCGTTTGGGTCATATCGGTGTAAAGCGCATGAAGAAACTCCATAAAGATGGATTTTCGGAATCACTTGGTTATGAATCATTTGATGCTTGCGAACCGTGCCTTTTTGGCAAGATGACTAAAACTCCGTTCTCCGGAACAATGGAATGAGCTACTGACTTGTTGGAAATAATACATACTGATGTATGCGGTCCAATGAGTGTTGATGCTTGTGGCGAGTATCGTTATTTTCTGACCTTCACAAATGATTTGAGCAGATATGAGTATATCTACTTAATGAAACACAAGTCTGAAACATTTGAAAAGTTCAAAGAATTTCAGAGTAAAGTGGAGAATCATGAGGTCAACAATTTCTACAAAATTAAACCACCTCCTTGCTCTAAAAGGTAGTATAAGTGAAGAACTAGAGCAAAATTATCTAGCTCAAAAGATATAAGTGAAGCACATAGAGTATTCTAATAAATTCCAAATCAAGTGGGTTTCTCCCAAAAGGTGTGTACAGCAAGGATGATTGTGCTAATCCAAAAAGCAAAGACTAATATCATATAAGACGCTCCAAGCAAAACACATATCATGTGGCGAATAAAAATATAGCTCCAAGTAAAGTTACCGATAGACGAAGACGAAAGAGGGGATGCCTTCTGGGGCATCCCCAATCTTAGGCTTTTAGTTATCCTTGAATATCTTGGGGTGCCATGGGCATCCCAAGCTTAGGCTCTTTCCACTCCTTATTCCATAGTCCATTAAATCTTTACCCAAAACTTGAAAACTTCACAACACCAAACTCAACAGGAAATCTCATAAGCTCCGTTAGTGCAAGAAAGAAAAACCACCACATAAGGTACTGTAATGAACTCATTCTTTATTTATAATGGTGTTAAATCTACTGTATTCCAACTTAGCTATGGTTCATACCCCCCGATACTAGCCATAGATGCATCAAAGTAAGCAAACAACACACAAAAAACAGAATCTGTCAAAAACAGAACAGTCTGTAGCAATCCGTAACTCCTGAATACTTCTGGAACTCTAAAAATACTACCAAAATAGGAAGTACTGGGAAATTTGTATATTAATATATAGAAAAAAGAATCAACACAAAAGCACGTTTCTGTGATTTACTAAAATTATTTCGTGCGTGCAAAAGTTTCTATTTTTCAGGAGAATCAAATTAACTATCACCGTAGGTTATCCTATAGGTTCTACTTGGCACAAACACTAATTAAACTTGAAAACACATCTAAACATAAGATAGATGAAATATTTATTACTAAACAGAAGCAAAAAGTAAGAAACAAAATAAAATTGGGTTGCCTCCCAACTAGCGCTATCGTTTAACGCCCTAGCTAGGCATAAAAGCGAGGATAGATCTAAGTAGTGCCATCTTTGGCCTTCAATTCATAAGTAGCTCGCATGATAGATTCATAAGGCAATTTAACTTTCTTGCTAGGTAAGTGTCCATGCCTTTCCTTAATGGAAATTGGAATATAATATTCCCTTCTTTCATATCAATAATTGCACCAATCGTTCGAAGGAAAGGTCTACCAAGAATAATACGACATGAAAGATTGCAATCTATATCAAGAACGATAAAATCTACAGGCACATAATTCCTATTTGCAACAATAAGAACATCATTGATCCTTCCCATAGGTTTCTTAATGGTGGAATCCAGAAGGTGCAAGTTTATAGAGCAATCATCAAAATCATGGAAACCTAGCACATCACATAAAGTTTTCGGAATCGTGGAAACACTAGCACCCAAATCACACAAAGCATAGCACTCATGATCTTTAATTTTAATCTTCGCAGTAGGTTTCCACTCATCATAAAGTTTTCTAGGTATAGAAACTTCCAAATTACGTTTTTCTTCATAAGATTGCGTCAAGGCATCAACAATATGTTTGGTAAAAGCTTTATTTTGACTATAAGCATGCGGAGAATTCAACACGGGTTGCAATAAGGAAATACAATCTATTAACGAACAATTATCATAATTAATTTCCTTGAAATCCATAATAGTGGGTTCAATACTATTTAAAGTCTTGACCTCTCCAATCCCACTTTTACCAAATTTAGCATCAAGATCTAAAAACTCTGAATTATTGGGATGCCTTTTAACTAAAGTTGAGTCATCTCCACTCCCATCATTATTAAGATTCTTATTGCAAAACAAGGATTTAATAGGGGACACATCAATAACTTTTAGATCTTCATCATTATTTTCATGGAAACTAGAAGAACACGATTTTACAAAGCAATCTTTATTAGCACGCAACCTAGCGGTTCTTTCTTTGCACTCATCAATGGAAATTCGCATGGCTTTGAGAGACTCATTGATATCATGCTTAGGTGGAATAGATCTAAGTTTCAAAGAATCAACATCAAGCGAAAGTCTATCAACGTTCCTAGCGAATTCATCAACTTTAAGCAATTTTTCTTCAAGCAAAGCATTAAAATTCTTTTGAGAGATCATAAATTCTTTAACGCTATTCTCAAAATCAGAGGGCATCTTATTAAAATTTCCATAAGATTTGTTGTAGGAATTACCATAATTATTAGAGGAATTACTAGGAAACGGTCTAAGATCAAAGTTTCCTCTATAAGCATTGTTACCAAAAGTATTCCTACCAACAAAATTCACATCCATAGATTCATTATTATTCTCAATCAAAGTAGAAAAAGTCATATCATTAGGATCAATAGGAGCACTCTTAGTAGCAAACAATTTCATAAATTCATCCATCTTTCCACTCAAAACAATAATTTCTTCTATAGCATGCACTTTTTTACTAGTAGATCTTTCGGGGTGCCATTGAGAATAATTAGACATAATGTTATCAAGGAGTTTAGTAGCTTCTCCTAAGGTGATTTCCATAAAAGTGCCTCCCGCGTCCGAATCTAAAAGATTTCTAGAAGCAAAATTCAATCCGGCATAAATATTTTGTATGATCATCCATAAGTTGGAACCATGAGTACGGCAATTGTGAATCATCAATTTCATTCTTTCCCAAGATTGGGCAACATGCTCATGCTCATGTTGTTTAAAATTCATAGTATCGTTCCTAAGAGAGATGATCTTAGCAGGAGGAAAATACTTAGAGATAAAAACATCTTTGCACTTATTCGATGAATCAATACTATTCTTAGGCAAAGACGAAAACCAAGTTTTAGCACGATCTCTAAGTGAAAACGGAAATAACTTCAATTTAACAATATCATTATCTGTATCTTTCTCATTTTTAATATCACAAAAATCAACAAAGTTGTTTAGATGAGTAGCGGCATCTTCACTAGGAAGGCCAGAGAATTGATCTTTCATAACAAGATTCAGCAAAGCGGCATTGATTTCACAAATCCAACATCATTAAGATGAGCAATTGGAGTGCTAAGGAAATCATTATTATTGGTATTGGAAAAGTCACACAATTTGGTATTATCTTGCGCCATCGTGACAAGAAATCCAACACACAAGCACACAAAAGGCAAGCCAAAGAGAAAGGAGAATGGGAAAGAGAGGGCGAATAAAACGGCAATGATGAAGTGGGGGAGAGGAAAACGAGAGGCAAATGTCAAATAACTTAATGCGAGGGAGATGAGTTTGTGATGGGTACTTGGTATGTCTTGACTTGAGCTAAGACCTCCCCGGCAACGGCGCTAGAAATCCTTCTTGCTACCTCTTGAGCACTGCGTTGGTTTTCCTTGAAGAGGAAAGGGTGATGCAGCAAAGTAGCATAAGTATTTCCCTCAGTTTTTGAGAACCAAGGTATCAATCCAGTAGGAGGCTCCTCAAAAGTCCCATGCACCTACACAAACAAACAAGAACCTTGCGACCAACGCAATAAAGGGGTTGTCAATCCCTTCATGGTAACTTGCAAAAGTGAGATCTGATAGAGATAATAATATAAGATAAATATTTTTGGTATTTTTGTGATATAGATTAGAAAGTAAAAGATGAAAATAAAAGTAGATTGAAAACTTATATGATAAAAGATAGACCCAGGGGCTTCTCTCAAGCTAGCATAAGTATTACAGTGGGTGAACAAATTACTGTCGAGCAATTGATAGAGAAGTGCATAGTTATGAGAATATCTAGGCATGATCATGTATATAGGTATCACGTCCGTGACAAGTAGATCGAAATGATTCTGCATCTACTACTATTACTCCACACATCGACTGACTCCTTCCTGCATCTAGAGTATTAAGTTCATGAAGAACAGAGTAACGCATTAAGAAAGACGACATGATGTAGAGGGATAAACTCATGCAATATGATATAAACCCCATCTTTTTCTCCTCGATGGCAACAATATAATACGTGCCTTGCTGCCCCTGCTATCACTGGGAAAGGACACTGCAAGATTGAACCCAAAGCTAAGCACTTCTCCCATTGCAAGAAAGATCAATCTAGTAGGCCAAACCAAACTGACAATTCGAAGAGACTTGCAAAGATAACAAATCACACATAAAAGAATTCAGAGAAGGTTCAATTATTTCTCATAGATAAACTTGATCATAAACCCACAATTCATTGGATCTCGACAAACACACCGCAAAAAAAGTTACATTGAATCGATCTCCAAGAAGATCGAGGAGAACTTTGTATTGAGATTCAAAGAGAGAGAAGAAGCCATCTAGCTAATAACTATGGACCCGAAGGTCTGTGGTAAACTACTCACAACTCATTGGAGAGGCCTTGGAGATGATGTAGAGGCCCTCCATGGTCGATTCCCCCTTCGGGGGAGCACCGACGAAGGCTCCAATATGGGATCTTGCGGATACAGAAGGTTGCGGCGGTGGAAATAGTTTTTCGTGGTGATCTTGGATGTTTTCGGGGTACGTGGATATATATAGGAGGAAGAAGTAGGTCGGTTGACGCTCGAGGGCCCACGAGGGTGGGGTGCGTGCGCACCCCCAGGGGGCGCGCCGGGCACCCTCGTGGTCGCCCCGTTTGTTGCTTGACGTCCACTCCAAGTCCCTTGGATTACATTTGTTCCAAAAAGATCGCTCCCGAAGGTTTCATTCCGTTTGGACTCCGTTTGATATTCCTTTTCTTCGAAACACTGAAATAGGCAAAAAAACAGCAATTCGGGCTTTGGCTCCGGTTAGTAGGTTAGTCCCAAAAATGATATAAAAGTCTAAAGTAAAGCCCATAAACATCCAAAACAGGTAATATAATAGCATGGAACAATCACAAATTATAGATACGTTGGAGACGTATCACCGCCCCCTGCTATGACCGGCGATAGCGCCCGCTATCACTAGCCGCCCTCGCGATCGAGGAGACGGGGACAACACCCGCGACGCTGCTCGCTGCAAAAACGGCGCTGATGACCCGCAAGTATACAGGATAGTTGTAGCCTCTTTTGATAAGTAAGAGTGTCAAACCCAACGAGGAAATAAAGGTAGAACAAATACTCTCTCAAGTCCTATCGGCCAGTGATACGACTCTACGCATGCTTGATGTTCGCTTTACCTAGAACAAGTATGAAACTAGAAGTACTTTGTAGGTGTGATATGATAGGTTTGCAAGAAAGTAAAGAACGCGTAAATAAAAACTAGGGGCTGTTTAGATAAAGATGCAATAAAGTAAATAAAGCGAGTGTGTAAAAGTGGTGGTAGGAGTTGTGAAATTGTCCCTAGGCAATTGACAACATTACTAGACCGGTAATCACTATGCAATTCTATTTGAGTGAGAGTGAGGGAGTCCTGGACTAGGGGGTGTCCGGATAGCTGGACTATCATCATCGGCCGGACTCCAAGACTATGAAGATACAAGGTTGAAGACTTCGTCCCGTGTCCGGATGGGACTTTCCTTGGCGTGGAAGGCAAGCTTGGCAATACAGATATGTAGATCTCCTACCATTGTAACCAACTCTGTGTAACCCTAGCCCTCTCCGGTGTCTATATAAACCAGAGGGTTTTAGTCCGTAGGACGAACAACCATTACAACAATCATACCATAGGCTAGCTTCTAGGGTTTAGCCTCCTTGATCTCGTGGTAGATCCACTTTTGTACTACCCATATCATCAATATCAATCAAGCAGGAGTAGGATTTTACCTCCATCGAGAGGGCCCGAACCTGGGTAAAAACATCGTGTCCCTTGTCTCCTGTTACCATCCGCCTAGACGCACAGTTCAGGACCCCCTACCCGAGATCCGCCGGTTTTGACACCGACATTGGTGCTTTTATTGAGAGTTCCTCTGTGTCGTCACAGATAGGCTTGATGGCTCCTTCAATCATCAACAACCACGCGGTCCAGGGTGAGACTTTTCTCCCCGGACAGATCTTCGTGTTCGGTGGCTTTGCACTGCGGCCCGATTCGCTTGGCTATCTAGAGCAGATCGAAAGTTACGCCCCTGGCCATCAGGTCAGATTTGGAAGCCTAAACTTCACGGCTGACATCCGCGGAGACTTGATCTTCGGTAGATTCGAGCCACAGCCGAGCGCGCCACGCTGTCATGATGGGCATAATTTAGCTCAGCCGCCGGACAGTGCCTTGGAGGCCGCACATGAGTCCGCCCCGACCCCTAGTTCGGAGCCGACCGCGCAGATCGAGGACAGGTGGCTGGACACCGCCTTGGGAGCTGCAATCTCTACGGTGATGGAGCCGAATACTGACCTTGTCCCTTGTAAAGCTCGTGACTCTGAGGTGCCGGATTCCCTCCCGGACTCCGAACCTCCTGCGCCCCTACAAATCGAATCCGATTGGGCGCCGATCATGGAGTTCACCGCCGCGGACATCTTTCAACACTCACCCTTTGGCGACATCCTAAATTCGCTAAAGCATCTCTCGTTATCAGGAGAGCCCTGGCCGGATTGTGGTCAGGACGGTTGGGATGCGGATGACGAAGAAATTCAAAACCCACCCACCACCCACTTTGTAGCCACTGTCGACGATCTAACCGACATGCTAGACTACGATTCCGAAGACATCGATGGTATGGACGACGATGCCGGATACGACCAAGAACCAGCGCCTACGGGGCACTGGAAAGCCACCTAAACTTATGATATATATATGGTGGACACCCCAAAAGGGAACGATAATGAGGAACAACGGGACGCGGCGAAGGATAATCCCTCTGAAAAACAACCAAAACGGCGACGTAAGCGCCGCCCCGAGTCCCGCCTCGATAACAACAGCACTCATAATGACCCAGCCATAGAGCAGGGCAAACCAGTGGGCGACGAGCATGCAACCAAGCAACCAATGTTGTTATATATCGCGGCAACACATCAAGTTGTAAGCGTGGTGCTCGTCGTCGAACGAGAAACAGAAGGGCATAAATTCCCTCTTCAAAAACCAGTGTACTACGTATCCAATGTCTTAACTCCCTGCAAGTCCCGGTACCCGCATTATCAAAAGATAGCGTACGCGATGTTCATGGCATCCCGGAAGCTCCGACACTACATTCAAGAGTGTTCGATAACAGTGGCCTCCAAAGTGCCCCTCAACGACATTATAAACAACCGCGACGCGACGGGCAGGATTGCAAAATGGGCCATTGAGCTCTTACCATTCGATATAACTTATAAACCTCGGCAAGCTATAAAGTCGCAAGTCTTGGCCGACTTCATCGCTGAATGGACCGAAGCCGAACTCCCTAAAGAGTACGGCGCATACTCCAATTGGATTATGCATTTCGACGGCTCCAAAATGTTGGCCAGCTTGGGGGCTGGCGTCGTACTGACGTCCCCACGGACTCCAACAATGCAGCCGAATATGAGGCCCTCCTACATGGTCTCCGGATGGAAATCTCCATGGGTATTCAACGCCTAGAGGTGCGCGGGGATTCAAACCTTGCAATATCCCAAGTAAATGGAGACTTTGGCGCCAAGGATCCGAAAATGGCAGCCTATCATAACGCTGTCCTAAAAATGTCAGCTCGGTTCGAAGGACTCGAATTCCACCACGTAGCCCGGGATAATAACCAAGCAGCCGACGTGCTGGAACGCATCGGCGCAAAACGCGACGCTGTCCCTCCAAACATCTTCCTGGAATGGCTCTTTAAGCCATCCGTACTATGGGAAGAGGAGTCCGGAAATAACAACCCGGAAACAACCACGCCACCCAACACAGAACAGTCTGACATAATCGGCGGTTCAGCCGATGAAATAACACCTTCAGCCCACGAAATAATGGCGGTAATTGCCCCGTGGACAGAACCATTCCTAGCCTACTTAATTAGGCAGGAACTTCCCGAAGACCAAAACGAGGCCCGCTGCATAGTTCGGCGGTCCAAAGCCTACAAGGTCCATGAGGGAGAACTTTACAAGAAAAGCACAACCGGAGTCCTTCAAAGGTGCATCTCCGAAGAGGAAGGGTGAAATCTTCTGGCTGAAATTCACGCCGGACTAGGCGGACACCACGCTGCAGCCCGGGCCCTCGTAGGTAAGGCCTTTCGTACAGGATTTTATTGGCCGACGGCTCGAGCAGATGCTCAGGACTCAGTCCAAAAATGCGTCGGTTGTCAGCTCTTTGCTAATCAGAGCCATATGCCACCCACCTCCCTCAAAACTATACCCATTACCGCCGTTCATGTCCGGGGCTTGACATGGTCGGACCCCTTAAAGGGGGAACCCACAAGCAAAAGTACTTATTGGTCATGGTGGACAAATTCACCAAATGGATAGAGGCCAAGCCAGTTAAAACGGCAGAGTCCGGACCAGTGATAGACTTCATATCCGGGGTAGTACACCGTTATGGCGTCCCCCACAACATCATTACCGATAACGGCACGAAGTTCACGGCCGACGAGGTCAAACTCTGGTGCAAAAATATGGGCATTAAGCTCGATTACGCTTCAGTCTATCATCCTCAAACCAACGGTCAAGTTGAGCGAGCAAATGGTCTGATAATGAGCGGCATCAAGCCCAGGCTAGTGCGGTCCCTTATGGAATCTAACACACACAGGGTAGAGGAGCTTGACTCTGTACTCTGGGGGCTGCGGACCACGCCAAACCGTACTACCGGATTCACACCATTCTTTATGGTATACGGCGCAGAGGGAATTTTGCCCTGCGACATAATTCATGACTCACCTCGAGTGCACATGTACGAAGAAAGAGAAGCCGAGCTGGATCGGCAGGACAGCCTAGACGCATTGGAGGAGGAACGCGATGTGGCAAAGGCCCGTTCCGCATTCTATCAGCAGCAGGCTCGAAGATATCAAAGCAGAGAAGTACGGTAAAACTTACAATATTGGCGAACTAGTTCTACGCCTACCGGACAAGAAAAAGGACAAACTCAAGCCCAAATGGGAAGGTCCCTTCATCATCGACCAAGTCCTGACCGGCGGAGCGTACCGTCTGTGAAATGCATCGGACAACCGACTCGAGCCGAACCCATGGAACGCAGCTCGCCTCCGAAGATTCTACGCCTAGCGCCGGACTAAGAGTTCGTCTCCTTCCTCTGTCCACATTTTTACAATTCAGCTGTCTTTCGTTTCTCTCTTTTCTCCCACCTTTTTCATAAAAGCCCTTAAAGGCCTATTTGTGCATTGTTCGCACACACTTGATGTGCTATCCGCACTCATTATACCTGGGGGCTTCTTTGACAGAAGCTTACTTATACGGGCTTCATGCCCAGCACATGTGTCAAACTTCCACATGTACCTTTTATTCACCATTATATGCATCGATATGACTTACGTTTTCGCCAAGCTGGGTTGCCTGGCTCCTGTGCTTACCCCTACATTCCCGATAGTTCGGCTAGGAGGTAAAGGGAGCACCTCTGTGATTGTTACTGCCGGGTCAGCCGGATGTGTACCTCAGACTGGGTGAAGCCGAAAGCTAGTGTTCTTAAGGGAATATTCGGTCGGTGACTTGAAAGATGACTTTTTACATATTTATTTATCTGCCCCCAGATGTTTTCTTGCTCTTTTCGCAGTCCGGACATGCACTTTAGGGCATGCCTCCCAGGGAAAGGAACCCTTAACGGAACTATTCTCCCTGGAAGATGTTTCTTACTAACCATGTAATATAACATAACTAGTTGGGCACTTGTCTGATAAAGCACTAATGACCCCTACGCCTGGTCTCCATGCATGCCCCGGTTTTTTCTTAACCGAGAAGGTATTCAGACACACTCCGGACTCTAGGGTCCCGAGGTTGAAGCGAAAAGGTCGGCAAAGACAAATGATCTACAATCCGGCTAGAAGGTATTTTACATGTCATTTTGAATACATCGTCAAATCGACTGACTGTACTCCTCCTCAATCCCGTCTAACAGGCCGTCTAATTTACAGTCCCGTTGGGAATATTTAGCGGCCAACTCTACTTGGCCGTACACTAAGCTCACTGGGATCTCCTTCCCATCGGGCCCCACAGGTCCGACCTCGGCCATGTGGTTTGGATCCGCCTTCTTGTACCGCGTCTTCACGATGGCCCACGCCTCCCTGACACCTTGGCGGCAGGCCGATATCTTCCATAAACGGAAGCGCTGCCGCGCTCCCTGAAGCTTCTCTGCAAGCTCTCCAAGGCCCTCAGGTACGGAGAGGGACGGCCATAAGGCCTGGACGACGCTGCTCATCGCCTGCCGAACACGTTCGAGCAGTTGCACCAGCTCGGGAAGTTGATCACCCAACACCTACAGACATATTTCTGTCAATTGACTTCCTCGCCGAACTCCTCGTTACAAAGGAGTTCGCTCAAGCACTTACTATAGATGCCGGGACGAAGCCGCTGATTCTCCTTCACGGAGCCAGACAGCTCGGCCCGAACACCTTTGAGCTCTTCTCCAAGCTGGGCGTGGGCATCCTGGAGTTTGTTCCTTTCCTGCTGCACCTTCGTAAGCACCCTCTCGCCGGCCTTCAGCTGGCACAGTAGTTGTTGCTTGTCCGGATCAAGTCTGGCAACATCTGCAATACCATTGTCAGATTTATATGCACGCCGCACACCGCTTATCTTTTTGAAATAATGTGTTACCGGAGGGGGTCTCTGTGCCTCCTTCTGCGGCAGCTAGTGCGGCCTCAAGTTGGGCCTTGCACTCTTGCAGCTCCTGGGACAATCGGGTATTCTTTTCTGTAAGATCCTGCAAATTATATGATCCTTAAATCAGTTACTTTAACTACTTTAAGTCTCGGGGGCTACTGGCATATACAACTATTAAAATCTCTTACCCGTATGTCTTTTACATATTGCTCCGTGGCTCTGGTTAAACCATCTTGAGCGGCACGGAGGTGCGCATCTCCCGCGTTAAAGGCATTCAACGCCTCTGGGGAGAAACACGCGTCACGCAGAACTGTCCGGCGACGCCTATGATTCATGGCGCTCTCCACCTCAGACCTGGTGGCGGACAGCCTGTCGGCATCCTCCGCTGGAGGAGTATCCGGCTTGCGCCTTTCGCTCGCCTCCCCCTCCGGACCAGGTGTTGGAGCCTGGCGGGCGGAGGCTTGCACTACTAGGGAAAACCTTATACACAGAATGTTACCAGTAGCGCTTGTCAAAATGAGGCGCTACTGCTACTTTTTGAGAGCGTTGGCGAACCGCCGCTACGATTATCAGATTAGCGATGGCGATGTCCTCGCAGAAAGCGCTACTACTACAATTGCCACACCGTTCGGCGTGGTAGGTATAGTAGTAGCGCCTTCTGCGGACAGCGCTACTACTATGGTATTTAGCAGCAGCTGCGTTTTGCTTCCCACGCTTCTGATTAAAGCTACTTCACCTTACCCCCGCCCGCCCGAGATTCCCTCTCCTCCGCTTCCTCCCCAATTCCCGACCCGCCTCGCCACCGCCGTCTCCCCGACCCGCCCGCCGCCGTCTCCCCGACCCCGCCTCGCCCGCGCCTCGGTGCCGCCGTCTCCCCGACCCGCCTCGCCGCCGTCTCCCCGACCCGCCTCGCCGCCGTCTCCCCGACCCGGCCGCCTCGCCGCCGTCTCCCCTACCGGCCGCCTCGCCGCGCCTCGCACCGCCGTCTCCCCGACCCCATCTCTCTCCCGCCCTCTGTAAGCACTCTCTCCTTCCGATCCTCTCTCCCTTCTCGATCCTCTTCTCTGCTTAGTATGAACCCTAGGTATTTAGTGCTAGTTAGTATGAACCCTAGGCTATTTTTAGTGCTAGTTAGTTAATTACTTAGATGGTAATTAGGGCAGTAGTTCCTAGGTACTAATTAGTTAGTAAGAATTAGGTACTAATTAGGTACTAGAATATTTTTATTTATAGTATTATTTTTAGTAAGAACTAGTTGAATTAATAGAACTAGTTAGTAAGAACTTGTTTCTATTTTTTAGTTAAAAGCAATTTTTCCCGCCCGACGTGGGCGATGCCTATCCCGCATCCTCGCTGCCGAGTCGGCGGAGGACGACACCTGCTTGACCAGATCGGCCATGTTGGGACCTGGCTCCGCGGGTGGTACTGGAGGCGCTACCTCACCGGGCGCGAGGTTGGTGAGGAGCCAGCCTGTCGTTGACCCGAACCTTGTTTGGTGGCGGTCGCGTGGGCCAGTGACGATCCAGAGGCTCGAGGACTCCGCGGAGGTGGTGCGTCACCATGTCAATGAGGAGGACGCGCACGTCCGTCGCTACTTGTTTGCGTTGGAGCACAGGCCGTTCTCCAATACCTGGCAGGTTCTCTGGGGATCTCACTGGAACTATGATCCCGTGATGGTGCCTTCTCTGTGGGTGTCCACCGCCCGCGCCGATACCCGTCATGTGCTAGAGTTTTAGTTGTATTAGTGATGTTATATGTATGACACTATTCGTGATGTATTAGTGACAATATTTTGAAATGCATGAGATGATCTACTTTTGCTTATTGAATGCATGCTAATTTGAGTCCTATAAGATATTTTGAAATGTATATCTTGTGTTGCTCAATATCCAAGTGGCCGGTTATGTTTGCAGGTTACACCTCCGAGTGGCCTATGTTTTGCGGAGTGTTGATTCATTTCCGTTCGGCAAATTTCAGGCGCCGATATGTCCTATTTTAGCAAAGGTCATGCGGATTTTTCCGTGAATTTTGGCATGACTTGTGCTAGAATATATATGTAGGAAATATCGAGTGCCCCGGATTTGTGTGTTCGATATCTTGGTAGTTGTCTTGATCGATTTTCAATTAATCTTTTAACTATGAACATAGGAAATGTCGACGACGAGAAGGATTTCGGTATTTGCAAATCTGCGAAGACGAAGCGGCCTGTGCGACGGAATCTTCCTAGATGATGATAGGCGCTTCAGCATCAAGCTGGACGAGAACTTCGAAGTGGATATAGTAAGTCACAACGACAAGTCTTTTTTCGTAATTAAGCATGACATTTGCTTTCATTTGCTTCAACTTATATTTTTTTTACTATTCTACTAGTGTATCCCCTGCCATGCAAGAGTTTTTGTATTGGATAAGATAGGTTTCAGTCATAGTATGGAGGAAAAGAAAGTTTACTTGAAGACCGAGCATGGTTATATTTTCCATGCGAAGTTATACAATTCAGACGACTACACCTATTTTGGATGCAAAACATGGCGAGCACTATGCAAGACCTATGCATTTGAGCCCGATATGGTTATCACCTTTGATATTCGTCAGGAAGATGATATTGAAGGTAATACCGACATCTGGGTCAATGTGCAAATGCCTCGATTATACCATTATGTAAGTTTCTCAACCATATTTATGTCTTTGATATTGTTTATTCAAAATAATTGACAACTAATTTGTATTGTCAGCTTATTTCCGCAAGCAAACATGTCCAGTAGCTTGGTAGACAGGACCGTGATATCGTCTCCGGGCTGAACTCAAGCTGCGAGGAGCTCGGTCATTATGTTTCATGGCTTGAGGATCTTGATCTGTCAAGACAAATTTTCTTCGTGCATTTAGAAATCTTAGTAGTGAAAATGTGCGACCCATAGTGTTCGTAATGAACTACGGTCACATCCATTTAGGAAGGATGGTAAGATTTTTACTTTTTATCCTCATTGCATCTTTTCCATACATTATTTTTGAAGCTAAACTTCATTGCTAAGTATGTTACCATACGATGTTCTTCAACAGGGACTCCCGATGAATGTTGTGCCTTATGGGATCGAGACTAAAGGTGTCATGAGTATTATCAACTTACGGCCAAGATATCCTACAGCTTACTTTAGTGCATTCAAGATTAGCGACGGATGCTTAATAGTGCAAGACTGGACCAAATATGTGTTGGGGAGCGAGAGAAGTACTAGGGAGCAGCAACCAGAGACGCCTTCCACGATTAGGAGACAGGTTCATCTGCATGCTTCAACTTGATCAAGGAGGAGAGCTATACATGTTTTATGTTCTTTTACCTAAGAGAGAGCAGCAGGAGTGAGTAGCAGGAGTGAGTAGCTGGCTAGAAATGAGTTTCGAGGATGATGATGTGCTACACTATTACTATGATGATAAAATAGCTAGTGTTCATGGTAATGACTATGATGTTTATTATTAGCTAGTGTTAGTGGTGATTAAATAAATAATGTTGATGGTAATGACCATGATGATGATTAAATATCTTGTCTTTGGCGGATTAGATTCAAGTGGAGGCAACATGTGGTGCACATCGAAAGTACTACTAATCCAAAGTAGATCAAGTTTGGATTAGTAGTATACTTTTGACATGCACCACATATTGCCTCCACTTGAACCTAATCCACCTTCATTTAATACACTGTTATGGACATAATGATGTAAACCTCATAACAGCTGGTATTGTACCAATATTTGTATGATGGCGCATAAATGCACTAAAAATAAAAAAAATATAAAAAATACTAGTAGCGATGGGTGGGAAACACGCTGCAAGTAGATAACTTAGCGAGAGCGCTGTAATAAACAAGCGCCGCAGCTATTTGTACTAGCGATGGCAGCGTGATGGCACGCGTTACTGCTAAGCATTAGCTGTAGCGCCTTATTAGTAGCGCGGCTACCCGCGCTACTAGTAGGCACAAAACACGTGCTACTGCTAGGGTTTTCCCTAGTAGTGTTGGTTGGCAACCTCTCCGAACACAGTCCGGCGAGTGCTCTTTCTCCTGGAAAGGTCATGAGCGTTAATACACCTCCTGGGAATCCTTTTCCTAAATAACGGTCGCGAGCTATTACCGTTGCGGTGACGTTTCGATCCGCACCGCACTCCTCTTCCACCTGCTGGGTCGGACTGACCCTTGTTGGTCCGCTGCCGTGGGCTCGGCTTCCTGCCTTGAAGCCACCTCCTGCGAGACACCATTATATACGGTGGTCAGAAATGCGCAAGGACGAAATAATGGTGTCAGGACTTCGGTCACAATCACCTGGGGAGCCGGAGATAAGCCGGCGTAGTCAGCCGTAATGGCGACTAGAGCATTGTCCATGCTGAGTTGGTGAAACACCCCATCAATCAGCTCCACCTTTATGTCGGGATCCTCTTCGGAGGACGGATCAAGGGATCTTCCCGGATCCTCGGGCTGTGGAGCCGGACTATGTATGCTCTCCACATTCCGGTGCAGTTCCTGCGTCAAAACCATGAAATAAGGTACTTAACTTTCAAAGCACGGGTCGGATAAACAAACGTCCACTTACCCAGCTCCGAGGGTTATTCATGGAGAACCCATTCAATGGGCTCGTCTGGAGGAAGTCCTCTTTCTCCCCTTTGTACAGGCCGGACAGGATCTTTACCAGATCCGCGGCCGATCTTGGCCCCTTACGGCCATGACGGGTGGCGTCGTTCTCCCCGTTGAAATCCCACATGAGGTGGCCCCTATATTGGAGCGGCTGCACCCCTCGCATGATGCATACGGCCATGACTCCGATCATGGTCAATCCGGAATGGGCCAGCAACCTAATCTGGCCCATCAAGTAATGGACGCTCCTTTCTTCCTCCTGTTGAGGGCTCCGTGGGCGCCAACTTAGGCGCTTCTTCAGAGGAGCCTTGTTGAACTCCGGGAGGCCGATCCGAATTGGGTCCGGCAGGGGAGCGTCTTCCACATAAAACCATTCCGAAGGCCAGTCTTCAGACGCCTATTTGGGGGTTCCGGATGGATATCCGGTCCCAGCGATGCGCCATATTTCTGCTCCGCCCACTTGATATATTGACCCCTCGTGAGAACGGGGTACGAGGCAAAATAGTCTCTTCCACAGCGCAAAATGGGGCTCGATGCCAGAACAGCTCGCAGAAGAGCTACTGAAACCCATGATGTGCGAGAATAGAGGCGGGCGTGAGGTGATGAAGCTGGAGTCCGTAGAACTCCAGGAGCCCCCGGAGAAACGGGTGTATGGGAAACCCGAGCCCCCTTATTAGATAAGGGACGAAGCACACCCGCTCCCCTTTGGAGGGACTGGGGGAGGCCTCCGCTTGCTTTCCACCTTTGTAAGTGGCCAGCCCGGCTCGGACCGGGACCGTAAAGGCCGGAGGAAGGTATCCCTCCGCTTGGAGCGTCACCAGCTCATTGTGCGGAATAGAACATCTCCTCCAATCTCCTGGCGGAGGGCTGGGAGCGCGAGAGGAGGAGCCGCGTCGACGGTCCAAAGTGGAATGGATTTTTGGTCAGAAGCGCCATTATTGGGCATGGAAGCCAAGGAGCGCAACATTTGTAAGGAAGCCGGACACTATTCGGTGAGCACATGGAATTTGAAGGAGAAATCGCCTTGCAATGCCGAAGAAAATATATGCGCTGGACTCGTCGTCATTGAAGCCTGGTTCGGGGGCTACTGAGGGAGTCCTGGACTAGGGGGTGTCCGGATAGCTGGACTATCATCATCGGCCGGACTCCAAGACTATGAAGATACAAGATTAAAGACTTCGTCCCGTGTCCGGATGGTACTTTCCTTGGCGTGGAAGGCAAGCTTGGCAATACGGATATGTAGATCTCCTACCATTGTAACTGACTATGTAACCCTAGCCCTCTCCGGTGTCTATATAAACCGGAGGGTTTTAGTCCGTAGGACGAACAACCATTACAACAATCATACCATAGGCTAGCTTCTAGGGTTTAGACTCCTTGATCTCGTGGTAGATCCACTCTTGTACTACCCATATCATCAATATCAATCAAGCAGGAGTAGGGTTTTACCTCCATCGAGAGGGCAGCGAACCTGGGTAAAAACATTGTGTCCCTTGTCTCCTGTTACCATCCGCCTAGACGCACAGTTCGGGACCCCCTACCCGAGATCCGCCGGTTTTGACACCGACAGAGAGGCATAAGCTAACATACTTTCTCTTCTTGGATCATATGCACTTATGATTGGAACTCTAGCAAGCATCCGCAACTACTAAAGATCATTAAGGTAAACCCAAACCATAGCATTAAAGTATCAAGTCCCCTTTATCCCATACGCACACAACCTACTTACTCCGGTCTGTGCTTCTGTCACTCACGCCACCCACCATAAGCAAATCATAAACATGTTGCAAACCCTACAGCGGGAATCCCTCACGCTTGCGCGACACGGATGGCACAATAGGACAGCACCAATAATAAAACATGCAACTCAAACCAATCATAGCAATTCATCAATCACCGATAGGGTACTCATCAGTTTTGAACCTTTTTGTGTATCAATAAGATTTTTCGAATTTTGAGAACATTTTTTCAAAAACTGAACTTTTTTTGGAAACATGATTTTTTTTAAAAAAAAATTGATTTAAAAACACGAACACTTTTTGAATTTGCAGGCAATATTTGAAACAGGAAATATGTTTTGAACAAGTTTTGAAAACGGGAACATATTTCTTAAAACCGAACATATTTTAGTTTGTGAACAAAATTTAAAAAGACGAACAGTTTTTCAAAATAAGCGAACAATTTTCGAAATTCTAAACTTTTAGAAAATTTCGAAACAAAATGAACATAATCTCAAATTTTCACTTTTCAAAAAAATTCTGAAACATTTGTTGAAAATTGAAAAAAAATCAACAACAAAATAGCAAGAAGAAAGAAAAAAGAAGAAAAAAGAAAGAGAAAAAAAATGAAAAATAAAAGAAAAAAATGAAAACGAAAAAGAAAATGAAAAAGAAAACAGGTTCAGGAACCTTCTAGAAGGTTCCCAAAACCGGAAAAAACCGGCTAGGAACAATCATAGAAGGTTCCCAAAACCGATACATGGGAACGCTTAAAACAGGCCGGGCCACCCGCCTCTGCTCGCTCGATACCCTGTGCGGAACCCTCCGGATGGAGACCTCCTTTGTGACACGCTCTGCGGCAAATTGCCGCCGCGACGCACACACGGAGCCCCGATTGGGCCGGCCCATTTGAGGCGTTGTGACGATGTAAAAAATAGCGAAAAAACCTGACGTAGGAGGGAATCGAACTCCTTACCTGCAGCTCGTGAGGCACTCCCGCTGGCCAGCCGGGCTAGCGAGTACTACTGGCATACAATAAACGCAAAATACTAAAGAATGTAAAGACGGAGATCCTATTATTTTCAGAGTTTTCGATCATTCTCTTGGAAAATATGAACAAAGTTATAAAAAATTGAGCAATGTTTGAAAGCGTGAATAGAATATTTAAATATTGAACAAATTTTGAACACTTCTCGAAACATGTGATCACATTTTGAAATTCGAACACAAATTTAAAAACATGAACAAATTTTAAAAACTGTGAAAATAATTGGAAAATGCGAACATATTTTCAATATTCAGAACATTTTCTGAAATTTTGAACAAAAAATGAAAACAGGAACATTTTTTGAACTATTGAACATTTTTTAAATGCGAACATTCTACAAATTCTAGAAGATTTTTTTAAAACACAAACACTTTTTTTAATTATGAACAAATATAGAAAAATGAATAAATTTTAAATTCATGAAAAAATTATAAAACTGCGAACATTTTTCGAATCTGCGAACAAATTTTGAAAGTGCGAACATTTTTTGAATCGTGAACAAATTTTGAAACATGAACAAATTTAAAAATCGTGAACCAAATTTTAAAATTGTGAAATTTTTTGAATTCAGAACAAATTTTGAAACAGTATTTTTTCTAATTGCGAACAAATTTTAAAACATGAATAAATTTCAAGTTCATGAACAAAATTAGAAAATTGTGAACATTTTTCGAATCTGCGAACAAATTTTGAAAACCATGAACATTTTTGAATTGTGATCAAATTTTGGAACATGAACAAATTTCAAATTCATGAACAAAACTATAAAATTGTGAACATTTTTCGTTAAACCGCGATCATTTTTTGAATTGTGAACAAATTTTGAAATATGATGAAATTTCAATATTCGTGCAAAAAATTATAAAATTGCGAACATTTTTCATATTGTGAACAAATATTAAACCCGCAAACTTTTTTGAATTGTGAACAAATTTCGAAACTATGAACAGTTTTCGAATTATGCACAAACTTTGAAACCATGATCTTTTTTTTGAATTGTGCAGAAATTTTAAATTAATAAAAAAAGAAATAGAAACAAAAGGAAAAAAGAAAAAGGAAAATGTAAGAAAAGAAAATAGAAAAAACAGAATAAAGAAACAAAAGAAAAAACAGGAATAGAAAAATGAGAGAAAAGAAAAGAAAAGAAAATAGAAAAATAGAATAAAGAAAAAACTGAGTCAAGGAACCTTCTAGAAGATTCCCAAAACCGGAAAAAACCAGCTGGGAACCTCTAGAAGGTTCCCAAAACGGGGGGCGTTGGAACGTTTAAATGGGCCGGCCCGTTGTGTCGCTGCTCGGTCGCTCGCTTATGCGAAGCGCCGGCAGTTTGACGCAGCGAGCGGCAAATAGCATTTTCCCTCCTGATGTACCAGCGGACAAGGTCGACCCCACAGACTTGGAGCTAGGAATATGACACCTCAGCACTAATGTTTACTCTGCCTCAACCCCTAAGGCTGACACTGAACCAAAGGAGCAGACTTGGTTAATGTTTTGGAGACTGGTTATTCCTGTCTGAACTTTTGATAAGTGATCAATTTTGTTGGTTCTGCCTTCAGCATCTATGTCGTGTCTATGTTGGCTAGTAGGAATCAGAATCATCCATCCATCCTCCGCCATGTCCTTCTCCCCGTAGAAACCTCGGATCGGATGGCCTTCCTTGACAAACTCCCCACATCGGGTGAACTCGGGCTTGCAGAGGTGGCAACAACATTGGATGGTCTAGTCGGGGCGTTAGCTCCCACCCTGGGTGGGTGACGGCTAAGGCTGGGCTTGACCCAAATACGATGCGGGGTGTTTGTGGGTACTGCGGCAAGTTGTTGTGGGCGGCTCTGCTGCTTGGATGCATGTGGCTGTCAGCCCAGGGTTGCAGTGCTGTTGGCGGGCGACCGAGGGTTGCTGCGAGGTTGGCTGCTGCTCGAGTCCTGGTGGCCACTGACCCAAGGCGGTGTGGGTCTGTTCTGGTGACTGAGTGGTGGTGTCGTGGTTTTGGCGATCATGTTTTACAAACGACACAGGGTGTTTTTTTTTTTTTTGCGAGGGTAAAAGAGATTTTATTCCACAATCACAGGGTTACAATCAAGAGGCAAAAGTTCCTCCACACAAGGAGGGCCTCGACCAAGCCATACCGCAGTGGTACTCTCAGTACGGCTATAGAAAGCCAGTCGATCTGCTACCCTGTTTTGTTCACGCTTAATTTTCATCGGAATAAACTCTCTAACACCCATGTGCCTCTTAATCTCAGTAATCAAATGCCCGTAAGCGGAGTATCGAAGATTGTCCCCCGTCAAAGCCCTGAAAGCTTCTGATGAGTCGGTTTGGACGACAATAGGTCCCTCCGCGTGCTCAATAGCCAATGCCATACCCTGCATAAGAGCATGTAATTCTGCTTCTAGGGCGTCGTTGCAGTTGAAGATACAACGATATGCTGCAAAGATGACGCCACCGTCACTACGCCTCAGCACCATTCTCGCTGCTGCTGAACCATCCGTCTCCAGAAAAGCACCGTCGACCGACAGGGCCATCTGACCGGGAGGGTTTTGGCCAAGGCAGCATCGGTTCCTGGATTCGCTCCTTGGGTATCCCCTCGACGAACGTAGCCATCTTGCCCTTGAGTATATCTTCTGTAGTATACCTTCTTGCTAGTTGTAGAGAGGACATGTAGCTTTGAAGGTAATCTACCGTTGCCATGGTCGTTGGGATAGGTTTAGCGTGGGACAGATCATTGCGTAGCGACCAAATCCTCCACAAGAGCATGATTGTACAGTCCCGCATAGCATCATTGCAGTCCATCAGTATATTCAGGAGCCACTCCTTCCCGGTGTCCTTCAACATCTGGTTATCTGGCAGGGGCCAGACTTGGCGCATATGATTCCAAAGCAGTTGAGCGTGATCACATGTGATAAGAGCATGGAAACTTGATTCCTTCTCAGTGCCACACAACGGACAAGTGTCCCTAGTGGCTATGTGTCTGTATTTTTTGCATGCGTTGGTTGCTAGAGCCCCGGCCACCACTTTCCATGCTAGGATCCGCATCTTTAGGGGTAGATTGGCCTGCCAAATACAGCGCCAGATCACCCGTTGTCCACTCGGAGCCGAGCTAGCTGATCCCAGGCCTGCATGACTGTCGGAAGTGGCGAGACGATAAGCGCTTCTCACCGTAAAACCGCCACTTCTTTCCGGGAACCAAGCCAGGAAGTCTTGCTCTCCTCTAGGGGATGCTCGGATCTTCAAGATCTCAGCGACGTCCATGTCCCAGAAATACTGCCGCAACCTGTTAACATTCCATGCCCCGGACTCCTCTAAGAAATCAGCCACCCAGTTGTATCTGCAATTCCTTTTCGGGGTTATTGGTTTGAAATCGATCCTTCTAGGGATCCATGGGTCCCTCCAAGTTCTGACCAACGTGCCATTTCCGACTCTCCATATTAATCCTCTCTTCAACAGCTCAAGTCCATGAATGATTCCTTTCCAAACCGCGGAGGAGCTGGTCGGAAACACCGTGTCTAAAAGATTACCATTAGGGTAATATTTCGCCCGAAGTAGGCGAGCACAAAGGCTTTCCGGGTACTGTAATAATCTCCAAGCTTGCTTAGCTAGCAACGCTTGGTTGAAGGCGCGCATGTCCCGAAACCCCATGCCCCCCATATCCTTCGGTAGGGTCATTTTCTCCCAGCTTAGCCATGCCATTTTCCTCTTGCCATTCTCTACTCCCCACCAATACTGCCTCATCAACCTCGTAAGGTCATCACACACGGAGGCCGGCAGGCGAAAGACACTCATCACATATGTTGGTATAGCTTGTGCCACCGCCTTAATCAGAATTTCCTTATTTCCAACTGACACATACTGTTCGCTCCAATCTACCAATCTTTTCCTCAGCCTCTCTTGCACAGCCTCAAAATGCCCTTTATGTATTCGGCCTTCCGGGACAGGGAGGCCCAAGTACTTTGGCTCAAAGACTTGTTGTGTCACTTCCAAGATACCTTTCATCTCCTCCGCCACCGCCGCGGGACAGTTATCCGAAAAGAGGATGGAACACTTTTCAGGGTTAATAAGTTGACCCGTCGCTCTAGTATAAGTGTTCAACAAACCTTTGACAATGTTTGCTTGGTGGCCCGAAGCTTCGAACAATAACATAGTATCATCGGCAAACAATAGATGTGAGATAACAGGAGCACCTCGACAAATGGCCACCCCCTTCAACTCCCCTTCGCGCACCGAATTGGATAACAGGGAGGACAGAGCATCAGCAATGAACAAAAAAAGAAACGTAGAAAGGGGGTCACCTTGCCTTAGTCCCCTAGAAGGGGAAAATGACTCCAACAGCTTCCCATTAAACTTTACCGAGTATTTCACCGACTTCACACATGCCATAATCCATGATATCCACTCCATCGAAAACCCCCATTTTATCAGGGCTTGTTCCAAAAATACCCAGTCTACACGATCATATGCCTTCGAGAGGTCCAGCTTGTAGGCACAAGCAGCGTGGCTGTTTGTTTTCATTGTTTGAATGTGATGGATACACTCGAAGGCAATAATTGAGTTGTCTGAAATAAGCCTCCCAGGAATAAATGCACTTTGATTCTCTGATATCAGCTCATCCAACAGTGGACGCAACCGGTTTACCAAACACTTGGACACGATCTTGTACAGTACGTTACACAGGCTTATTGGTCTGAAGTCCTTAAGTTCCTTGGGGAAAGGAACTTTTGGGATTAAGACGATGGCCGTATCATTCACTCCCTCTGGCATATTTCCTGTTTTAAAGAAATCCAACGCTGCAGCAACAATTTCTGTCTTTAACACCGCCCAGTTGCGTTGGAAAAACCTTGCCGGCAGGCCATCCGTGCCCGGCGCTTTGATCGGCCAGATCTGAAAAAGGGCATTAGACACCTCCTCCTCTGAGAATGGCGCACACAGCGCCTCATTCATAGCATGTGTCACTTTAGGTTGTATCCCTTCAAGCACATCCGTTGGTGTAAGTGTCGGATCTTTGGTGAATACTTCCTGAAAGTAAGAACTAGCCATTCGTTCCATGTCTGATGGTACATTGCACCAAGAACCATCTGTTTTCCTTAGACGTTGGATGTAATTTCGGTGAGCTCGCCACACCGCCCGGCGATGCAAGTAAGCCGTGTTCCGCTCGCCTTCCTTAAGCCACGTTATCCGTGACCGCTGAAGCCATAGCATCTCCTCTCTATATAGCAGTTCATCTAGTTGATACATCTTCTGTTTTATCAGTGACCTATCCGCATCTTGAAGTTGTAAGTCAGCCAGCTGCCGGCGGAGATTTTCGATCTCAGATGTAACATGACCAAAGTTTTCCTTGCTCCACGTACGCAGCTTCGCCATCATCTCCTTCAGCGCATCCCGAACTGCACCCAATGTACCGCTCGGCTTGCTTTGCCCCCATCTGGCCGCAATGACTGAGGCCAGTGCCGGGTGTCGCTCCCACATAATCTCGTACCTGGCCGCACCTCTGTTTTTAGGTGGCTCCACATGCGATAACCGGATCATCAAAGGGCAATGATCCGAGCAAGACGATGCAAGATGCTCCACCTGCGTAAAGGGAAACATGTCCTTCCACGCTTCATCAAGACAAAGCTCGCCCAGCCGCATCGGACGGCTCTATTCCCAGCTTGCCTATTATCATATGTATATGGAATTCCAGAGAACTCCAAGTCCACTAACTCGCAAGCTAGTAGGCAGTCCCGGAACTGTTGCATCTGACCTTCACAACGTAGTGTTTGAGATACGTGTTCATGTTGCCACATGGCCTCATTGAAATCCCCACACACAAGCCATGGCTCTGAGGATGTGGCACGCAAATTCGACAACGTACTCCACATACGGTGCCTGTTTTCCACCCGTAGCTCACCATACACATAGGTCGTCCTCCATGTTTTATCATTTGTTGCATCCACAATACGCACGTCTATATACCGTGCACTCGAGGCCAAAACTGTCACTTGTAGGTTCTCCTCCCAGTAGAGGGCCAGGCCTCCACTCAGACCATCACTGGAAACACCTGCAAATCCTCTCATCTGTAGTCTGAACTTGATCTTCTCCATCTTGCTTGATGCTTGTCTGGTCTCAGAGAGAAAGACCAGACCCGGGGAATTGTCTTTGCAGAGGGCCAACACCTCACGAACTGTCCGGCGGTTCCCCCCCCCCCCCCCGGCAGTTCCACACCAAGGAACTCATTGGACCCGGCGGTCCTCCTCGAAGGAGGCCGCCGATCTATCATCAGAAACATGATCAGAACCTGTTTTTGCCCGCTTACTGCCTGAGCTGCTAGTTGGTGAATGAACATCCTCACCCTCTTCCCCCCTTCCATGAGTCAACATGAGGATACCAGGGGGGGCCCTGGATCCCCCGGCATTGTCCCCTTTGCCCGCCTCTTCCATCGCCAACCGCTTCCTCACAGACGGATCAACTTGCATGAGTTTACTCGTGGCCTTGGACGGGCTTGTAGCTGTATCCAGCGTTTCCGGATCCACCTGCCCAGGTATATTATTAACACGACTCGGGGTAAACTCCGGCTTCTGCTCATTCCCTCGACTCCCACCATCCGGCCGTGGCTTATTAGGGCCATCCGCATATAGCCATGCGCCAAACTTCTTACTTTTCTCATCATGAATCCCGTTTCCACACTCCTTGAACTCATGGCCTATGATACCACATACACTGCAGAAGCGAGCAAGCTTCTCATAGCGCACCAGGAAAACCTGACGCTCTTTGCCTCTAACAATACTGACGAACTTGGTTAGGGGCTGACGAACATCATGTCTAACCCTAATTCTTACATAGTCCCCGCGTGTATTTCCGTTCAATCTCATCTCCAAAATCTCCCCAGAATTCCTTAGCAGATGTTCCACAATGCCCTTCTTACAGAATCCTTCTGGAAGTTTATGAATCTGGAGCCAAACAGGCATATACACCATAGGCACCTCCTCTGCCTTCGTGAAACCATCGTAGGGACACATCAGCACCAACATATTCCTGAACAGCCATGGACCTTGATCAATCATCCGTTCCCAGTCACCAAGACAAGCGGCCTGAACGACAAACAAACTCGGGCCGACGGGGCGAAAATTGACATGCTGTGCTGGATTCCACGCCGCCCGCATCTCCCTGTAGAAGGCCGTCGGGCTGAACGTTTTGTCCGTATGAACCCTAGCTAGGGCTAGCCATCTGACGCTCTCATTGATCTCCTTGTCGTTTTCATCAATTACCAGATCATCAAAGACTTCTTCCTCTAGATTCAACTGCTCCATGAAGTTATCCAGATCCGATCTCATGGCGGCTCACGCCGCCGCTCATTCAGATCGTGCATCCGCCGCCGTATCCATCGCACCGAGCCGAGAAGAACCCTCCACGAAGAGCGCAGGGGAAGTCGACGTAGAGGAGGCAAGGGGCTTGGGTATAGACTCTCTCGCGATTAGATCGCCAGAGAGGACGTGGAAACCCTAGCCGCCGCTAGGGGAAAAAAATCCGTTTCGTAAGCAAATCTTCCCCCAAGCGGATAAACGACACAGGGTGTTGCAATGATTTACTCTCTCCGTTCCTAAATATTTGTCTTTTTAGAGATTTTAAATGGATTACCACATACAGATGTGTATAGACATATTTTAGAGTGTAGATTCACTCATTTTGCTCTGTATGTATGTAGTCACTTGTTGAAACCAATCTCTAGAAAGACAAATATTTAGGAATGAAGGGAGTACCTTCTCCTTGTCCTGGGTCCATGCCAATGGTGATGGTTGACCAATGGCTCTTATGCGAGCAGGCCGGATCGGGCCTGAGATGAGTCGAAGATGTCGCTCTGGGTCGGCAAGATTAGGCTCGGTCTGGGATATACCCGTGGGCGATGAGGCCCCTCACCCTGCAGGTGTGGTAGTTGATGGTGGTGGTCGAGACATCGTTTTCGTCGGGTAAATCAACGTCGATTAGCATGGACTTGGCAGCGTGCGATCGATAGCCACGGAGGTGTGTCTCCACCAGTCCAGTAGGATTAACTGGGGGACGCGGGCGTGGGCGCCTCCTACGGTGGAGGGTTGACCCAGATTATGTGGCTGATGTCGGGCTAGGAGTTAAAGGAGCCACCTTCAACTCGTCGTACCGTGGTTAGTGCATCGTGATGTGGGCGGGTGGTACTTGGTGTCTTCGGTGGGGGAGACGAACGAATACAACATATTCAACTATCACGATGTGTACAGCACATCAGCTAGTGACTGAATCGCGCATGCTAAGGTTGAAGTATTGCGAATTTTGGGTGGACAATTCAGTCACTGTCTTTATCAGCCTAATTCCTTTCTGAATGAGTTGAAACAATATGATTCTCACTGACCAGTGGCATATCGAAAGAACCAACTAGAGGGAATGGAAAAACGAACAATTACTTAACATTTTGGCAACTCTAGATGCAGGGAATCGGCATGAGAAAATTTACAAAACATAGAAGCACTTGGCCAGTTTACCTTCAGAGGAAATTAACAGTTTACTGTCAGATTCAGAGGAGGAATCAACATGAGTATATTTATAAAGCAATACAATTAAACTGGAGTATATAGGAAAACTTGCCCCAATTCAATTTACCTCCAGAGCTAGCTCCAGGCAACCTACAGGGGGTCAAAATGCAAAATGCAGCACACGAGGCCATTCATTTGAACTACTGTCACACACACGCACACACAATTCATTCATCATCTCCCCAGTCCCCACTCTGCTCTTCTCTTCTCCTATAAATATCAACACAGTGAGACATCCTAAGGGCATCTCCAACAGTCGTATGATCAGCGTTGGTAATTTAGCCACGTAGGCTATTTTGATGACATGGCATGTAATAATAGCAGAGAGAGAAAGGAAGCGTATGATCCTGAACCAACGCACCGGGCGCAAGCTCCGAGGCCAGCCCGTTCGTTTCTTTGGCATTCAGTGAGGCCGCCTGGATCTGGTGCAAGTAGCCTCCCCTCCCCCCGCCCCCAATTTTCTCCTCTCCCGCGTGTATCCCTCTCAACTTTCTCTTCCGCGCGCGCCAAAGCACCCTGCTGCTCGCGCCAAATTGCCCTGCCGCTCGCGCCAAATCGCCCTGCTGCTCCCGTCTCCTCAAATCCCCTCCCGCGTTCATCTCTCAATTTCACTTTGCCCCAGACTTTTGACCATGAGCCGCCAAACTAGGGTTCAAGCGCCGCCGCCGCCGCTGCCGTGTTCGTGGCCGACAACGGCTGTTATCAACGAGTCCATGCTGACTCCCAATGTTGCTGCGTCCTACGGTTTAGCTGCTTCGATGCAGACCATGGGCACCTCCGCTCCTGCCGGCTATTGGAGTTCGCTCATGCGTGAGAAGGATTTCAGGTACGTATGCTTTTTTTCTTAGTCTTCACATGCAGTACAACTAAGTCGTTTGTCAGATCTGCAAGAAACCAAACCACACCGCCGTCGAGTGCTACCGCCGCTTTGACATCTCCTTCGCCAAGAACAAAAAGAGTGCAGGATCAGCCACCAACTCGTCCTATGGAGTGGACACAAACTGGTACCTCGACACGGGGGCCACCGGTCACATCACCAGCGAGCTCGACAAGCTGACTGTCCGCAACAAGTACCACGGCAACGAGCAAGTCCACACCGCAAACGGAGAAGGTATGGAAATTAGTCATATTGGTCAATCCACTGTTCGAACCCCTACTCGTGATCTTCATCTCAGAAATATATTGCATGTACCCGATGCCACAAAAAATCTTATTTCAGCTCATCGTTTGTCCACTGACAACAATACCTTTCTTGAAGTTCACCCACGTTTCTTTTTCGTTAAGGAACAGGGAACGAGGAGAACCCTCCTCCACGGCAGGTGTAGACGTGGTCTCTACCCCCTATCATTGGCTCCGTTGAGTTCAAGCAAACAGGCGTTTGGTGTCAATAAAGTGTCCATGGAAAGGTGGCAGAGTCGGCTAGGGCATCCTTCATCCACTATCGTTCGTCATGTCCTTAGCCACAACAATATTCCTTTTTCTAGTAGTGAGTTGAATAAAGAGGGTGTTTGCGACGCTTGCCAATTAGGCAAGAGTCATCAACTCCCTTACCCAAATTCGTTCAGTGTATCTCAAGCTCCTTTAGAGCAAATTTTCTCTGATGTATGGGGGCCTGCCCGTGATTCCATCAATAAAAAAACTATTATGTGTCTTTTATTGATGATTATAGCAAATTCACATGGATCTATCTTCTCAAGCACAGATCTGAAGTTTTTAAGATCTTCCATGAATTTCAAGCGTTGGTAGAAAGATTGTTCAATAGGAAAATTATCACCATGCAAACAGACTGGGGAGGCGAATATGAACGCCTAAACACCTTTTTTCGCCAACTATGAATTACTCACCATGTCTCCTGTCCACATGCTCATCAGCAGAATGGATCAGCCGAAAGAAAACATCGCCATATTGTAGACGTGGGACTTTCCCTCTTGGCTCATGCCTCTATGCCTCTCAAATTCTGGGATGAGGCGTTTCTCTCAGCCACATATCTAATAAATCGCACACCCAGCAAGGTGATCAACTATGAAACTCCCCTAGGCTGTTTATTTCATGAACAGCCAAACTACTATTCGCTTAGAGTCTTTGGATGTGCTTATTGGCCAAATCTCCGCCCATATAATTCTAGAAAATTAGAATTCCGATCCAAACAGTGTGTTTTCCTCGGATACAGTAACCTTCACAAAGGCTTCAAGTGCCTTGATGTTGCTGTCGGCTGAGTCTATATATCCCGTGATGTTATCTTTGATGAGACGGTTTTTCCGTTCAAAGCACTCAATCCAAATGCAGGCACCCCTCTTCGCTCTGAAGTTTTGTTGCTTCCCGAAACTACTCCCTTCGAGCCTATTGATCATGGGGAAGAACGTGTATTTGATCAACATGCTAAATTTCCTACTAATCCTGGTGAAAATCCAGCTCCTATGTATCATTTTATGCAGCCAGAACATGACGAAAATGGCGCGGAGCACGAAGCAGATCCAGGTGCCGGCGCCGCCGATCCCGAGCTGATCCTAGCGCAGGTGGCGCAGGTGCAGGCAGCCCAGGCGAATCTGCCTCGGGTCAGCGCACCCCACCCAGAGAACGACGTGTGGGTGCGTCGGGCGCTGGTTCCCCAGGTGGGCCAACCGCTGGTGCGTGGGACCAGCCGACCGGCTCGCAGGACCAGCCGACCGGCTCCTCGCGTTGCACGCCGCCTCTCGATCGCAGCCAGGTGGCCCAACCTGGCGCGGGAGCATCGGATCGTGCAGAAACAAGACAAGATGGCGGGTCCCCTGCTGCTGGCGGCAGGATTGATATGGGATCTCGCACCGCTGACGACAGGATCGAAGTAGGATCTCGTGCGGCTATGTCACCTTCTGTCGGATCCTCTGCGCTGGATCCTCATACAGCTCTTGATGTGCCAACTCGGAGAACACGATCACAACATGGTATTGTAAAACCACAAGTTCGTACAGATGGTACGGTCGGGTATGACAAGCTTAAGGTTCGGTTTGGGGGTTTAACGACCACTGGTGAACCAAGTAGTCTACATGAAGCTTTAAATGATACTAAGTGGAAAATGGCTATGAATGATGAGTATGGTGCTCTTATTAAAAATAAGACATGGCATCTAGTCCCACCAACACAAAACAAAAATGTTATTGATTGCAAGTGGGTTTACCGTATTAAGAGGAAGGCAGATGGTCAAGTTGATAGGTATAAAGCAAGGCTAGTAGCAAAGGGGTTTAAACAGAGACATGGTATAGACTATGAAGATACCTTTAGTCCTGTTGTTAAAGCAGCTACTATCAGACTTGTTCTTTCTGTTGCAGTATCAAGAAACTGGAGTTTGAGGCAATTGGATGTTCAGAATGCGTTCCTCCATGGCGTTCTAGAGGAAGAGGTCTATATGAGGCAACCACCTGGTTATGAGGTAAAAGGCAAGGAAAATTATCTTTGCAAGCTTGATAAAGCTTTATATGGATTAAAACAAGCACCTAGGGCTTGGTACTCCAAGTTAAGTGAAAAACTTCAGACACTTGGTTTCAAATCATCCAAAGGAGATACTTCCCTGTTCTTTTATAGGAAAGGAAATATCATTATTTTTTATGTTGGTCTATGTTGATGATATCATTGTTGCTAGCTCATCACAAGATGCAACTGTAGCACTGTTGATAGATCTTAAGAAGGATTTTGCCTTGAAAGATTTAGGTGATCTACACTATTTCTTGGGAATTGAAGTCAGAAAAGTAAAAGATGGAATACTTCTCACCCAAGAAAAGTATGTCTTGGACATGCTTAAGCGTGCCGGAATGGTAAATTGCAAGATTTCAAACATGCCTCTCTCTACATTAGAAAAATTGTCAAAAGAAGAAGGAGAACCATTGGGGGCCGAAGAGTCAACCAAATATAGGAGTATGGTAGGTGCTTTGCAGTATTTAACACTGACAAGACCTGTTATTTGTTTCCCTGTCAACAAGGTATGTCAGTACTTGCATTCTTCTACTTCTCAGCATATGACAGCGGTTAAGAGAATTTTGAGATATCTCAAAGGTACTATGAGCACAGGTCTAAAATTTACAAAGTCAGGCTCCAATATTGTTAGTGCTTTCTTTGATGCTGACTGGGCATGATGCCCAGATGATAGAAGGTCAATAGGAGGTGTTTGTGTGTTTTTTGGTCCTAACTTGATTTCTTGGAGTGCACGTAAGCAAGCTACTGTCTCCATGTCTAGCATAGAGGCTAAGTACAAATCTTTAGCTAATGCTACTGCCGAGATTATTTGGGTTCAAGCTATGCATCGTGAACTTGGAGTTATGCATTCACCAGTTGCACGCCTCTGGTGTGATAACATTGCTGCTACATATTTATCAGCCAATCCAGTATTTAATGCTAGGACAAAACATATAGAAGTTGACTATCATTTTGTTCGAGAGAGAGTAGCTAGCAAACTGCTGGACATTCGTTTTATTCCTACAGGGGATCAGGTTGCAGATGGTTTCACCAAAGCCTTATCATGGCGAAAGTTAGAAGACTTTAAAACCAATCTCAACTTGGTGAAGTTGTGATTGAGGGGGCGTGTTAGAAAGTATTGTACTTTGGGTATGCGGTATTGTATAAACCGTATTCACCCGTATATAGGGCGAGATCGTGTGCGTGTGTTTGTTGTAATCTGGTAGTTAGGTTGTTAGGGTTTATCCTCACATCTTGTATAGGTTTTCTTGAGGATCAATCCATAACCTAACTACCGTGCCTTGTATCTTATCTCTGGCTATATAAACACGTACGCGTCCCTACCCAAAGGCATACGCTTCCACGCAAACTTTCAGAAGGGACACATATAGATGTGCTCAAAGCCACAGATGGCAAAGACTGGTGCAGGTGTGTTGGATACATATGTGTGTCCACGTCTTTTCGACGCCGGAGTGAAGAAAAAGGGGAACAGTGTGGTGGTGATTATGTCTTGGTGGAAGATAATTGCCCGCTTGGATCTGGTTGCCCATTCTTAGGTTGCAGAAGTCTTCTCGCAAGGTTTAGAGATGATGACACAGAGCTCCGGAGACCTTCGTGTTTTACTGGATGTGTTAGGGTGCTCTGTGTTTTTCTGGTCTATTATGTGTGTGTTAGGGTGTGCTTGTACACGTTAAAGACTTTGTATTTGTTTGTGATTTGAATACAAGTATACTTTCTCAAAAAAAAAAGATTAGAGCGATGATGCATGGACACAGATTATGCAGCATCAGATTATGAAAACCACATCTAGTTCTGCCTTGACTGTTTTTGTATATAGCTGCATGCTGATGAACTGCCTGATGAAGCACTAGCCGCAAACAAGTACGTCCAGCTGTTTTGCCCAAGACTTCTTTCTGAATAAGTTAGCTCTTTTTTTCTCAGTTCCCTTATCCTCAGCGCAAACGTAACAAGAACATACAGTATTAACAAGGACAAACTTTTTTTCCGAGAATGGAAGAATACTTTGATATGTGGGATGCAAGGGACTTGAGAATCAACTCCTTGAGTTGAGAACATGTTGCAGAATGCAATAGTTAACAGGTCACTGTGACATGCAAAATGCAGCACACATTGATCATTTGAACTAGCTGTGTTTGAAGGATCGACGAATCGTTAGATTAATCAACTGGATCTCTTCCCTCTGAACTGAACCCCTGATTGATTTTGCCAACAACAACAACATGGGCGTAGCTGCAACTTCAACTCTGCTCCCTTGTTGTGAATTCAGTCGCAGGACCGTCGGCAGCGGAAGGGGGGCACTTGATGCCAGCGACTTTGCCTGAGAGTCAGATCGACGAGTCCAAGGTCGACCCCATCGTTGTGGAACCAATATTCCACAGTTCAGGCCTCAGAGACAGCGTTTTTTCTTCTTCTGAATCCTGTTCCATTTTTATAAGAGCGTTTCCGACACTAGTGCATTGCTGTAAAATGTTGGAACACTTTTAATCACTTGATTTTTTTTCTTTATAATTTTGAATAAATGATCCTTTCCTCTTCTCATTTATTTCCTTATTTCATTTATTCCTTTCTTATTATTCCCTTTTCTCACGGCTTCTTATTTTGGTTCATCGTGTATTTTAAATTTATATATGCATAGTGGTTGTTGCAACTGTTCGTAGCGATTTAATTTTTCTTTTGTCGTTGTCTATGAGGAATGCGGTCATCGTGTTTTTTGAAGAAACGTTCATCGTGCATACAAAAAATGGTCATCCTCCCTTGAAAACTGTTCAGTTATCATCGTTGTAAATTAGCTGCAGACTGCTCTCGAATTAGCTGCAGGCTTGTGCAGTTATCATCGTTGTAAATTAGCGACCTTGGATATAATGGAAGGTGAAAACAGAGAAATCTTAGTTCCCCACGGACATGGATACTGATGGTGCACAGACCTTGATTGGATACTTTGGAAAGAAGAAAGACGTAGACTGAGCCGAGAAATCCGTTGAGTTCTAAAGAAGTTGCAGAAAGATCTGGAGTTACTGGTGTTCGAACCGTTGGTATGAACTTACGCATCGTCTCGAAAGAAGTTCCCTCGCATGAGAGATGAGACCCGTCTAAAGATAAAAAATGTGGAAGTTAGCGATTGAAACCGCCAAGTTAGCGACTGAAACTGTTGATTGATTAATCGGTTAGCATACCACTTTGTTTCGTCTTAATAACAGACAACAGGATGCTTTCAGATTATATGTTGTTTTCTTCTGCCAAACTTGTAACTCCAGGATGTATACTGAAATGTTAGGCTTTCATTTATTTCGGTTCACCAAGATTTGTGCACTGTTTGCAGTGCTCTGCTTTTCAGTTGTTTGAAATACCTCTTGCGCTTTACCCAGGATGCAGTGCCACCGGAGAATTCGAGCACGTCAACCATGAAAATTACGGACGCCCTGCTGCATGAGAGAGAATCATTCCAATTTTTGCTGGGCTTCTTCTCAATGGGACACATGCTGGATTTTCGACGGATCATTTTCCTGTTATTTTTTTCCTGGTTTGTCCGTGGGCATACCTAGACGCACCTCCAGACCGCCAATTGCCACATTCTCTTTCAGCTTATTCTAAAATCTCAAACCATCAGGAAGAAAATACATCAAAAGTTCAGTAATAAATGTACATTCATAACTAGATGACCAACAGAAGTAACCCCGGCAGATGTATATGGTCTAGAGATATACTCCCTCCGTCCGGAAATACTTGTCATCAAAATGAATAAAAGGGGATGTATCTAGATGTATTTTAGTTCTAGATACATCCCTTTTTGTCCATTTTGATGACAAGTATTTTCGGACGGAGGGAATAGAAACAGAGTGAACAATGTTCAAAACACGGTTACATTAACAGCACGATAAGTATGATGCTTCTGAATGGTGTGCAGCTCATGAGTAACCGTTTTCTCATCATGGCTAGCTATGCATAATCTTCAGTTGTTCACATGTGAATCTCATGAGTATGCTTTCAGATTTTTTTCGCTGTTTTCTTTGCAAAATCTGTAACTCTAGGATGTAAGACTAAAATTTAGCGTGACATTTGTTTCCTTTCCTTTTAAATAAACGATCCTTTCCTTTTCTCATTCATTTCCTTATTTCATTGTTCCTTTCTTATTATTCCCTTTTCTCACGGCTTGTTATTTTGGTTCATCGTGTGTTTTAAATTTATGCATAGTGGTTGTCACAATTGTTCGTGGCGATTTAATTTTTCATTTGTCATTGTCTATGAGGAATGCGGTCATCGTATTTCGACAAATAGTGTTCATCGTGTTTTTTGAAGAAACGTTCATCCTGCATACAGAAAATGGTCATCCTGTCTTGAAAAACTGTTCACCTTTATTATTCCATGTGAAATAGTGGCTCGTTGTGTTTTTATAAAAAAAATATTCATGGTGGTTCTCAGAAGTTTTATCATTATTTATTTATTTTAAAGTAGGGGATCGCCTTTCTGTATGCACTGAGTTTCAAGTGGCCCGGCCCAGCCCAGCCCAGCTACGGTGTAAGCGGGCAAACGCTGTTCCCGTCGTTCCCTTCCCCCTCACTCCCTCCCTCCCACTGCGTCCTCTCGCCGCCGCCGCCGCCGCCGCCGGCCGCCCGACAGGAATACCAGCTCGAGTCCCAGCCAGAACCCTCGATCCAGCGCCGCCGAGATGCTCTCCCTGTCGAGGGTGCTCGCGAGGCGGCTCTTCTCCACCGCCGCGCCCGAGGGCGGCGCCGCCGCCTCGACGTCGCTGGCGAGGAAGGCGCAGAACCCCCTCGAGGAGTTCTTCGAGGTCGAACGGAGCACCGAGGACGACCAGCCTGCTCCCCACTACGGTACGTCCCTCCCTCCTTCCCTCCCGCTTGCCCCCAACTCACTTTTCCATCCCATGTAGAGTCAGCCCAGGTGGGGTTCGTTCGCGGATCAACCTTGCCATCTCTTGAGGCTGGTACTAGACGGATGTACGCACAATTTAAATGCCTCCTGCAATACACATGTAGACATACGGGAAGATTATGGTTCGCCGCAACCCGCAAATTTGAAAACTTGTCAAACAGCAGCTAGCTGAGCTCTGTTTACTTTCGAATTGATTATGCACTACTGATCCCTTGCAAGTAATTCCTAGCATGCCAGCGGTTGGTCTGAGTTCCTTTGGTTGTGAGAAGGGAATGCTCATAAGCTCATACTCTGGCATCGCCTCCATACTGTCTTTGGTACTTTGCCGTGGATTTACCCCTGCGATGTTGGTGTCTATGGTCATGCCGTAACTGCAGGATTTTGCATTTCTTAGGTGTGAAGTCTTCTGCTATGACCAAATATATAGTTTACGCATCATTCTTGTCAAGAAAGCTTACGAGTGTCGCCTTTTGTTTCATTAATTGGTAGGTCGTGGTTGGAAGGCTTCTGAATTACGCCTCAAGTCTTGGGACGACCTTCATAAGCTGTGGTATGTCCTGCTAAAGGAGAAGAACATGCTCATGTCTCAACGCCAGATGCTGGCTTCAGAGAGCATGCGCTTCCCAAACCCGGAGCGCATTTCCAAGGTATATCTGCTGCCGCAGCTGGCTAACGCCATTCATTCCTCAAGCACTTAGCTGCTTCTTACTGCATATTCCTCAAGCAATTTTTTTTGTTTCATCAAATAATTGCATCATTCTTCTTGTAAGATGTTTGCTCACTCTCTCTGTGGATGGCAAGCTGTGCCCACTCCCAAATAAAACCGGTGTATTTCTGAACCTCTGATCTCTCTTTTTAATCAAATGTTTGTCATACTTGCACTTTTTTTTTGCTACTTAATAGAACTGCAATTGGCTCTAGTTTCATGATGAATTAAAAGTCACATTGCCTATTCTACTGGTCCTGTCAAGTTGTTCCATGAAATAAGTTGTGCTGTGTTCTCGAATCTTCATCTACTTTACTGTCCTCTAATATCATTGGTTCTGATAACCAAACCTTGTCATCAAAGATACTGTGTAGTGTGCAGAAACAATGGGCACTAAACTACAGAATTGCTATTTTTGTGGCAAACCGAGTATTTTTTTATATTTTGCCTGTTTTGTAAATTAAGCTGCATGGACATACTGGAAAACAATTTGTTTTTGCAGAATTGGAGGAAATTTAATGCAATCACGGGTGTCTTGGTCATAGTGTTGAACATTTGTTACTGCATATTTTGGTTCCCAGTCCCTATTTTGGTTCATAGTGTTGAAAATTTACTGCATATTTAATCAAATAATTGTAACATACTTCTTGTTTTGCTCATTCCACCTGTGGATGGCAAGCTATGCCCACCGCAAGTCAAGTTGTTGTATTTCGGAACCCCTGCTATCATCTCTATCTAATCACATATTTATGATACTTGCACATTTTTTGCTAGTTAATAGAACTACAATTTGGTGGCTCTAGTTTCATGATGGATTAAAAGTCAGAGATACCATTGGTTATTCTACAGGTCGTGTTAAGTTACTCCATTGCTATCTTTTTGAGTCTTCATTTAACTTTATTGTCCTTGAATATCCTTGGTTCAGACAACCAAACTGTGTAACCAAAGAAGCTGTGTAGTCTGCACCTAGTGTTTTTTGCTCACAAACATTGGCCTTCATGATAAACTGAAGCACAGAAGTACCTGTGCCGCGGCCATCGTTTGGTTTTTCCCAAGAGTCAACAACAGGACTTGAAAGTTCCTTACGAGCGCGCACATCAGTGCCGTTTTATTTCCAGGCCATCTTTTTCTGTTCCCTAGGTGGCAGCACCTGACTCGCCCCGCTATTGTTTGTTTGTTTGTTTGTTTGTTTCAGGTGAGGAGATCGATGTGCCGGATCAAGCATGTGCTGACGGAGCGGGCCATTGCGGACCCTGATCCGAGGAGGACCGCGGAGATGAAGCGGATGATCAACGCCATGTGATGGACTCGCGTTGTCGTCGTGCTTTTTCAGCTGTCCGATAAGCAGCAGCTTTAGCATCTATCTACTGGTAGAAAGAATTTGCTTGCTTGCCTTCTTGTGTTGTGCGCCTTCCCCGGAACCGGAAGATGTATAAGAAGAAGTGCAGCAGTCCTGGGGATTCTACCAGGCTACCAAACATTTCCGTGGATGAACCCTTGATGGACATCTGATGGAATAACCGCGGCCGTCTGTCTGTTTTTTGCACATTGTGATATGCATGGCTGTTGGCTTAATTTCTGGCTCTGTGAAGCCGGAGTTCGGTTTTCGCCGTCGGTCGGTTGGGTCTCGTCGTCTCGAGGGCGTGCTCCATGAGTGCCGGCGTGCACGTGCGCTATGCCGTTTTGTAGATGGGGCCGTATCGTTGCAACAAATGGTCACGTGACCTGCCGCTAAGCAGTCAACTTGTGCTATACATATCATGTATTTCTGAGACCATGATTGTGCCTTTTGCCAGCCTAACACTAAAAAAAAAGGGAAATGCTGAAATGCTATGGTTCAACCGGCTGAAAACAGTCCGTGTCCGCCACCGCCTCTGCGCTACACATGGCGGCGGCAGTGGCGGAGCCAGCGCCCGGCGTGCCTGGGCACTTGTCCGGGCTCGCTAGCTAGCCACCAGCTATGATGGCCCCGTTACAGTCGAAAAAATCGTCACCGCATCGTGTTTTACCCGGGCAGCTGGGCCGGTTTAATTAACTAATGGGCTTCTTTAAAGTTCGGTGAGACAAGCCTTCCCTGGCGTTCGATTACTCAAGTCAAATGAGAACTAGGCCTACTGGGCTACTGCCCTAGCAAGCAGTCTATTCGGTTGTTGCCTCCAGACGAGAAGAACCACACGATCGCTGGATCACTCCATCTCCCCGCGATGTAGCTTTTATTTTATTTTTTTGAGACAACCCCACGATGTAGCTGTTCAGCTGTTCCAGACGGCGGCACCCTAGGTCGATCGGAGACAGACTGGTGGGCGGCGGCGAGTGGAGGCTCGCCTTGGTTGGGCGCGTGGCCGGCGGTGCACTGAGCCGGAGCGGATCCATCCCAAGATTGACTTGCATCATCGGCCGGCGGCTGCTTTTTCACTCCTCGGTGATTCGGTGAGATTGCTAACTAATTTGAAGCTTAAACGACTTAATAGGGTTTAAATTTTGATGTTAGAGCGTGGGTCTTGGTCATCAGGTTATATATTGCTCTGTAAACAATGTAAATTAGAGATCTAAAATATCTTATATTTATCTACGGATGGACTAGTTCACTTTGAAATTACATTTGTATGACTATTATGTTCATCATTTTACTTCATTATTATTGATGTAGATTTGTGTTAAATGATTTTAGTGCTGTTTTATATGTTGTGTATCTGAACCAGCATTTTTTGACTGGTTGAAATTTTCGGAAACCGACTAGTTACCGAATATTTCCTCGGACCATAATTTTTGTTTGCTGCACACGTTCAGGTAGTGTCAAATAGAACCCATATGCATATTGTAACACAACGTAGCGCCTAGCTCGGTGAAAGTGCTTTCGAGGTCATGGGATCGACTACCAATCTTACCAGCTTGATTTAGATTTTAACGTTGTTAGAGTTCTAAAAAATATGGCTGCAATGGTTTAGGGACGACTCAAACCCCATTTAAATACTTTTAGGTAAAAACTAAAAAAATAAATTCAAAAACCGGTTCTTGCAACCCCTACCGGGAAAACAGGGTACCAAGAATTTTTTTGACCCGAACACCTGATTTCAATTCTCAAATTAGGCACTTAGGTTTAAACTTGCCCAGACTTCACAAAATTCCTGGCTCCGCCCGGTGAGTACACCAACCTTATCTCCCCCCTTTCTCAACCTTATCTCCTCGTCCACCCCGTGCGCTACTTTTTCTTCTTCCCCAGTCTCCATACAATCCATCCCCTCCGGCCATCCCCAGCCCATGCGTCGTCGCCGGTGGGCATGCTGATGTGCCAAACCTCCATAGGCCATGCCCCTCCTCTTCTTCTCCTCCCTCTCTCTCATCATGTGCAAGTTCCTCCGCCACTGCATCTAAAACAAGACCTCGAGCCGCGTCTGCCGTCCCGGGGGAGCACCGGCATGGGTAGCCGCACTCGCCTCCCTCATCCATGGCTGAACTCACTTCCCCATCCATGGCCGCGCTCTCCTTTCTGCTGCAGGAAAAGTTTTTTGCAACAAGACTCTGGTTGCAAAAGCTTCCCTGGAACATAGCTCCTGTTACAGAGATGAAAAAAAATGGTATGGAAAATTCCCGCAACAAAGTTGTTGTTGCAGAAGGCTGAGTGCAACAAGGCTCATGTTGCAAATATCAGAGGGAAAACGGTTCGGAAAAGTTTTGTAACAAGATCCTTGTTGCAGAAGCCCGAGCGCAACAAGGCTTATGTTGCAGAAATAAAAAATGTCTTGGAAAGATTGCAACAAGACCGATATTTCAGAGAGATGAAGCGCAACATTGAGCTTGTTGCAGAGATCATACGTTTACTCGACAGTCCATCCAATGGTTGCTGAGGCGGCAGATATTTCCAGATTATCCGCCGGCCGACGCATAGCGCTGCCAAAAAAAAAATCGAATCTATGAACCGAGCATAGCTTCGATGGCTTGGCTAGGTTACTTGTGGCGGTGGAACCTGCCCATCCGAGTTCAGCTACTAGACTAGACGGTGGTCATTAAAACTCGGTTTCCAGCAGTCACCATCAATGGTTTTATTGTGTTATTTTCTTCTTCTCCGCGAAAACAGATTCATATATCATGTGTCAATGCAGGACATGAACGTCTCTTTCCGTGTCCGACTCCAACTCGTGGCTATCAATACGATGCAGCTGGGCATGAACTGAACACATAAATATTGGTTTTCTTTATTTCTTGTGAGATGAACAACCTGTATTTCTTTTTTTTCCAGGGTAATACACCATCATGGCGTTTTATATTTCTTGCTCAAATATGGATACATCGTTTGCCAAAACATTAACAAGAAAAATCTGGAGGCTCCAATTGCCAAACAATGGATCGTTCGCACTCCGCCTTTGCTAGCTATAAAACGTCCGCCGCCATATTGCCCTCTCTAGGACAATGATTAAAAGTAATAGAAGAAAAATTTCGACTAAAGAAGGAACATTCTTCATAGATGGCAGCTGCTGGTCCTAGCAAGTTACCCCCATTGACCATTCCGTCAATCACCTCCATACAATCAGCTTCAAGAATCATGTTATGGCAGTCAACGGTACCTTCCAAAATCAGGCCATCCTTGAGAGCTCGAGCCTCCGCAGTTGCCATGTCTTCTACCCATTGCAGGTCGTTGTTCGACGCGGCGATGAAGAAGCCATTCACATTTCGGATTACTGCCCCTGTCCCACCAGTATCACTATCGCTATCAAACGCATCATCAACATTCAACTTGACATAACTTTCCTTTGGTTTCTTCCATCCATGCCTCATGATGCGTTGGCTACTTTTCCTGATCGTGAAAAATTCTTCATTAGCGTAGAGATAGCTAGTGCTGATCGTACTGGTTCCTGGAGCAGCTCGCCGTGTGTAAAGCGACGACGTTCCCACCAGAGATACCATGTCGTAGTAGCAACCAGATTGTTCCGGCTGACGTCGGTTAGACCTGGGTCTTGGGTGCTTGGCGCAAGGAGCATGTCAACCATCGGTGAGGTGTCCTGTCGGTCAAGCTGTCCCAGGTCGTTGATAAAATCCTTAAGACCCAAGATGCGCCACACCTCCTGTGCATGTGGGAAGAGTGCATGCTTCACGCTCTTACAATCCAAGCTGCATATAGGACACTGGGAGGATGTGCGGATGTGTCTATTTGCAAGGACCCCCATGCATGGAATTGCACCCAACAACGCTTTCCAGCAGAAGAATTTAACTTTCGATGGCACACTCAACTTCCATATGATCCCCCAAACTGGACTATTACTTGAGTCAGAGTTTCTTTGCCTCAATTTTCGTCGATATGTTGGTGATCCCATTCTTGAAGATATGCCGATCTGACAGAGAAGTTCCCGTTCCTATTAAGGTGCCACGACACAAAGTCTTCTATCATACCAATGGCCAAAGATTAGTTTGATTTGCAAAAAAGTTTACCAAAAACGTGGTGCCTTTTGCAAAAAATTAGTGATCAGGTATGTTTCTGCAAATCTAACCTCCAATGTGGTGGTTTTCTGCATTTAACTCCTTTTCGTTCAAATCATTAGTCGCAAGCCGGTGACTCCGGCTAAGTCTAGGTCATTGCCCATCGACCCAAGTCCCACCTTTGGGGTCAATTCGTCGACGCCATCACATAGCTTGGAGGCCAAACGCCGAGAAGATTGTTTCAGTATATATGTTAATAGTTTGTCGAGATCTTAGTTTTCGTTAATCTTCCGTGCAGATGCAACTCCGAATACTATCATAAGGATTATGGGAGTCAAGGGTGAAGGGCCTAACGATCCACCGCCTCAAGAGCCTTCCGATCTTACGGTGTGGATGGCTGCGATACTTAGGTCTCTCTCGTATACTTATCTCTCTCTCTCTCTCTCTCTCTCTCTCTCTCTCTCTCTCTCTCTCTCTCTCTCTCTCCTCCTCCTCCTCCCTCCCTCCCTCCCTCCCTCCCTCCTCCCTCCCTCCCTCCCTCCCTCCTCCCCTCTCCCCCTCCCCCTCCCCTCTCCTCCCTCCCTCCCTCTCCTCCCTCCCTCCCCTCCCCTCCCCTCTCCTCCCTCCCTCCCTCCCTCCCTCCCTCCCTCCACATGTGTGTGTGGCATGATTTGTGATTCTATTTATCAAATTAAATTCATGCAGGAAGCAACACTGGATTTTGGTGATCACTCGGTAAAATTATAATATGTAGTCCCTATTAAAATCGATGTGCATATTCACCCTTCTGCTTTTATTTTTGAATTAACATCCTTCTGCTTTTATCATCCTTGTTTGAATTGTTGGATTCGACCGCCATAATTTTATTTTTGAGAATCATATCTAATTTATTCAAGTAGACTATGGAATACAAAGGCCACTAGCCCTAGCTGGGAAGGGGGGTATTGATGACACGGAGGCAGTATTAGCGGTTCTCACTTTAAGAATGAGCAACACGTCCCCATTCCGTAACTACTCCATTGTATGAGGTCCCGGATGTCGTTGAAGATCACACTTGATGCTCCCATGAAATCACCCTCATGGCTCCTTGCGAACGATGCTGTCGCAGCCTTGCTGTCTAGCTCGCGTAGCGCGGCGTCTACATTCACCTTCACACAACCAGGAGGAGGAGGGATCCAAGATTACACCATCATAAGTGACTTTGAGTTGACGAATGCTAGAAGAAAATTTTTAGGGGGCCCGAGTTTTAGTTTCGCCCCGGGCCGCCAAAATCTAATGACCAGCCCTTCTCCTATATCTGCCGCCATGCACCGCCTCCGGGAGCCTGCGACTTGATCACGACGAACACACGCAGGAGGAAGAAGAGTGGACGCGTATGTCTTGCGTGCTTTTCGGCATTCTCTTTAATTCAATCGATGCGAACACGTTTACATACAGGAAACAAACTTTAGATGAAACAAATCTACCTTACCCTCAGACAAAGCCGCAACGTGAACTAGAGCACGTTTCTGGCATTATTTGGTACATGCAATAATAGAGCTAACCTGACATGTTCAGGCGCTATATGCATATGGAATACATTAGATTTGCGAGCATCGGCAGGCATACGTACGTATGTAGCCCTAGATTGTACTTAGTGCATCGTCTTGTCTCTTTTGCACCCTCACCTTGAGCCCGTCCTTCATGTGGAGTATGATGGACATCTTGGGAATCGCCGCCGTTGCACCGGCGGCGACCTCGACCCTGAACCGCGGCACGATGGCGGCAACGACGGCCTTCATCTGCGTGAACGCCAGGTCCTTGCCGATGCACGTCCGCGGCCCCACGTTGAACGCCACGAACTTGTAGGAAGGCTCGTGGCGGAGCCGCCCTGTCTCCGTCATCCACCGCTCTGGCCGGAACTCTAGGCAGTCCTTGCCCCACACCGCCTCCATGCGCCCCATCGAGTAGAATGACACGATCAGCTGCCGTGACCGCGACACGGCAGGGCCGCTCGGCAGCGTGTCTGGCCGCGCCGCCGCCTTGTGCTCGAACGGCACCGGCGGGTACAGCCGGGTGACTCCGACAGCGCCGCGTGCAGGTAGACCAGGCGCTTGAGATCGATGGCGGTGGGTTGGCAGCCGATGCCGCCAGACGTTGGGTTCTCACGGAGCTCGGCCAGGATCTTGGTCTCAACGTCGGGGTGTTTGGAGAGCAGCCAGAAGAACCATGTCAAGGCGGAGCTCGTGGTGTCGCGACCGGCGACCATGATGTTCAGCGTTGTGTCACGCAAGAACCGATCGAACTCCTTTCCGTCCTTGCCTACCTCGTCTTTGCATGCCAGGTACAACGTGAGAAGGTCAGCGGCGTCAGTCCCGTCGGCGTTGGTGTCAGCACGGGCCGCTCGCTCTCGTCGGAGCGAGACGAACTCCGCGATAGACGCGTCGAGCACCTGCCGAGCCTTTGCCATCTTTCTTTCGTGGCCAATGTTTAGGTAGGTCTGGAGCCTCAGCCACGGTACGGGCGTCACGTGCCTGTAGAACAGCACCGCCTCGGCCTCGTCCAATGCCGCGGCGAATGGCACCCGCGGGAAGTGGGCGGCGAGGCAGCCGGGGTCGACACCGAACACGAACATCGCCGTGAGGTCGAACGTCAGCCGCATGAACACGTCCTGCAGATCAACGACCTCGGACGTGGCCGCGAGGCCGTCGAGGAGCGGCACGAGCCCCTCGCCGAGCTTGCGCGCGGTGCTCGCGGCGACGGCAGAACGGAACCTCGGGTCGGAGAGCAGCGCGTGCGCCTTGCGCCGCTGGAACGCCCACGACTCGCCGTCGGCATTGAAGATGCCGTCGCCGAGCACGTCGAACACGGCAGCGAAGTCCTCGCCCTTGGGATAGTTGCCGAAGTTGGCCGTGAAGACGTGCGCCACGTCCACCGGGTTGGCTGTGACAAGGACGTCCACCGGCGAGCCCCATGGGCCCCTGACGACGTGCGACATCCCTGGCGCCACCCGCAGGAACTCGGTGACCCACTCGTGCACGCGCCGGCATTGACGGTGATCGCCGGCAACGCGCCGACCACCGGCCAGTTGGTCGGCAGCCCGTCCTGCTGCCGAAACCTGAAGAACAGCAAGAACAAGAAGCAAGCGAACGACACCATGATCTCCGGGTACTTGCCGAGGAGGCCTCCAACCCACCATGACACGGTCTCCATTTCTATTGCCTTGTACGTTTACGTGCGTATGGCCGGTGATGACGTGCAGTGTTATTGTACAAGTGAGTGTGCTATATGCAGAGCTAGCTAGGCTTATTATATAGTGGATTCTGAGGTAAGGGGTTTGGGTTAGGTATAGAGATTTCGTGTATGGCAAGGCAGCCACCATTGGAAAAACTCATGTTACATACTGTTCTGGCATAGTATATCAGAAGAAAAAAAGAAAAACTGAAAAGAAACTTTTTGTACGAATCTCCATGCAAGATCAAAAGAATATAGTATCGATTGAGACACAACGAAGTCTAAGTCGACTGAGACTTAGCAAAACTGTCTGGCATAAGCCGAAAAACACATGGCAATCCAAGAACCCTCGGTTTAGTTCGGACAAAAAAAACGTCGGCTCATAGAGAGAGCTCGAAATTTTTCGACAAAATCAATTACATGCGAGGTTCGGCATAAGCAACTGCGTTGCCCATCCTCACCACAAGTTTTTTTCTCCATTCTGTAAATTTTTTCAGGATGGGCTGAAATCACCGGTTTTCAGTAAATTTTGGATTTTTTTCATCCGTAAGAATCAAACAATATTTGAATTTGAAATTTTTTGTGTCACAATATGGATATTTTGACCAAACTAAGACACATACAACTCTTCTTTCCTTCTGCTACACTTCTTGTTTGCTAAGGCAGTTTTATAAAGCTAAAAACAAGGACTGGGATAACAAGGCAACAATTGAGTCTTCTCAAGAAGAAGAATACCCTTCGAGAAAAAGTCGATAGAAATGCTTGAGCAAAACCATCCGAAGAAAGTGTTGATGAAATCAAGACGATAACAAAGTTGTCTTGAGTGCTCCCATCTCGAGCCCCTTGTCCTCAAGGGTGCTAAGAATACCGATGATGAGAAGTCAGAAACTCTGACCAAGATCTCTGAAAAAAGGAAGAAGTATGTGACTGAGGATGAAGTTGCACCAGTCAGAAGTGATGGAGTCAAAACAAGCAGATCTCAGGTAGGGGTCTTGAGATGGTAGTCTTGGCATGATGGTAACAGGGAGACCGAATTTACCCTGGTTCGGGCTCTCTTGAATAGATAAGACCCTACGTGTTGCTTTAATTGTATCGATATTGATGGGATACATAGTACAGTTTGATCTATAGATCGTGTGTGTATAGACCTCTAGGGTCCTAACCCCTCGTCTAATATAGATACCAGGGGTACATGGGGTTTACACATAATCTGGTTACATATGAGGGTAAGCGTGACGAAGACCACCTCTAAGTCCTGGAGTTTGCGCCAAATTTCTCGCCCCGATGAATGGGACCCACTGGTTTAACCTTCATGGAGGTCTTTGGCCCGACCTACTTGGTTGGGGATCAACGTGCCTTGCCCGAGTGGCAGAGCTACACAAAACATTTGGGGGGCAAACGCAAAAGTTTAAGAGTGTGTGTGTGTTGGGGGGGGGGGGGGGCAAACGCTAATATTTTTCTAATCTAAACCCTTCAAATAAAAAATTACTTCAGGGATATCTCCAAGCCAGGGGGCACAGCCCACCACATAGCTCCGCTGCTAGCTTGCACCACGGGAATCGGGTAAATTGTCGTCAGACACACAAACAGCAAACACTGATTTTTCCCTTTATGAGAAGCACAACTCATGAAAACAAATCATCGCTTTAAAGAGAAGCAAATTTGTGCTTCTCATGGAAGCATGGTTTTTCACTTTCCGAGAAACATAGTTGTGCTTCTCACGGAAGTAAATCCATGCCTCCACGAGAAGCAAATCAAGGAAATACGTGCTTCTCATAAAAGCACATTTTTTCGCATAAAATATCCACGGATATTTTTCTCCAAAACCTTGGGAAAACCAAAAGGCAGAAAAAACGCATCTAAAACCTAAAAATGTGCATGGGAAAATTAAGAACAAAATTCAGAGGGAGCTCGCAACACGCGATATGTGATGGCGGCTAGATGCACCACTTGATGTGCTCTCAGCACACCAAAAGTGACACTTGAAGGTCCCCGCAAGGAGTAACCACCATTACGGACCAGAAATAGTATATGATGCTTATTGCATCATATAGTTGCCCAATCGCATAGAAGAAAAACAACAATGATGTAAACGGGCCGGCCTACCCGAGTACAGTGCACCGTTTTTTGGGTGAAGGTTCTTGATAAGTTCAAAATCATTATTTGAGGAGTACTCCTTCCAAAGATCATTTCCTCCTCTTAGGTTGCGAAAAGTGGCGTGCTGCATGTGCGCCACTTGTCGCAACCCGGGAGTCTTTCCTTTTTTGATCCGTTTATTCAAAATGCTTTCTCTCTTAAACCGTCCATCCAAATCTCAAACCGTTTTCACTATTGGATTCTCACGCGGGATGTTAAAAAAGATGCCATATTGATAGGTTTTGGCAAACTTTTTTTCCATGAAAAAACCGAACAAGAAATGGACGAAAAAACCGAACCGACAACACACTGTTTTTCCTTTTCTGAAAGAGGCACGACCGTGCCTCTCGCGGAAGCAAACCCGTGCCTCTCCCGGATGGAAAAAGAAAAATAAAACACATTTTATTCCGTTTCTGAGAGGCAAGGCCGTGCCTCTCGCGGAAGGGAAGAGAAACATGTTTTTTTTCGTTACGAGAGGCACGCCTGTGCCTCTCGCAAAAGCAAATCCGTGCCTCTCAAGAAAGCAAATCTGTACCTCTCGCAAGCAAAAAAAATGATTTTCAAGAAAAAAATCTACCACTTATCAGTTCAGGACTTCAGGTCCGGTTTTTGTTCGTTGATCGCACATCGACCGACCCAATAAGAAGCGCCCTTTGCGATCGCATTTCCATTAGACGCGGTCCTATTGCAGACGGTGAGCTCACGCGCGCACCGTAAAACAGATTTTATCTTGCTCCCATCTTTAGCTAGAGCGACATGAGCGGCTTGGGCGTAGGACCGTGATGCATGTAATCTTGTAGACATCCAGCAGCAGCACTAATAGACCCATCACTCTCCCGCACCAACCTCTGCACTGTAGTACACGATTGACGTCGGGACACCGACGCCTCAGGCCATCCAGATATACGTCCTCGTCGTCGTCTCGTTGGTTGGTGATCGATCTCATCGCTGACCGATCAGCCAGCCGTGCACGGCTCCACTCCACCCCGCAAATAATTCAGTGGCAGGCAGGGGGCGCGTAAGATATCCGGTAGGGGCAACGACAGAACGTGCATCATGTCTTTTTTTAGATGAAAGGCATTAGCCTGACTTTATAAATAAAGCCATCAGGCAGAATTTCACAGACATAGAGACAAGTAGCCATAGTCACAAGACAGGCAAAATAAACGACGTTTAGATAGATGGCACCCAAGCCAAACATGGCGCGCATGCCAGAGAGCTAGTAGAAAACATCAAGGGAACCTCCAGGAACCGTTAAACTCCTGATTGGCTGCGCGCCAAGGAAGTAGCAGTAGTCCGAATCTTGGAAGTCATCATATCGAAGGCCTCATGGTCAGCGTCCCTAGTCAATGATCTCCACTGCTGCAAAAAAAATGTAAGTTTTAAATAAGCAATCAACAGGTTTAGCCGGGAAGGAGTGTTCGATAGTAAACTTGTTTCTAGTAGTCCACAGCGACCAACAGATCGCCGCAAACCCCACCAAGAAAACCCGCTTAGAGATCGCAGACAAGCCATTGGTACCCTAAGATCATCAAAGGAAGACGGACTCCAAGAAACGTGGAACCAAGATCTGATGCAACACCACACGAATTTGGCCAAGGGGCACTGAAAGAAAATATGCTCCGTATCTTCGAGCTCGGCACATAAAGCATATCTGTCCGAGCCAGGGCCGTTCCTCTTGCGGATCTGGTCAGCCGCTGGCAGCCTTCCGCGGAACGCTTGCCACATGAATTTTTTTATCTTAGGAGGGACATGAGCATGCCAGATGATCTTAAACTTAGAGGTTTGGGTCGCTGAGATAATTTCATTATATAAAGACTTGACAAAGAAGCGACCAGAAGCATAATGGGGCCAGACCACAGAGTCTTCTCCCTCCGAGAGCAACGGGAAGTAGGCAACGAGACGCCGCCAATCATCCAACTGCCAAGGTATCGGCTGCATCCGCTCGTGTGCAAAATGCGCATGAAAGTATAATCACCCAAATTCATACAGTAATCCTTTGAATGAAAGATACTCTCAGGAGATATTCCTGCGATCAAGATACTCTTCCCTCGGACATTAGAACGGATAAAAACACTCATGCATGACTGCTGAGACAAGTTATCACTCTTTATTCTCCCAGATTAATAAAATAACTACCATTTTCTTAATTATGCACACTAGTTAGTCATTTTCGCTTTGACAATTCCATGATGACGAGTTCGATCATGTACCACTTCGCAGCCATACACTATATATGTGAAGTTATCATTTTGACTAAGGCATAGCCTAGTGGCGGGAAGGGGCTGATGCCTTTCCATCCACCCAGGTTCAAGGCATGGTACTTGCAATTTGGGTTTGTTGCACCAATTAAACTGTAGGGGGTTCCCTTACACTCTTTCAGTCAAAAAAAGTTATTATTTTGACATGTACCCTTTGTTTGCACATATTTTTTGTTTTAACTTTTTAGAACGAACACTGAAATGAGCCCGCCTTCAATTAACAAAACCATTAACTAGCCTGGGATTACACAAGGCCATTATAACAACACTGCTGCTCAGACATCACCCAACACCACACACAAAAGAAAAGAAACACAACTGCGGCGCAAAGATACAGGGGAGCTGGGCACACAACTTACAACACAACCCACTTTACCAACAACCAAAATTGGAGAAATAAAAGCATTGCTTGCAAAAATGAGAAACCCTACAGATTCGAACATGGAAGGAGAAGAAGAACACCATGGGCAATGCCAGCCAACTAGGTAACGATCTTGCCGAATGATGGCCCTGGGAACCAAAAAGGAAACAAATCCCCTACACCCTCGCCGAAGGACCCCTACCCCCTCGTCCTGGATGGACGCCGCACCGTCAGGCGAGGAAGGTGTTCACCCTAGAACAGCGGTGTGGTCTTGAGGTCTCAGGAGCATATCAGATGCATGTGACCACCACGTAGCAACGGGCAACCTTGTCGGCCATGAAGATGCATCCATCCGAAGCCCGAATAAGAAGGGATAACAAGCAGGAAGGGGTATACAGATGTCGAAGGAGGAGCGAGCTCAAGGCAGACAACAAGCAAATAACGCAAGCACACCAACTGGAAGAAGGGACAAGTACTCCAAGCCGCCTCGGACCAACGTCGGGAAGGGGAACCCTTTCCCCTCCCACCCTAGATCGAGGTTGACGAACCTTTGGTGAATAGGGACGACAAGTACCATACCGAAGATACCATGCTAAGAAGCGCTGCACACGAACCGCTGCCTCGGAGTCCACCAGGCCTTTGCCCGGACGGGAAAGTAGATGAGGCCCCGCCGCAACCTTCATCGGCGACCAGGCAGGCAATACAGGTGGCCGCCTCTAGCAGCGCCAAAACATTAACAAGAAAAATCTGGAGGCTCCAATTGCCAAACAATGGATCGTTCGCACTCCGCCTTTGCTAGCTATAAAACGTCCGCCGCCATATTGCCCTCTCTAGGACAATGATTAAAAGTAATAGAAGAAAAATTTCGACTAAAGAAGGAACATTCTTCATAGATGGCAGCTGCTGGTCCTAGCAAGTTACCCCCATTGACCATTCCGTCAATCACCTCCATACAATCAGCTTCAAGAATCATGTTATGGCAGTCAACGGTACCTTCCAAAATCAGGCCATCCTTGAGAGCTCGAGCCTCCGCAGTTGCCATGTCTTCTACCCATTGCAGGTCGTTGTTCGACGCGGCGATGAAGAAGCCATTCACATTTCGGATTACTGCCCCTGTCCCACCAGTATCACTATCGCTATCAAACGCATCATCAACATTCAACTTGACATAACTTTCCTTTGGTTTCTTCCATCCATGCCTCATGATGCGTTGGCTACTTTTCCTGATCGTGAAAAATTCTTCATTAGCGTAGAGATAGCTAGTGCTGATCGTAATGGTTCCTGGAGCAGCTCGCCGTGTGTAAAGCGACGACGTTCCCACCAGAGATACCATGTCGTAGTAGCAACCAGATTGTTCCGGCTGACGTCGGTTAGACCTGGGTCTTGGGTGCTTGGCGCAAGGAGCATGTCAACCATCGGTGAGGTGTCCTGTCGGTCAAGCTGTCCCAGGTCGTTGATAAAATCCTTAAGACCCAAGATGCGCCACACCTCCTGTGCATGTGGGAAGAGTGCATGCTTCACGCTCTTACAATCCAAGCTGCATATAGGACACTGGGAGGATGTGCGGATGTGTCTATTTGCAAGGACCCCCATGCATGGAATTGCACCCAACAACGCTTTCCAGCAGAAGAATTTAACTTTCGATGGCACACTCAACTTCCATATGATCCCCCAAACTGGACTATTACTTGAGTCAGAGTTTCTTTGCCTCAATTTTAAATCGATATGTTGGTGATCCCATTCTTGAAGATACGCCGATCCGACAGAGAAGTTCCGTTCCTATTAAGGTGCCACGACACAAAGTCTTCTATCATACCAATGGCCAAAGATTAGTTTGATTTGCAAAAAGTTTACCAAAAACGTGGTGCCTTTTGCAAAAAATTAGTGATCAGGTATGTTTCTGCAAATCTAACCTCCAATGTGGTGGTTTTCTGCATTTAACTCCTTTTCGTTCAAATCATTAGTCGCAAGCCGGTGACTCCGGCTAAGTCTAGGTCATTGCCCATCGACCCAAGTCCCACCTTTGGGGTCAATTCGTCGACGCCATCACATAGCTTGGAGGCCAAACGCCGAGAAGATTGTTTCAGTATATATGTTAATAGTTTGTCGAGATCTTAGTTTTCTGTTAATCTTCCAGGCAGATGCAACTCCGAATACTATCATAAGGATTATGGGAGTCAAGGGTGAAGGGCCTAACGATCCACCGTCTCAAGAGCCTTCCTGATCTTACGGGTGTGGATGGCTGCGTATACTTAGGTTTTCGTCTCTCTCTCTCTCTCTCTCTCTCTCTCTCTCTCTCCTCCCTCCCTCCCTCCCTCCCTCCCTCCTCCTCTCCCTCTCCTCTCCTCCTCCCCTCTCCTCTCTCCTCCCTCTCCTCTCTCCCCTCCCCTCCCCCCCTCCCCTCCCTCCCTCCCTCCTCCCTCCCTCCCCTCCCTCCCTCCCTCCACATGTGTGTGTGGCATGATTTGTGATTCTATTTATCAAATTAAATTCATGCAGGGAAGCAACACTGGGATTTTGGTGATCACTCGGTAAAATTATAATATGTAGTCCCTATTAAAATCGATGTGCATATTCACCCTTCTGTTTTATTTTTTGAATTAACATCCTTCTGTTTTATCATCCTTGTTTGAATTGTTGGATTCGACCGCCATAATTTTATTTTTTGAGAATCATATCTAATTTATTCAAGTAGACTATGGAATACAAAGGCCACTAGCCCTAGCTGGGAAGGGGGGTATTGATGACACGGAGGCAGTACTAGCGGTTCTCACTTTAAGAATGAGCAAATACGTCCCCATTCCAGAACTACTCCATTGTATGAGGTCCCGGATGTCAGTGAAGATCACACTTGATGCTCCCATGAAATCACCCTCATGGCTCCTTGCGAACGATGCTGTCGCAGCCTTGCTGTCTAGCTCGCGTAGCGCGGCGTCTACATTCACCTTCACACAACCAGGAGGAGGAGGGATCCAAGATTACACCATCATAAGTGACTTTGAGTTGACGAATGCTAGAAGAAAATTTTTAGGGGGCCCGAGTTTTAGTTTCGCCCCGGGCCGCCAAAATCTAATGACCAGCCCTTCTCCTATATCTGCCGCCATGCACCGCCTCCGGGAGCCTGCGACTTGATCACGACGAACACACGCAGGAGGAAGAAGAGTGGACGCGTATGTCTTGCGTGCTTTTCGGCATTCTCTTTAATTCAATCGATGCGAACACGTTTACATACAGGAAACAAACTTTAGATGAAACAAATCTACCTTACCCCTCAGACAAAGCCGCAACGTGAACTAGAGCACGTTTCTGGCATTATTTGGTACATGCAATAATAGAGCTAACCTGACATGTTCAGGCGCTATATGCATATGGAATACATTAGATTTGCGAGCATCGGCAGGCATACGTACGTATGTAGCCCTAGATTGTACTTAGTGCATCGTCTTGTCTCTTTTGCACCCTCACCTTGAGCCCGTCCTTCATGTGGAGTATGATGGACATCTTGGGAATCGCCGCCGTTGCACCGGCGGCGACCTCGACCCTGAACCGCGGCACGATGGCGGCAACGACGGCCTTCATCTGCGTGAACGCCAGGTCCTTGCCGATGCACGTCCGCGGCCCCACGTTGAACGCCACGAACTTGTAGGAAGGCTCGTGGCGGAGCCGCCCCGTCTCCGTCATCCACCGCTCTGGCCGGAACTCTAGGCAGTCCTTGCCCCACACCGCCTCCATGCGCCCCATCGAGTAGAATGACACGATCAGCTGCCGTGACCGCGACACGGCAGGGCCGCTCGGCAGCGTGTCTGGCCGCGCCGCCGCCTTGTGCTCGAACGGCACCGGCGGGTACAGCCGGAGTGACTCCGACAGCGCCGCGTGCAGGTAGACCAGGCGCTTGAGATCGATGGCGGTGGGTTGGCAGCCGATGCCGCCAGACGTTGGGTTCTCACGGAGCTCGGCCAGGATCTTGGTCTCAACGTCGGGGTGTTTGGAGAGCAGCCAGAAGAACCATGTCAAGGCGGAGCTCGTGGTGTCGCGACCGGCGACCATGATGTTCAGCGTTGTGTCACGCAAGAACCGATCGAACTCCTTTCCGTCCTTGCCTACCTCGTCTTTGCATGCCAGGTACAACGTGAGAAGGTCAGCGGCGTCAGTCCCGTCGGCGTTGGTGTCAGCACGGGCCGCTCGCTCTCGTCGGAGCGAGACGAACTCCGCGATAGACGCGTCGAGCACCTGCCGAGCCTTTGCCATCTTTCTTTCGTGGCCAATGTTTAGGTAGGTCTGGAGCCTCAGCCACGGTACGGGCGTCACGTGCCTGTAGAACAGCACCGCCTCGGCCTCGTCCAATGCCGCGGCGAATGGCACCCGCGGGAAGTGGGCGGCGAGGCAGCCGGGGTCGACACCGAACACGAACATCGCCGTGAGGTCGAACGTCAGCCGCATGAACACGTCCTGCAGATCAACGACCTCGGACGTGGCCGCGAGGCCGTCGAGGAGCGGCACGAGCCCTCGCCGAGCTTGCGCGCGGTGCTCGCGGCGACGGCAGAACGGAACCTCGGGTCGGAGAGCAGCGCGTGCGCCTTGCGCCGCTGGAACGCCCACGACTCGCCGTCGGCATTGAAGATGCCGTCGCCGAGCACGTCGAACACGGCAGCGAAGTCCTCGCCCTTGGGATAGTTGCCGAAGTTGGCCGTGAAGACGTGCGCCACGTCCACCGGGTTGGCTGTGACAAGGACGTCCACCGGCGAGCCCCATGGGCCCCTGACGACGTGCGACATCCCTGGCGCCACCCGCAGGAACTCGGTGACCCACTCGTGCACGCGCCCGGCATTGACGGTGATCGCCGGCAACGCGCCGACCACCGGCCAGTTGGTCGGCAGCCCGTCCTGCTGCCGAAACCTGAAGAACAGCAAGAACAAGAAGCAAGCGAACGACACCATGATCTCCGGGTACTTGCCGAGGAGGCCTCCAACCCACCATGACACGGTCTCCATTTCTATTGCCTTGTACGTTTACGTGCGTATGGCCGGTGATGACGTGCAGTGTTATTGTACAAGTGAGTGTGCTATATGCAGAGCTAGCTAGGCTTATTATATAGTGGATTCTGAGGTAAGGGGTTTGGGTTAGGTATAGAGATTTCGTGTATGGCAAGGCAGCCACCATTGGAAAAACTCATGTTACATACTGTTCTGGCATAGTATATCAGAAGAAAAAAAGGAAAACTGAAAAGAAACTTTTGTACGAATCTCCATGCAAGATCAAAAGAATATAGTATCGATTGAGACACAACGAAGTCTAAGTCGACCGAGACTTAGCAAAACTGTCTGGCATAAGTCGAAAAACACATGGCAATCCAAGAACCCTCGGTTTAGTTCGGACAAAAAAAACGTCGGCTCATAGAGAGAGCTCGAAATTTTTCGACAAAATCAATTACATGCGAGGTTCGGCATAAGCAACTGCGTTGCCCATCCTCACCACAAGTTTTTTTCTCCATTCTGTAAATTTTTTCAGGATGGGCTGAAATCACCGGTTTTCAGTAAATTTTGGATTTTTTTCATCCGTAAGAATCAAACAATATTTGAATTTGAAATTTTTTGTGTCACAATATGGATATTTTGACCAAACTAAGACACATACAACTCTTCTTTCCTTCTGCTACACTTCTTGTTTGCTAAGGCAGTTTTATAAAGCTAAAAACAAGGACTGGGATAACAAGGCAACAATTGAGTCTTCTCAAGAAGAAGAATACCCTTCTGAGAAAAAGTCTGATAGAAATGCTTCGGAGCAAAACCATCCAGAAGAAAGTGTTGATGAAATCAAGACGATAACAAAGTTGTCTTGAGTGCTCCCATCTCGAGCCCCTTGTCCTCAAGGGTGCTAAGAATACCGATGATGAGAAGTCAGAAACTCTGACCAAGATCTCTGAAAAAAGGAAGAAGTATGTGACTGAGGATGAAGTTGCACCAGTCAGAAGTGATGGAGTCAAAACAAGCAGATCTCAGGTAGGGGTCTTGAGATGGTAGTCTTGGCATGATGGTAACAGGGAGACCGAATTTACCCTGGTTCGGGCTCTCTTGAATAGATAAGACCCTACGTGTTGCTTTAATTGTATCGATATTGATGGGATACATAGTACAGTTTGATCTATAGATCGTGTGTGTATAGACCTCTAGGGTCCTAACCCCTCGTCTAATATAGATACCAGGGGTACATGGGGTTTACACATAATCTGGTTACATATGAGGGTAAGCGTGACGAAGACCACCTCTAAGTCCTGGAGTTTGCGCCAAATTTCTCGTCCTGATGAATGGGACCCACTGGTTTAACCTTCATGGAGGTCTTTGGCCCGACCTACTTGGTTGGGGATCAACGTGCCTTGCCCGAGTGGCAGAGCTACACAAAACATTTGGGGGGCAAAACGCAAAAGTTTAAGAGTGTGTGTGTGTGGGGGGGGCAACGCTAATATTTTTCTAATCTAAACCCTTCAAATAAAAAATTACTTCAGGATATCTCAAGCCAGGGGCACAGCCCACCACATAGCTCCGCTGCTAGCTTGCACCACGGAATCGGGTAAATTGTCGCCGACACACAAACAGCAAACACTGATTTTTCCCTTTATGAGAAGCACAACTCATGAAAACAAATCATCGCTTTAAAGAGAAGCAAATTTGTGCTTCTCATGGAAGCATGGTTTTTCACTTTCCGAGAAACATAGTTGTGCTTCTCACGGAAGTAAATCCATGCCTCCACGAGAAGCAAATCAAGGAAATACGTGCTTCTCATAAAAGCACATTTTTTCGCATAAAATATCCACGGATATTTTTCTCCAAAACCTTGGGAAAACCAAAAGGCAGAAAAAACGCATCTAAAACCTAAAAATGTGCATGGGAAAATTAAGAACAAAATTCAGAGGGAGCTCGCAACACGCGATATGTGATGGCGGCTAGATGCACCACTTGATGTGCTCTCAGCACACCAAAAGTGACACTTGAAGGTCCCCGCAAGGAGTAACCACCATTACGGACCAGAAATAGTATATGATGCTTATTGCATCATATAGTTGCCCAATCGCATAGAAGAAAAACAACAATGATGTAAACGGGCCGGCCTACCCGAGTACAGTGCACCGTTTTTTGGGTGAAGGTTCTTGATAAGTTCAAAATCATTATTTGAGGAGTACTCCTTCCAAAGATCATTTCCTCCTCTTAGGTTGCGAAAAGTGGCGTGCTGCATGTGCGCCACTTGTCGCAACCCGGGAGTCTTTCCTTTTTTGATCCGTTTATTCAAAATGCTTTCTCTCTTAAACCGTCCATCCAAATCTCAAACCGTTTTCACTATTGGATTCCTCACGTCGGGATGTTAAAAAAAGATGCCATATTGATAGGTTTTGGCAAACTTTTTTTCCATGAAAAAACCGAACAAGAAATGGACGAAAAAACCGAACCGACAACACACTGTTTTTCCTTTTCTGAAAGAGGCACGACCGTGCCTCTCGCGGAAGCAAACCCGTGCCTCTCCCGGATGGAAAAAGAAAAATAAAACACATTTTATTCCGTTTCTGAGAGGCAAGGCCGTGCCTCTCGCGGAAGGGAAGAGAAACATGTTTTTTTTTCGTTACCGAGAGGCACGCCTGTGCCTCTCGCAAAAGCAAATCCGTGCCTCTCAAGAAAGCAAATCTGTACCTCTCGCAAGCAAAAAAAATGATTTTCAAGAAAAAAAATCTACCACTTATCAGTTCAGGACTTCAGGTCCGGTTTTTGTTCGTTGATCGCACACTGGGACCGACCCAATAAGAAGCGCCCTTTGCGATCGCATTTCCATTAGACGCGGTCCTATTGCAGACGGTGAGCTCACGCGCGCACCGTAAAACAGATTTTATCTTGCTCCCATCTTTAGCTAGAGCGACATGAGCGGCTTGGGCGTAGGACCGTGATGCATGTAATCTTGTAGACATCCAGCAGCAGCACTAATAGACCCATCACTCTCCCGCACCAACCTCTGCACTGTAGTACACGATTGACGCCGGGACACCGACGCCTCAGGCCATCCAGATATACGTCCTCGTCGTCGTCTCGTTGGTTGGTGATCGATCTCATCGCTGACCGATCAGCAGCCGTGCACGGCTCCACTCCACCCCGCAAATAATTCAGTGGCAGGCAGGGGGCGCGTAAGATATCCGGTAGGGCAACGACAGAACGTGCATCATGTCTTTTTTTAGATGAAAGGCATTAGCCTGACTTTATAAATAAAGCCATCAGGCAGAATTTCACAGACATAGAGACAAGTAGCCATAGTCACAAGACAGGCAAAATAAACGACGTTTAGATAGATGGCACCCAAGCCAAACATGGCGCGCATGCCAGAGAGCTAGTAGAAAACATCAAGGGAACCTCCAGGAACCGTTAAACTCCTGATTGGCTGCGCGCCAAGGAAGTAGCAGTAGTCCGAATCTTGGAAGTCATCATATCGAAGGCCTCATGGTCAGCGTCCCTAGTCAATGATCTCCACTGCTGCAAAAAAAATGTAAGTTTTAAATAAGCAATCAACAGGTTTAGCCGGGAAGGAGTGTTCGATAGTAAACTTGTTTCTAGTAGTCCACAGCGACCAACAGATCGCCGCAAACCCCACCAAGAAAACCCGCTTAGAGATCGCAGACAAGCCATTGGTACCCTAAGATCATCAAAGGAAGACGGACTCCAAGAAACGTGGAACCAAGATCTGATGCAACACCACACGAATTTGGCCAAGGGGCACTGAAAGAAAATATGCTCCGTATCTTCGAGCTCGGCACATAAAGCATATCTGTCCGAGCCAGGGCCGTTCCTCTTGCGGATCTGGTCAGCCGCTGGCAGCCTTCCGCGGAACGCTTGCCACATGAATTTTTTTATCTTAGGAGGGACATGAGCATGCCAGATGATCTTAAACTTAGAGGTTTGGGTCGCTGAGATAATTTCATTATATAAAGACTTGACAAAGAAGCGACCAGAAGCATAATGGGGCCAGACCACAGAGTCTTCTCCCTCCGAGAGCAACGGGAAGTAGGCAACGAGACGCCGCCAATCATCCAACTGCCAAGGTATCGGCTGCATCCGCTCGTGTGCAAAATGCGCATGAAAGTATAATCACCCAAATTCATACAGTAATCCTTTGAATGAAAGATACTCTCAGGAGATATTCCTGCGATCAAGATACTCTTCCCTCGGACATTAGAACGGATAAAAACACTCATGCATGACTGCTGAGACAAGTTATCACTCTTTATTCTCCCAGATTAATAAAATAACTACCATTTTCTTAATTATGCACACTAGTTAGTCATTTTCGCTTTGACAATTCCATGATGACGAGTTCGATCATGTACCACTTCGCAGCCATACACTATATATGTGAAGTTATCATTTTGACTAAGGCATAGCCTAGTGGCGGGAAGGGGCTGATGCCTTTCCATCCACCCAGGTTCAAGGCATGGTACTTGCAATTTGGGTTTGTTGCACCAATTAAACTGTAGGGGGTTCCCTTACACTCTTTCAGTCAAAAAAAGTTATTATTTTGACATGTACCCTTTTGTTTGCACATATTTTTTTGTTTTTAACTTTTTTAGAACGAACACTGAAATGAGCCCGCCTTCGAATTAACAAAACCATTAACTAGCCTGGGATTACACAAGGCCATTATAACAACACTGTCGTTCAGACATCACCCAACACCACACACAAAAGAAAAGAAACACAACTGCGGCGCAAAGATACAGGGGAGCTGGGCACACAACTTACAACACAACCCACTTTACCAACAACCAAAATTGGAGAAATAAAAGCATTGCTTGCAAAAATGAGAAACCCTACAGATTCGAACATGGAAGGAGAAGAAGAACACCATGGGCAATGCCAGCCAACTAGGTAACGATCTCGCCGAATGATGGCCCTGGGAACCAAAAAGGAAACAAATCCCCTACACCCTCGCGGAAGGACCCCTACCCCCTCGTCCTGGATGGACGCCGCACCGTCAGGCGAGGAAGGTGTTCACCCTAGAACAGCGGTGTGGTCTTGAGGTCTCAGGAGCATATCAGATGCATGTGACCACCACGTAGCAACGGGCAACCTTGTCGGCCATGAAGATGCATCCATCCGAAGCCCGAATAAGAAGGGATAACAAGCAGGAAGGGGTATACAGATGTCGAAGGAGGAGCGAGCTCAAGGCAGACAACAAGCAAATAACGCAAGCACACCAACTGGAAGAAGGGACAAGTACTCCAAGCCGCCTCGGACCAACGTCGGGAAGGGGAACCCTTTCCCCTCCCACCCTAGATCGAGGTTGACGAACCTTTGGTGAATAGGGACGACAAGTACCATACCGAAGATACCATGCTAAGAAGCGCTGCACACGAACCGCTGCCTCGGAGTCCACCAGGCCTTTGCCCGGACGGGAAAGTAGATGAGGCCCCGCCGCAACCTTCATCGGCGACCAGGCAGGCAATACAGGTGGCCGCCTCTAGCAGCGCCAAGGGAAATGGGGGATGGAAGGGGTTGGCATCGCTGAAAACTCTAATCGCCCGCCCGCAGGGTGACGCGAGGGCCCGGAGCATTTTTTTCATCTGGAGCTCAGTTTGCACATATATGACATGTGCCAGTTTCTGCAGTTTGGGCAATGAAATATTGCCGTTAGGAAGGGCATTATATGATAGTAATATGAAATTCATGCTGTCACAAGAAAAATAATATTGATTTCAATCTCAAGCTCTTCAAAGTTGTGTGTAGAGACGGTAGGAAACAACTGGCCAACCTGTGTACACACAAGTGAAAACAGGGGAGAAGTACTGCCTCCATTGTCGAAAGAGTGTACTATCAACTTTGTTGGGAAGTCAAACTCTTTTGTTTGACCGTATTTATGTAATAATACACCAACATTTATGCATTCAAATTAGTAGCATTTGATTAATGATAAAACATATTTTTATCATATACCTATTTGGTTTCATGAATATTGATATATTTTTACAAAAATTCGATCGAACTTTGAGATAGTTTGACTCTCCAAAAAAGTGAAATGTACGTCCTTTGAAAGACGGAGCGAGTATGCTCGACCCTATCTATATCCTTTCATTCAATTAGTAGTCATATTCATATGTTTTGAATGAGATGGTGACCTGACGCAAGCACGTTGTTTGCTTAACGCCTACCTAATTGCTTCAACATCACCATAGGAGTCGCTTTTCGTAATTAAATTTGAGAAAGGTATCATCATTGAGTGCTCTATACGTCCATTGGATGGCTTGCTTTTCTCTCGGCAAGTCTTACTCAAGGCTGCTCCCCTCTGGTGACTATATTCATTAATAATAATAATAATAATAATAATAATAATAATAATAATAATAATAATAATAATAATAATAATAATAATAATAGACCTTGCCTCTCTCAATTGATGATTTTTGATAAAGGACATTTTCATTTAATTGATATATCGAGTTGACACAATCGCACAGAGCGAGTGTCTGGCCTCTGTAGAGCACAACAAACACAGCCAAAATGTCCAATGAATATATCTTGGTGATGCCGGTCCAGTGAAGATCATTAGGTACGGGCGAAGATGGCTGGTCACCGGCAGCAAACGGCCATGCTGGCGTTCACAAAATCACACGTGCTATGTCGCCTTGTAGATGAGTCCAGGGGTTTTAGTGTGCGGTACAAAGAGTAGATAGGATATGACCCCATGCGCATTTAAGCAGCTCGCCATCACCAATTAAACACTCCAACTCTTGCAACAAATGGTTACGTGACGTGCCAACCAAGAGCTTGGATTTAATTCCACTGTCAGCATCCAGGGGTAGCACAACAGTTTTCTCATGTCAATACAGGACGAGAACAACGTCTGGCGTGTCCACCTCCAACCCGAGGCTATGAATATGGCGTAGCTGGGTATGAAGTGAACGTATAGTGCATTTTTCCCATAAATGGACCACATAATTTAATTTCTTGTTAGAAGATTGGTGAAATGGAGGCATTTTACTAATTATTGCCAGCGGCAACGCAACTGGTGGCTAATTAATTCCCTGCCTTCAAGATGCCATTAAGTATCTTTTAATTTGTGGCCATCCAGAACAATGTACTAGCTTTTGTTGCTTTTCTTGGCAGATCATGTCTCATATATATCCGGCACTCAGCTACTCCTTCCGTAAAGAAATATAAAAGCGTTTAGGCTGACCATAGTGGTGGTATCTTAGCTACTCCCTCCATCCATATATATAGGGCCTAATGCATTTTTTGTGATTATCTTTGACTACTGATAAGATTAATATATATGAGATATATAATGTGAAAATTATCTCATTTGAAGCTCCTTTCACATACAAATTGGACGGTATGCTTTGTATAACTTATATATGAGATATATATGAGATATATAATGTGAAAATTATCTCATTTGAAGCTCCTTTCACATACAAATTACATGCGAGGTTCGGCATAAGCAACTGCCTTGCCCATCCTCACCACAAGTTTTTTTTCTCCATTCCGTAAATTTTTTCAGGATGGGCTGAAATCACCGGTTTTCAGTAAATTTTGTATTTTTTTCGTCCGTCAGAATCAAACAAAATTTGTATTTGAAGTTTTTTTTTGTCACACCATGGATATTTTTTTACCAAACTAAGCACATACAACTCTTCCTTCCTGCTGCTACACTTCCTTTTTGCAATGGTGTATCTATAAGGTTAAAAGCAAGGACCCGAATAGGAAGGCCACAGTTGTGTCTTCTCAGGAAGAAGAATACCTTTCTGAGGAGAAGTCTGATAGTAATGCTTCGGAGCAAAACAATCCAGAAGAAAGTGTTGATGAAATCAGTACGATAAGAAAGTTGTCTTGGGTGCTCCCATCCTGATCCCCATGTCCTAGTTGCTAAGAATACCGATGATGAGAATTCAGAAACTTTGACCAAGACATGTAAAAAAAGGAAGAAGTCTATGACTGAGGAAGAAGTTATACCAGTCAGAAGTGATGGAGTCAAATCCAGCAGATCTTGGGTAGGGGGTTCCGAGACGGTAGTCTTGTCATGATTGTAACACGGACACTCTTTCGAACAGATAAGACCCTATGTGTTGCTTTAATTGTATTGATATCGATGAGGTACAAAGTACAGTTTGATCTATCACTAGATCGTGTGTGTATTAGGTTGTCTTCTAGGGTCCTAAACCTTTGTATTTTATAGATACCAAGGGTACATACGGTTTACACATAAGACCACCTCTAAGTCCTGGAGTATGCGCCAAGTTTTCTCGGCCCAATGAATGGGCCCCACTAGTTTCCCTTTCATGGGGGTCCACAGCTTGGCCTACTTTGTTGGGGCCAACGTGGCTTGCACTACAAGAATCAGGTAAATTGTCGTCAGACAAGCACATACAACAAATACTGATTTTTCCCTTTATGAGAAGCACAGCTCGTGGAAACAAATCTTTGACATCAAGAGAAGCAAATTTTTGTTTCTCGTGGAAGCATGTTTTTTTCTCTTCCCGAGATCATAGTTGTGCTTCCCATGGAAGTAAATGCATGCCTCCACGAGAAGCAAATCAAGCAAATCCGTGCTTCTCGTAGAAGCATAATTTTTTGGGAAAACCAAAAGGCCGAGAAACGCATCTAAAACCTAAAAAAGTGTATGGGAAAATAAAAAACAAAATTCAGAGGGAGTGCCTAACACACGTTATGTGACGGCGGCTATATGCACCACTTGGTGTGCTCTCAGCGCAACAAAAATGACACTTGCAGGTCCCCTCAAGGAGTAACCACCATTACGGACCAGAAATCCTATATGACGTTTATTGCATCATATAATTGACCAATCACATAGAAGAAGGACATCAATGATGTAAACAGGCCGGCCCAACCGAGTACAACACATCCTTTTTTGGGTGAAGGTTCCTGATCAGTTCGAAATCATTATTTGAGGAGTACTCCTTTCAAAGATCACTTCCATCTTCCCAGGTTGGTACAAGTGGCGCGCTGCATGAGTGCCACTTGTCGCAACCCAGGAGTTTTCACTTTTTTCGTAGAACCATTTATTCAAAACGTTTTATCTCTTAAACCGTGCATCCAAATCTCGAATCGTTTTCACCGTTGGATTCCTCGCGTCGAGATCTTTCAAACTAGATTCCATGTTGATAGGTTTTGACGATTTTTTTTCATGAAAAAAGGGACAAATATGGACCAAAAAACCGAATTGACATCACGTTTTTCCTTTTCGAAAATAGGCACAACCGTGCCTCTCACGAAAGAAAAAGAAAAATAAAACACAATTTTTTTTGTGTTTGAGAGGCACGTCGCGGAAGGGAAGAAAAACAGTTGCGTTAGCGACCATGCCTCTCACGGAAACAAATCCATGCCTCTTGAGGAAGCAAATCCGCACCTCTCGCGCAAGAAAAAAAAAAGAAGAAGCGGTTTCCACGATTTTTTTTGAGTTTTTTGGGTCCAAAAGTTAAGAAAGAGCGGTGAAAAATCGAAAAGCCAAAAAAACCAAAAAAACAACTAAAAAGCCGAAAACGCACGTGAAAAAAAAACCCAAAAATCGAAGGGAGCGCCCAGAGCGCGACACATGCGACGGTTGAGAACGCCTAGTGACGCACTCTCAGCCCACCCAGGTGAACTTTGGCAAGGCTCCTGAAGAAGCGCTCCATGATTAGTTGCTCGCACACTGGGACCGACACAATAGGAGGCCGGCACAATAGGAAGCGCCCTATTAGGACACGTTTTTATTAGACGCGGTTCCATTGCGGATGGTGAGTTCACGCGCGCATAACAGATTTTATCTTGCTCCCATCTTTGTCGAGAGGGACTTGAGCGGCTTGGGCGTAGGGACCGTGATGCATGTAGACATCCAACACTAGCACTAACTGACCCGATCACTCTCCCGCAACTACCTCTGCACTGTAGTAGGCGACTGACGCCGGGACACCAACGCCTCAGGCCATCCAGATTACATCCTCGTCGTCGTCTTGTTGGCTAGTGATCGCTCTCATCGCTGATCGATCGGCCAGCCATGCACGGCTCCACTCCACGCCGGCGGGACCTGCCGGACAAAGGCCACCCACCCCGCAAATAATTCAGTGGCAGGCAGGAGCAGGGTACGCGTAAGATATCTGGTAGGGGCAACGATAGAACGTGCTGCATGCGCCCTTGTGCAAAATGCCCATGAAAGTATAATCACCCAAAGTCGTACAGTAATCCTTTGAATGAAAGGTACTCTCAGGAGTTTTTATACAAGCAAGCGAAGGCATTCATTCACGTTGGTTAAACATAGAGGGTCAAGTTTTGCGGTCTCTTCAATCCCCACAGAGGGTCGCAACCATGATTTGAAACAGCACACTATAGCGTTTAGAAGAGGCCCTGGGCTAAATGCTTTATGAAGAAACATTTTAAATAGCATGCCATAGAGAACAAATATTTTAAATAACACGCTATAGCACACTATAGCATTTAGAAGAGGTCCGCTGCTAAGAGGTTTAACACGCTATTTAAAACTATGGTCGCAACTGGAAATTCTCTTTTCTTGCAAGAATCCAGAGCACCACCTCCGGAGATATTCTACTATCAAGATACTCTTCCCTTGGACTTCAGAACGGATAAAAAAACAGTCTTGCATGACTCCTGAGACAAGTTATCACTCTATATTCTCCCAAATTAATAAAATAATTAGCATTTTCTTAATTATGTGCACCAGTTAGTCAATTTTTGCTTTGACGATTCCATGATGATGAGTTCGATCATGTACCACTACGCAGCCATACCCTATGTGAAGTTATTTTGACCTGTACCCTTTAGTTTGCACATATTTTTTGATTTTTGATTTTTTTAGAACGAGGGCTCAAGAAGAGCCCGACTTTGAATTAACAAAGCCATCAACTGGCCAGGGATTACACAAGGCCATCATTACATCACTACCATCCAGACAACACCCAACACGACACACACAAAGAAAAGAAACACAACAGCGGCCCAAAGATACAGGGGAGCTGGGCACACAACTTACAACACAACCCACTTTACAAGCAACTAAAAATGAAGAATAAAAGCACTGCTTGCATAATGAGAAACCCTACAGATTCGAACATGGACAGAGAAGAAGTATGCCAAGGGCAATGCCAGCCGACTAGGTAACGATCTTGCCGAACGCCGGCCCTGAGAACCAAAAAGGAACCACAACCCCTACACCCTCGCCGAAGGACCCTACCCCCTCGTCCTGGCTCGAGGGACGCCGCACAATCAGGCGAGGAATGTGTTCACCCTAGAACAAGGAAGGTGTAGTCTTGAGGTCTTAGGAGCAAAGCAGATGCATGTGTACGCCACGTAGCACCGAGCAACCTTGTCGGCCATTGTAGAAGCATTCATCTGAAGCCCAAACAAGAAGGGGATAACCTGCAGGAAGCGGTAGACAGATGTCGAAGGACCAGCGAGCACAGGGCGGACATCAAGCAAACAACGCAAGCACACCAACTGGAAGAAGGGCCAAGTACTCCAAGCCGCTTCGGGACCAATGTCGGAAGGGGAACCATTTCACCTCCCACCCTGGATCAAGGTTGACGAACCTTGGGCAAATAAGGACATCAAGTACCATACGAAAGATTGCATACTCAGCAGCGCTGAACACAAACCGCCGCTCGAACCTCGCAACAGCCACCATACTAAACCCAAGGCACCACACAAGGGAAGTAACAACGCAGAAGGGGGGATCGGTAAGGGATCTCATTAGTGCCTCCAAGGAGGGGAGCAGTGCCCGCAAGCGGTGTCACCGACGTGGTTATCCAAGCCAGCCATAGAATTTCTCTCGATCCCCGACTCACACCACCAAGCCCAGCAACTGTCAGCCCTGCAAGACAGGTCACCGGCGCAAGATCCGGCTGGAAGTGGACCATAAGGGGGAAGAAATGGACCTTCAGATCTGATGCCAGAGGAAGTGCTGAAGCCACCTCCCTGCTACTAACCGTGCCGACTACGCGGCCATGGATGCCAGCCCATTCCCGCGGACGCCCCTGCTATGCAGGCGGCACCGCCTCGCCTCCAGAGGCCGCCGCCTCGGAGTCCACCAGGCATCCACCTAGACGGGGAAGCAGCTAAGGGCCCGCCGCAACCTTCACCGACGACCACGCTGCCGAGATAGGTGGCTGCCTCTAGCAGCGCCGAGGGAAATGCGGGACAGAAGGGGCTGGCGTCATTGAAAATCTTAGTCGCCCCCGCGTCGCCTTGGAGTGTTTTTTACAAGTGGACCTCAGTTTGCACATATGTGACATGTGCCGGTTTTTGCTGTTTGGGCAATGAAATATTGCCGGTAGGAAGGGCATTATATGATACTAATATGAAATTCATGTTGTCACAAAAAATATTGGATTCAATTCCAAGGTCCTCAAAGTGGTGTGCAGAGACTGTATGAAACAATTGGCCAACTTGTGTACCCTGACTAGTGAGAACACGAGAGAAGTACTCCCTCCATCCTTAAAAAAGTGTACACCTAACTTTGTTAGAAAGTCAATTTTTTTATATTTGACCGTATTTATACAATAATACACCAATATTGACGCCATCAAATTAGTAGCATTTGATTTGTGATAAAATATAGTTTCATATACCTATTTGGTTTCACAAACATTGATATATTTTTGCACAAACTCGGACCAATTTTAAGAAAGCTTGACCCTCCAACAAAACTGAAAGCACACTATTTGAATGGCGGACGGAGTATGCTCCACCATATCTATATCCTTTCATCGAATTAGTAGTCATTTTCATATGTTTTCAATGAGATGGTGACCTGACGCAAGCACGTTGTTTGCTTAATGCCTACCTAATTGCTTCAACAGCACCAAAGGAGTCGCTTTTTGTAATTAAATTTGAGAAAGGTATCATCATTGATTGCCCTATACGTCCATTGGATGCCTTGCGGCAAGTCTCACTCAAGGCCGCTGCCCTCTTGTGACTATATTGATTAATAATGATAATAGATCTTGTCTCTCTGTATTGGTGATTTTCGATAAAATACATTTTCAGTCAATCGATATATTGAGTTGACACAATTGCACTGAGCGAATGCTTAACCTCTGCAGATCACAATGCACGCAGGCAAAATGTCCAATTGATATATCATGGTGATGCCAGTCCAGTGAAGATCATTAGGTACAGGCAAAGATGGTTGGTCACTGGCGGCAAACGGCCATGTGTGCGTTCACAAAACCACATGTGCTATGTCGCCTTGTAGATGATTCCAGGGGTTTTAGTGTGTGGGTACACAAAGTAGATAAGACATGACCCCACGCATGATTAAGCTGCTCGCCATCACCATTTAAACATTCCGGCTCTTGCAACAAGTGATTATGTGACGTGCCAACCAAGAGCTTGGATTTAATTTAACTGTCAGCCTCGAGGGAGTAGGCTCCTTTAATTCATTTAGCAGCACAACAGTTTTCTCATGTGATAAGAACGACGTCTGGCGTGTTCCACCTCCAACCCGAGGCTATGAATATGGGGCAGCTGGGTATGAACTGAACATACAGTGCATTTTTTTCCATAGATGGACCACATCATTTAATTTGTTGTTAGAAGATTGGTGAAATGGAGGCACTTTACTAATTATTGCCAACGGCAACGCAACTGGTGGCTAATTAATTCCCTGCCTTCAAGACACCATTAAGTATCTTAATTTGTGGCCATTCAGAAAAATGTACTACTACCTCCGTCTAGGTGAATAAGTCATTCGCGTAGTTCTAGGTCATCGATTTGAGCAATTAAATATGTATTATATGTTATGAAAAATATATCACTAGATTTCTACAAGGATGTAGTTTCTAAATATATATTTTTTGTCACATATAATACATATTTAGATAGTTAAATCGTCAACCTAGAACTACGAGAATGACTTATTGACCGAGACAGAGGTAGTAGCTTTTGTTGCTATTCTTGGCCGATCATGTCTCCTATATATCCAGCACTCAGCTACCATGTGATAAATCCGTTCTTATTCTGATAACTCCCCCCTACCCAACGTCCCCTAGTGATCTGACCACTCCTCGTGTACGGTCATTTCATGAGAGAAGTCTTACACTATAAATGCTAAACCAGTAATACTGTTCAAAAGATAAAAGAACAAACTATTGGGATAACACGTGCATTTGCCTGTTCAAGATATAAACTTTAAGATGTGATGCTATTAGATTGATAGATTTTTTCCTTTTTGGATATCCGGCTGTCTGTAGTAGGTAGTATCACAAGTTAGTATCACGCATATGATACATGTGTATAATATTATCTCAGTAATGCATAAGTATCATATAGTAGTATCTTAGGTAACCTTATTTATTGTCATGCATGACACATAATAGTAGCGTAATATTTATTATGATACGGTATCACATGATATGATACTCACCCTCTATTTGTTCATTTAATTTTATGTCACCTCATCAAAATTGTCTAGTTGGCATGCATGATACTAGTTATGGGCAACCTAAAATCTAATGGCCAAATTACTAGTGGATTTTTTTGTCTCCAAAAGGTTTTTGCCAACACATAATGCTATTCAACTTAACTCAACCGGTATTTTTTTATGACCAAATTAATTCCATGAATTGTATTCTTATAGTCCCTCCAATCCATATTAGTTTTGGCAGAGTGTGCAACAATTAATATGGATAGGAGGGTATGCGATAATTAATATCGATCGGAGGGATTATTATATCATTTGTGTTGTTTCTTCAATGAGCTACTTACACTCTAAAACACACTACTCATACCCACTTAAATCGCCACTATATAAATGTACTTCGGCAAATAAATTCACTACACATATTAAGTTGTCGGTAAGAACTTTGCTATCATAAGACGAAAGGCCGGTCATCTTCAATTCGTCATGCAAACTCATAAACTTTTAGACTATTTTTTAACTTCGGTTATGCCTTTTCATGAGTTATGTCTAACAGGAACGACAAGAAATGAGGGAGCACTGAATGTTCATGCAAATGTTAAGAAATGATGTTATGGTTCACGAAAATCTCTGACAACCTAGAAATAACACCGAATATATTATGGACACTAAGTTCAACAAGAATACTATAAACAGTGACCACTAGTTGAGTAGAAATTTGAGATGGGAATTTTGGCGTCCTCTATCTTACCTAGATGTCGACATAGAATTAGCTGATGCTTATTCATGAGTACTATCATTGTTTCTTTCTTGAAATAGGCTTTCTCCCTGCTTTATATATGAAGCAACAACCGAAGAAAGAACACGACCGAACGATAAAAGATGGTGAGGTCCCTCTCTTAAAAAGCATATCCCAAGATAATCGGGTCATAGAGAATGCACACGACTACGCTACCAACAAAGAACAGATGAAGATCTAAACACACAGCCACACTACAACTAGTACATCTAAGCTACACGATAGCATCCTCAAGACGGAGAACATCGCAGAGCATTGCCGCTGTCGAGACCACAATGGAAAAAGGTCTTCACTCGGAGCCCTGTCATAGAGAGAAGACCCCAATGACATCTTCTAGAAGAGCGTGCCCACGGGCGTCGCCATTGTCGGTGCCAAGGCGCAGACCTTTCACTTGGCAACTCACATGTGCCACTATGAGGCCACCAGGACGAGCACGATGAGGTCAAATCCTCAGACCCGTGTCGGGGTCTCACCCCTGTTAGGATAGAGAGAATGCCCAAGCAACCCATCGATACACCTCCCGTCACCCACAAAACCAGGAAGAAGAGCCATCACCGTCGCAATGATGCCCGCCGACAAGCAAACCATGCGGACTACCATTCGGGGCCGCCACCCCGACATCTCTGTAGGTGAGACAACCCCAAGATCTAGCACAAGCTAGCATGCACGATGCCACTTCTGTGGCCATCGACGTTGATCGGCTCACCAACGCAAGGTATCACGATCACCACCACCGACCACCGCAACTACAAGGAGAGTAAGAGCACCACCCCAAGCACAAACCCTAGTCGTAGCTACCTTAACGAGTGTGAGTCGACATGCCGTTGGCCCATCCCTAGGAGAAGGAAGGTTGTCATCGCCTCCCGCAGCCTGTCACCAAGCACCAAACACCATTCTGCACTGACACCGGCGATCCATCCACCGCCAAGCCACCACCAGCACACCAACTCAAAGGACTAGAGGTCCACAACCGTGGCCAACACAAGCCACCGGAGGGGAGCCCCAGCCAGGACCGGTAATAGCCGCCGATGGGTAGCCCCACATCACTTGAGGCACAGCCGGCCAAATTTGACCGTATTAGATCTAGGCTCTTGGCTTCCATGGGCGCACCCTAAATGGCCCCCACGCAGCCACCAGGAGACACCACGGGTGTACGGCACCCATCGGATTTGGCTATCGACACCCAAGACCACGATGTCATTGCCTCAGTGGCGACAAGGAGGAAACATGGGAGGAGGGGTGAGGGCCTGGCAGCACTACCCCCTCCCCCCCCGGGTGCTAGTCACCCGCGGGAGTGACTCAGGAGGGGAGGGGGTTCCTATAGGCAGGTATGCTTTGTCTTTGGAATGTGTCCCTAGCTTCAGACAATTTCTCATTGTTTCTTCTCCGAGAAATTCTTTTCATAAACCTTAGGCCTTTCAATTCCATGTGGCAATTAGTTTGTGTGCTTTTGCCCATTACAAAAAAATGATGTCTGTTATGGCCCTAATTATGCATTTCATCATTTCTGGCTGGCATAAATCGGACATACTCCCTCCGTTCTTTCTTAGTCCGAATATAAGTTTTGTCCATAGTCAACGTGTCTCTAATTTGACCAAAGTTATAGAAACAAGTATCAATATTCATAATACCAAATCAATATTATTAGATTCATTATGGAATTTAGTTTCGTACTATATATATTTGGTATTGTACTTATAAATATTTTTAAATATAAATTTGGTCAAAGTTTGCATAGTTCTATACTTGACACAAATCGTATATGCGGAGTAAAATGGGACGGAGCGAGTAAATGAGGACAATAGAATGCGGCACAAATTGCTCAGAAATGAGGTTGTAATTCTATAAATTCTCGGACAAACTAGAAAGAAACAATCAATAATTTTGTAGTCCCACTAAGCCGACGAAACAATTATATGTATCAATAGTTTGACCTTCTAGGCTTGATATCAGTAGAAACAAAGCTCCCGATTAAGTTCAACGATGAATTCAAGATATGTCATAGCTTTTCTTTTGTGGGAAAACACATAGAGGATTTGCATCAAACAAATAAGTCGGGCTAGCACAAATTGGTTAACTGGGTCGGTGAAATACAACTACAACCTACAAGTGTCATCTTGCAAGTGTATAATACTAAAATTTATTTCAAGGAAAAAAATTGGGAAACAAACAGAAAAAAGGCAGTTCCATTTTTAAAACAAATAAATATGGAAGGGTGTTATCCATGCCGGACTTGGTGGACTTGCAGGAGCGGGAGTCTGCTGACTCGGTGGCGGACTTCGACGAGGAGTCGGCTGACGCGGTGTCGGTGGCTTTCGAAAGATGATGCAATCCTTTTTCCATAGGATGATACGATGTTTGGCCTCTCCGAGAAAGTGCTCGTCGTCACCTCCAGGAATGTCAAGCTGTAGCTCCGAATATGGGTCCACCACCTCATCAACCAAGACACGAGCATAGCCCGCTGGAATCGGGTTGCAATGGAAGGTTGCCTCGGGGGGATTTGTAAAAGCAACGGCGTCCGCCACCTTCATGGATATGTTCTTCATTTTGACGTGTAGCTCGCAGTTAGTGTTATCCGTGATGGCATCCACGGGGTATCTATCCAGCATTGCGTCGTCCGGGGCGGAACCCACGCTGCTTCTCGGCATGGATGGGGCGGTGCTATCCAATGCTGGATCATCTGCTAGCTGCTGCAGCTGCTGAGACCCCCTTTGCTGGGTAAGTGAGTCGATCTGCTCCTGCTGCCGCTGGAATTTGACTGCCAATTCCGCTTGACTTGCTTCTAGGCCTTGAAGGCGTTCATAGTCCCGCTTCCTCTGCTCCTCCTCCATCTTCCTCTTCTTCTCCTCCGCAATCTTCTTTCTCGCACGGGTTACGTAGTCGGTGTTCGGTCTGAAAACCCTCATACCACGGAATAGCGCCCTTGCCTCGTGTTCTTCCCGGGTGTTCAGGATTTCCCAGGGCATGCGTAAGCTCGTCGTTCTCTCTGTTGGGCTGGAACACCCCCGACCGTGCCTCTTCTATTGCAACAAGTATCGCATCATCGGATCCCTTCAGACTTGCCTTCGTTGAAACATTGCCTGTCTTCGGGTCCAACTCCCCCCCATGCGCATAGAACCAAGTCCTGCACCTGGGGGGCCAGCTCTTAGTAACCGGAGTGACACCTGCATCCTCCATCTCTTTCTCAGACTTATCCCACTTAGGCATTGCCACCGCATAGCCACCTGGCCCCAGCTTATGGAACTTATCCTTTTTTTCGGCATTCTTCTTGTTTATTCTCGACCGTTCCTTAGCTAATTCCGAATCCTTGAATTTCACGAAATCGTCCCAATGAGCACGTTGGTTCTCTAGTGTTCCCTCGAATACTGGAGTCTTCCTTCCTCCCTTGACGTACTTGTCCCATTCACGATTCTTGTGGTTCTTGAATGCAACCACCATCTTCCTAAGAGCAGCATCCTTGACTTTCTGCACATCTGCTTCTGTGAAATGATCTGGTAGGGTGAAATGTTCCATGAGAGTATCCCAAAGCAGACCTTTTTGTCTGTTGTCGACAAAAGTAACATCTGGATGTGGCTTTGCTGGCTCTCTCCATTCTTGAAGGGAGATCGGGAGTTGGTCCTTCACAAGAACTCCGCACCGACGAACGAACTTGTCCGCAATCTTCTTAGGCGCTAATGGTTCGCCATTAGGTCTGATTGCCTCGATATTGTACTTTACGCCATCCTTCAACTTTTTGTTCGGGCCTCGTTTCGTCCTTTTGCCTGAAGATTTGCTCGATCCGGATGGCTGAAAGAACAAAGATCGATTCGTTAATATATCTTCAAGTCATTTAAAACATGTGATGATCACCATATGCCTGCTTATATATAAATATATATACCTCGCCGGTCTTTGTTGTTTCAAGATCAACATTTTCTTCGTCATCATCATAATCATAGTTCATGACTTCATCAATTCGGTCGTCGCGATCGAATATCATATCACCCACTCCGGTGTTGTTTAGAAATTCGGAGCCATCATAATCTTCTTCATTCTGATCATCATCTGGCCCGTGAGGATGGCGTATCATATCGAACATGGCCTGTTCTCCCTCTCTGCTAGTATTGTCCGCCATAGCTTTTATTTAACTAATCCAAAAGAAATATAAAACAATTTAGTATTCAAATTACGTCGTCTCGAATAATAGATATAATCTCAAATACATCGTCTCGAATAATAGATATAATCTCAAAAACATAGTCTCGAATAATAGATATAATCTCGAATACATCATCTCGAACAATAGATATAATCTCGAATACATCGTCTCGAATAATAGATATAATATCGAATACATCACTGGCTAGGTAGCTAATAAAGATCGAATACTACGGAAGAATCTAGGACACTCGCGGTTCTGCGGGCTGGCGGTGGACACCCAAAGAGAAGGAACCTCACGGGATCATAGCTGAAGTGAGATCCTCAAGAAACTGCCGATTATTGGAGAACCTGCCGCCCTCTAACGCAACCATGTAGTGATGGACGTGCTCGTCCTCCTCCCTGACACGACGACGTACCACCTCCGGCTGGGCCGGCTCCCTCCGCGCCGAAACTGGCCCACGCGAACGCCACCAAACGAGATCAGGGTCGACGATGGGACCCGGGGCCGGGTTTCTCATCAAGCGGCGCGCCCCTCCAGGCAGCACCTCCCAGTGCCAGCCCGGCGGAGCCCAGTCCCGGACATGGGTCAGCCGGACATCGTCGCGGACGTGTTGACGGCGAGGATGCGGGTCGGGCATCGTCGAGAACAAATGCTAGCTATATGCCTGCAAAAAGTAACATTTTTTTAATGATTGGATTTTGATAACTAAAATTTCTAACATTTCTATATAACTAACATTTCTAACAATGCTATATATAACTAACATTTCTATAACATTTCTAATATTTCTATAACTAAATTTTTTTATAACATTTCTATATATATAACTAACATTTTTATAACTATTTCTATAACTAAAAAACAGAAAAATTTCTAACAATGTCTAAAAAACAGAAAAATTTCTAACTATTTGTATAACTAAAAAACCAAAAATGTATGTGTGTGTGTGCCACCGGCGCAGGCGAGGGACGACGGGCGGTGACGGGGCGCAAGCACGACGGGACGGCGACGGCGCGGCGACGACGGGATGACGCACGAGGGGACAGGACGGGCGGCGACAGCGGACGGGACGGATGGGTCGCGGCGGCAGCGACGACGGGACGTCTGGCGGCACCGACGACGGGACGGGACGACGCAGGGACGGGCCGGACGGGCGGCGGTGACGACGGGACGACAGGGGACGGGACGACGGGCGGCGATAACGGGACGAGGCGGCGGCGAGGATGGAGACGTCTGAGGCGCACTACAAGAAATATGTCAACTTATGACCTTCATCGGTGACCCTCGAAGAATTGGTCATAAATTTATGACCATTTCAGACCAATTGGTCAAAAGCTGTTCGGGGGGCTCCAAACCCTAAACCATTGCGACCATTTTGGTCAGAAAGGTCGTAATTTCCTCACACGAAAAGGTCATAAAGCAAACAGCGCTAGTCCGCTGCCTTATTTCTAGTTGTTAACGACCAATATAGATGGTCATAGCCTTGTAAATTGTGGTGGGTTGCTATGACTAGGCGCCACCTCATCAGTTTTGCCTATGTGGCATGTCCATGTGGCAGTTTTTGCCCTAGGTTGTGAAGAAACCTATATTTCTTTCATTCCCAAAATTCCCAAAAAAATCTCATAAATTCTTTGGGTCATATCTTCGTCAAATATGTAAAAACCTTCCTTGCCTAGTTCAAAAATAATTCAAAAATATTCATTTTCCTATTTTGTTCAGAGTAACAGTTTGTGAAGGAAGTACCACTTTGGCATGTCCAAATAGTATCCATTTTCTACAGTGCTTTCCTATGCCCAAATAACCATCCTCCACCAAATGCCAGCTCAATCCATTCATTATTTTGAGCCGAGCTTCAACATTCGTATTTATGTCCAATGTGGTGGTTTGCAAAGCAAGTACCAGCTAGGCTCCTCCTTTTGAGCTGAAAATTTGTGAAGACGGTCTTCTTAGTAACTGATCATCCTCAGCCAAAACTCACGCCCATTAGCCATGTACATTTCCTGTACCACTAATCAAACACTTGGCTGCTAATTCATGTTTGAGCACCGATCGGTCTCCTCGTGAGAATATTATGTTGTAATTTTCTTCCTAGCACCTACATGGGGAGTGACCAACCCACTAGACATGTCTAGGCCACCCAGAACACATGGCAACGCCACGGTCACGCTTGTGACCACGCCAAGTGGCATGCGAGCCACGCGCTCTAGAGTTTGGGCCCTCGGCCACCGTCCAAACCTCGATGTCTCTCCATCAAACCATGTATTTCTGATTAAATAGATACTTATTTACCTAGAAATGATTTTTGAAAAAAATAAAGAGCAAACTATGACGCAACTGCAGTTCAAATTTGACCCGCTTCCAGCTGAATCGGCGGAAATTTGTCTTTTTCACGAGAGGTGGATCAAAAGATTTTACACCCAACCATTTTGTCAGTTGTGCATTAAATATGGTCTAGTATTTTATAAAAATGATTTGGTCCAATTTTGCAACAATTATTTGGTAGTTCCTTCACAAAAAAACCTCCTTTCGGGCACTCGAAAAATGGAAAATGGTTTTTTCGTCCAACGAAAATGAAAACTTCCTTAGGCAACATTGTTTGTCATTCCAATATGCACACTTGTGCACAATATGAGATCATTTGAACAAACTATGCCATGAATGTGGCCATAAGATTGATCATTTGGCTTGAAAGCCATTGATCTCCACACGTGATAGCTCATTTCTGAGAACACTTTTTTTATAATAATTGCCGTATTACAAGTTTGTTATTTTTCCTAGGAACTTGGCCACATATGATGACACAATGCGAAGGTTTCCCAATTTTTTTTTTTGAATTTTTTATGCCCGTTTTAAAATGTGGTCAAAACGGCGGGAATGACTGTTCCTAGCTAGTGGTTGAATCTTGGAAAACTTTTGGTGTTTCTCTAATTAAATAGATACTTATGTACCTAGAAATGATTTTTGGAAAAAATAAATAGCAAACTATGAGGCAGCTGCAGTTCAAACTTGACCCGCTTCAAATTGAATCATGGAAATTTGTCTTTTTCACGAGAGGTGGATAATTTTTTACACCCAACCATTTTGTCAATTGTGCATTAAATATGGCCTAGTATTTTATAAAAATGATTTGGTCCAATTTTGCAACAATTATTTGGTAGTTCCTTCACAAAAAGCCTCCTTTCTGCACTCGAAAAATGGAAAATGATTTTTTCGTCCAACGAAAATGAAAACTTCCTTAGGCAACATTGTTTGTCATTCCAATATGCACACTTGTGCACAATATGAGATCATTTGAACAAACTATGCCATGAATGTGGCCATAAGATTGATCATTTGGCTTGAAAGCCATTGATCTCCACACGTGATAGCTCATTTCTGAGAACACTTTTTTATAATAATTGCCGTATTACAAGTTTGTTATTTTTCCTAGGAACTTGGCCACATATGATGACACAATGCGAAGGTTTCCCAATTTTTTGTTTTTTTTTGAATTTTTTATGCCCGTTTCAGAATGTGGTCAAAACGGCGGGAATGACCATTCCTAGCTAGTGGTTGAATCTTGGAAAACTTTTGGTGTTTCTCTGATTAAATAGATACTTATGTACCTAGAAATGATTTTTGGAAAAAATAAATAGCAAACTATGAGGCAGCTGCAGTTCAAACTTGACCCGCTTCTAATTGAATCCATGGAAATTTGTCTTTTTCACGAGAGGTGGATAATTTTTTACACCCAACCATTTTGTCAATTGTGCATTAAATATGGCCTAGTATTTTATAAAAATGATTTGGTCCAATTTTGCAACAATTATTTGGTAGTTCCTTCACAAAAAAACCTCCTTTCGGGCACTCGAAAAATGGAAAATGGTTTTTTCGTCCAACGAAAATGAAAACTTCCTTAGGCAACATTGTTTGTCATTCCAATATGCACACTTGTGCACAATATGAGATCATTTGAACAAACTATGCCATGAATGTGGCCATAAGATTGATCATTTGGCTTGAAAGCCATTGATCTCCACACGTGATAGCTCATTTCTGAGAACACTTTTTTATAATAATTGCCGTATTACAAGTTTGTTATTTTTCCTAGGAACTTGGCCACATATGATGACACAATGCGAAGGTTTCCCAATTTTTGTTTTTTTTGAATTTTTTATGCCCGTTTCAGAATGTGGTCAAAACGGCGGGAATGACCGTTCCTAGCTAGTGGTTGAATCTTGGAAAACTTTTGGTGTTTCTCTGATTAAATAGATACTTATGTACCTAGAAATGATTTTTGGAAAAAATAAATAGCAAACTATGAGGCAGCTGCAGTTCAAACTTGACCCGCTTCCAACTGAATCGGCGGAAATTTGTCTTTTTCACGAGAGGTGGATAATTTTTTTTTACACCCAACCATTTTGTCAATTGTGCATTAAATATGGCCTAGTATTTTATAAAAATGATTTGGTCCAATTTTGCAACAATTATTTGGTAGTTCCTTCACAAAAAAACCTCCTTTCGGGCACTCGAAAAATGGAAAATGGTTTTTTCGTCCAACGAAAATGAAAACTTCCTTAGGCAACATTGTTTGTCATTCCAATATGCACACTTGTGCACAATATGAGATCATTTGAACAAACTATGCCATGAATGTGGCCATAAGATTGATCATTTGGCTTGAAAGCCATTGATCTCCACACGTGATAGCTCATTTCTGAGAACACTTTTTTATAATAATTGCCGTATTACAAGTTTGTTATTTTTCCTAGGAACTTGGCCACATATGATGACACAATGCTGAAGGTTTCCCAATTTTTGTTTTTTTTGAATTTTTATGCCCGTTTGAATGTGGTCAAAACGCGGGAATGACCGTTCTAGCTAGTGGTTGAATCTTGGAAAACTTTTGGTGTTTCTCTGATTAAATAGATACTTATGTACCTAGAAATGATTTTTGGAAAAATAAAGAGCAAACTATGAGGCAACTGCAGTTCAAACTTGACCCGCTTCCACCGAATCATGGAAATTTGTCTTTTCACGAGAGGTGGATAATTTTTTTACACCCAACCATTTTGTCAATTGTGCATTAAATATGGCCTAGTATTTTATAAAAATGATTTGGTCCAATTTTGCAACAATTATTTGGTAGTTCCTTCACAAAAAAACCTCCTTTCGGGCACTCGAAAAATGGAAAATGGTTTTTTCGTCCAACGAAAATGAAAACTTCCTTAGGCAACATTGTTTGTCATTCCAATATGCACACTTATGCAAAATATGAGATCATTTGGACATACTTTGCCATGAATTTTGATATAACATTGGAAATTTGCCCTATAAGAGAAAAAAGGAAAAAAAAACCGTACAAAAACTAAATTCTGATTGGTGAAGCTACTTGTGGCTTGGATCGATGACATGGCATCCATCTGACCGTCCATCCATCCATCCATCCAACCCACGGCAGCAAACCCCCCTCTCTCTCGAACCCCACCCACCCCCACCCCTCGTGACCTCCTCTCTCTCGCACGAACCCTAGCGCTGCATTCCTCCCTTGCCGCCGCCACCTCAAGCGGGAATCCTGCCGTCCTCCTCTCACCCCCAGCGTCGTCGATCCTTCCCCGGCCAGATCCGCACCTCTCCCTCTCTGTACCGCATCTCTCCCTCTCTCCCATGGCACCAGATCGAGCCGACGAGGCTAGTCCACGGCCAGATCCGCCACCGCCACTGCAACCTCTCTCTCTTCCTCTCCCCGACCCAGATCGAAGACGGCGGCTCCCACCGCATCGCTCTCCCGTCGCCTCCAATCCAGATCCCAACCTCCGGCTCTCCGTCCTACATCCAGATCCTTATCCGCGGTGGCGCCCTCCGATCCAACCCCTCCCTTCTTCTTCAACCGCACGCACCCGCGTCTAGCGCCCGGAGTCCCGCCTCCTCGCGACCAGCTCCGTTCCCGAGCGCCTTTGCCTCCCTGTCCCGCCGGAGGACGGCGACGACACCTCCTCGGTCTCCTCCGTCTCATCCACCACCACCGACGCGTCTACGGCCGCCACCGCCGCCGCAGGGGCAAGACGGAGAGGTCGTTCCCGTCTCCAGGAGAAGAAGGGCGGAGCGCCGAGGAAGGAGGAGGTCATCACGAGGGAGTACACCGTCAACATCCACAAGCGCCTCCATGGCTGGTATGCATCCTCCCAGCCCTGCTACTTCTTCTCACGCCGTCCTGTTGTATTCGATTGTTCACGTCGTCCTGCTGTATTCGATTGTTCACGCCATCCGTTGCTTTTTTTTGAAACTGCTTGTTCACTAGCTCAAGTTTAGAATTGCTTTGTTTTGAAACTGCTCGGGAGTTAGAAGTTTATGGAAGAGCTGAAACTGCTCGATTCGCTTGTACTTGTGAAACAGATAATTATCGCTTGTAAAACTGAGATTTGCTTGTGCTATCATACAGTATTTTTCAGCTTAATTAAGGTCTCTCCTTCATTAACTTGCTGGTCATTGTTGCAGGTGGTCGTGCTGAAGGTGTCCCTGCACTGCAAAGCGTGTGCCGGCAAGGTGAAGAAGCAGCTCGCCAAGATGGAAGGTGAGCACCAACATCTCTGAAACTTTTTTCTTCAGAGGATACATCACAACAACTTAGTGCTGGAGATGTCATTGTTCTTAGTGATTTCGATGAAGAGAATGATACAATTATTTTCCCACCAACTGTCTACAACAATGCTCTTTGGAAATGACGGTGGTTTTCCTTTTGCCACTAGTGGTGCACTAGTCTCGTTCGACACACATCGAAGCGGGTCAAACAAGTTATTGTTTTCCTCCATAGCATGCATCTAGTCTTTGGGGAATATTTGTTCTAAAGTCATTACGTCCCTTTGTTTAGCTATGCCATCCCAGTGCTTGAGTCCTGATAACATCCAAGAATAGTATCTAGGACTGGCTTGCATTTATGCTTCTTAAAATTGAAAATTGTGCTACTTAAATTTTTACCTGATGTGACTAGCTTCCTACTTATCAGTTTTTGCCCTGTTAATAACTAGAAAACCTTTTCTTGTTATTTTTCAGTACAACATGTAGGTTTTAATGCAATGCTGAACTGAATGTAACTTCTATTTCCAAGGGTCTGTATATGTTTGGTCCTCATTAATGTCACTTTAGGGAAGCCTTACAGTACATATGTATGCACTGAACAAGTGTACATATATAATTTTCTAGTATATGTGAACTTCACATCAGCTTACATGCTTGTGTTTTCAGTTATACATGATTAAGTAGCTCTTGTTAGTTGGTATTGTTGTTGTACAAGCGGGGCCCTCTCTCCTAGAGATATAATTCTGCGTGCAGGTTCATCATAGTTTTAGTGCAAATATTTGCATCAGATGGATGGATGGAGTGTTCCTTTCTTCCTTATAAAGCTAGCCTACTATGTTGAAACCGACACACTTGTGCATGCATGATGATGCAGATTGTAGGCACGCCAAGCTCTGCTGCGGATGCTTCTTGAGGGCAAAGAAGAAGGTGCGAAGTCGATGCCGCGTCAGTGGTGATCTTCCCTCGGGTCGCTTCTTTGTAGTCATATTGTCAAGGATTGATTTATGGATGATTCCTTTGGGAACCTTGTTTAAATTCTGATCTTGACATAGTAGCTCTTACTCTACGTGTGGCAATCATATTGTGTTTGAATGTAGCATAGTATCGATTATGGTGTTTTTTAGGTATTTATCTTGTAAAAGGGATGTGTACAGTATTAGTATTTCCAAGAATCTGATTATGACACCCTGCTATCATGCCCCCCTAAAACACATGAATTTGTTTTACCTTTCCCCCTTCATGGTTACTGGTTTTGGACTTAAGGACACACATGCATTAGTCGTTAGTATTCACGTTTTATTTCTTTTTGCAGGATAGTTAGTATTCACTTTGTTGTTCTGCTTTATACCTGTGGTTAGTCTACTTATTGTTTCTGGACTTGAGGGCACACTTGTGTTGTGTGGTGGTATTTTTACTTTTCTGTTTGGTTTTATACCTGTCCATGGTGTATATATGAATGTCCTGAAATCAAATAACCTTCATAGGACAGGAAATTGGTAGTTTAGCTCATATAGATGATCTTATAGTGAACAGCTTCAGTTGTTTGATGCATGTTGCTGCCATTTATCGCTGCATCTATGTTCATTCAGTATTAGTAGCTCCTTGGATCTGTGCCCATGCATTGTATGCTCTTCTTTCCATATATGTGCTGCATTTCTATATGGCAATGAGCTTACCCTCTGCTGTCCTGTTTCCATGGCGCGCGCAAACTGTGCAGTGCTGCTGTGGCTCCTGGTGGCGGTGAGCGTGAAGCTGGGGCGGCGCCACATCGCCCACAACGCGGTGGAGCTGATGGAGAGGTGTCTGGCCAAGGACGACTTCCCTGAGTACTACGATGGCAAGACGGGGCGGTACATCGGGAAGCAGTCGCGCAAGTTCCAGACGTGGTTGGTGGTGGGCTACCTGGTGGCCAAGATGCTCCTGGACGACCCCTCCAACCTCCGCGCCGTCTCCCTGGAGGACGACGGCCACATCCGAGAGGGATGACACCCACTACCGCTGCCTCTGGGGCAAGATCACCCGCCCGCACGGCAACTCCGGCATCGTCCGCACCCATTTTAAGTCCAACCTCCCTGCCGAGTCCATGGTCAGTGCCTGCCCGCCCTTAGTTTCCTTGATGGTGCTTTTTTGCTGAGGTTGTTTGTTGCTTTGCGTTGTGTGCAGGGGCGCAAGGTCAGAGTGTTCATGTACCCGAGCAGCATCTAAAGTTAGCATCTACTACACTATCGCTGATGATGTTTGTTTAAGGCTGTTGCTTTGCTCTGTGTGATTTTACTCTAGCATGTGTGTTGCATTTTGTCCTGCACCTTGAGAATGACTAGGATTTATGTTATAGAATTCCAAGTGTAGTCGCAATATATAACATGCCTAAAGTATATGGACTTGTGCAGTGTGTCCATCGAGAGTAGATAGACTATTTCTTTCATGATTCATCTATATATGCTGCTCTTATATGCAAGTTTGTATCTGGATGTCTTATGCATGATGAAGTTTGTGAAATGCAATGTTTTTCTGTTGTGGTGCGATTGATGGGGATTGATGCACATGTAGGTCATATCTCGTGTGTTTGGACCGAGGAACAACACTAGCTTATTAGCTTACTTTTCATCAAGTACTAGTATTAGTTGAGATGTAGATGGACTGTTTCTTTCATGATTTTATCGATATACAGTTGTTTACATGTTTTTTATCTGGATGTCTTATACTTGACAGAAGCTTGTGAATTGAAATGTTTCTTTTGTGGTCTGTCCGATGAGGATCGATGCATGTGTGGATCATATCCTTGTGTGTTTTGGATCTAAGAGCTAGCTTATTAGCATACTTTTTTATCAAGTACTAATTTAGGTGTAGATGGACTATTGCTTGCATGATTCATCAATATGCAGATATTCTGTTGTTACATGCATGCTTGTATATGGATGTCTATTGGTGTATGTGGACTATTTCTTTCAAGATCCATCAATATGCAGTTATATACATGTTTGTATCTGGATGTTTATATTACATCATGAGGTTTTCTACAAATTAGTAAGGTAGTGGTTTTAGCTGCTGCATTGTTGCTGATATTTGATACTACACAATGTGACTGGAGTTTATTGTGATTTGCAGAAGATAGAACCTCAAATTCTGCAGCTATTTTTCATTGTTAGGAGAATGTTGTATGCACGGCTTCACTTGATTATATTGCTAACTTTTCTGATATATAACTCGCAGATTTTGGCCTTAATTCGTCAAAAGTTGTTGTACAAGGAACTACAGGAGAAGAATCCTAAATAAAACTTGCACCCAACAATGTGTTTTAGCTCCCTGGAGCAGGACATGTTAATATTTAGCTGTATTTTATATTTCAATACCTGATTTGTACCGCTGTGATTGTAAAGTACCTGCCATGATTTGGCTGCCATTTGAAAATTTATGTGTTATTGGCTCTGTTTGAATCAAGTTATTGGTTGTTGCACAAATTGAGAATTGACGTGTGGCACCTAAACAACACACCTGGTCCCATTTCACTAGTGGATCCTTTAAAATAGGAAAGAAACAAAAGAAAACTGACATGTGGGACCTAATTGGATGACCTGGACCTGGTTGAAAATGGATTGTAAAAAGGCCCAAATAAGAAATGGAAGCAAAAAGGCCGAACGCCTAGAAAATAAAAAGGCCGCAATATTGGGCTTGGCCCATGAACCCAACCAAAAATAGATAGACAGAAAAAAAACACAAATAGGCCGAATTGTTGGGCTAGGCCCATGTAGAAAATCGAATTGGACCGGGCTGAATCTTGTGCCACATCAGCTTGCCACGCTGGATGCCTACGTGGCCTGGGGGAGGTTGCTAGTGACCAAAACACCACAGTAGGAATATTTTGGTCGTAAACGTCTTTGACCATTCCAGAAGAAAGGTCGCTATAGTCGGTTTATGACAGCTTTTGACCTTACATTTTTGGTCACAAAAGGTCATAAATGGAAATTTGTGACCTTTCAGTGACCAATAGTGGTGGTCATAAGTTGACATATTTCTTGTAGTGGCGGCGGGCGATGGTGCAGAGGAGAAGAAGCCAGATGAGAAACTGAAATTTTCGTAAGTGTTTTTTATATAGGAGGGCCTTTAGTACCGGTTTGTGCCACCAACGGTACTAAAGGCCATTTTAACCAGCCAGCCAAGCGGAAGCGACCCCTTTAGTACCGGGTGGTGGCACAAACCGGTACTAAAGGCCCCTCTTTAGTACCGGTTTGTGCCACGACCGGTACTAAAGAAATCTTATTGCAGCGCAGTCTTGGTCTTGACAAGTTTAGTCCCACCTCGCTAGCGAGGGGCGACCGCCTGGTTTATAAACCCCGTGCGGTCGCTCCTCGAGCTCCTCTCCAAAGCAGCCCTCTGGGCCTCGTGTTCTTCTTCGCCTATGGGCCCACTTCGCCTTTGCGGGCCTGCATCCTGGCCCAACAACAGATTGGGTTTCTAGTCATATGCAGGCCGCTCTGGCCTAGTAGGCGGGCTTTTTTTTATTTTTTTTTGCTTTATTTTTTTTGTTTTTTTTGTGTATTTAGAGTTTCTTTGTGAATATTTTTGCTTTAGGTACAAAAAATTACAAACTTTCTGTTAGTGCCCGTAGTTTTCAAATTTGAATAGTTTAAATTTTGAATTATTTGAAATTAGTGTGAATCACTAGTTTGTGAATAACTTAACTTTAAAAATCAGTAAAGGCATGAAAGAATTTGTTTGCACATAAAATTTCTTCGCGTTTCAAATGCCAAAACACATAACTACCCTAACTATTACAGAGATTCCCCTCTGGGTGTGAAACACAGAAGAAAGTGATGATAGTGAATCCAATCACATCCCAGATCTTTGGGTGTGAAACTTTTTCTTCGCGTGTGTCCCTTTGCGCCGTAACCATGGAAAATCTTCATCATTTAACGGGATGCTCGGGTCAATATTCACTGTGAATGGAGCAATTTCATCAAACTTTTCATAATCTTCTGACTTGTCTGTCTTGTCATCCACTCCCACGATGTTTCTCTTCCCGAAATAACTATGTGCGCTTTGGCTCATCGTACGATGCATTCGCTTCCTTATATTTTCTTTTCTTGGCTTGGTAGACATGTCCTTCACATAGAAAACCTGTGCCACATCATTGGCTAGGGACGAATGGTTAAATCGCATACATAAGATTGTTGAGATCCTTTGTTGTCATTCCGTCATGCGGGTCTTCCGTTACCCGCCTCGTGTCATATTGACCCATTTGCACGAAACAAAGGGACCTTTAAACCACGTGGATAGTCAAGTTCCCATATGTCCTGTATATAACCATAATATGTTTCCTTTCCGTCTTGGTTTCGCATCTAAGCGGACACCACTGCTTTTGGTTGGTGCTCTTCTTATCTTGGGCGATCGTGTAAAATGTATTACCATTTATCTCGTACCCTTTGAAAGTCATTATATTCGAAGATGATAACTGGGACAACAAGTACAAGTCATCTTCAATAGAGGTGTCATGCATAGTGCGTTCCGCAACCAGTGGCAAAACTCTGGTTTGTTCACGTGTAATCCAGTCATCAGACCGCTCCGGGTGTTTGGAGCGTAGCAAATTCTTGTGTTCATCCATATACGGAGCCACCAAGGCGGAATTCTGTAGAACTGTGTAGTGTGCTTCAATGAGAGAATGTCCGTCCATACATATTATTTGTTCCCCCTAGCGTGCCTTTTCCATCGATGCGCCCTTATGCCGCGATTCAGAACACCAATCGGCTTAAGGTCGGGAATAAAGTCAATACAAAACTCAATGACTTCCTCATTTTGATGGCCCTTGGAGATGCTTCCTTCGGCCTAGCACGGTTATGAACATATTTCTTTAAGACTCCCATGAACCTCTCAAAGGGGAGCATATTGTGTAGAAATACAGGACCCAAAACGTTAATCTCTTCAAGATAGGTGAACTAGGGCGTGCGTCATGATGTTGAAGAAGGATGGTGGGAACACCAACTCGAAACCGACAAGACATTGCACCAAATCATTCTCGTAACCTTGGTATGATTTCGGATCGATTACCTTCGAGAGATTGCATTGAGAAATGCACATAGCTTCACAATGGCTAATCGAATGTTTTCGGTAGAAGCCCCTCAATGCAACCGAAGCGATTACGTCATAATCACGTGGCAGTCATGAGACTTTAGGTTCGGAACTTTTCTCCGCCATGTTTATTATTCCTTTATATTCGACGAAGCCAGACGGTACCTTAATACTAAGCAGGCATTCAAAGAAGATTTCCTTCTCTTCTTTGGTAAGAGCGTAGCTTGCATGACCCTGATGTATGCCGTCTTCTCCGTGCATACGTTGCTGGTCCTCCTGTGCCTCAGGTGTATCTTTTGTCTTCCCATACATGCCCAAGAAGCCAAGCAGGGTCACGCAAAGATTCTTCGTCACGTGCATCACGTCGATTGCGGAGCGGACCTCTAGGTCTTTCCAATATGGCAGGTCCCAAAATATAGATTTCTTCTTCCACATGGGTGCGCGTCCGTCAGCGTCCTTCGGAACAGGTTGTCCGCCAGGACCCTTTCCAAATATCACCTTCAAATCCTTGACCATATCATGTACATCAGCACCGAAGACGGTGGCGAGGCTTCGTCCGGTGATCCGCCTCACCTTTGAAATGCTTGCCTTTCTTTCTTACGGATGCTGCTCGGAAGAAATCGGCGATGTCCCTGTACACATTCTTCTTACAACTATTCAAATATATCTTGTCGGTATCATCCAAGCAGTGCATGCATCCGCGGTATCCCTTGTTTGTCGTCACGAAAGGTTACCGAGAGCAGGCCAATCATTGATGGTCACGAACAGCAACGCCTTTAGGTCAAATTCTTCCCCCATGTGCTCATCCCACGCACGTACACCTGTTCCATTCCACAGTTGTAAGAGTTCTTCAACTAATGGCCTTAGGTACACATCAATGTCGTTGCCGGGTTGCTTAGGGCCTTGGATGAGCACTGGCATCATAATGAACTTCCACTTCATGCACAACCATGGAGGAAGGTTATGTTGGAAATATGCCCTAGAGGCAATAGTAAAAGTATTATTATATTTCCTTGTTCATGATAATTGTCTTTTATTCATGCTATAACTGTATTATCCGGAAATCATAATACACGTGTGAATACATAGACCACAATATGTCCCTAGTGAGCCTCTAGTTGACTAGCTCGTTGTAATCAACAGATAGTCATGGTTTCCTGGCTATGGACATTGGATGTCGTTGATAACGGGATCACATCATTAGGAGAATGATGTGATGGACAAGACCCAATCCTAAGCATAGCACAAAGATCGTGTAGTTCGTTTGCTAGAGCTTTTCCAATGTCAAGTATCTCTTCCTTAGACCATGAGATCGTGTAACTCCCGGATACCGTAGGAGTGCTTTGGGTGTATCAAACGTCACAACGTAACTGGGTGACTATAAAGGTGCACTACAGGTATCTCCGAAAGTGTATGTTGGGTTGACACGGATCGAGACTGGGATTTGTCACTCCGTGCAAACGGAGAGGTATCTCTGGGCCCACTCGGTAGGACATCATCATAATGTGCACAATGTGATTAAGGGGTTGATCACGGGATGATGTGTTGCGGAACGAGTAAAGAGACTTGCCGGTAACGAGATTGAACAAGGTATCGGTATACCGACGATCTAATCTCGGGCAAGTACAATACCGTTAGACAAAGGGAATTGTATACGGGATCGACTGAGTCCTTGACATCGTGGTTCATCCGATGAGATCATCGTGGAACATGTGGGAGCCAACATGGGTATCCAGATCCCGCTGTTGGTTATTGACCGGAGAACGTCTCGGTCATGTCTACATGTCTCCCGAACCCGTAGGGTCTACACACTTAAGGTTCGATGACGCTAGGGTTATAAAGGAAGCTTGTATGTGGTTACCGAATGTTGTTTGAGTCCGGATGAGATCCCGGACGTCACGAGGAGTCCCGGAATGGTCCGGAGGTAAAGATTTATATATGGGAAGTCCTGTTTTGGTCACCGGAAAAGTTTCGGGGTTTATCGGTAACGTACCGGGACCACCGGGAGGGTCCCGGGGGTCCACCAAGTGGGGCCACTACCCCAGAGGGCTGCGTGGGCCATGTGGGAGGAACCAGCCCAGGTGGGCTGGTGCGCCCCACAAGGGGCCCAAGCGCGGGGGAGGTGGGAGGGGCAAACCCTAGGGCGAGATGGGCCCTAAGGCCCATGCTCCTGCGCCTCCCTCTCCTCCCCCTCCGGCCGCCACCCAGATGCCATCCGAGGCTGGCCGCACCCCTTGGGGTGGGAAACCCTAAAGGGGGCGCAGCCCCCCTCTCCCCCTATAAATAGTGAGGCATAGGGCTGCCCAGAGGACACACAGAATACACGTGATTCGATCTCTGCCTTTGGTTGCAGCCCTCTCCTCTCTCCCAAGTACTCCTCCTCTCCCGTGGTGCTTAGCGAAGCCCTGCTGGATTGCCATACTCATCCACCACCACCATGCCGTTGTGCTGCTGCTGGATGGAGTCTTCCTCAACCTCTCCCTCTCTCCTTGCTGGATCAAGGCGTGGGAGACATCGTCGGGCTGTACGTGTGTTGAACGCGGAGGTGCCGTGCGTTCGGCACTTGATCATCGGTGATTTGAATCACGACGAGTACGACTCCATCAACCCGTTCACTTGAACGCTTCGCTTAGCGATCTACAAGGGTATGTAGATGCACTCTCTTTCTACTCGTTGCTGGTTTCTCCATAGATAGATCTTGGTGACACGTAGGAAAATTTTGAATTTCTGCTACGTTCCCCAACAGTGGCATCATGAGCTAGGTCTATTGCGTAGATTCTTTGCACGAGTAGAACACAAAGTAGTTGTGGGCGTTGATTTTGTTCAATATGCTTACCGTTACTAGTCCAATCTTGTTTCGACGGTATTGTGGGATGAAGCGGCCCGGACCGACCTTACACGCTCTCCACGTGAGGCGAGTTCCACCGATTGACATGCACTTGGTGCATAAGGTGGCTAGCGGTGCCGATCTCTCCCACTTTAGTCGGAACGGATTCGATGAAAAGGGTCCTTATGAAGGGTAAATAGCAATTGGCATATCACGTTGTGGTTTTGCGTAGGTAAGAAACGTTCTTGCTAGAAACCAATAGAAGCCACGTAAAACATGCAAACAACAATTAGAGGACGTCTAACTTGTTTTTGCAGGGTATGCTATGTGATGTGATATGGCCAAGAAGAATGTGATGAATGATATATGATGTATGAGATTGATCATGTTCTTGTAATAGGAATCACGACTTGCATGTCGATGAGTATGACAACCGGCAGGAGCCATAGGAGTTGTCTTGATTTATTGTATGACCTGCGTGTCATTGAACTGTTGGGGAACGTTGCAGAAAATTAAAATTTTTCCTACGGTTTCACCAAGATCCATCTATGAGTTCATCTAAGCAACGAGTAACGGGAGAGAGTTTGCATCTACATACCACTTGTAGATCGCGTGCGGAAGCTTGCTTGGTGATGATGGAGTCGTACTCGAGCGTGATTCAGATCACCGATGCCAAGTCTGAGCGGACAGCACCTCCGCGTTCAACACGACGGGACGAGCGGCGTCTCCTCCTTCTTGATCCAGCAAGGGGAAGGAGAGGTTGAGGAAGACAGCACCACCGGCAAGACGACGGCGTGGTGATGGTGGTGATGCAAGATACTCGGCGAGGCTTCGCCGAGCTCTCACGGAGGAGGAGATGTGTTGGGAGGGAGGGCTGCGCCTGGGAGATGTGTACAGCAGCCCCCCCCCCCTTTATATAGGCCCCAGGTGGCGGCCCCTAGAGATCCAATCTCAAGGGGCGGCGGCCAAGGGGTGGAGTGCCCCCAAGCGGTGGGCGCCCCACCCCTAGGGTTTCAACCCTAGGCGCAGGGGGTGGGCCTAGGGGGGCGCACCAGCCCCCTGTGGGCTGGTTCCCTTCCCCCTATGGCCCATGGGGCCCTCCGGGATGGGTGGCCCCACCCGGTGGACCCCCGGGACCCTTCCGGTGGTCCGTGCTTTGCTTGCAGTAACCCCGAAACTTTCCGATGGCGAAACACCACTTCCTATATATTATTCTTTACCTCCGGACCCTTCCAGAACTCCTCGTGACGTCCGGGATCTCATCCGGGACTCCGAACAACATTCGGTATTCACATACTAGTCTTCCTACTAACCCTAGCGTCACCGAACCTTAAGTGTGTAGACCCTACGGGTTCGGGAGACACGCAGACATGACCGAGACGACTCTCGGGCAATAACCAACAGCGGGGTCTGGATACCCATGTTGGCTCCCACATGCTCCTCGATGATTTCATCGGTTGAACCACGATGTCGAGGATTCTATCAAACCCTGTATGCAATTCCCTTTGTCAATCGGTACGTTACTTGCCCGAGACTCGATCGTCGGTATCCCAATACCTCGTTCAGTCTCGTTACCGGCAAGTCACTTTACTCGTACCGTAATGCATGATCCCGTGGCCAACACCTTGGTCACTTTGAGCTCATTATGATGATGCATTACCGAGTGGGCCCAGAGATACCTCTCCGTCATACGGAGTGACAAATCCCAGTCTCGATTCATGTCAACCCAACAGATACTTTCGGAGATACCTGTAATGCACCTTTATAGTCACCCAGTTACGTTGTGACGTTTGATACACCCAAGGCACTCCTACGGTAACCGGAAGTTACACGATCTCATGGTCGAAGGAATAGATACTTGACATTGTCAAAGCTTCTAGCAAACGAACTATACGATCTTTTATGCTATGCTTATGATTGTCTTGTCCATCACATCATTCTCCTAATGATGTGATCCCGTTATCAACGACATCCAATGTCCATAGTCGAAACCATGACTATCTATTGATCACAACGAGCTAGTCAACTAGAGGCTCACTAGGGACATATTGTGGTCTAAGTGTTCACGTGTATTACGATTTCCGGATAACACGGTTATAGCATGAACAAAAGACAATTATCATGAACATTGAAATATAATAATACTTTTATTATTGCCTCTAGGGCATATTTCCAACAGTCTCCCACTTGCACTAGAGTCACTAATCTAGTTACATTGTGATGAATCGAACACCCATAGAGTTACGGTGTTGATCATGTTTTGCACGCGAGAGAGGTTTAGTCAGCGGATCGCAACATTCAGATCCGTGTGCACTTTGCAAATCTCTATGTCTCCATCTTGAACATTTTCACGGATGGAGTTGAAACGACGCTTGATGTGCTGGTCTTCTTGTGAAACCAGGCTCCTTGGCAAGGGCAATAGCTCCGGTGTTGTCACAGAAGAGTTTGATCGCCCCGACGCATTGGGTATGACTCCTAGGTCGGTGATGAACTCCTTCACCCAAATCGCTTCATGCGCTGCCTCCGAGGCTGCCATGTACTCCGCTTCACACGTAGATCCCGCCACGACGCTCGCTTGCGGCTGCACCAGCCATCGCTCCACCATTCAACATATACACGTATCCGGTTTGTGACTTAGAGTCATCAGATCTGAGTCGAAGCTGGCGTCGGCGTAACCCTTCTACGACGAGCTCTTCGTCTCCTCCATAAAGCGAAACATGTCCTTTGTCCTTTTCGGTACTTCAGGATATTCTTGACCGCTGTCCGGTGTTCCTTGCGGGATTACTTTGGTATCTTGCAACCAAACTTACGGCGAGGTTTACATCGGTGCGGTACACAAGATGGCATACATAATAGATCCTATGGCTGAAGCATAGGGATGACACTCATCTCTTCTTTATCTTTTGTCGTGGTGGGTGGTCGAGCTGAGCTCAGTTTCACACCTTGTAACATAGGCAAGAACCCTTCTTGGACTGATCCATTTTGAACCTCTTCAAAATCTTATCAAGGTATGTGCTTTGTGAAAGACCTATGAGGCGTCTCGATCTATCCCTATAGATCTTGATGCCTAATATATAAGCAGCTTCTCCAAGGTCCTTCATTGAAAAACACTTGTTCAAGTAGGCCTTAATGCTGTCGAGAGTTTTGTATCATTTCCCATCAAGAGTATGTCATCTACATATAATAGGAGAAATGCTACTGAGCTCCCACTCACTTTCTTGTAAACGCAGGCTTCTCCATAAGTCTGCAGTAACCCAAACGCTTTGATCATCTCATCAAAGCGAATGTTCCAACTCCGAGATGCTTGCACCAGTCCGTAAATGGATCGCTGGAGCTTGCATACTTTGTTAGCGTTCTGTGGATCGACAAAACCTTCCGGCTGCATCATATACAGCTCTTCCTTAAGATGTCCGTTAAGGAATGCCGTTTTGACGTCCATTTGCCATATCTCATAATCATAGTATGCGGCAATTGCTAACATGATTCGGACGGACTTAAGCTTCGCTACGGGAGAGAATGTCTCGTCGTAGTCAATCCCTTGAACTTGTCGATAACCCTTAGCGACAAGTCGAGCTTTATAGATGGTAACATTTCCATCCGCATCCGTCTTCTTCTTAAAAATCCACTTATTTTCTATTGCTCGCCGATCATCGGGCAAGTCTGTCAAAGTCCATACTTTGTTTTCATACATGGATTCTATCTCGGATTTCATGGCCTCAAGCCATTTGTTGGAATCGGGCCGCCATTGCTTCTTCATAGTTCGAAGGTTCATTGTTGTCTAGCAACATGATTTCCATGACAGGGTTGCCGTACCACTCACAGTGCGGAGCGTGTCCTTGTGGACCTTGAAGTTCAAGAGTAACTTGATCCAAGTATTTTGATCATCATCAATGATTTCCTCTTGATTGGTGTGGGCATCACAGAGCGGTTTCTGTCTTGCACCACTCTCCCTTTCGAGAGGTAGTACTTCATCGAGTTCTACTTTCCTCCCACTTACTTCTTTCGAGAGAAACTCTTTCTCTAGAAAGCATCCGTTCTTGGCAACAAAGACTTTGCCTTGGATCTTAAGTAGAAGGTATACCCGACAGTTTCCTTAGGGTATCCTATGAATACGCATTTTTCCGACTTGGGTTCGAGCTTTTCAGGTTGAAGTTTCTTGACATAAGCATCGCATCCCCAAACTTTTAGAAACGATAGCTTAGGTTTCTTCCCAAACCATAATTCATACGGTGTCGTCTCAACGGATTTAGACGGTGCCCTATTTAAAGTGAATGTAGCTGTCTCTAGGCGTATCCCCAAAATGATAGCGGTAAATCGGTAAGAGACATCATAGACCGCACCATATCTAATAGAGTGCGACACGGACGTTCGGACACACCGTTTATTTGAGGTGTTCCAGCGGCGTGAGTTGTGAAACGATTCCACATTTCTTTAAGTGTGTGCCAAATTCGTGACTTAAGTATTCTCCTCCACGATCGATCGTAGGAACTTTATCTTTCGGTCACGTTGATTCTCCACCTCATTCTGAAATTCCTTGAACTTTTCAAAGGTCTCAGACTTGTGTTTCATCAAGTAGACATACCCATATCTACTCAAATCATCAGTGAGAGTGAGAACATAACGATATCCTCCATGAGCCTCAACGCTCATTGGACCGCACACATCGGTATGTATGATTTCCAACAAGTTGGTTGCTCGCTCCATTGTTCGGAGAACGGAGTCTTGGTCATTTGCCTAAGAGGCATGGTTCGCATGTGTCAAACGATTCATAATCAAGAGACTCTAAAAGTCCATCAGCATGGAGCTTCTTCATGCGCTTGACACCAATGTGACCAAGGCGGCAGTGCCACAAGTATGTGGGACTATCGTTATCAACTTTGCATCTTTTCGCATCCACACTATGAACATGTGTAATATTACGCTCGAGATTCATTAAGAATAAACCATTGACCATCGGAGCATGACCATAAAACATATCTCTCATATAAATCGAACAACCATTATTCTCAGACTTAAATGAGTAGCCATCTCGTATTAAACGAGATCCAGATACAATGTTCATGCTCAAACTTGGCACTAAATAACAATTATTGAGGTTCAAAACTAATCCCAGAGGTAAATGTAGAGGCAGCGTGCGACGGCGATCACATCGACTCTGGAACCATTCCCGACGCAAGATCGTCACCTCGCCCTTCGCCAGATCTCCGTTTATTCCGCAGCTCTGCTGTGAGTTACAAATATGAGCAACGGCACGGTATCAAATACCGGGAGTTACTACGAGTAATGGTAAGGTACACATCAATTACATGTATATCAAATATACCTTTGGTGTTGCGGCCTTCTTATCCGCTAAGTATTTGGGGCAGTTCCGCTTCGGTGACCCTTCCCTTGCAATAAAAGCACTCGGTCTCAGGCTTGGGTCCATTCTTTGACTTCTTCCCGCAGCAAGCTTACGGGCGCGGCAACATCTTTGCCGTCCTTCTTGAAGTTCTTCTTCCCTTGCCCTTCTTGAACTTAGTGGTCTTATTGACCATCAACACTTGATGTTCCTTTTGATTTCAGCCTCTGCTGACCTCAAAGCATCGAGAACACTTCAGAATGGTCTTTACCATCCCTGCATGTTGTAGTTCATCACAAAGCTCTTGTAGCTTGGTGGGAGCGATGGAGGATTCTGTCAATGACCGCCTCATCTGGGAGGTTTATGTTTAGCTGGGTCATACGGTTGTGCAACCTGGACATCTTGAGGATGTGCTCACCTTGTGAACTGTTTTCCTCCATCTTACAAGCTGTAGAACTTGTCGAGACATCATATCTCTCGACCGGGCATGAGCTTGGAAAACTAGTTTCAGCTCTTGAACATCTCATATGCTCCGTGATGCTCAAAACGCTTTTGGAGCCCGGTTCTAAGCTGTAGAGCATGCCGCATCGAACGAGGGAGTAATCATCGAGCGAGTCCGCCAGACGTTCAAATCGTCTTTGCAGCGCCGGAGAACAGTGGGTCACCTAACGGTGCTTCTAGGACATCTTGTTTCTTGGCAGCTATGAGGATGATCCTCGGGTTCCGGACCCAATCCGTATAGTTGCTGCCATCATCTTTCAGCTTGGTTTTCTCTAGGAAGCGTTGAAGTTCATGTTGACATTAGCGTTGGCCATTGATCTACAAGACATATTTGCAAAGGTTTTAGACTAAGTTCATGATAATAAAGTTCTTAATCAAAATTACGAACTCCCACTTAGATTAGACATCCTCTAGTCATCTAAGTGTTACACGATCCGAGTCGACTAGCCCGTGTCCGATCATCACGTGAGACGGACTAGTCATCGTCGGTGAACATCTTCATGTTGATCGTATCTTCCATACGACTCGTGTTCGACCTTTCGGTCTCCGTGTTCGAGGCCATGTCCGCACATGCTAGGCTCGTCAAGTTAACCCTAAGTGTTTTATTTGTGTAAATCTGTCTTACACCCGTTGTATGTGAGCGTAAGGATCCATCACACCCGATCATCACGTGGTGCTTAGAAACGATTTAACTGTAGCAGCGGTGCACAGTTAGGGAGAACACTTCTTGAAATTTTATAAGGGATCATCTTATTTACTACCGTCGTCCTAAGTAAACAAGATGTAAAAGCATAATAAACATCACATGCAATTATATATAGTTGTGACATGATATGGCCAATATCATCAAGCTCCATTGATCTCCATCTTCGGGGCTCCATGATCACCTTGTCACCGGCTTGACACCATGATCTCCATCATCATGATCTCCATCATCGTGTCTTCATGAAGTTGTCACGCTAACGACTACTTCTACTTCTATGACTAACGCGTTTAGCAATGAAGTAAAGTAGTTTACATGGCGTTCTTCAATGACACGCAGGTCATACAAAAAATAAAGACAACTCCTATGGCTCCTGCGGTTGTCATACTCATCGACATGCAAGTCGTGAATCCTATTACAAGAACATGATCTCATACATCACAATTTAACATTCATCACAACTTCGGCCATATCACATCACATGATCAATCGCTGCAAAAACAAGTTAGGCGTCCTCTAGTTGTTGTTGCATCTTTTACGTGGCTGCGATTGGGTTCTAGCAAGAACGTTTTCTTACCTACGAATCACCACAACGTGATTTTGTCAACTTCTATTTACCCTTCATAAGGGCCCTGTTCATCGAATCTGCTGCAACTAAAGTGGAGAGACAGACACCCGCCAGCCACCTTATGCAACTAGTGCATGTCGATCGGTGGAACCGGTCTCACGTAAGCGCACGTGTAAGGTTGGTCGGGCCGCTTCATCCCACAATACCGTTGAGCAAGAAAAGACTAGTAGGGCAAGTAAGATGACAAGATCAACGCCCACAACAAATTTGTGTTCTACTCGTGCAATAGAGAACTACGCATAAACCTGGCTCATGATGCCTTTGTTGGGGAACGTTGCGAGAAAATTAAAATTTTTCCTACGGTTTCACCAAGATCCATCTATGAGTTCATCTAAGCAACGAGTAACGGAGAGAGTTTGCATCTACATACCACTTGTAGATCGCGTGCGAAGCTTGCTTGGTGATGATGGAGTCGTACTCGAGCGTGATTCAGATCACCGATGCCAAGTCTGAGCGGACAGCACCTCCGCGTTCAACACACGTGCGACGGACGAGCGACGTCTCCTCCTTCTTGATCCAGCAAGGGGAAGGAGAGGTTGAGGAAGACAGCACCACCGGCAGCACGACGGCGTGGTGATGGTGGTGATGCAAGATACTCGGCAGGCTTCGCCGAGCTCTACGGAGGAGGAGATGTGTTGGGAGGGAGGGCTGCGCCTTGGGAGATGTGTACAGCAGCCCCTCCCCCCTTTATATAGGCCCCAGGGTGGCGGCCCCTAGAGATCCAATCTCAAGGGGGGCGGCCAAGGGGTGGAGTGCCCCCAAGCCGGTGGGCGCCCCCCCCTAGGGTTTCAACCCTAGGCGCGGGGGTGGGCCTGGGGCGCACCAGCCCCCGTGGGCTGGTTCCTTCCCCTATGGCCCATGGGGCCCTCCGGGATGGGTGGCCCCACCGGTGGACCCCTGGACCCTTCCGGTGGTCCGTGATTTGCCCAGTAACCCCGAAACTTTCCCGATGGCGAAACACCACTTCCTATATATTATTCTTTACCTCCGGACCCTTCCGAACTCCTCGTGACGTCCGGGATCTCATCCGGGACTCGAACAACATTCGTATTCACATACTAGTCTTCCTACTAACCCTAGCGCCACCGAACCTTAAGTGTGTAGACCCTACGGGTTCGGGAGACACGCAGACATGACCGAGACGACTCTCGGGCAATAACCAACAGCGGGTCTGGATACCCATGTTGGCTCCTACATGCTCCTCGATGATTTCATCGGTTGAACCACGATGTCGAGGATTCTATCAAACCCCGTATGCAATTCCTTTGTCAATCGATGCGTTACTTGCCCGAGACTCGATCGTCGGTATCCCAATACCTCGTTCGGTCTCGTTACGGCAAGTCACTTTACTCGCATCAGTAATGCATGATCCGTGTACAACACCTTGGTCACTTTGAGCTCATTATGATGATGCATTACCGAGTGGGCCCAGAGATACCTCTCCGTCATACGGAGTGACAAATCGATCTCGATTCATGTCAACCCAACAGATACTTTCGGAGATACCTGTAATGCACCTTTATAGTCACCCAGTTACGTTGTGACGTTTGATACACCCAAGGCACTCCTACGGTAACCGGAAGTTACACGATCTCATGGTCGAAGGAATAGATACTTGACATTGTCAAAGCTTCTAGCAAACGAACTATACGATCTTTTATGCTATGCTTATGATTGGGTCTTGTCCATCACATCATTCTCCTAATGATGTGATCCCGTTATCAACGACATCCAATGTCCATAGTCAGGAAACCATGACTATCTATTGATCACAACGAGCTAGTCAACTAGAGGCTCACTAGGGACATATTGTGGTCTAAGTGTTCACACGTGTATTACGATTTCCGGATAACACAGTTATAGCATGAACAAAAGACAATTATCATGAACATTGAAATATAATAATACTTTTATTATTGCCTCTAGGGCATATTTCCAACATGAACAACGCCATGTAATTACTTTACTTTATTGCTAACCGGTAGCCATAGTAGTAGAAGTAATAGTTGGCGAGACAACTTCATGAAGACACGATGATGGAGATCGTGATGATGGAGATCATGGTGTCATGCGGTGGCGATGATGATCATGGAGCCTCAAGATGGAGATCAAAGGAGCAAAATGATATTGGCCATATCATGTCACTATTTGATTGCATGTGATGTTTATCATGTTTATGCATCTTGTTTACTTAGGACGATGGTAGTAAATAAGATGATCCTTACAAAATTTCAAGAAGTGTTCTCCCCTAAGCGTGCACCGTTGCTACGGTTAAGTCGCTTCTAAGCACCACGTGATGATCGGGTGTGATGGATTCTTACGTTCACATACAACGGGTGTAAGACAGTTTTACACAGCGAAAACACTTAGGGTTAACTTGATGAGCCTAGCATGTACAGACATGGCCTCGGAACACGGAGACCGAAAGGTCGAGCATGAGTCGTATAGTAGATACGATCAACATGAAGATGTTCACCGATGATGACTAGTCCGTCTCACGTGATGATCGGACACGGCCTAGTTGACTTGGATCATGTAATCACTTAGATGACCAGAGGGATGTCTATCTGAGTGGGAGTTCATAAGATGAATTTAATTATCCTGAACATAGTCAAAAGATCTTTGCAAATTATGTCGAAGCTCGCGCTTTAGTTCCTTTGTTTAGATATGTTCCTAGAGAAAATATAGTTGAAAGTTGATGAGCGATTATGCGCATGAGAAAGCTTATGTCCTTAATGCACCGCTCAGTGTGCTGAACCCCAAACGTCGTTTGTGGATGTTGCGAACATCAGACATACACGTTTTGATAACTACGTGATAGTTCAGATAAACGGTTTAGAGTTGAGGCACCAAAGACGTTTTCGAAACATCGCGGAACATATGAGATGTTTCGAGGGCTGAAATTGAGATTTCAGGCTCGTGCCTACGTCAAGAGGAATGAGACCTCCGACGATCTTCTTAGCCTGCAAACTAAGGGAGAAAAGCTCAATCGTTGTGCTTGTGCTCAGATTGTCTGAGTGCAACAATCACTTGAATCGAGTGGGAATCGATCTTCCAGATGAGATAGTGATGTTTCTCCAAAAGTCATTCCCACCAAGCTGCTAGAGCTTCGTGATGAACTATAACATATCAGGGATAGATATGATGATCCTTGAGGTATTCACGATGTTTGACACCACGAAAGTAGAAATCAAGAAGAAGCATCAATTGTTGATGGTTGGTGAAACCACTAGTTTCAAGATGGGCAAGGGCAAGAAGGGATACTTCATGAAACAGCAAATCAGCTGCCGCTCCAGTGAAGAAACCCAAGATTGAACCCAAACCTGAGACTAAGTGCTTCTGGGGAACAACCACTGGAGCAGAATTACCCTAGATACTTGGTAGATAAGAAGGTTGGTAAGGTCGATAGAAGTATATTGGATATACATTATGTCAATGTGTACTTTACCAGTACTCCTAGTAGCACCAGTGTATTAGATACCGGTTCGGTTGCTAAGTGTTAGTAACTAGAAATAAAAGCTACAGAATAAACGGAGACTAGCTAAAGGTGAGCTGACGATATGTGTTGGAAGTGTTTCCAAGGTTGATGTGATCAAGCATCACACGCTCCCTCTACCATCGAGATTTGGTGTTTGCGTTGAGCATAGACATGATTGGATTATGTCTATCGCAATACGGTTATTCATTTAAGGAGAATAATAGTTACTCTATTTATTTGAATAATACCTTCAATGGTCTTGCACCTAAAGAAATGGTTTATTGAATCTCGATCGTAGTGATACACATTTTCATGCCAAAAGGATATAAGATAGTAATGATAGTACCACTTACTTGTGGCACTGCCATGTAAGTCATATTGGTGTAAAACGCATGAAGAAGCTCCATGTTGATGGAACTTTGGACTCACTCGTTTTTGAAAAGTTTGAGACATGCGAACCATGTCTATTGGTGTATACGCATGAAGAAACTCCATGCAGATGGATCGTTTGGACTCACTTGATTTTGAATCACTTGAGATATGCAAATCATACCACATGGGCAAGATGACTAAAAAGCCTCGTTTTTCGGTAGAAATGGAACAAGATAGCAACTTGTTGGAAGTAACACATTTTGATGTGTGCAGTCCAATGAGTCTTTGAGGCATCTGATGAATATCGTTATGTTCTTACTTCACAGATGATTCGAGTAGATGTAGAGTATATTTACTTGATGAAACACAAGTCTGAATTATTGAATGGTTCAAGTAATTTCAGAGTGAAGTTGAAGATCATCGTGACAAGAGGATGAAATGTCTATGATATGATCATAAAGATGAGTATCTGAGTTCTGAGTTTGGCACACAATTAAGACATTGTGGAAATTGTTTCACAATTAATACCGCCTGGAACACCATAGTTTGATGGTGTGTCTGAACATCATAGTTGCACCCTATTGGATATGGTGCGTACCATGAAGTCTCTTATCGAATTACCACTATCGTTTATGGGTTAGACATTAGAGACAACCACATTCACTTTAAATAGGGCACCACGTAATTCCGTTGAGATGACACCGTATGAACTATGGTTTAGAGAAACCTAAGCTGTCATTTCTTAAATGTTTGGGGTTGCGACGCTTATGTGAAAAAGTTTCAGGTTGATAAGCTCAAACCCAAAGCGGATAAAATGCATCTTCATAGGACACCCAAAACAGTTGGGTATACCTCCTAATTCTGATCCGAAAGCAATATGGATTGTTTCTTGAATCGGGTCCTTTCTCGAGGAAAAGTTTGTCTCGAAAAATTGAGTGGGAGGATGGTGGAGACTTGATATGGTTATTGAACCGTTACTACAACTAGTGTGTAGTAGGGCACAGGAAGTTGTTCCTGTGGCACCTACACCAATTGAAGTAGAAGCTTATGATAGTGATCATGAAACTTCGGATCGAGTCACTACCGTACCTCGTAGGGTGACAAGGATGCGTACTGCTTCAAAGTGGTACAGTAATCCTGTCTTGAAGGTCATGTTGCTAGACAACAATGAACCTACGAGCTATGGAGAAGCGATGGTGGGCCCAAATTCCGACAAATGGCTAGAAGCCATGAAATCCAAGATAGGATCCATGTATCAGAACAAAGCATGGACTTTGGTGGACTTGCCCGATGATCGGCAAGCCATTGAGATAAATGGATCTTTGAGAAGAAGACGGACGTGGACGGTAATGTTACTGTCTATGAAGGTCGACTTGTGGCGAAGAGTTTTTCACAAGTTCAAGGAGTTTACTACGATGAGGTTTTCTCATCTGTAGCGATGCTTAAGTCCGTCGGAATCATGTTAGCATTAGCTGCATTTATGAAATCTGGCAGATGGATGTCGAAACGAGTTTCCTTACCAGTCTCGTAAGGAAAGGTTGTATATGATACAATCCGAAAGGTTTTGTCGATCCTAAGGATGCTAAAAGGTACTCTAGCTCCAGCGATCCTTCTAAGGACTGGAGTAAGCATCTCGGAGTTGGAATATGTACTTTGATAAGATGATCAAAGATTTTGGGTTTATACAAATTTATGAGAAACTTGTATTTCCAAAGAAGTGAGTGGGAGCACTATAGAATTTCTGATGAGTATATGTTGTTGACATATTGTTGATCAGAAATGATGTAGAATTTTCTGTAAAGCATTTGGGGTTATTTGAAAGGTGTTTTTCAATAGAAAACCTGGATTAGGCTACTTGAACAATAAGCATCAAGATCTATAAGATAGATCAAAATGCTTAATAGTACTTTCAAATGAGCACATACCTTGACATGATCTTGAAGGTGTTCAAGATGGATCAGTCAAAGAAGGAGTTCTTGCCTGAGTTGTAAGGTATGAAGTTAAGACTTAAAGCTCGACCATGGCAGAAGAGAGAGAAAGGACGAATGTCGTCCCCTATGCTTTAGACGTAGGCTCTATAGTATGCTATGCTGTGTACCGCACCGGAAGTGTGCCCTGCCGAGTCAGTCAAGGGGTACAAAAATGATCCAGGAATGGATCATTGGACAGCGGTCAAAATTGTCCTTGAAGTAAATAAGGACATGTTTCTCGATTATGGAGGTGATAAAGAGTTCGGCGTAAAGGGTTACGTCGATGCAAGCTTTAACACCTATCCGAGTGACTCTGAGTAGCAAACAGGATACGTATAGTGGAGCAACCATTTGGAATAGCTCCAAGTGGAGCGTGGAAGCAGCATTTACAATATGACCTAGAAATTTGCAAAGCACACACGGATCTGAAAGGTTCAGACCCGTTGACTAAAACCTCTCTCACAAGCAAAACATGATCAAACCCCAGAACTCATTTGATGATGTTGGTCACATGGCGATGTGACCTGTGAGTGTTAATCACATGGCGATGTGAACTAGATTATTGACTCTAGTGCAAGTGGGAGACTGTTGGAAATATGCCCTAGAGGCAATAGTAAAAGTATTATTAAATTTCCTTGTTCATGATAATTGTCTTTTATTCATGCTATAACTGTATTATCCGGAAATCATAATACACGTGTGAATACATAGACCACAATATGTCCCTAGTGAGCCTCTAGTTGACTAGCTCGTTGTAATCAACAGATAGTCAGTTTCCTGGCTATGGACATTGGATGTCGTTGATAACGGGATCACATCATTAGGAGAATGATGTGATGGACAAGACCCAATCCTAAGCATAGCACAAAGATCGTGTAGTTCGTTTGCTAGAGCTTTTCCAATGTCAAGTATCTCTTCCTTAGACCATGAGATCGTGTAACTCCGGATACCGTAGGAGTGCTTTGGGTGTATCAAACGTCACAACGAATCGGGTGACTATAAAGGTGCACTACAGGTATCTCCGAAAGTGTGTCATTGGGTTGACACGGATCGAGGCTGGGATTTGTCACTCCGTGCAAGCGGAGAGGTATCTCTGGGCCCACTCGGTAGGACATCATCATAATGTGCACAATGTGATTAAGGGGTTGATCACGGGATGATGTGTTGCGGAACGAGTAAAGAGACTTGCCGTAACGAGATTGAACAAGGTATCGGTATACCGACGATCGAATCTCGGGCAAGTACAATACCGTTAGACAAAGGGAATTGTATACGGATCGACCGAGTCCTTGACATCGTGGTTCATCCGATGAGATCATCGTGGAACATGTAGGAGCCAACATGGGTATCCAGATCCCGCTGTTGGTTATTGACGGAGAACGTCTCGGTCATGTCTACATGTCTCCCGAACCCGTAGGGTCTACACATAAGGTTCGATGGCGCTAGGGTTATAAAGGAAGCTTGTATGTGGTTACGAATGTTGTTGAGTCCGGATGAGATCCCGGACGTCACGAGGAGTTCGGAATGGTCCGGAGGTAAAGATTTATATATGGGAAGTCTGTTTTGGTCAGGAAAAGTTTGGGGTTTATCGGTAACGTCTGGGACCACCGGAGGGTCCGGGTCCACCAAGTGGGGCCACCTACCCCAGAGGGCTCGTGGGCCATGTGTGGGAGGAACCAGCCCTGTGTGGGCTGGTGCGCCCCACAAGGGGCCCAAGCGCGAGGGAGGTGGGAGGGGCAAACCCTAGGCAGATGGGCCCTAAGGCCCATGCTCCCTGCGCCTCCCTCTCCTCCCCTCCTGGCCGCCACCCCAGATGCCATCCGAGGCTGGCCGCACCCTTGGGGTGGGAAACCCTAAAGGGGCGCAGCCCCTCTCCCCTATAAATAGTGAGGCATAGGGCTGCCCGGAGGACACACAGAATACACGTGATTCGATCTCGCCTTTGGTTGCAGCCTCTCCTCTCTCCCAAGTACTCCTCCTCTCCCGTGGTGCTTAGCGAAGCCTGCTGGATTGCCATACTCATCCACCACCACCATGCCGTTGTGCTGCTGCTGGATGGAGTCATCCTCAACCTCTCCCTCTCTCCTTGCTGGATCAAGGCGTGGGAGACATCGTCGGGCTGTCACGTGTGTTGAACGCGGAGGTGCCGTGCGTTCGCACTTGATCATCGGTGATTTGAATCACGACGATGCGACTCCATCAACCCCGTTCACTTGAGCGCTTCCGCTTAGCGATCTACAAGGGTATGTAGATGCACTCTCTTTCTACTCGTTGCTGGTTTCTCCATAGATAGATCTTGGTGACACGTAGGAAAATTTTGAATTTCTGCTACGTTCCCCAACAGGTTATACAAACATAGAGTCACAGGCCAGGTGCTATGGTTGCTGCTCTGCTCCCCAAAAGGATTAATGCCATCTGCGCTTAGACCAAACCATATGCTTCTTGCGTCATCTACAAACTCCTTCCCGTACTTTCTTTCGATTTTTCTCCACTGCGACCCGTCAGCGGGTACTCTCAACTTTCCGTCTTTCTTACGGTCTTCTCTGTGCCATCGCATCGCCTTGGCATGCTCTTTGTTTTGGAACAAACGTTTCAACCGTGGTATTATAGGAGAATACCACATCACCTTGGCAGGAATCTTCTTCCTGGGGCGCTCGCCCTCGACACCACCAGGGTCATCGCGGCTGATCTTATAGCGCAATGCACCACATACCGGGCAAGCGTTCAAAGGGCATGCATGTATCTTCTGCACCTCTAACCCTAGAGGGCAGACAGCCTTCTTTGCTTCGTACGTACTCTCGGGCAATTCGTTGTCCTTTGGAAGCATATCCTTTATCATTACCAGCAACTTTCCAAATCCCTTGTCGATACACCATTCTCGCCTTCCATTGCAGCAATTCCGATGTGGTGCCCAGCTTTTTCTTGTCACCCACGCAATTCGGGTACAACAATTTTTTGTGATCCTCTAACATGCGCTGCAACTTCTTCTTCTCCAAATCACTTGCGCAGTTTCTCTTTGCATCGGCAATGGCCCGACCTAGATCATCAACGGGCTCATCTGATGCCTCTTCTTCAGCTTCTTTCCGCATTGCCGGCTCAGCTTATTCTCGCATTACCGGCTCAGCTTCTTCCCCCATTGTTGTATCATCGTATTCAGGGAACCCATGGCCAGGATAGTTGTCGTCGTCCTCTTCTTCTTCATTGTCTTCCATCATAACCCCTCTTTCTCCGTGCTTGGTCCAAACATTATAGTGGGGCATGAAACCGGACTCAAACAGTGGGACGTGAATGGTTCTTGGCGAGAGTAATTGTGACCATTCTTACAGCCAGCACATGGACAAGGCATAAAACCATCCACCCGCTTGTTTGCCTCAGCCGCAAGCAGAAAAGTATGCACGCCCTCAACGAACTTGGGAGAGCATCAGTCATTGTACATCCATTGCCGGCTCATCTTCATTACATAACACCGAATAGACCAAATTAATACAAGTTCATACAACACTTAAATGCAACAAACAAATAACTCTCTAGCTAAAGCATTTAAATGCAACAACAAATGCGATCAAGATCGCAACTAAGGTAACAATTGATCCAACAGCATAATGATACCAAGCCTCACTATCGATGGCATATTTTCTAATCTTTCTAATCTTCAAGCGCATTTTCTCCATCTTGATCTTGTGATCATCGACGACATCGGCAACATGCAACTCCAATTCCATCTTCTCCCCCTCAATTCTTTTCGATTTTTCTTTCAAGTACTCATTTTCTCTTTCAACTAAATTTAACCTCTCGACAATAGGGTCGGTTGGAATTTCCGGTTCACATACCTCCTAGATAAAAATATCTATGTCAACTTGATGGGCATAATTTGTCATAAACACGAAGTGCAACAAATAGTTTTAAAAGAGAATATACCACATCCGAATCATAACAAGGACGAGGGCCGACGGGGACGGATATCAAAACCATGGCACTATGTATAACAAACAAAGTACGGGTAAGATAATTATACGAGTAACTATATATCCAAATCACACAAACATCAATTTTTTATATAAAATTTCATGAACAAGAGGCTCACCACAAGGTGGTGCCGTGACAGAGACAGTGCTTGGGCAATCGACGGTGGTTACGACAGAGATTTAGAAGGCACTAAGTAAACCACACCTACATATGCAAACTAAGTGTTATTTTGACCTCAAATTGCATATAAATCAAATACTACCACATATAATTCCTCCCAAATTACTAAAAGTCACAATTAATCACTATATAAACCAATGCAAGAGCTAATCTAGCAATGAGAGATGAAAGGACAAAGTTGCTAACCTTGGTGATCATTTGAATGGATGGGGGCCTGCAAATCTTGACAAATTTGGGGCAAATTTTGTGATGAACTCGAGAGGAAGAAGGAGGAACAGAGAGAGGGAGAGGGAAAGGGGAAGAACAGAGTGCGGGTGGGACGAAGGGTTTATATAGGACGACCTTTAGTACCGGTTCGTGCCACGAACCGGTACTAAAGGTGCTGAAAGGGCCCCACTCTGACAACATCCTGCCACCACTTTCTTTAGTACCGGTTCGTGGCACGAACCGGTGCTAAAGGTTCGCCACGAACCGGTACTAAAGAGCTCCTCCCGCCTAGCCGTTGGAACCGGCACTAATGGACACATTAGTGCTGGTTCTGTTACAAACCGGGACTAATGTGTCTCACATTTGACCCTTTTTCTACTAGTGTATGTATTTCATCATTTCCGTCTAACGAGAATTGTACATTACTCCCTTCGTTACTTTTTAGTCTGCATATGAGTTTTGACCGTAGTCAAAATGCCTCTAATTTGACCAAACTTATAAAAGCTATTATCAATATTCACAAAACCAAATCAATATCAGAAATTCATCATGGATGTAATTTCGTACTATGTATATTTATTGTTGTAGATGTGATATTTTTTATTTAAGTTTGATCAAACTTTGCAAAGATCAACTTGACACAAATCTCATATGCATAGTAAAATGGATTGGAGGGAGTAAATGAGGACAATTGAATGCTGCTCAAACTGCTCAAAAAATGAGGTTGTCATTCAAGAAATTCTCGGACAATATAAAAATATAATTAATAATTTTGTAATTCCACTAAGCCAAAGAAACAATTATATGTATCAATAGTTTAACCTTCTAGGCTTGATATCAGTAGAAACAAAGCTCACGAATGTAGTTGAAACAAAATTTCAAGATATGTCATTGCTTTTCTTTTGTGAGAAAACACGCGAAGGATTTGCATCCAAAAAATAAGTCAAACTAGCACAAATTGGTTAGCTGGGTTTGTGAAATGCAACTACAACCTACAAGTGTCATCTTGCAATTATATAACATTGAATTTATTTCAGGGAAAACAAAAAAATTAGGAAGCACAAACAGAAAAGAGTAAGGTCCAGTTTTAAAAGAAATAAATATGAAAAGGTGTTATCCATGTGTAAGTATGCAGTGAAAACATTCACATATCATATTTTGGTAAAAACCAGTCTTTAGGTAGTGCTAAAATAATTCCCCTAAAAATTAAAATAGTATGCTCTTAATTGAACAGTGGTACTAGTAGTGTGCGATCTCTCTCATGACGTGCGATCTCTCTCATGCAATGAACGTCCATCTGCCCAACTCAGAAAAACAAATCATGTGTCTCCCCGCCTGGAGGCACGCACCGCCGCCAGTGCCTCTTCCCTGGACAACCCCGGTGGGCTGGCTGATCCGGTTGGTGACCATTCGCGAGGAGTGATCTGAACACTAGGGGACCTACGTTGGGTATGGGGAAGTGGTTAGCATTAAGACGGATTAATTACATAGCCATGGCTTGGAGGTGGACACGGCAGACGTCCCTCTTTTCCTGTATTCACATGAGAAAACCGTTGTTCCGCTAAATCATCGAAAGGAGCCTATGCACTAGAGGCCGACCGTTGAATTAAACCAAGCTCTTGGTTGGCACGTCACATAACCATTTGTTTCAAGAAAAGGAGTGTTTAAATGGTGATGGCGAGCCGCTTAAACGCGTGCGGGTCAGGTTCTATCTACTCTTTGTATCCACACACTAGAAAACTATGACACATCTACAAGGCCACATAGCACATGTGGTTTTGTGAACGGGCGCATGGCCGTTTGCTGCCGGCTACCAGCCAACTCAGGGAGTTTAACTAATGATCTTCACTGTACCGGCATCACCATGATAAAACTGTTTACACCCCTCGCAGCTATTTAAACATGGCACACTTGTGTCCTGCATGGCTATAATGAAATTGTTGTACTTTTAAATAGCAGGTCTCATGCAGTACAAACTCGAGTTTATCGTGGAAACGAAGCTCCTGATTCTTCATAATAAAAACTACAAATTACTGTTGCCCAATAGTAGGTGGAAATTCACATATAACTTTCCTCAAGTACGTATAGGGAGCTGATCTCATCTTGGCCATGAGCTCGCACGCACAGACAACATACTAGCACACATGGTTTCTGAATAATGGATTGCCGGCGTTAACAAATAATATTAGTATTATATTTGGGGGCAGAGCTTCATCCATGATAGAGGTTTTCGTCTCTATGAATGTGAATGATATATCTTGTCTTTCTAGTTGACTGTACTTGAATTATAGTGTTGTAGTTATTACGGTGGATTATGATAATCAGTATTTGTTCGGCGTTGACTTTTCACGAGCTTACTCCTCATTTCTGTACTTTCTAGCTGTGGAATATGGTTATCTTCACGTGGCTAATTAAGTTGGACCACTGCAGACCAAGTCTTGATCGAGGATGCTAATGGTACCAGCAAGACAGAGGCCTAATTACACGTGGATCGATCGCATGAAGCGTGAAAATAAGTTTGGGAGACCAGTCAGAATAACCATTTACTAGTAGTTAAGTGCTACTCCCTCTGCAATGTGACATATAGAAGATCAGGAATATATGCCTTGTCCAAAAATGAGGGTAAGTACAATTCCTCGTGTCAAGTAGAGATTTCTTTAAAATAATTATGTTAGGAATGCGTGGCATAATCAAGGGCTCAGATGCTTTTTCAGTTGCTGCAAATGCTATAGACGGTCTGTTTTTCAGCTTATTCCAAACCTGACGATGCACATGCACAAAAGTAAAATGCTTCTGCCTCAATATTTATTTATTTCAATACAAATATATGATATAACACAAAGTGACATAAATATTTGTTGCAAGATCCTACCTGCCTGCTATTACCATTTCAACTAGTACGGTTGTTGCTGCCGGTGGCCAGCCCACTCTGCCCATACCTAACGATCTTTATTGACCGGTATCGCCATGATAAAACTATTTGCACCGCTTGCAGCTATTTAGATAGGCCGTGCTCATGTCCGGCACGGCAATAATGAATTTGTTGTACTCCTAAATAGCCACTTTCAGGCAGTACACAGGCGAAAACGAAGCTCTTGATTCATCATAATGAAAAGTAAAAATTATTGTTTTTCCACATGAGGCAGCAAGTCACATATGACTTTCCTCGCGTAAGTCCGGGGAATTATTGTTGTCCCGTCTTTGTCATGAGCTTGACACACACAGACAACATACTATCACACATTTGTTTCTGAAGAACTAATGGTCGGCGATAACCAGTAGTACTACTAGTATCTTGGGGGTACAGAGTTCATCCATGACAGAGGGTTTCGTCTCTGTGAATGTAAACGCTATATCTGGTATGTCTCATTGATAGTACTTTTTGGTTGGGTCGACTTTTCCCCAGATTATTCACGATTTGCGTACTTTGTAACAGCGAATATGGTTACCTAGGCGTGACTAACTAAGTTAGATAACTGCAAACGGAGTCTTGATCGAGGACGTTAATAGTACTGCAGATAAGCAACGTTCTAGCACATGGTTTATGAACGATTGAGACGTAGACCTACGGCCTCCGCCACACCTCCTAAGCCACCAAAATTAATGATACATGGATCGGCATCCCGGCCGGCGTCAATCGCATGATGCCCAAAGGTAGGTCGGGGAGACTGATCTAAATACTAACGATCCACGTGGTACAGGAACCTGCTACAGCGATTGTATAAGCGTGTGTCCACAAGAGAAATGGATGATACTCCATTTCTGGTCCACTCGTTGTACCACATAACGCACGTGGTATGTGAAAGGCTACCCGCCAGCCAGGTATGCACCGCAGGCGACCAACCAGTACAGCTCCGCCGCAACTAACCCAAAACAGTGACACCCATACGAAAATGCTAAGTGGAGGCCGAGCTCCATGGAGCTCTTTATTTCAAAAGAATTGAAAATCACATTTTGAAGTTTCAAATAAATCAAAAGAAATCATCCGCCTTCATACGGATGTGTAATACATGTGTGAAACTTGAAGATGATATACATTAGGGTGAGAGCTACAAAAAAAAAAGAAATCATTATTTTGAAATGGTGAACACTACACACACTCTTCACAATAAAAAATTCACAAGTTTGTCTTTTTTGTGTAGCTCTCACCATAATGTATTTCATCGTCAGACTTTACACATGTAAAACACACTCATATGAACACGTATGATTTTTCTAGAATTTTTCAAAACTTAAAAAAAAAATATGATTTTTCAATTTTTCAAAGAAAAAAAATGAGATTCATGTAGCTTGTCCTCCAAAATGCTGCACTCATCTATCTATATGTAGACAAACAAAGTTTGTCGGACTATTATCCCGTGATATGAAAAAAGTGTACAACCTCTGCAGAGTGTGTTGAAATCTATTCAAATAGATGTGTACACAGTCAAGGACCAGTTCCGGAGTAAGTCACTAGATCATTATTAAAAACTAAAGCAAGAATTCACGTATGGAAGAGTTACAGAACATGATAGTGATATAACATAATTTTAGAAAGCAGGGAAAGTTATTTAGTATTGGTTCAAGACGAAGTGTTTCGCCTTTTTGGATTACCATAACTTTAATATAAGGCCACTAGGACCAAAAAGGGTAGTTTGTAAGAGTTTAAGACGAGCATGGCCAATTGCATTTTGATGGCTTACCTATAAAGCCAATCGGATCACGATCACTAGTAGGAAACACACCAGTAGTCCTGATTCGTAAGGGCCTTTAGTCCCGGTTGGGCAACCGGGACTAAGGAATCGGGACTAAAGGCCCCCCTTTTAGTCCTGTTGTGTTATGAACTGGGACTAAAGGGGCTCCACGTGGCCGCTGTGGGGAGCTCAAGCAGGAGGACCTTTAGTTCCGGTTGGTAACACCAACCGGGACTAAAAGGCCGCCACGCATCAGGCTCTGCGAGTGCTGGGGTTAAGGTTTTTTTAAAGGAAGGGTTTAGGGTTTTGGAGGGTTTAGGGGTTTCATTTTGTGTTTTCGCCTTTTCTTTTTGTGTTTACCATTCAATTCTTTTACAATTAGGGTTTTAATTTTAATTTTATGTTTTCCATTCATCTCGACGCTACCTACTACATATAGCAATGAAAAAACCATTACACAACATCGTCATGAGTATAGAGAGAAGTGACCTCTCTTTCTCCGTGCTTAGTCGAACAACACGTTCATGCATATATAAAATATAAAATCTCTTACGATCCCTAATATCTAATTACCAAAATCACATTTCAAATCCCGATGGTATTCTCCGTCTGTAGGTATGACCTCTTCAAGAAAGAATCCGGTCAATTCCTCTTGAATTGCTCGTATGCGATCCTTTGGTAGGAGTTCGTCCCGCTTCCGTTGGATCTAATTTAAAGAAGGGGGTCTATATATATGAATGAAACGTAACATAAATGATGGTAATAAAATAAAATTATGAATATAGTTTACGTACTTCAAGTTGTTGTAAAGATCTGCCCTGCTCACAGGTCGTCTGGTGAATGAACTCGCAAACGTAGTATCCACATAATTTGTTCCCAGGTGCTGTCGGCGTTCTGGGAACCAGGGTAGCCAGACCTGCCTGCCTGCGGCCCACTACATGGCTTCATCGACGGCCTGGCACGGCCCAGCTTCAACTACGGCAAGACAAGACCCTCGCGAGGCGGGCAACATCAAGACCTCCCAAGGGAGCGGCCTCCTTGGGTGGCCTCCTGAGCGGAGTAGAGATTTCTATGCAAGACCCAGCTTCACGAGGTTGGAATGACATCAGCCATGACGACCAAGGCCAGGCGCGCACCAGCGGGCAGAGTGCGGCAGGTTTCCTCTTTGGTGCAAAGGAGACAAGCGCAGGTGTGGAGTCCCAAGGAATCAGCCAAAGGTTGTTATTTGCGTGCAACGAGACCAAGAGCACCTTTCATCAGGATGGATGACATCTCCGAGCCCACCATGATGTCACGATCAGAGGCTTTGCAGGCGAAGACCACCTTTCGTCGGGATCAGATGTACTTCTTGTCCCCTTTCAAATTTGGCCGTTGTGGGATCCCTTCCCGCCTATGTTTTGGAGGAAGAGGACCAAGGCCACTATCAATATAGCCTAGCCACCGCCATAGAAGGGAGGGGACCCTAGGAGACTGAATCCCCAGAGCTCATCACAAGAACACGCCTCCTGAGGCTGTTCTTCCACTTGTATTAGTTCATCCTCAGCCGACATGAAGGGATGATCAAACGACAAAAGGAACAAAGCCCAGGATGACCTATCATGCGAGTGCAAGCGCTTGTATAGGTGGTTGTATGACCTGTTGGCCGAAACTCATCAGAGTAACAGAGCACAAGGTGTCGTTATGTATGAGCGTGCTCGCTCGTACGAGGACTTGTATGACCCCTGTTTCGCAATGCCTCAACCCTCCAGAGTGCAATACGACCTTTCATAACCCTATATCATAGGATTCGAACGTGAGACATCATTCCACGCGCTCGTATGGGCGCCCTTATGGCGGGAACTCTCATATAGTGAGGCCGCCGGCGCAAGAGGAACAACTCCTTCCTCCTTGCACCCCTCTATCTACTTTTTCTCCCGAACCCTAACCAAGATCACTCAAATCCTTGATTCTTCGTGGATTTCATTCGTTTGATCCATGCACCTTCATCACCGGTCATCATGCAATCGGCAATTGTGGAAGGATTTGTGATTCTGTTTATCATATTAAATTCATGCAGGGAAGCAACACTTGGATTTTGGTGATCACTCGGTAAAATTATAATATCTAGTACTTATTAAAATTGGCATGCATATTCATCCTTCTGTTTTATCAACCTTTTTTGAATTGTTAGATTCGACTGCCATAATTTTATTTTTGAGAATCATATCTAATTTATTGAAGTAGACTATGGGATACAAAAGTCACTAGCCATGGCTGGGAGGGTGGGGGGAGGGGGGTATTGATGTCATGGAGGCAGTACTAGCGGCTCTCACTTTAAGAACGAGCAAATACATCGTCATCCAAAACGATTCCATTGTATATATGAGGTCCTGTATGCCAGTGAAGATCACGCTTGATGCTCCCATGAAATCACCCTCGTGTCTCCTTGCGAACGACGCTGTCGCAGCCTTGCTGTCTAGCTCGCGTAGCGCGGCGTCTACGTTCACCTTCACACAACCAGGAGGAGGAGGGATCCAAGATGACACCATCATAAGTGACTTTGAGTTGACGAATGATAGAAGAAAATTTTTAGGGGGCCCGAGTTTTAGTTTCGCCCCGGGCCGCCAAAATCTAATGACCAGTCCTTCTCCTATATCTGCCGCCATGCACCGCCTCCGGGAGCCTGCGACTTGATCACAACGAACACACGCAGGAGGAAGAAGAGTGGACGCGTATGTCTTGCGTGCTTTTCGGCATTCTCTTTAATTCAATCGATGCGAACACGTTTACATACAGGAAACAAACTTTACATGAGACAAATCTTCCTTACCCCTCAGACAAAGCCGCAACGTGAACTAGAGCACGTTTCTGGCATTATTTGGTACATGCAATAATAGAGCTAACCTGACATGTTCAGGCGCTATATGCATATGGAATACATTAGATTTGCGAGCATCGGCAGGCATACGTACGTACGTAGCCCTAGATTGTACTTAGTGCATCGTCTTGTCTCTTGTGCACCCTCACCTTGAGCCCGTCCTTCATGTGGAGTATGATGGACATCTTGGGAATCGCCGCCGTTGCACCGGCGGCGACCTCGACCCTGAACCGCGGCACGATGGCGGCAACGACGGCCTTCATCTGCGTGAACGCCAGGTCCTTGCCGATGCACGTCCGCGGCCCCACGTTGAACGCCACGAACTTGTAGGAAGGCTCGTGGCGGAGCCGCCCCGTCTCCGTCATCCACCGCTCTGGCCGGAACTCTAGGCAGTCCTTGCCCCACACCGCCTCCATGCGCCCCATCGAGTAGAATGACACGATCAGCTGCCGTGACCGCGACACGGCAGGGCCGCTCGGCAGCGTGTCTGGCCGTGCCGCCGCCTTGTGCTCGAACGGCACCGGCGGGTACAGCCGGAGTGACTCCGACAGCGCCGCGTGCAGGTAGACCAGGCGCTTCAGATCGATGGCGGTGGGTTGGCAGCCGATGCCGCCAGACGTTTGGTTCTCACGGAGCTCGGCGAGGATCTTGGTCTCAACGTCGGGGTGTTTGGAGAGCAGCCAGAAGAACCATGTCAAGGCCGAGCTCGTGGTGTCGCGACCGGCGACCATGATGTTCAGCGTTGTGTCACGCAAGAACCGATCGAACTCCTTTCCGTCCTTGCCTACCTCGTCTTTGCATGCCAGGTACAACGTGAGAAGGTCAGCGGCGTCAGTCCCGTCGGCGTTGGTGTCAGCACGGGCCGCTCGCTCTCGTCGGAGCGAGACGAACTCCGCGATAGACGCGTCGAGCACCTGCCGAGCCTTTGCCATCTTTCTTTCGTGGCCAATGTTTAGGTAGGTCTGGAGCCTCAGCCACGGTACGGGCGTCACGTGCCTGTAGAACAGCACCGCCTCGGCCTCGTCAATGCCGCGGCGAATGGCACCCGCGGGAAGTGGGCGGCGAGGCAGCCGGGGTCGACACCGAACACGAACATCGCCGTGAGGTCGAACGTCAGCCGCATGAACACGTCCTGCAGATCAACGACCTCGGACGTGGCCGCGAGGCCGTCGAGGAGCGGCACGAGCCCCTCGCCGAGCTTGCGCGCGGTGCTCGCGGCGACGGCAGAACGGAACCTCGGGTCGGAGAGCAGCGCGTGCGCCTTGCGCCGCTGGAACGCCCACGACTCGCCGTCGGCATTGAAGATGCCGTCGCCGAGCACGTCGAACACGGCAGCGAAGTCCTCGCCCTTGGGATAGTTGCCGAAGTTGGCCGTGAAGACGTGCGCCACGTCCGCCGGGTTGGCTGTGACAAGGACGTCCACCGGCGAGCCCCATGGGCCCCTGACGACGTGCGACATCCCTGGCGCCACCCGCAGGAACTCGGTGACCCACTCGTGCACGCGCCCGGCATTGACGGTGATCGCCGGCAACGCGCCAGCCACCGGCCAGTTGGTCGGCAGCCCGCCCCGCTCGCGAAACCTGAAGAACAGCAAGAACAAGAAGCAAGCGAACGACACCATGATCTCCGGGTACTTGCCGAGGAGGCCTCCAACCCACCATGACACGGTCTCCATTTCTATTGCCTTGTACGTTTACGGGCGTTATGGCCGGTGATGACGTGCAGTGTTATTGTACAAGTGAGTGAGCTATATGCAGAGCTAGCTAGGCCTATTATATAGTGGATTCTGAGGTAAGGGGTTTGGGTTAGGTATAGAGATTTCGTGTATGGGAAGGCAGCCACCATTTGAAAAACTCATGTTACATACTCTTCTGGCATAAGCCGAACAACACATGGCAACACATGGCAACACATAAACTTAATTCGGATTTAAAAAAACCTCGGCTCATAGAGATAGCTCGATTTTTTTTGACAAAAACACTTACACGCGAGGGTCGGCACCCATCCTCACCACAAGGTTTTTTTTCTCCATTCCAGAATTTTTTTCATGATGGGCTGAAATCACCGGTTTTCGGTAAATTTTGGATTTTTTTTCATCCGTAAGAATCAAACAATATTTGAATTTGAATTTTTTTTGTGTCACAATATGGATATTTTGACCAAACTAAGACACATACAACTCTTCTTTCCTTCGCTACACTTCTTGTTTGCTAAGGCAGTTTTATAAAGCTAAAAACAAGGACTGGGATAACAAGGCAACAATTGAGTCTTCTCAAGAAGAAGAATACCCTTCTGAGAAAAAGTCTGATAGAAATGCTTCGGAGCAAAACCATCCAGAAGAAAGTGTTGATGAAATCAAGACGATAACAAAGTTGTCTTGAGTGCTCCCATCTCGAGCCCCTTGTCCTCAAGGGTGCTAAGAATACCGATGATGAGAAGTCAGAAACTCTGACCAAGATCTCTGAAAAAAGGAAGAAGTCTGTGACCGAGGATGAAGTTGCACCAGTCAGAAGTGATGGAGTCAAAACAAGCAGATCTCAGGTAGGGGTCTTGAGATGGTAGTCTTGGCATGATGGTAACAGGGACACCGAATTTACCCTGGTTCGGGCTCTCTTGAATAGATAAGACCCTACGCGTTGCTTTAATTGTATCGATATTGATGGGATACATAGTACAGTTTGATCTATAGATCGTGTGTGTATAGACCTCTAGGGTCCTAACCCCTCGTCTAATATAGATACCAGGGGTACATGGGGTTTACCCATAATCTGGTTACATATGAGGGTAAGCGTGACGAAGACCACCTCTAAGTCGTGGATTTTGCGCCAAATTTCTCGTCCTGATGAATGGGCCCCACTGGTTTAACCTTCATGGAGGTCTTTGGCCCGACCTACTTGGTTGGGGATCAACGTGCCTTGCCCGAGTGGCAGAGCTACACAAAACATTTGGGGGGGGGGGGAACGCAAAAGTTGAAGAGTGTGTGGGGGGGGGGCAAATGCTAATATTTTTCTAATCTAAACCCTTCAAATGAAAAATTACTTCAGGGATATCTCCAAGCCAGGGGGCACAACCCACCACATAGCTCCGCTGCTAGCTTGCACTACGGGAATCGGGTAAATTGTCGTCAGACACACAAACAGCAAACACTGATTTTTCCCTTTATGAGAAGCACACTCATGGAAACAAATCGTTGCTTTAAAGAGAAGAAAATTTGTGCTTCTCATGGAAGCATGGTTTTTCACTTTCCGAGAAACATAGTTGTGCTTCTCACTGAAGTAAATCCATGCCTCCACGAGAAGCAAATCAAGGAAATACGTGCTTCTCATAAAAGCACATTTTTTCGCATAAAAAATCCACGGATATTTTTCTCCAAAACCTTGGGAAAACCAAAAGGCAGAAAAAACGCATCTAAAACCTAAAAATGTGCATGGGAAAATTAAGAACAAAATTCAGAGGGAGCTCGCAACACGCGATATGTGACGGCGGCTAGATGCACCACTTGATGTGCTCTCAGCACACCAAAAGTGACACTTGAAGGTCCCCGCAAGGAGTAACCACCATTACGGACCAGAAATAGTATATGATGCTTATTGCATCATATAGTTGCCCAATCGCATAGAAGAAAAACAACAATGATGTAAACGGGCCGACCTACCCGAGTACAGTGCACCGTTTTTTGGGTGAAGGTTCTTGATAAGTTCAAAATCATTATATGAGGAGTACTCCTTCCAAAGATCATTTCCTCCTCTTAGGTTGCGACAAGTGGCGTGCTGCATGTGCGACACTTGTCGCAACCCGGGAGTCTGCCCTTTTTTGATCCGTTTATTCAAAATGCTTTCTCTCTTAAACCGTCCATCCAAATCTCAAACCGTTTTCACTATTGGATTCCTCACGTCGGGATGTTAAAAAAAGATGCCATATTGATAGGTTTTGGCAAACTTTTTTTCCATGAAAAACCGAACAAGAAATGGACGAAAAAACTGAACCGACAACACGCTGTTTTTCCTTTTCTAAAAGAGGCACGACCGTGCCTCTCGCGGAAGCAAACCCGTGCCTCTCCCGGATGGAAAAAGAAAAATAAAACACATTTTATTCCGTTTCTGAGAGGCAAGGCCGTGCCTCTCGCGGAAGGGAAGAGAAACATGTTTTTTTTTTCGTTACCGAGAGGCACGCCTGTGCCTCTCGCAAAAGCAAATCCGTGCCTCTAAAGGAAGCAAATCTGTACCTCTCGCGCAAGCAAAAATAAAACGATTTTCAAGAAAAAAATCTACCACTTATCAGTTCAGGACTTCAGGTCCGGTTTTTGTTCGTTGATCGCACACTGGGACCGACCCAATAAGAAGCGCCCTTTGCGATCACATTTCCATTAGACGCGGTCCTATTGCAGGCGGTGAGCTCACGCGCGCACCGTAAAACAAATTTTATCTTGCTCCCATCTTTAGCTAGAGCGACATGAGCGGCTTGGGCGTAGAACCGTGATGCATGTAATCTTGTAGACATCCAGCAGCAGCACTAATAGACCCATCACTCTCCCGCACCAACCTCTGCACTGTAGTACACGATTGACGCCGGGACACCGACGCCTCAGGCCATCCAGATATACGTCCTCGTCGTCGTCTCGTTGGTTGGTGATCGATCTCATCGCTGACCGATCAGCAGCCGTGCGCGGCTCCACTCCACCCAGCAAATAATTCAGTGGCAGGCAGGGCCGCAGGGGGCGCGTAAGATATCCGGTAGGGGCAACGACAGAACGTGCATCATGTCTTTTTTTAGATGAAAGACATTAGCCTGACTTTGTAAATAAAGCCATCGGGCAGAATTCCATAGACATAGAGACAAGTAGCCATAGTCACAGGACAGGCAAAATAAACGATGTTCAAATACATGGCACCCAAGCCAAACATGGCGCGCAGGCCAGAGAGCTAGTAGAAAACATCAAGGGAACCTCCTGGAACCGTTAAACTCCTGATTGGCTGCGCGCTAAGGAAGTAGCAGTAGCCCGAATCTTGGAAGTCATCATATCAAAGGCCTCATGGTTAGCGTCCCTAGTCAATTATCTCTACTGCTGCAAAAAAATGCCAGTTTTAAATAAGCAATCAACAGGTTTAGCCGGGAAGGAGTGTTCGATAGTAAACTTGTTTCTTGTAGTCCACAGCGACCAACAGATCGCCGCAAAACCCACCAATAAAACCCGCTTAGAGATCGCAGACAGGCCATTGGTCAAGACCCTAAGATCATCAAAGGAAGATGGACTCCAAGAAGCGTGGAACCAAGATCTGATGCAACACCACACGAATTTGGCCAAGGGGCACTGAAAGAAAATATGCTCCGTATCTTCTAGCTCGGCACATAAAGCACATCTGTCCGAGCCAGGGCCGTTCCTCTTGCGGATCTGGTCAGCCGCTGGCAGCCTTCCACGGAACGCTTGCCAAATGAAAATTTTTATCTTAGGAGGGACACGAGCATGCCAGATGATTTTAAACTTAGAGGTATGGGTCGCTGACATAATTTCATTATATAAAGACTTGACAGAGAAGCGACCAGAAGCATAATGGGGCCAGACCACCGAGTCTTCTCCCTCCGAGAGCAAAGGGAAGTAGGCAACGAGACGCTGCCAATCATCCAACTACCAAGGTATCGGCTGCATCCGCTCGTGTGCAAAATGCGCATGAAAGTATAATCACCCAAATTCATACAGTAATCCTTTGAATGAAAGATACTCTCACGAGATATTCCTACGATCAAGATACTCTTCCGTTGGGCTTTAGAACGGATAAAAAACACTCATGCATGATTGCTGAGACAAGTTATCACTCTTTATTCTGCCAGATTAATAAAATAACTACCATTTTCTTAATTATGCACACTAGTTAGTCATTTTTGCTTTGACGATTCCATGATGACGAGTTCGATCATCTACCACTTCGCAGCCATACACTATGTGAAGTTATTATTTTGACAAAGACATAGCCTAGTGGTGGGAAGGGGCAGATGCCTTTCCACCCACCCAGGTTCAAGGCATGGTACTTGCAATTTGGGTTTGTTGCACCAATTAAACTGTAGGGGGTTCCCTTACAGTCTTTCAGTCAAAAAAAGTTATTATTTTGACATGTACCCTTTTGTTTGCACATATTTTTTTGTTTTTAACTTTTTTAGAACGAACACTGAAATGAGCCCGCCTTCGAATTAACAAAACCATTAACTAGCCTGGGATTACACAAGGCCATCATCACAACACTGCCGTTCAGACATCACCCAACACCACACACAAAAGAAAAGAAACACAACTGCGGCGCAAAGATACAGGGGAGCTGGGTACACAACTTACAACACAACCCACTTCACCAACAACCAAAATTGGAGAAATAAAAGCATTGCTTGCAAAAATGAGAAACCCTACAGATTCGAACATGGAAGGAGAAGAAGACACCATGGGCAATGCCAGCCAACTAGGTAACGATCTCGCCGAATGATGGCCCCGGGAACCAAAAAGGAAACAAATCCCCTACACCCTCGCCGAAGGACCCTACCCCCTTGTCCTGGATGGACGCCGCACCGTCAGGCGATGAAGGTGTTCACCCTAGAACAGGGGTGTGGTCTTGAGGTCCCAGGAGCATATCAGATGCATGTGACCACCACGTAGCAACGGGCAACCTTGTCGGCCATGAAGATGCATCCATCCGAAGCCCGAACAAGAAGGGGATAACAAGCAGGAAGGGGTATACAAATGTCGAAGGAGGAGCGAGCTCAAGGCAGACAACAAGCAAACAACGCAAGCACACCAACTGGAAGAAGGGACAAGTACTCCAAGCCGCCTCGGACCAACGTCGGGAAGGGGAACCCTTTCCCCTCCCACCCTAGATCGAGGTTGACGAACCTTTGGTGAATAGGGACGACAAGTACCATACCGAAGATACCATGCTAAGCAGCGCTGCACACGAACCGCTGCCTCGGAGTCCACCAGGCCTTTGCCCGGATGGGAAATAGATGAGGCCCCGCCGCAACCTTCATCGGCGACCAGGCAGACAATACAGGTGGCCGCCTCTAGCAGCGCCAAGGGAAATGGGGGATGGAAGGGGTTGGCATCGCTGAAAACTCTAATCGCCCGCCCGCGGGGCGACGCGAGGGCCCGGAGCATTTTCTCATCTGCAGCTCAGTTTGCACATATGTGACATGTGCCAGTTTCTGCAGTTTGGGCAATGAAATATTGCCGGTAGGAAGGGCATTATATGATAGTAATATGAAATTCATCCTGTCACAAGAAAAAAAATATTGGTTTCAATTTCAAGCTCTTCAAAGTTGTGTGCAGAGACTGTAGGAAACAATTGGCCAACCTGTGTACACACAAGTGAAAACAGGGGAGAAGTACTGCCTCCATTGTCGAAAGAGTGTACTATCAACTTTGTTGGGAAGTCAAACTTTTTTTGTTTGACCGTATTTATGTAATAATACACCAACTTTATGCATTCAAATTAGTAGCATTTGATTAATGATAAAATATATTTTCATCATATACCTATTTGGTTTCATGAATATTGATATATTTTTACAAAAACTCGGTCGAATTTTGAGAAAGTTTGACCCTCCAAAAAAGTTGAATGTACGTCCTTTGAAAGACGGAGCGAATATCCTCCACCCTATCTATATCCTTCCATTCAATTAGTAGTCATATTCATATGTTTGAATGAGATGGTGACCTAACGCAAGCACGTTGTTTGCTTAACGCCTACCTAATTGCTTCAACATCACCATAGGAGTCGTTTTTGGTAATTAAATTTGAGAAAGGTATCATCATTGATTGCTCTATACGTCCATTGGATGGCTTGCTTTTCTCTCGGCAAGTCCTACTCAAGGCCGCTCCCCTCTGGTGACTATATTCATTAATAATAATAATAATAATAATAATAATAATAATAATAATAATAATAATAATAATAATAATAATAATAATAATAATAATAATAAAAGACCTTGCCTCTCTCAATTGATGATTTTTGATAAATGACATTTTCATTTAATTGATATATCGAGTTGACACAATCGCACTGAGCGAGTGTCTGGCCTCTGTAGAGCAGAACAAACACAACCAAAATGTCCAATGAATATATCTTGGTGATGCCGGTCCAGTGAAGATCATTAGGTACGGGCGAAGATGGCTGGTCACCGGCAGCAAACGGCCATGCTGGCGTTCACAAAACCACACGTGCTATGTCGCCTTGTAGATGAGTCCACGGGTTTTAGTGTGCGGTACAAAGAGTAGATAGGATATGACCCCATGCGCATTTAAGCGGCTCGCCATCACCAATTAAACACTCCAACTCTTGCAACAAATGGTTACGTGACGTGCCAACCAAGAGCTTGGATTTAATTCCACTGTCAGCATCCAGGGGTAGCACAACAGTTTTCTCATGTCAATACAGGACGAGAACAACGTCTGGCGTGTCCACCTCCAACCCGAGGCTATGAGGCTGGTTGTAATGGGGAGTATCATATACTAGTATCATGCATATGATACTAGTGTATGATGCTACCTCCCTAATGCATAGTATCATATATTCGTATCATGTAGTACTCTATTTATTGCCATGCATGACACAAAGTAGTATAGCATTTAATATGATACGGTATCATGATATGATACTACACCCTCTCTTTCTTCATTTAATGTTATGACACCTCATCAAAATTGCCTAGTTGGCATGCATGATACTACCTATGATACTACCATTACGACCAGCCTGAATATGACGCAGCTGGGTATGAAGTGAACGTATAGTGCATTTTCCCCATAAATGGACCACATAATTTAATTTCTTGTTAGAAGATTGGTGAAATGGAGGCATTTTACTAATTATTGCCAGCGGCAACGCAACTGGTGGCTAATTAATTCCCTGCCTTCAAGATGCCATTAAGTATCTTTTAATTTGTGGCCATCCAGAAAAATGTACTAGCTTTTGTTGCTTTTCTTGGCAGATCATGTCTCATATATATCCGGTACTCAGCTACTCCTTCCGTAAAGAAATATAAAAGCGTTTAGGCTGACCATAGTGGTGGTATCTTAGCTACTCCCTCCATCCATATATATAGGGCCTAATGCATTTTTTGTGATTATCTTTGACTACTGATAAGATTAATATATATGAGATATATAATGTGAAAATTATCTCATTTGAAGCTCCTTTCACATACAAATTTGACGGTATGCTTTGTATAACTTGCATGCAATTTTTCGTTGCTCTAATATGTGGTCAAAATTAGCCTCGAAAAACGCATTAGACCTTATATAGATGGATAAAAGGAGTATCATGCACTTGGGAATAGCAAACACGCTGATGTGGCAGAAAATTAAAGAAGAGAGAGGGGGTTAGAGTAACATAGGTAGATACCTATCATATTAAGTGCAACGCTTTTATATTTCTTTATAGAGGGAGTACCATATAATAAATCCGTCCTTATTGTGACCACTCCCCCACACCAAAACGTCCTCGACTGATCTGACCACTCCCCGCGTACGGTCATATAATGAGAGAAATCTCACGCCATAAATGCACTACTTGTAACACTGTTAGAAAGACCTATTGGGGTAACACATACATATGCCTGGCTACAATGTTCAATATATAAATACCCTGCAAAAAAAGGATATTAGCTTTAAGATATGATGCTATTAAATTTTTCCAGATATTAGATAGATATATGTAATTATAAAATCTGATGGCCAAATTACTGAAGGATTTTTATGTCTCTAAAAGGTTTTTGCCAACACATGCAATGCTATTCAACTTAACTCAACCAGTATTTACTTCCCTGAAAAACTAACTCCATGAAGTGTATTCTTATACTCCCTCAGATCCATATTAATTGTCACACATTAAGTAAAATGTGTGTGCGACAATTAATATGGATCGGAAGGAGTATTACTCCCATCATTACCTTATAGAAGGCCACATCATATTTTTATGTCTAACTTTAACCATTAATTTTATAAACAAAAAGTGAGTTATGTGCCACACAAAGTATTTCATTGGATGCACCTTTCAAATAACTTTCTGATGATATATTTTTAGTGAAATATAGTCCATATTTTGTTGAACAAAATTATAAGTCAAAATTTGACACGAAAAATGAAGTGGCCTTGTATAAGAGAATGGAGAGACTATATTATTTGTGTTATTTCTCCAATGAGCTATTAATACTCTAAGACCCGTTACTCATACCCACTTAGTTCGCCAATATATATACATACTTCGGCGAACAAATCCACAGAACAAATTATTTTTTTGGTCAGAACTTTGCTATCATACAACGGAAGGTCGATCATCTTTGATTCGTCATTCAAAATCATAAACTTTTAGACTAATTTTTAATTAAGGGTTGTCTTTTCACCAGTTATGTCTAACATGAGCAACACATAAATGTGGAGCATTGAACTTTGCTATAGTACTCAATATATTACGGACACCAAGTTAAACAAAACACTATAAGTCGAAGACAATACCATAAACGACGACCACTAATTGAGCTCAACGACAAATTTGAGATTGGAATTTTGGCATCCTCTATCTTACCTAGGTTTTGACGTAGAATTAGCCGATGCTTATTCATGAGCAACTATCATTGTTTCTTCTCTTGAAACAGGCTTTTGCCCCGCTTTATAATATAAAGTATCAAACAAAGAAAAAACACGGCGAATGATACAAGATGGTGAGGTCGTTCTCTTACAAAGCAGATCCCAGGATAACTGGATCATGCAGAATACACACGACTACGGTACCAACAAAGAACACAACAAGATCTAAACAAACTGCCATGATATGACATAGTACACCTAAGCTCCACGAGAACGCCCTCAAGAGAGAGAATGGTGTAGAACGTCGCCGTTGCCGAGTCTCTTGGAGTTGTGTCGAATATAGTGTATAAGGTAGGTTACAGTTGGACTTGTAGTTGTATTGTGTTTAGATAGGATATGGATTCTTGTCTAAGTAGGACACTTGTTGAAGGAAATATGCCCTAGAGGCAATAATAAAGTTATTATTTATTTCCTCATATCATGATAAATGTTTATTATTCATGCTAGAATTGTATTAACCGGAAACATGATACATGTGTGAATACATAGACAAACATATAGTCACTAGTATGCCTCTACTTGACTAGCTCATTGATCAAAGATGGTTATGTTTCCTAACCATAGACATGTGTTGTCATTTGATTAATGGGATCACATCATTAGGAGAATGAGGTGATTGACATGACCCATCCCGTTAGCTTAGCACTTGATCGTTTAGTATTCTGCTATTGCTTCCTTCATGACTTATACATGTTCCTGTAACTATGAGAATTGTGTAACTCCCGTTTACCGGAGGAACACTTTGGGTACTACCAAACGTCACAACGTAACTGGGTGATTATAAAGGAGTACTACAGGTGTCTCCGAAGGTACATGTTGAGTTAGCATAATTCGAGATTAGGTTTTGTCACTCCGATTGTCGGAGAGGTATCTCTGGGCCCTCTCGGTAATGCTCATCACCTAAGCCTTGCAAGCATGTAACTAATGAGTTAGTTATGAGATGAAGTATTACAGAACGAGTAAAGAGACTTGTCGGTAACGAGATTGAACTAGGTATTGGATACCGACGATCGAATCTCGGACAAGTAACATACCGATGACAAAGGGAACAACGTATGTTGTTATGCGGTTTGACCGATAAAGATCTTCGTAGAATATGTAGGAACCAATATGGGCATCCAGGTCCCGCTATTGGTTATTGACCAGAGATGTGTCTCAGTCATGTCTACATCGTTCTCGAACCGTAGGGTCCGCACGCTTAAGGTTTCGATGACAATTATATTATGAGTTTATGTATTTTGATGTACCGAAGTTTGTTCGGGGTCCCGGATATGATCATGGACATGACGAGGAGTCTCGAAATGGTAGAGACATAAAGATTGATATATTGGACGGATATATTTGGACACCGGAAAGGTTCCGGAGAAGTTTGGAGCTCTGGGAGGTTACCGGAACCCCCCGGGAGGTATATGGGCCTTATTGGGCCCATATAGGAGGAAGAGAGAAGGAGCAAGGGAGGGGGGCGCCCCAAGCCCAATCCGAATTGGGGAGGGGCCGCCCCTTCCTTTCTCCTTCCCCTCTCTTCCTTCCTACTACTAGTACTACTTCCTAATACTAGTACTCCTTCCTTCCCTCCAAATAAGATTAGGAAGGGGGAAACCTACTTGGAGTAGGTTTCCCCTCCCTATGGCGCCCCCTTGGGCAGCCACCTCCTCCCTCCCTCCTTTATATACGGGGTAGGGGGCACCCTAGGACACACAAGTTGATCATTGATCGTTCCTTAGCCGTGTGAGGTGCCCCTTCCACGATATTACACCTCGGTCATATTGTAGCGGTGCTTAGGCGAAGCCTGCGACAGAGAACATCAAGATCGCCACCTGCCGTCGTCTTGACGGAACTCCCCTCGGCGCCTCTGCTGGCTCGGAGATCGAGGGTGCGTCATCGAGCTGTACGCGTGTCAAGAACTCGGAGGTGCCGGAGTAACGGTGCTTGGATCGGTTGAACCGGGAGGACGTACGACTACTTCCTCTATGCTGCGTCAACGCTTCCGCTTCGGTCTACGAGGGTACGTAGACAACACTCTCCCCTCGTTGCTATATCATCACCATGATCTTGCGTGTGCGTAGGAAATTTTTTGAAATTACTACGTTCCCCAACACTTGTATCCTAGGCCTCTCATATATAGTGGGGGTAGACACATGATGTAACATATGCCAACATAATAGAACAGGAACGCAGGAGAAGCCGGCGGCATGTGCCAGTGTCCAGGGCGACCGTGGTGCGGTATTGTAGCAGTATCATGTGGAGAAGCACCCAAAGTTGGGCCTCGAGGATGTAGCCATATCGGTGAACCTCGTGAGCAAACCTTGGTGTCGTGCTCGTGTGGTTGCTCGGTACTCGGATGATCGACGGTATTCCTCGGATTTATTCTAACAAGTGGTATCAGAGTAGAAGACGACGGTTATTTCAGCAACGACGACATAGGAGTGTGATGCTGATGGTGGCCGAATTTTGGGGCGTGGAAACACGTGGTGCAGGCCTAAGGGCTTGTGCGGCTTTGACAAGACTATAGCGTAAGGTTGATTCAAGGCAGTGTACAAATGACAGTGCTTGAAGTCGATGGGGCGCAGGGTGGCACATACAACCACCATGGAGTCATATTAAAGGTGGAGCTGGAGTCTAGCAGAAGACTTCACTCGGTGCTGATGGAGTGGTGTGGGTTCGCGACCCTCGAGACTCAACCAGGACAGCATAGACTCGACGTTGTTATAGCGGCCAGGCATGTGGTATGCACGGTACATGGAGATGGACCAGGGCTCTGGTGGTCATACATGTGGTCAGACAACTGTGAATTTGACTCAGTATGACTACAAGCAATGGTGAAATTCCTTCAAGTTTCCGACAGGCAGTCAAGAAAGGAGCGGTGGTGTTGAGTTCAGGTAACTCTTATGTGTGACACCCAATATGTGAGTTGTCACTTTCACGCAGGTCAGTGATCAGTGTGTGATGGTCTTGAACAGACACTGTTGAAGTTGGGAGCGCAAACTAGAGTAAAGTCGAATTTAGTTTCGCTCGAGCATTGACTGTGGTCAAGAAAAAGAGGGACTACAAGTTGCAATTGGAGTCACATGGAGTTATTGGGGTAGCAGCGGTACTCATGGGATAAGCTCAAGTCCAATGTACACGGAAGTTTGATGCATGGACGAATTCAAGGCGGTGCAGAATATTCGCCAAGGTGGAGTTTGTTAGAGTTATGTAGAATATAGTGTACAAGGTAGGTTATAGTTGGACTTGTGGTTGTATTGTGTTTAGATAGGATATGGAGTCTTGTCAAGTAGGACACTTGTATCTTAGGCCTCTCATATATAGTGGGGGTAGACACACGATGTAACCTATGTCAACATAATAGCATAGAAACACAGGAGAAGCCGGTGGCATGTGCCGGTGTCCAGGGCGAGCGGGGTGCGGTATTGTAGATGTATCACGTGGAGGAGTGCCCATAGTGAGGCTCCAGGGATGTAGCCATGTCGGTGAACCTCATTAACAAATCTCGGTGCCGTGCCTCGTGTGATTGCTTGGTCTTCGGATGATCGACTACGCAGATCGTATTTATTCTAACAGAGTCCACAACAGATAAAGGTCTTCACTCAGAGCCCAGGCACCGATAGAAGAACCCTGACAATATCTTTAAGAAGAGCATGGAACCCATGGGCGTCACCGTCATTGGCGCCAAGGCGCGAAGCTTTCACTCTCCAACTCTTCCGTGCCACCACGAGACCGCCTGGATGAGTGCGACAAGGTCAGATCACAGATATGGATCACGAAGTCACCCTCGTCAGGACAGAGAGCACGCCTGAGCCCCCCACCGCTACACCTCCCGTCGCCTACACAACCAGGAAGGAGAGCCAACACCGGTGCCTGTCGACGAGCAAACTATGCGCACCACCATCCGGGACGGCCACCCCGACATCCTTGTTGCGAGACACCGTCCACCACTCACTTCATAGCGCACTCAATCACACTAGGAAGAGCAGAGGCATGCCATCTACTCCTAACACGACATCAGTCACCGAGTCTAGGAAGGTGTCTTAAGTATAGGAGGCACCCACGCCTGAGTCAATAGCAGATCCTGGTGGATTGGGGAGACACCACTCCATGAACGCCGATGCCATCAGCGAGACAGCCCCAAGCCCTGGACCAAGCTAGCGCGCACGATGCCATGTTCGTGATCACCGACGCTGATTCACTCATCAACACAATGTTATGGCGACCACCACCGCCAACCACCGCACCCGCGAGGAGCGAAAGAGCACCACCCGCATGCATAACCCGGACCAAAATCCACCTCACCTACCCAAAGCAAGAGCTCTGATCCACCAAGGGCCCAGATCCTATCAGCCCGAGCACCAACCTTAGGTCGTAAAAACCTTGACGAGTGTGATCCCGCAAGTCGATAGCCCATACCTGGGAGAAGGAAGCTTGTCACCGCCACATGCACCCCACCGCTAAACACCAAATGTTGTGTTCCGCCGACGCCAACGATCCATGCACCCCGAGCCATCGGATAGGTGCGCCAGCTAGGGCCGGCAACCATAGTCGGAGGGTGGCCCCGCACCACCCGAGGCACCGCCGGCCAGGTCTGGCCGCACTAGATCGAGCAACCCGGCCACGAAAGGCGCGCCCCTAAAGCCCCCACCACGCGGCCACCAGGGGACACCACGGGCGCGTGACAAGCACGGGATCCCGTCATCGATGCCCGAGACCGCGCCATCGCACTCTGCAGGTAGAGCGCCGCCATCCGCCGAGGAGTACCGCCCGCACCAGATCCCGCCAGCCGAAGAGAGAAAGTGTCCTGCTATAGCCGACACTGACCGGGCTTTGCCTGGCGATGATCCTTGGTGACGGTAACGAGCAGGGGGGAGGGCTCGGCGGAGCTAGGCCCCCCTCCCTAGTCGCTCGTGGGAACAACTTCAGATGGGCGGATTGGGGGGTTTCTCTAGCTAGGTATGCTTTGTCTTTGGACTGTGCCCCTTACTTCAGATCATTTCTCATCGTTTCTTCTCCGAGAAATTCTTTTGAAGAACCGTAGGCCTTCCAATTCCATATATTAATTAGTTTGTGTGCTTTTTCCCATTACAAAGAAAACAATGGATGTCATGGCCCCAATTATATATTTCAACATTTCTAGCTAATGGGGATTGCACACGACAATTGAATGTTGGTCAAACTGCTTGGAAATGAGGTTGTTGTTCAAGAAATTCTTGGACAATCTAGAAAGAAAGTCAATAATTTTGTAATTCCACTAAGCCGAAGGAATAATTATATGTATCAATAGTTGGACCTTCTAGGCTCGATATCAGTAGAAACAAAGGTTAGTACAGATAAATTCAAGATATGTCATGTCTTTCCTTTTCTGAAAAAACACGCGGATGATTTGCGTCCAACAAATAAGTCGGACTAGCACAAATTTGTTAGCTGGTGGGTAAAATGCAACTACAATCTACAATAGTCATCTTGCAAGTTTATAATATTAAAAATAAAATGGAACTTAGGAAACATAAACAGAAAAAAAAAGTCAATTCTAGAAGTTTAAAAATAAATAAATAAGAAAGGGTGTTATCCATGTGTAAGTATACAGTGAAAACATTCCCACATCGTATTTTGGTAAAAACATGTCTTTAGGTAAAGCTAACATAATTTCACAAAAAATCGAAATCCAGCCGCACAATTTCTCGTCTCACTCTGCAAGTTTGTTCATAAATGAGAAGTGGTACTAGTAGCCTCGATCTCTCTCATGAAATGAACATCCATCCGCCCAACTCAGAAAATCAAAACATGCCTCCCCGCCTGCATGAACGTACCGGCCGCTAGTGCCTCCTCCCAGAACAACCCCAGTGTGCTGGCTGATCCAATTGTTGACCGTACGTGACGAGGAGTGATCAGAACACTCCAGGACCTATGGTGGGTGCGGGGAAGTGGTCAGAATCAAGACGGATTAATTACTTTTTTTAGGCCGGATTAATTACATGGCCACGAGTTGGAGGTGGACACAGCAGACGTCGCTCTTGTCCTCTATTCACATGAGAAAACTGCTGTGCTGCTAAATCAATGAAAGGAGCCTACACGCTAAAGGCCGACTGTTGAATTAAGCCCAAGCTCTTTGTTGGCACGTCACATAACCATTTTTGTTTCAAGAAAATGAGTGTCTAAATGGTGATGGCGAGCCGCTTAAACGCGAGCGGGTCACCTTCTATCTACTCTTTCTACACACAATAAAAACCCAGATAGGCGACATATCACATGTGGTTTTGTGAACAGGCGCATGGCTGCTTGCCGCGGGCGACCAGCCAACTCTGCCCATAACTAGTGATCTTCACTGGACCGGCATCACCATGATAAAACTGTTTGCACGGCTCGCAGCTATTTAAACATGGCACGCTCGTGTCCCCATTCCTATAATATAATTGTTGTACTGCTAAATAGCATGTCTCGTGCAGTACACATTCGAGGTTGACCATGGAAGCGGAGCTCCTTTTTTTTTCCCCGCAAAAAAAAAGGAGTTCCGCTTCCATGGTCAACCTCGAATGTGTACTGCACGAGACATGCTATTTAGCAGTACAACAATTATATTATAGGAATGGGGACACGAGCGTGCCATGTTTAAATAGCTGCGAGCCGTGCAAACAGTTGTCCAACAGGAGGCGGAAATTCACATATAACTTTCCTCAAGTATGTCTGGGAAACTGATCCCATCTTGGTCATGAGCTCGACAGCATAGACAACATGGTTTATGAACGATGGAGACGTAGATAACGACCTCCGCCACACCTCTTAACCCACCAAAATTAATGATACGTGGATCGGCATCCCGGCCGGCGTCAATCGCATGATGCCCAAAGGTCGGTCGGGGAGAGTGATCTAATAAATACTAACGATCCAAGTGGGCGTGCTACAGGAACCTGCTACAGTGTGCGCGATCGCACAGGCATCTGTCCACAAGAGAAATGGGTGATATTTTCTAGTCCACTCGTTGTACCACATAACGCACGTGGTATCTGGAAGGCTACCCGCCAGCCAGGGATGCACCGCCGGCGACCAACCAGTACAGCTCCGCCGCAACTAACCCGAAAATTCTAAATGGAGGCCGAGCTCCATGAAGCTTTTTTTTTCAGAAAAATTGAAAATCACTTTTTGAAGTTCCAAATAAATCTAAAAAATCATACGCATTCATACGGATGTGTAATACATGTGTGTGAAATTTGAAGATGATATACATTACGGTGGGAGCTACGCAAAAGAAAAAAGAAAAAGTCGTTATTTTAAAATGGCAAACACTACACGCACTGTTAACAATAAAAAATCCTCGAATTTTTCTTTTTTTTTTTGTAGATCTCACCATAATTTATTTCATTGTCAGACCTTACACACATGTAAAAAACATCCATATGAAAGCGTATGATTTTCTAGAAGTTTTCAAAACTTAAAAATAAGATGTTTTAAATAATAAACAGCAACAGTAATAAAGTCTAACAACCTACTCCTAGTACTGCAAAAGTAATTCAGGGTGCAACAATAATAACCTATGGTACAACCAAAGAAAACAACAGGGAGAAAACCAAACGATAAAACGTACCGGTAGAAAACTGGTACAAAGACCAACAACACGCAAGAATAAAATTGAATGGAATACTCAGGGTTTACATCAGATGGATTGACTTGCCTCGTAACCAAGGGGGTCTAACGGGAGGAGCTCGACTCCCAGGTATACCTGGCCATGGGAAGCCCGGCCTGACGCTGCCCCCGGGCCAGGCTCGGGCCTAGATTTTGAGCCCGAAGGCCGGGCCGGGCCGGGCCCGGGCCTGTCGTTTTTGCGTTTTTCTAAAGGTCGGGCCAGGCCGGCCCGGAGCCCGACGGGCTTTTATGTGTTCGGGCCGGGCTTGGGCCCAGAAAATAGGCCCGATGGCCGGGCCGGGCCGGGCCTAGGTTTTTTGCGTGGGGCTTGGCTAGGCCCAGCCTGAAGGAAATATGCCCTAGAGGCAATAATAAAGTTATTATATATTTCCTCATATCATGATAAATGTTTATTATTCATGCTAGAATTGTATTAACCGGAAACATAATACATGTGTGAATATAGACAAACAGAGTGTCACTAGTATGCCTCTACTTGACTAGCTTGTTAATCAAAGATGGTTATGTTTCCTAACCATAAACAAGGAGTTGTTATTTGATTAACAAGGTCACATCATTAGTTGAATGATCTGATTGACATGACCCATTCCATTAGCTTAGCACACGATCGTTTAGTATGTTGCTACTGCTTTTATCCATGACTTATACATGTTCCTGTAACTATGAGATTATGCAACTCCGTTTACGGAGGAACACTTTGGTGCTACCAAACGTCACAACGTAACTGGGTGATTATAAAGGAGTACTACAGGTGTCTCCAAAGGCAAATGTTGGGTTGGCGTATTTCGAGATTAGGTTTTGTCACTCCGATTGTCGGAGAGGTATCTCTGGGCCCTCTCGGTAATGCACATCATTTGAAGCCTTGCAAGCACTACAACTAATGAGTTAGTTGTGAGATGATGTATTACGGAACGAGTAAAGAGACTTGCCGTAACGAGATTGAACTAGGTATTGGATACCGACGATCGAATCTCGGGCAAGTAACATACCGATGACAAAGGGAACAACGTATGTTGTTATGCGGTCGACCGATAAAGATCTTCGTAGAATATGTAGGAACCAATATGGGCATCCAGGTCCGCTATTGGTTATTGACGGAGGCGTGTCTCGGTCATGTCTACATTGTTCTCGAACCGTAGGGTCCGCACGCTTAAGGTTTCGATGGCGATGTTATTATGAGTTTATGTATTTTGATGTACCGAAGGAGTTCGAGTCCCGGATGTGATCACGGACATGACGAGGAGTCTCGGAATGGTCGAGACATAAAGATTGATATATTGGAAGCCTATGTTTGGAGTTCGGAATGGTTCGGCGGCGGAATTTATCGAGTACCGGAGGTTACGGAACCCCGGGAGGTAAATGGGCCTCGATGGGCCTTAGTGGAAAGGAGAAAGGGCCAGCCCTAGGCAGGGCGCGCCTCCCCTTCCCTAGTCCTATTAGGACTAGGAGAAGGGCCGGCCCCCTCTCTCTTTCCCTCAGGAATCCTAGTCCAACTAGGATTGGGGAATCCTACTCCCGGAGGAGTAGGACTCCTGGCGCGCCAAGCTTGGCCGGCCGCCCCTCCCCTTGGCTCCTTTATATACGGGGCGGGGGGCACTGGAACACACAAGTTGATCGTGAGATCGTTCCTTAGCCGTGTCGCGGTGCCCCTTCACCATATTCCACCTCGGTTATACCGTCGCGAAGCTTAAGCGGCTTCTGCGCCGGTGAAACATCAAGATCGTCACCACGCCGTCGTCTTGTGGAACTCTCCTCGACACTCGGCTGGATCGAGTCGAGGGACGTCATCGAGCTGTACGTGTGTCAAGAACTCGGGCGCCGAAGTAACGGCGCGGGATCGGTCGGATCGCGAGGAGAGCGTCGACTACTTCCTCTACGTTGTGATCGCTTCGCCGGGTCACGAGGGTGCGTAGACAACACTCTCCTCTCTCGTTGCTATACATCACCATGATCTTGCGTGTGCGTAGGAAAATTTTTGAAATTACTCGTTCCCCAACAGTGGCATCCGAGCCTAGGTTTTTATGGTTTGATGTTTTGCACGAGTAGAACACAAGTGAGTTGTGGGCGATACAAGTCATACTACCTACCAGCATGTCATACTTTGGTTCAGCGGTATTGTGAGATGAAGCGGCCCAGACCGACATTACGCAGACGCTTACGCGAGACTGGTTTCACCGCTCGAGCACTCGTTGCTTAAAGGTGACTGGTGGGTGCTGTCTCTCTCACTTTAGTTGAACCGAGTGTGGCTCGCCGGTCCTTGAGAAGGTTAAAGCGAGTCTATTTGACGAAGTATCGTTGTGGTTTTGATGCGAGGTGAGACTGGTTCTTGCTTAAGCCCGTAGCAGCCACGTAAAATTTGCAACAACAAAGTAGAGGACGTCTAACTTGTTTTTGCAGGGCATGTTGTGATGTGATATGGTCAAGGCGTGATGCTATATTTTATTGTATGAGATGATCATGTTTTGTAACGAAGTTATCGGCAATCGGCTGGAGCCATATGGTTGTCGCTTTATTGTATGCAATGCAATCGCCTGTAATGCTTTATTTTATCACTAAGCGGTAGCGATAGTCGTAGAAGCATAAGATTGGCGAGGCGACAACGATGCTACGATGGAGATCAAGGTGTCGCGCCGGTGGCGATGGTGATCATGGTGGTGCTGCGAGATGGAGATCACGAAGCACAAGATGATGATGACCATATCATATCACTTATATTGATTTGCATGTGATGTTTATCTTTTATGCATCTTATCTTGCTTTGATTGACGGTAGCATTATAAGATGATCTCTCACTAAATTATCAAGAAGTGTTCTCCCGAGTATGCACCGTTGCCAAAGTTAAATCGTGCCCGGACACCACGTGATGATCGGGTGTGATAAGCTCTCGTCCATCTACAACGGGTGCAAGCCAGTTTTGCACACGCAGAATACTCGAGTTATACTTGACGAGCCTAGCATATGCAGATATGGCCTCGGAACACGGAGACCGAAGGTCGGCGTGAATCATATAGTAGATATGATCAACATAAGATGTTCACCATTGAAAACTACTCCATTTCACGTGATGATCGGTTATGGTTTAGTTGATTTGGATCACGTGATCACTTAGATGACTAGAGGGATGTCTGTCTAAGTGGGAGTTCTTAAGTAATATGATTAATTGAACTTAAATTTATCATGAACTTAGTCCTGGTAGTATTTTGCAAATTATGTTGTAAGATCAATAGCTTGCGTTGTTGCTTTCATATGTTTATTTTGATATGTTCCTAGAGAAAATTGTGTTGAAAAATGTTAGTAGCAATGATGCGGATTGGATCCGTGATCTGAGGTTTATCCTCAATGCTGCATAGAAGAATTATGTCCTTAATGCACGCTAGGTGACAGACCTATTGCAGGAGCGGATCACGGGCGTTATGAACGTTTGGCTAGCTCAATATGATGACTACTTGATAGTTTTGTGCACCATGCTTTATGGCTTAGAATCGGGACTTCAAAGATGTTTTGAACATCATGGACCATATGAGATGTTCCAGGAAGTTGAAGTTAATATTTCAAGCAAATACCCGAGTTGAGAGATATGAAGTCTCCTACAAGTTCTATAGCTAAAAGATGGAGGAGAATCGCTCAACTAGTGAGCATGTACTCAGATTGTCTGGGTACTACAATCACTTGAATCAAGTGGGAGTTAATCTTCCAGATAAGATAGTGATTGACAGAATTCTCTAGTCACCATCACCAAGTTAGTAGAACTTCGTGATGAACTATAGTATGCAAGGGATGATGAAAATGATTCCGAGTTTTTCATGATGATGAAATCAATGAAGGTAGAAATCAAGAAAGAACATCAAGTGTTGATGGTTAACAAGACCACTAGTTTCAAGAAAAGGGCAAAGGGATAGAAGGGAACTTCAAGAAGAACGGCAAGCAAGTTGTTGCTCAAGTGAAGAAGCCCAAGTCTGGACCTAAGCACGAGACTAAGTGCTTCTACTGCAAAGGGACTGGTCCTTTGGAAGCGTAACTACCCCAAGTATTTGGTGGATAAGAAGGATGGCAAAGTGAACAAGGGTATATTTGATATCTGGTTATTGATGTGTGCCTTACTAGTGTTTATAGTAGCCCCGAGTATTTGATACTTGTTCGGTTACTAAGAGTAGTAACTCAAGCGGAGTTGCGAATAAGCGAAACTAGTTAAGGGTGAAGTGACGATGTGTGTTGAAAGTAGTTTCAAGATTGATATGATCATCATCGCACACTCCCTATACTTTCGGGATTAGTGTTGAACCTAAATAAATGTTATTTGGTGTTTGCGTTGAGCAAGAATATGATTTGATCATGTTTATTGCAATACGGTTATTTATTTAAGTAAGAGAATAAACTGTTGTTCATTTACATGAATAAAACCTTATATGGTTACACACCCAATGAAAATGGTTCATTGGATCTCGATCGTAGTGATACACATATTCATAATATTGAAACCAAAAGATGCAAAGTCAATAATGATAGTGCAACTTATTTGTGGCTTTGCCGTTTAGGTCATAATGGTGTAAAGCGCATGAAGAAACTCCATGCTGATGGGATTTTGGAATCACTTGATTATGAATCACTTGATGCTTGCGAACCATGCCTCATGGGCAAGATGACTAAGACTCCGTTCTCGGAACGATGGAGCGAGCAACTGACTTATTGGAAATAATACATCTTGATGTATGCGATCCAATGAGTGTTAAGGCTCATGGCGGGTATCGTTATTTTCGACCTTCACAGATGATTTGAGCAGATATGGGTATATCTACTTGATGAAACATAAGTCTGAAATAGTTGAAAGGTTCAAAGAATTTCAGAGTGAAGTGGAAAAATCATCGTGACAAGAAAATAAGGTTTCTACGATCGATCGCGGAGACAAATATTTGAGTTCTGAGTTTGGTCTTCAATTCAAACAATGTGGAATAGTTTCACAAATTCATGCCACCGAACACCACATCATAATGGTGTGTCCGAACGTCATAACCATACTTTATTGGATATAGTACAATCTATGATGTTTCTTACCGATTTACCAATATCGTTTTGGGATCATGCATTAAAGACAGCTGCATTCACGTTAAATAGGGCACCATCTAAATCCGTTGAGGCGACACTATATGAACTGTGGTTTAGCAAGAAACCAAAGTTGTCGTTTCTTAAAGTTTGGGGCTGCGATGCTTATGTGAAAAAGTTTCATCTGATAAGCTCAAACCCAAATCGAGAATGCGTCTTCATAGAATACCCAAAGGACATTGTTGGGTACACCTTCTATCACAGATCCGGAGGCAAGACATTCGTTGCTGAAAATGGATCCTTTCTAGAGAAGGAGTTTCTCTCGAAAGAAGTGAGTGGGAGGAAAGTAGAACTTGATGAGGTAATAGTACCTTCTCCCTTACTTGAAAGTAGTTTGTCGCGAAACCGGTTTCGAGACATCTACACCAAGTAGTGAGGAAGTTGATGATGTTGATCATGAAACTTCAGATCAAGTTACTACAGAACCTCGTAGAGATCGACCAGAGTAAGATCCGCACTGAGTGGTACGGCAATCCTGTTCGGAAATCATGCTACTAGATCATGATGAACCTACGAACTATGAAGAAGCGATGGTGAGCCCAGATTCATAAAATGGCTTGAGGCCATGAAATCTGAGATATGATCCATGTATTAGAACAAAGTATGGACTTTGATGGATTTGCCCGATGATCGGCAAACCAAAGAAAATAAATGGATCTTCAAGAGGAAGACGGACGTTGATAGTAGTGTTACTATCTACAAGCTCGACTTGTTGCAAAAAAGGTTTTCGACAAAGTTCAAGATGTTGACTACAATGAGATTTTCTCAACTGTAGCGATGCTTAAGTCTGTCCGAATCATGTTAGCAATTGCCACAATTTATGAAATTTGGAAAATGGATGTAAAACTGCATTCTGAATGGTTTTCGGAGGAAGAGTTGTATATGATGCAACCGAAGTGTTTTTCGATCCAAAGGAGCTAACAAAGTGTGCAAGCTCCAGCGATCCATCTATGGACTGGTGCAAGCATCTCGGAGTTGGAATATACGCTTTGATGAGTTGATCAAAGCATATAGTTTTGTACAGACTTATGGTGAAGCCTGTATTTACTAGAAAGTGAGTGGGAGCACTACAGCATTTCTGATAAGTATATGTGAATGACATATTGTAGATCAGAAATAATGTAGAATTATTCTGCAAAGCATAAAGGAGTGTTTGAAAGATGTTTTTCAAAGAAAGACCTCGGTGAAGCTGCTTACATATTGAGCATCAAGATCTATAGAGATAGATCAAAATGCTTGATAAGTTTTCTTCAATGAGTACATACCTTGACAAGATTTTGAAGTAGTTCAAAATGGAACAATCAAAGAAAGAGTTCTTGCCTGTGTTACAAGGTGTGAAATTGAGTAAGACTCAAAACCCGACCACGGCAGAAGATAGAAAGAGAATGAAAGTCATTCCCTATACCTTGGCCATAGGTTCTATAAAGTATGCCATGCTGTGTACCAGATCTATTGTATACCCTACACTGAGTTTGGCAAGGGAGTACAATAGTGATCTAGGAGTAGATCACTGGACAACGGTCAAAATTATCCTTAGTGGAATAAGGATATGTTTCTCGATTATGGAAGTGACAAAAGGTTCGTCGTAAAGGGTTACGTCGATGCAAGTTTTGACACCGATCTGGATGACTCTAAGTCTTGATCTAGATACATATTGAAAGTGGGAGCAATTAGCTAGAGTAGCTTCGTGCAGAGCATTGTAGACATAGAAAAATTGCAAAATACATAACGGATCTAAATACCCGTTGACTAAGACTCTCTCACAAGCAAAACATGATCACACTTTAGTACTCTTTGGGTATTAATCACATAGCAATGTGAACTAGATTACTGAATCTAGTAAACCCTTTGGGTGTTGGTCACATGGCGATGTGAACTATGGGTGTTAATCACATGATGATGTGAACTATCGATGTTAATCACATGGTGATGTGATCTAGATTATTGACTCTAGTGCAAGTGGGAGACTGAAGGAAATATGCCCTAGAGGCAATAATAAAGTTATTATATATTTCCTCATATCATGATAAATGTTTATTATTCATGCTAGAATTGTATTAACCGGAAACATAATACATGTGTGAATATAGACAAACAGAGTGTCACTAGTATGCCTCTACTTGACTAGCTTGTTAATCAAAGATGGTTATGTTTCCTAACCATAAACAAGGAGTTGTTATTTGATTAACAAGGTCACATCATTAGTTGAATGATCTGATTGACATGACCCATTCCATTAGCTTAGCACACGATCGTTTAGTATGTTGCTACTGCTTTTATCCATGACTTATACATGTTCCTGTAACTATGAGATTATGCAACTCCCGTTTACCGGAGGAACACTTTGGGTGCTACCAAACGTCACAACGTGCTGGGTGATTATAAAGGAGTACTACAGGTGTCTCCAAAGGCAAATGTTGGGTTGGCGTATTTGAGATTAGGTTTTGTCACTCCGATTGTCGGAGAGGTATCTCTGGGCCCTCTCGGTAATGCACATCACTGAAGCCTTGCAAGCACTACAACTAATGAGTTAGTTGTGAGATGATGTATTACGGAACGAGTAAAGAGACTTGCCGGTAACGAGATTGAACTAGGTATTGGATACCGACGATCGAATCTCGGGCAAGTAACATACCGATGACAAAGGAACAACGTATGTTGTTATCTTGATCGACCGATAAAGATCTTCGTAGAATATGTAGGAACCAATATGGGCATCCAGGTCCCGCTATTGGTTATTGACCGGAGACGTGTCTCGGTCATGTCTACATTGTTCTCGAACCGTAGGGTCCGCACGCTTAAGGTTTCGATGACAGTTATTATGAGTTTATGTATTTTGATGTACCGAAGGAGTTCGGAGTCCCGGATGTGATCACGGACATGACGAGGAGTCTCGGAATGGTCGAGACATAAAGATTGATATATTGGAAGCCTATGTTTGGAGTTCGGAATGGTTCCGGGCGAAAACGGGAATTTACCGGAGTACCGGGAGGTTACCGGAACCCCCCGGGAGGTAAATGGGCCTCGATGGGCCTTAGTGGAAAGGAGAAAGGGGCCAGCCCTAGGCAGGGCGCGCGCCTCCCCCCTTCCCTAGTCCTATTAGGACTAGGAGAAGGGGCCGGCCCCCCTCTCTCTCTTTCCCCCCTCCGGGAATCCTAGTCCAACTAGGATTGGGGGGGGAATCCTACTCCCAGAGGGAGTAGGACTCCTGGCGCGCAAGCTTGGCCGGCCGGCCCCCTCCCCCTTGGCTCCTTTATATACGGGGGCAGGGGGGCACTTTGGAACACACAAGTTGATCGTGAGATCGTTCCTTAGCCGTGTGCGGTGCCCCCCTTCACCATATTCCACCTCGGTTATACCGTCGCGAAGCTTAGGCGAAGCTCTGCGCCGGTGAAACATCAAGATCGTCACCACGCCGTCGTGCTGACGGAACTCTCCCTCGACACTCGGCTGGATCGGAGTACGAGGGACGTCATCGAGCTGTACGTGTGTCAAGAACTCGGGGGCGCCGGAGTAACGGCGCCGGGATCGGTCGGATCGCGAGGAGAACGTACGACTACTTCCTCTACGTTGTGATCGCTTCCGCTTCGGGTCTACGAGGGTACATAGACAACACTCTCCTCTCTCGTTGCTATACATCACCATGATCTTGCGTGTGCGTAGGAAAATTTTTGAAATTACTACGTTCCCCAACACAGCCCCAGGTATGGCCAGGTATACTCCCAGGTTTGATACCGCGCAGCAACTCTTGGTTCGCACGCTTTGTCTGTTCATTGGACCGTGGATGTGTCACTCAAGCCAGATCAAGTCGTATGTGTTCCTTCTAGTAGAATTTTTCCATTGCTCCATCAGAGAGATTGCTGCCATTATCCATGATGATACTATGAGGATACCCGAAGCAATAGATGATCTTCTTCAGAAATTTTATTGTTGTCTTTGCATCACAACTGCTGACGGGTTTCGCCTCGACACACTTGGTGAATTTATCAATAGCAACCAAGAGATGGGTCATCTTGCAAGATAATGGCTGATACGTCTTCGTCATATCTAGTTTTCCAAACATTTTTGCTTTTGCTGTGAACTCTAATTTACATGATTTGAATAAAACTAACCCGAATTGATGCTGTTTTCAGGAGAACTACCATGGTGTTGTTTTTGTGCAGAAATAGAAGTTCTCGCAATTGGACAAAACTTTTTAGAGATTTTTTTATGGAATATATAAAAATATTGGAGCCAGGACCCACCAGACGGGGCCCCCCTGTTGGCCACCAGGCAACAGGGTGCGACCACCCCACGCACGCCAGGTTGCCTTGTGGGGCCCATGGAGCTCCGCTGACCCTAACCCCATATCTATAAATACCATCTTTCCGAGAAAAATTTAGAAGGAGAAGTTTTATCGTGTTTTACGATACGGAGCCGCTGTCACCTCCTGTTCTTCATCGGGAGGCCATATCTGGAGTCCGTTCGAGGCTCCGGAGAGGGGGACTCATCGCGATCATCATCTGCAACCCTTCTTCATCACCAATTTCTTGATGCTCGACATCGGGAGTGAGTAATTAGTTCCGTTGCAGGCTTGCTGGACGGTGATGGGGTTTGATGAGATTTATCATGTAATCGAGCTAATTTGCTACGGCTTGATCCCTAGTATCCACTATGTTCTGAGATTGATATTGCCATGACTTTACTATGCTTAATGCTTGTCACTACGACCCGAGTGCCATGATTTCAGATTTGAACCCTTTATGTTTTCATGAATATATTTGAGTTCTTGATCCTATCTTGCAAGTTATACGCACCTATTACGTGTTATGATCTGCATACCCCAATGTGACAATAGATGGGATTCTTTTCGCTGATTACCGTAGTTTGAGGAGTTAATGTATTCACTATGTGTTAATGCTTTGTTCTGGTTCTCTATTTAAAAGAGGCCTTAATATCGCTTATTTTCCATATGGACCTGATACGTCCATTTTGCATCATGTTTTCCTACTATTATTTATGTTGTTTTATTGTATAATAATGCTTTTTGAAGTAATTTTAATGTCTTTTCTCTCATAATATGCAAGGTATGCACAAAGAAGGAGAATTCTGGCAGCTGAAAATCTGAACCTGAAAAAGCTACGTCAAACTACCTATTCTGCACAACTCCAAATGAGCTGAAACTTTCCGAGGATTTTTTATGGAATATTTAAGAATTACTGGAGCAAATAAGTACCAGAGGGGGGCCACCAGGTGGGCACAACCCGCCTGGGCACACCAAGAGGCCCAGGCGCGCCCTGGTGGGTGCTGCCCACCTCTGGTGCTCATCTTCTGGTATATAAGTCATTTTGACCTAGAAAGAATCATGACAGGACATTCTGGACGAAGCGCCGCCGCCTCGAGGCAGAACTTGGGCAGGAGCACTTTTGCCCTCCGGCTGAGCGATTCCGCCGGGGGAACTTCCCTCTCGGAGGGGGAAATCATCCTCGTCATCATCACCAAGAACTCTCCCATCTTTGGAAGGGCTATCTTCATCAACATCTTCAACTGAGACCAACTCCTCTTAAACCCTAGTTCATCTTTTGTGTTCAATCTTTGTATCAAAACTATAGATTGGTGCTTGTGGGTGACTAGTAGTGTTGATTACATCTTGTAGTTGATTACTATATGATTTATTTGATGGAACACTATATATTCAGATCCATTATGCTATTTAATACCCCTCTGATCTTGAGCATGCTTATCATTTGTGAATAGTTACTTTCGTTCTTGAAGTCACGGGAAAAATCACGTTGCAAGTAATCATGTGAACTTGATATGTATTCGATATTTTGATGATATGTATGTTGTCATTTTCTTAGTGGTGTCATTTGAACGTCGACTACATGACACTTCACCATATTTGGGTCTAAGGAAATGCATTGTGGAGTAGTTATTAAAAAGCTTTTTTCGCGCCTTTCATGTACATCCCGGTTGTTTCAACGTCCTCACCATCTGACCAGACTCACCCGTGGAAATTCTGACTAAAATGCAGCTCAGCCTCAACATTATAGGCAGGTGGAGGCCATTTAGGAGCGTAACCGTTTTTATCATGGCGATCAATGCAGGACACTGGAGATCGATCTTCTGTGGGTTGATTAATTAGGTAAGCCGGAGTTGGTTGCTTGGTCGTCGGACGGCGACGCTTTGCTGGAGAAAACTACGTGCGCTATGTCGTCTTGTAGATGGGTCCGGCGTAGTAAATGGAGTGGACAGGAGGACGTACGTGACCCCGGCCGCGTGCGTTTAAGCCGATCCATCATCGTTACTATACCCCGGCCGGCCGTACGAGCCAACAAATGGTCATGTGACCTGTCGCTAAGTCAGTTTGTCCTACATATATATCATGTATTTGTAGCAAAACAAATAAATATGCTATGTGGCCTTGATTGATTATGACCCCTGGCTTCCTTTGGTTTACAGGAAGTTTAAAGGAAAAAAATCCGTTAAAGACCTTTGATTTGGGATCTGAATATGCAGCGAACATCAGATTATTAGGCATGGGAAATCAAATATTTTTCATGATAAATTATGTTTAGTGAGGATTGCAAGTTCAGTTTGCGAGCTTGGCAAATCTGCTTCAGTTAATTATTTTTGCCAGGAAACTGCCGTGTTCGTCAACTCTATTTGCCATCCTCGACAAACAAAATTGATGTTAGATTTTTAGTATTTTTGATCATTTGTAGGAATGGATTCCTATTCTATGAAGGATAGGAATCTATCCTTCATTTTTTTTAAAGGAAAAAATTAATCTAGATCCAATGAAAAGAATTCTATCTTTTGAATCAAATGACATATTTTCCCTATAAAAATTAAGATCATATCATCTCATTTCGAGTGAAATGCATAAAACCACCATGATTATGTTCGAACTAGCAAATAACCACCACAATTAAAAACATGAAAATAAAAGCATGTCACGCTACCGTTGACAGTGGCAAAAAACACTGACAAAAAATTTGAGCAAGTTTTGACATGGCAAAGTGTCCATGTGGCAAAACGGGTGACGGCGGTGTTAACGTCCATTAACGGCTGGTGATCCGAGGACGGGTGTCAATGGTACCATGCTCACTAGCTCACTATGTCACGCGCTTGCTCGCGCTCTCGCTCTCGCTCTCACTTGACGCCGCTCCTGCTCCGCAGTGCCTTTGTGGAAAGACGGAGAAGAGAGCATCAACGACGACCTGTAGTAGACTACCATGGACATGGAGTTGGCGGTAAGTGTTCCGGCGGGTTTAAGTTAGGTTTAGCGTTTGGACTTGGGTATTTAGTATTTGAGATCTTGTTTGAGCCTCATTGGAAGGATTCGTTGGTTATTCTAGATATTGTCAATGCAGGAGAGCCCTGAGACCATTGTCGATGCTTCTTTCTGTGGGAGAGTGGTGGATCCGTCCAACAAATGCAAGCTTCACCAGGCGAGTGCCAAGAAATGTGTGGCATTTGATGGTATAGACAATGTGCAGATGTTTTACGATTGTGCTCCAAAGGTAAGCCGTGTTGGGCTGTTATTCTAGCTTAGCACTTACCTATGTAACTGGCTCGCAGTGTGCATAGTTGGATTAAGTTACGCCGAACCTTATTGTTCATAGTGTTCATGGTAGTTTCAACCTTTAGTTATCTGTATAGTTAACTTGTTATATATATTTAACCAAATCATGTTGTTGCAGAAAAAGGTATGCAGTCCCATTGAATTTAACTAAATATTGTTGTTGAAGAAGTTGGTAGTTTCATAGAATTTAACTGAATTTTGTTGTTGAAGGAAAAAATAATAGTTTCATCATGCAGTTGTAATTTACTATGTAGTGTCTAGTTAACTAAATTTAACTGAAACTCGTTGTTGAATTTAACTCATCAACTTCCTTCTTGAGATCATCCATGTTCTTCATCACCTCACCTCATCCTTAGCATTCCTCCACTCATTCTTATCCTTCCTGAGGTCATGGATCTCCCTCTTCACCAGATCCATCTCCTTCTTGAGCCCATCCCTATCTACATTCAGCTCATGATTCCCATTCCTTATGTTCGTGATCAAATCTCCTTGAACAACATGAATCGCCTGCATATCACTGATCGCATACTGCTTGTGTTCCGACTCCTTCCGCAGGGCTTCACTATCCTTTGACCTTATTTTCTGGTAATTTTCTCGCTTCACCTTTTGCATTGTCTGACTCAGTAAATTGTTTACATCCGCATAAGATTAATGTACTGAATGTCAACTGTTTAATCCCATTTTTCAGTTTGAGCACTTCCTCTCGATGATCAAGCCGTTCTTGGATTCTAGCACATCTGCATTGATCCCACAACTTTTTTAGGGCCTTCTTCATTACCAACCCATTGAACAAAGCCATAGTTGCCTAACCACAAAACTAAAACATTTCATATAATTTAAAGAATTTTCAACAAATACTTCGGCTACTACATGGGACAGATAGCACTCCAGTTTACGTTAAAACAAACAATTAGCAAAAATTGTTTGCAGAGGATTAAAATTACATAAAGCAATAATTCCTTCAGTACCTTAAATCACTGTTCAAAAACTCTTCCGATTCAGCGATTCATCTTCCGATTTATCGCTACTCATGGGGTGACCGATAAGATTATGCCTTATCTTCAGCATTTATCTTTTGGACCAATTTATCGCTCTGACAAGCGATTTATCAGGAATCTACCGATAAATCGGGCCTATTCATACCACTATGTTTGCAAAAACTATGTTTATTTATGTTTTGTGGACCTTGTTACGCAATATGTACTGTTGTCCTATTTTGTTCGTCAATATACGAGGATTCAAAGCCTAGGAATTGAGGTAACACTTCTGTCAAATATTGATTTGGTGTTGAATATAGCGTATTTTACTGTTGGGGACCTGGGATTTGCAAACAAATGTCCGATTAATAGCCGACCGATAAAATTGATTAATCGGCCGATTTCCAATTAATCTCTAATCCTCGGCTGACCGAGACGATAACGATAAGCGATATCCTCAACATTGCCTTAAATTGGTTAAATCTACTAAAACATAAATTCAATCGTTACAACTCGGTTTTAAAACTACTAAATTCACAAGCTTTTAGTGGACACAATTCAGAGCAACAATTAAACAGATGGATGCATGACTACATCGGATTTCAATGAACACACTTCACTTTTCACATATCACTAAATTTATTTTCTTTTAAATCTACTAAATTTACTTGGTTTTCACATATCATAGTGTAAAGAGAGCATTAACAGAGAGATGTCTTACATTCTGTGCACAACCATAAAACCTCCTTCCAGTGAGGGTGCCTTTGAAAGCTACAAATTTCTTTGTATTATTCTTATGTTCGCACTCTAAATAAATGATGCCCTCAAAGTCGTAGTTTTCAATGGTCAAAAAAGATGGATTTAGCTCACATCGGTGGGAGCTAGTCAATTAGATTAAGCTCGGTTCAAGTCAAGATCGAAACCCAAAAAAATCTCAAAATCTCCTGCAACCATAAACCTAACCCACGAGACACAGGAGCTAGGAGGGGGACAAGCAACAACAGCTTACATTATAGTCGAAGTCCACCAGGGAATCATCGCTCCTCTCGCCGTGGTTATTTGCTAGTCCGGACACAATTAAGGTGGTTTTGTGCATTCCACTCCCCCATTTCCTTTAGTTTTCCTATTCCCCTGATATTTATATTCTACGAACCAAAAGAGACTTGAGACCTTGATTATGCCATGCATGATTAACACTGCCAAGCATAGCTCGGATGACTAGTTTTTTGTGATGGAACCTTTCCTTTTTGAACTACATCTCTTGACATTATTTGCTTTTAGGTTGCTTACCACATGGGCCACTATTTTTTTTGTGATGAAGCCTGACCATCCAGATTTAAGTCCTAGACTTGAAATAGATGGCCGTATTTTTCTGAATTTATTCCCATCTACTATGAGGCTATCGGGTGGAAAAAAGATTACGGGGGACTATCAGGCAATTTTGTTACTGTCAAAATCAACCAAATTCATAAGTACTAATAGGGATAGGTGTGTGTGTGTTCATAGGAGTGATTACTTCTTTTGGATAAAGAGGTTCATATGAGTAAATGTGCGTGTATATGAGCGTCTGTAGTTGTATAGTGTTTCTCAAAACAAAACATCATCCATCATATCGATCAAAACTTGCAAATAATGAACAAGCGAGAGGAGGAGGGGGGAGGGAGGGGGTACATATATATATCTGGTACCGTCAATGCACGACATGACCGTACATAAACGGGGAATATGATGCAGCTGAGTATGAACTGAGCATATACTGCATTTCTTTCTTTTCTTGATAAGATGAACAACACCTGCACATCTTTAATTCTTTGGTTGGTGGAGTGGAGGCGTTCGGTACTAATTGTCAACGGATCGAATTTGGTGGCTAATTAACGCCCCTGGGTTCAAGTCACCATTAATCAGTTTCTTTTGTCACCATTCAGAGAAATGCACTACAACTTATCTTGTTTTCTTGGAGTAGTATATGACCCGGCACTCAGCTACTACCACATGACAGATCCGTACTACGTCATTATTCTGACCCCTCCACCGTACCTACCTACCCACCCAATAATAAGGACTCAATGAAGTTTAACCAAATTTATATAAAAAAAACATTAGCAAAGATCTATTATGACATATTTCCATGTTGTGTTTATTTGGCATTCTAGATGTTGATATTTTTAATATAAACTTGGTTAAAGTTTATAAGGTTAACATAACATAAAACTAATGTGCAAATTACAAAAAAAAAAAAAGATGGAGTGTTATTTTGTATTCAGCCCCGGGTAATTGCTTTTACGAGTGGATAGTTAGTCAACAATATGTCATCGGTGACCCTTTCTACATATATGAACAATGAAACTGCTATGTGGTACGACATCTCTTCTATTCTTGTCAAGTGTCAACTTGACTTTTCAGTGTGCACATATTGGCGGAGTCAGGATTAGGGTAAAAAAAATCGGTAACATAGATAAACTTTTGCGCGTATAACTACAATCTACTTTCAATTAGTAGGGGATGCACTCTGACTACCTGAGGTGAAGAGGAGCTCGAGCCGGGGAAGGAGAGAAGTTCATGTAGCGAGTTCCATGAAGGGGAGCAGATCCGACGGCAAGGGTCGGCGATAAACCATCGGGGAGGTGACGAAGTGGGAGGAGGCAAGAAACTTGAGGTTGGGCATCCGCGTGAAGAGGACTCATGCCTTGCGAGCTTCTTCCAGATCAATATCACTACTCGTTCTGCATGATTTCCTTGAATGATGATCTAATAATTAACTATTCTCGCAAAACCACTCAAAAATCATTGTTAACAATCGATCGTCGCAGAGGCGTATTCTTGAAGGACACATGTCTACTGCCTTGTCATTTGACAATGGTAGATTTTTTTCACAATGTTCCATTATTTACGTCAATGGAAGCCTCGTTGACAGCAAAAACACAACTTTCTAACCGAATTAAAAGTGTCTGAAGTTAAACCTAGTGGTCTTGCAATGATAAAAGTAATCCAGTGAGGCAATACATCAGAATTCGTCGGACACCGCGACCGATCTCTCATGTGCGGCTCCATGGGCCGCACTGGAGCGCATAAGATCCCGCCGCCTAGGCTCCCCTCCTCCTCCTCTCCCCTCGTTGACAGCGCATAAGACCGAGTCTAATAATATTTTTGTCCCAATTGCAACTCTATCCCGACATGCAACTGCATTTCTCTGTCCTAGCTACAAGCTCATCCCATCACAATCAGCCAGTCGTTCACAGGTCCACGACGATGAACAAATGGAGCACGTCCCCACCGAGACCGGGAGAGCGGGCCATTGCCGGATGGTGAGCTCACGCGCGCACCGTACAACAGATTTTATCTTGCTCTCCCAGCGTGATGGAGACCGGCTTGAGCGGGCCATGCATGTGTTTCTTTTCTTGGGCGTAGGGACCGTGATGCACGTACACATCCAGCGGCAGCACTAGTAGATCCGATCACTCTCCCGCGCCTACCTATGCACTGTAGCACGCCATTGACGCCATTGACGCCGGGACACCGACGACTCAGGCGATCCAGATATGCATCCTCGTCGTCGGCCGGTGGTCGATCTCATCGCCAGCCGGCCGGACGGCCCAGCCGCGAATGATTCAGAGGCTGGCAGGCAGGCCGGCGCGTGTAGTATAATCCTGTGGTGTGCAGGGTGATTCCGTGTCGACGTCGACGCACGCAGCCTTCTGCCCCTTCCTTCTCTCCTGGCGATCCAAGTCCAAGCCGGCACATGTGCTGAGGCATCGGTTACGTTCCTCTTTCATCCAATTAGTAGCCATATTCATATGCTTTTAATCATTGAATGAGATGGTGAGCTTTTTTTTTGAGACATGAATGAGATGGTGACCTGACGCAAGCACGTTGTTTGCTTAATGCCTACCTTTTTTTTAGGGGTTGCTTAACGCCTACTTAATTGCTTCAACAGCACCAAAGGAGACACTTTTCATAATTAAATTTTCAGGCCGGCCCAGGTGGGGGGCGGACTGCCCCTGTTTTTTATTTTCTTTCTTCTTCCTTTCTGTTTTTTCATTTATGTTTTTCTTTTTAAAATAATGTTTGAGAAATCATAAAATGTCGGTGAATTCATGTCATATTTTTTTTTCATTTATGTTTTTCTTTTTTGAAAAAATGTTCGTGAAGTTTAAAAATTGATCGTGAATCCCAAAATGCTCGTGAGTTTTAGAAAAATGTTTAAAAGTGAATAAAAATCTGGAATTTACGAAAAAATTCCCGAAGTTGAAAATTTATTCGATTGAAAAATGTTCACCGATTTCAAATTTATTCATGAATTTCAAAAGTATATTGAAAAAAAATAAATTCGTTAATTTTGAAAAATGTTTGTAAATTCAAAACATGTTCATCGATTCCTTCACAAGTTTCAAAACAAATTTTCAATAATTATTAAATATTTGCAAATTTGTAAAACATGTTCATGATTTTAGAAAAATGTTCGTGAAATTGCAGAAAATGTTCGCAAATTTGTAAAATGTTCACCATTTTCAAAACAAATGCTTGCTAATGAAAAAATCATTCATAATTTCCAAAAATATTTAAGGTTTTAAAATATATTCATTAATTTCCAAGATGTTCTCAATATGATAAGAAAAGAAAAAATGATAAAAAGAAAGTAAAATAAAAATAAACATACAAGCAAACTTGAAAATGAGAAAAGGAAAATGAAAAATTTAAATATAAAAAAGGAAAAGGAAAAGGAAACAAGAAAGAAAAAAATAAAACTGGTTCAAGGAAGGTCCTAGAACCTTCCCAAAACCGGGTGGAAAGTAAACCAGGTTGGGTCGGCCCGTATATTACACAGGCGAGCAGGGGGTATGCACTAGGTCGCTAGACAACGACCTACGCTCGGAATAGGAAGTGCCGCGGAGCAATGGTTGCCGCATGTGGCGATGTCGTGGTTCCGTGTAAGCCCGCATGTCGCGGGGCGGTTATTTCGGCTCGGCGAGATGGTCAGCGAAAGTTGTGCTTAGATATTTTTTGGGGGGTCGGCGATGACCACGACTTTGTCTGACGGGAGTTGTCGGTGCCATTCTTGCCTTTCTGCCTGTTGCTCCAGGAGAAACCCTTGGTAAGGGTGATCTCAGGTTAGAAAAATGGTATCGGTTTTCTCTCTTGAGAGCATCTTTTGGAGCTGCATTGGTTAGGAGATTAGTGAATGATGGCAGATTCGTGTTGCGGTTGCTGCTTACATGCCTCGCCCATGCTGTTTTGGGTGGCTGAGGCATCGAGACATAGCGTGACTTCGAGTGGCGGTGATCCTTCGTTGCAACGTCGCGTCACAAAGATAGTGCATGACAATTTTCCGGTGATAATCACGATTGCTCGACGAGGATCAATGCTGCATTTTTTTTTTCTTTCCTCTGCTTAATCATAGTGTTCGTCTTCTATGTCTTTGTGATTTGCAGGCATGATTCTTCATGTGTCTATTGATGTTGGTTATGTACATCATATATGTGCAGAGGCAAAAAATATTTTCATTCTGTGTCCTCTTAATGTTTCGTTATTATGAGTACTAAAAAGACCCATTTATGGAAAAATCAAATGAAGTGCAAGAGGGTCTTCAGAAACATTCTTATGTAGTACAAATCAATCATCACAAGCTGGGTACAATTTCTAAAGATTCTGAAGTGACTTTAAAATTCATATAAAAGTCGTTCGAATCGAAGATACCCTCGAGAGTTAGGTTTCCCCGCAAAAAAAAGAGTTACTGTGTTATATACAATTAAGGAATTCAGATGGTTCTTTTCCTAAATCCTATCTGCATAGAGGGTCAAGTTGATACGGAAATGCAACCGGGTGATTGACGGGCAAAGGTTGGCGTGGATGAAGCAATTGGAGATTCTCTTTCCTTGCAAGAATCCACCACCTCCAGAGAGATTCCTACGATCAAGATACTCTTCCCTCAGACTTCAGAACGGATCAAACTCACTGATGAGTGCTGCCACAAGTTGCCACTCTTTATTCAAGAAATTTAACAATAATTTTAAAGATTCTTCGCCTAGTCATGGTCATAGCTGCCGAAATTTAAAAACAGTTAGCACTTTCTTAACCAGGCGCACTAATTAGTCACTTATGCTCAGACTATTCCATGATGACGTGGTCGATCATGTACCACTTCATAGCCGTACCCTCCCTGAAGCTACTATTTTGACCTGTACCCTCTAGTTTGAACCATACGTGACACACCAGTCTCCACTGTTTGGTCAACGAAATAGTGCGGGTAGGTATGAAATGAAATTCATGCTGTCATAATAAAATTTTTGTCTCAAAGTCTCAAAGTCGTGTGCAGAGACCGTAGGAAACAATTTGCCCACTTGTGTGCACTGAGAAGGTGAGAATAGTACGATCCACCTTATCTTGTGATGAATCTAGTGGCAGTGCCGTTGTGCAAGTGTATGAAGCTCACAGATGAGGGCATCTCCAAAGCGGACGCTCAAACCGTCCGCAACCGTCCGGATTGCACGGTTTAGACGTGTTGTGCAATCAAACACGGGCCTGTATCGGTTCGTCGAGCGGTCCGACGTATTTTTTTTTGCCAAACACGAGCCTGTATCGGTTCGTCGAGCGGTTCGTCGAATGGGGGGGAGGCTTTGCAGGAGTCCGAACAGCAGCCACGTAGGACTCGGACACCTCCGGCCGACACATAACCCCACCCAAAACCCCTCCCGGACTCCACGCCTTCATCCTCCCAATTTATCTACTTCCCTTTTTCTCTCTTGCCTTCGCCACCGCTCCACCACCCCAGCCGCCACGCCACAACCTTGCCAGAACTTGACGAGTTCGTAACATCCAACGGTACACACGGGCTCCACACCGCTTCTCCTCTGCCGCTGGGACAGGGCTCTCCTCCGACAGCCGCTCAGTACCATCCGCTCCTACAATGCTCACCTTTCCCGGCAGTTGTTCGGTGAATTTCCCGAGCTAATTTTCTTGTACCTACTCTTTAGCAATTGAATGAGATATGGAGTACATATACGAGCACTAGGAGGACTACATGGATGAGATGGCGATGATGCAGGCGGTGCTTGCAGACGCGGAGCGTGTGGAGGAGCATGTTCTCAATTTCAAGGGATCGATCAAGGGTCATCGAGTCCTCAACGGCAACCGGGTGCGCAGCCATTTGACACGGATGGACGACTATTTGCCCCCAATGCCCTCTTCGCTGACAATTTTCGCCGACGCATTCGGGTGCGGAAAAATGTCTTTGACCGTCTCTACCATGATGTCCGCTCCTTTGATGACTACTTCATCTTGAAGAAGGACATCGTGGGAAGGATTGGTTTCTCTGGTTACCAGAAGTGCCTGGTTGTACTACGATGCTTGCATATGGCACGACCGCTGGTTCGTGGGAAGAGCACCTGCGGATGTCCTAAAGCACATGCGGAGATTCCATGGTCAGGTTTGCAACGACCATGGTCTCAGTGTTTGGCCTCAGTACCTGAGAGAACCAACTGTGGCAGACACTGAGAGGCTCTTGGCAATCTCAGAAGCAAGCGAGTGGCCATGTTTGCTCGGATCACTTGAATGCATGCATTGGAAAAGGAAGAATAGCCCAAAAGCTTTGCAAGGGCAATATGAGGGTCATGTTAAGAAGCCCACCATCATTCTAGAAGCAGTTCATCACAGTTGGGTCTTTGGATTTAGCATGCCCGGGTTTCACAATGACATCAATGTGCTACAGCGATCACCATTGTTTGCTAGGATGACTGAAGAAAAAGCTCTTCCTTCCCACTATACTATCAAAGGGTATGAGTACAACATGGGCTACTATCTGGTTGATGGTATCTGTTCTCATTGGACTACCTTTGTGAACACCATCTCTAACCTAGTTGGTCAAAAAAGTCTCACTTTGTTTGAAGTAAGAAAAAATTACTTTCTCTTTACCGAAATAGGCTTGCGCCCCGCTATATTAATATAGCAACCACCCGATACAACCAGAAGTTCGACGCTGGGGCAAACAGCACAACCATGCCCAAAAGAAAAACAAGAGAAAAGCAAAAGAAAGAAATGCGGCAGACGGAAGAACGAAAGCTGAAGCATCCCGCAACCGTGCGCCCACCGGAGATATCCACCACGCCCAATGCCATCGAAGTCGCCGAACCAAGCAACACCTTCAAGAAGGACTGCGACGACGACGACGCTGCTGCCCGGACGAATCCTAGGATTTCTCCCGGTATACGGAGGGAAGCGGGGGAGAGGTACTCCCGACGCCCTTCAAGAAGGTTGATGGCGCCCGTAGGCATCACCGCGTCGGTGCCGGGCGGACCCGAGAGGGATTTCGCCCTACCCCTCAAACCCACAACCCAGGACCAACCGGCGGCTCCACCACGCCAACCGCCCACCACCCTGCGCCACCACAATCACGAGGATACCCCCGTCGCCTCTCCATCGAAGACACTGCGAGGCCGGCCGAACTAAACGAGACCACCGCCGATAGGGACCGGAGCACCACAGCCACGTGGGAGGGACAACCTCCATCGCACAAGCAAAGAGAGCCGGACGCAGCGCTGGAGCACGCCGGACCCCTGCCCAGCCGGGCCCGAACAGGCCGTTAAGCTCCTGCCGCCGCGTTGCAGCCAGACAGCGCAGAGCCGCCGATCCCAACGACCGCATCCCGACAGCCCAGCCGGAGGAGACCGCCGAGTCCAGACCAGCCCATGCCGACCCAGATCGGACCCAAAGGGCCCAGATCTGGCTGCGGGCTCGCCGCCGCCGACCGCCGTCGCCGCCACCGCCGCCAAAGGATCGCGCGCCGCAGATTCTGCGGCCGATCTACATCGGAGCACCGCCGCCGAGGAGCACCATCACGGAGACCGCCGCCGAGCCGGGAACCGCGAGGAAGTGGAAGAGGGCCGCCACCGCCGGCCTCGCCTGCAGGCATGCTGGCAACGCCTGCCATGCCATGCCGGCGGCGTGGCGGGAGGAGGAGGAGGAGGGGCTGGGCGGCGAGGAGAGAGGTCGCCTGTCGCCCGCTCGGGGCGGCGCGAAGTCTGAGGAGGAGAGAGGAGAGAGGGAGGAGGTTACTTTCTCTTTTACGTATGAAGAAAGAAAATTTACAGGATGTAAAAATATGATGCAATAATTTAAACTAGAGGGGGGTTATGAATGGGATGGTGACCCAATGCAAGCACTTTGTTTGCTCAACGCCTACCTAATTGCACCAAACGGGTCGCTTTTCGTAATGAAATTTGAGAAAGGTATCATCATTGATTGCCCTGTATGTCCATTGGATGCCTTGCTTTTCTCTCGGCAAGTCTCACTCAAGGCCGCTGTCCTCGTGTGACTATTGATTAATAACGATAATTATCTTGTCCCTCTCTATTGATGTAGTATCCATTAATCCCCTATCTTGCTAAATGAGGTCAGGAATCTTCTAACGAATTGATTGATGATTTTTTCTTTCTTTCTTTCTCCACACCAGCTTTTCTATAAAACTGGAGTATATACAAAGAGGGGTTCTGGTTGAATGAAATCAGAGCACACCAGTGAAAAGTATGCATTGATATGCACTTCTGGTTGAATGAAATGACTTGTCTCTCTCTGCATGACATTGGGACCCAACATCTTATCTTGTGATTATTTTTCCCTTGTTTTGCCGGGAAATTGAAACCCGAATGATTTGTTGAGACATTTCTTTCAGTAGAAATGTTTTCTAACAAAAAATCAGGGGAGAAAGTTATTTCACAAAAGACACTGAAAATGACCCGAAAGCCTTGACTAATTATTAACGGGTGAACAACCTTTATAATTTTCCGATGACAATGAAGGTGATAAAACCAAAATTGTGTTTCCTTTCGTGAATAGACACGAGGCAAGTGGGAGAAAGTGAAGGGAACTGATGCTACCGAGTGGAAAAACTTGATCCATTATACTATCATACACGTACGGATATATCTTCAAGGTCTCTTTGGCTGGGGATGATTTGGACACACTATGTAGCAAGATATTTTCCATGCCAAGTTAGCACACACAACCATGTGTGCCATAGGTCGATCAACTCTTCTAGCACTAGGGTTGACTCTTTGCAATTCTCCGTTTAATGCCAAGGGTCCGTATATATGATCGACAATGAATTTACTTGTGGCGTAGTCAATACAATTCTACGCATGCATCACTTTCATTATCTTGGGACATTCTTCGACCATTGGATGCACTCGAGATGATATCGTGTTTGCGAGCGACGAATTGTTGATAAGAGCTTTGGAGATTTGCCGGCTACTATATTTCTTCTAGGAGCTCGACACTTCACTTGTTGACCGACGCCCCTTCCTTTATCGGTTCATACTGGATAACATTCATGTTTCTCACATATCGCTCTTTCTAGGCCAAACTGATGTGGGCCCGATATCCGGCACTCTGAACCTTGCCATCTCTTGAAGCTGGTACTAGACGGATGTATGCACAATTTAGCTGCTTCCTGCAATACACATGTAGACATACGGGAAGATTATGGTTCGCCGCAAATTTGAAACTTACCAAACAGCAGCTGAGCTCTGTTTATTTTCGAAGTAATTCCTAGCATGTCAGTGTTTAGTTTGAGTTCCTTTGGTTGTGAGAGGCAATGCTGAAAAGCTCATAATATGGCGTTGCCTCCATACCATGTTTGGTAGTTTGTGATGGATTTAACCATTTTGATGTTGGTGTTAAGGTCACGCCGTAGCAGTCGGATTTTGCATTTATTAGGTGTGAAGTCTTCTGCTATATATGAGCAAATATAGTTACACATCATTCTTGTCAAGAAAGCTTATGAGTGTTGCCTTTTGTTTCCTTATTATAATTGGTAGGTCGTGGTTGGAAGGCTTCTGAATTACGCCTGAAATCTTGGGATGACCTTCATAAGCTATGGTATGTCCTGCTAAAGGAAAAGACCATGCTCATGTCTCAACGACGGATGCTAGCTTCAGAGAACATGCGTTTCACAAATCCGGAGCAAATTTCCAAGGTATATCTACTGCCACAACCTAACGCCGCTCCTCAAGCAATTAACAGCTTATTAATGCATATTTTGGTTCTCTGTCAACATAACCATTTCCGCATGCAAAAACACTTGATTCTTCAAATAATTGTATCATACTTTTTGTAATATGTTTGCTCAGTCCATCTGTGGATGGCAAACTGTGCCCACCGCAAGTCCAAATGTTGCACTTATTTCTCAACCCCTGTTATCTCTAGTTAATCTCATGTTTATGATAATTGCACATTTTTGCTAGTTAATAGAACTGGAATTGGCTCTAGTGCCATGATGGATTAAAAGTCAGAGATAATATTGGCTATTCTACTGGTCCTGTATAGTTACTCCATTGAGTGACCAAACTAGGTTCCGTCTTCTTGAGTCTTCATGTACTGTCCTTGAATATCCTCGGTTCTGACATCCAAACCATGTAGTCAAAGGCACTGTGCAGTGTGGAACGCTGCTCAGGAACAATTGCTGTCATGATAAACTAAACTAAAGAATAACATTTCTTTGCGGCAAATGAAACATTATTAATTCTCCTACTTTCATAAATTAAGCTACATGGACATGGTGGAAAACAATTTCTTTTTACAGAATTAGAGATTTTCTTTTGAATTCATGGGTGTCTTGGGCACAGTAACAAAAAATTCTTTTCCAAAGCGATAGTTCATTGGTAGTGTTCATTGTTCAACATTGGTGCAACTTGGTCACTTCTTAAAGTTATTTTGTGTTCAGCACTGTCCACTGGGCACTTGCTTTTCAATAAAATAAATAATGAGTTAACAGTTAATCCACAATTTGTTGTCGGTCACATTTTCTATCTGAAGATATGACCTGCTTTATAGATATGATTTCCTGCATGTGGTTTTTCTGACGTGTTAATGTGGCTCCAAATTTCTTGTCATCGGCATATTTTCTCAAGGCATGTTTTCTGTTCAAGACTCAGTTTAGTGCTGGGCACTTGCTTTCAGGAAATAATTAATGACTAAACAGTTAGTCAACAACTTGGTGTTGGTGATCTTTTCAATCTGGAGATATGACCTGCTTTATAGGATATCATATCCATCATCTGGCTCTTGTCAAGTGCCAATCTTGCGACTTGATATTTCTTATACTTTCTTGAAGGAATTTTTTTTCTGTTCAAGACTCGGTTTAGTGTTGGGTACATGCTTTTGAAGAACAGTTTTGCTAAGTCTCAGCCAGCTGAGACTTTGTTATGTCTCAGTCGATTTTATATTCCTTTGATCTTGTATGAAGATTCGTACAAAAAAATGTATTTTTGTTTTCTTTTCCTTTTTCTTCATAGTATATACTATATCACTTGACTGAGAGTCTGAGACTTGGTTAAGTCTCAGTCGTCGACTGAGACCTAGACACACCTTTCAAGAAATATGAGTGAAAATATGTTGTCGGTGATCTTTTTGGTATGGAGACATGGCTTGCTTCATAGGGTACGACATCCCCCATTTGGTTCTTGCCAAGCGTCAACAGGACTTGAAAGTTTCTTACCAGCGCAGACATCAGTGTGATTTTGTTTCCAAGCCACCAGCGATCCTTGAAACACACGTGGAACGCCATTGCCCCCCACAGTTCCACGGATGAACGTCAATGGACTTGTGTTGGAATAATCGCGACATTCCTTTTTTTTTTTGGTGTGTGGCTGGCAAAGCACCATCCAGCTGTTTGTTTGCACAATGTGATATGCGTGCCCATTGGTCTCATTTCTGGCCCTGGGTAGCCAAGGCTTCGTTTTCGCCGTTGGGCTCGAGCGCGTACTTACTGCGTGAGAGCAGCTCCTTTGGTTCATTCATTTAGTGGTGCAACGGTTTTATCATTTGAATGCAGGATGGACAGGAACGTGTCCTTGTGATGCCGTCGCATGGATTAGCACCATAGAGACTGTTAGTACTTTGGGCTGTGCAGTAGTGCTACGTAACGATTCTGGTTGGGTGAGGTCCGGAGTTGGTTGGTCGTCGGCGGCAATGGCGCACGATGCGATGCGTGCGTGGCCAGGCCCAGGCAGCTGGAATGAACCGGACACTGCATCTTTCCTTGTTTCTTTTTCGTAAGGCTACGTAAGAGTTTACCTAGGTTTAGCATTTTCGACCTTGGACATGATACGAACCAGTTGAGATGCCGGCCGGGACGCCGATCCACGTATTATTACACCTCTGTCTCCCTCCCTTCATCAACACTCGGCCTGCACTTGTCCAGCTTAATTAATAGCATTCCGCTGTCAGAAAGTAGGCAAATGGTGAATATCCAAAGTCCAAAGGTTTTTAATAGTACTCTATCTGATATGTTCCTGATATCCGTGTGTTCTTGGTGCACGCTGCTCTGCTCTCCGTCTACCCACCCTGCCGATGGTGGACCCACCGTGTTAGGGTCCAACTAGAGATTCACTCAATCACCCTAAATTCAGAGTACAACCTTAGATTACAGGAGGAGATCTGAAGGAAGAAGAAGATCAGGAAGCTAGGAAGGAGGAAGGGGAAGAGCACGAACTATCCTAGCCTCGGCCGAAGCCGCCGTCTGATCCAAGCCGAGTTGCACGAAGCAGCCTCCTCTATATATGTAGTCTCGTATCCTCCATGGGCTGGATGGTGGATATGGGCCCAGCGAGCCCAGGTCGCTGACAATCCCCCCCTCCATAAGAATCGGCTTGCCCTCAAGCCGATACCATGCCAACCTCCGGGATCCCATTGTACTTGCAATACCTTCAACGAGGTCGATGTAGTCGTCGTCGTGGCGGATGGGGTCCCAATTGAGAAAGGTGTTGAGGTATTAGTCTTGGTCGGCACGGACTTGGTCGAAGTAGAACACGTAGCCAAACCGTCGAAGAAGTGGTCACAATAGTACATCAGCGCCATAAAAATCTGCCATCCTCGTGCCCACGGAGCAATTTCCATGATTTTTTGCTTGATCTCCAGCCGATTTCGATTAAAACCATCAAGATCCCAAGGCATTTGTAGCACCAAACCGAAACGAACAACCAAGAAGAGACCTTTGTCTTGTTTGCTGCCCGAGTTAAGTTTCACGAACTGACGTGCGATTGGTTGGCAAACAGCAACATGATCAACCCAACAGCTAGCAGTTTCAGAACACGCCGAATTAACTGACCATGCAACTGTCCATTCAAAATTTTCAGAGCCCGGTAAACCGAGACATGAGCTAACCCTGTCTTGCAAGAAACCACCAATCACCAGCTCATGAATACGGACTTGCATGTATACTGGGCTTCCATCAGAAGATGTTAGCTTGGGCAACGACGCAATGTGAGCGACAACTGCAATTACTTTAGCAAGGAACATACCATTTGCCTTAGTAATTGGAGATTCAGGATGAAATTCTTTCACACATGCATACCTCGTACTAGCAAATGTCAGGTCAAAGGAAATATTGCCAGAGCCTATTATCAAATCATATGCAAAACTGCCAAATTGAAGGTCAGATTGCAATAGCATAGGACTTAAGAACCAGGCTATCCTCCATTGCTGCAGTTCAAAACTAGATAGCATAGGATAGCGATCAGGCCGATAGATAATCACATTGCAAAAACAAATTTGAGGCTTGTTAGTGAATAAATGCTTGGGTTCATTGCCACCATCTGAACACCCCCAATCGAGTGCCCATGCAATCTCCCACTGAAAAAATTCTGAACCAAACGAATGCACCATAGGGACCCTTGGATGCCAGCACATCAGATAACTAGTTGTTCTCATTATCCTGTTCCTGCTTGTTGACTTGATTTGATGTACCACCACATGCATCAACTTCCCATGGACTTCAAAGGTAGTGCAGACTGATATATCAACAGTTGAAATTGATTTACGTGACTGCCATGAGGGCTCAGGTTCGGATTCTGCTGGGTGATCAACTGGAGACTCATGATGAAGTTCCTTATAAGAAGTTACTTCCTGCTGATGGAGACTTGCATCCTCTCCTGGAATTAGTGCAAATGATTTGCTCATGGAAATAGTTCCAGGGATGTTGCAGCCAAACCAAGTACCCAAACTGTTGAGCAGGATCTTATGCATCCAACCAACATGTGCAGTGCTGATAGGGATAACTGAATGTACACAGGAGAGTTCCAGTAGCAACCGTGCAACATACCAGTGATAGTCTACCTCGGAAATATACTTGAACGATGGCCATGGCATGGGTCGTAGCACCTGCACCTTTTTCTTGACATTTCCACTCCCAACCTTCAGCCACTTATAAACATGATCATGAATAGCTTGCAATTGTGTTGAAATTAAGCAAGGAGAACACAGCTGCAGATGTTGAATACCAGTTGCGTGCAAAATCTGCAGTTCCGGAGGCGGCCAAGCCGGGCGCTCTTCATTTCCAAGGCCACATGAGTTGGTGCCAGTGTTGGGGGCCAACACCAATCTCCTAGTAGGCACTGCCAGGGTGATGTCGACGCCACATGATGTCGACGCGGCCTGGACGAAAACCGCCGTAGCGTCCTGTAGTGCATGATCGCATCTGGATGGCACTGCAGGGGCTAGCGCGGCATTGGTGGCAATAAGGCACACCGGAGACCAGCTGGGAGCGGCGATGTCCCTCGCCATGGAAGCCACTGCTGAACCACTGATGGACACCTCAGAGGTTGGCACACTGTCATCTTGATTCACTGCACACACAGCCAACACGGTCGCGGCCGCTGCTGAGGTCGGTGTAGAGGAATGTGACACCATCGTTGCCGAGGTAGTTATCGGGGTTGACACTACGCTCGTGTTGCAAGGATGCTCCAAAGCGGGCACGAGCTTCAGTGAGGCCGTTGATTCCGTCTCATTCATGGCTGCCAACAGATCCGTGGAGCCCCCTTCCAAATTAGGCTTGAACTGGGCAAGACATGCTGCCAGCTGCAACCCTTTCTTCTCCTTGATCACATGGGAAAATCAGGAAAAGCCTGGTTGACACGAAGGAAACAAGACCCCTTGTAGATGTACTGGCGATGCCAATCAGTATGAGCCTTCGATGGAGCAAGCCCTGATTTGAACTTGACCTCGGTTGGCACATAAACTGATCCCCGGAGAGTTGTGGCCCTTGGATAGACTATGATCTGTTCCACTCCATATGGCTTAAAAATGTCTTGTAGGATGTCTTCAGAGATAGGGTGATGCACCAGGGAAATGGTGATGCTGAGAACACAATCTTCAGCAGGATCCTGCCGATTTGGAATTTGGCCGAACAGGTGGTGTGCGGGTGGGTCGATGGTTGGAGCAGCTTCAGAAACATGCGCGTCAGTCACCTCATGGAATTCATTGGTGAAGCTCAGGGAGATTGCCGCGGAGGTGAAGCCGTCAGCGCCCTCATGCACCTCGCACACAACCGAATCGGTGGTAGACAACACCTTGGTCGGCATGGACAAAACCATGCCTGTATAGCCTCTCTGGAAATCTGTCGAGCACGTGGTGGGCGCCGACAGAGTGAAGTCGTCCTCGGTGGTGTTGCGCTTGAGGTTGAGGTCGGCATGCATCGCAGGGAGTGTCGTCGGGCGCGCGGAGGCTGCGCTCGAACTGGTTGTGGGGAAGGTGCTGTGCGGAGCACACTGAGACGCGACTAACCTCGTCGCTGATGCATGATGAGCGGAGGTCGTGGTCGGCGTAGAGATGTCCGTGGCCATCGCCGCACCCACGGAGGCCGTAGCCCAACTGTTGGCGGAGACGGCGCTGCGTGTAGACGCGGTCATCGCTGGTGACGCCGACGCCGCCGTTGCGGAAGCGCGCCTGGGGACGCTCGGGAACGAGGAAGGAAAAAATTGGTGTGGATTTGGGGGTAGGATCTATGGCTCTGAATACCAAATGTTAGGGTCCAACTAGAGATTCACTCAATCACCCTGAATTCAGAGTACAACCTCAGATTACAGGAGGAGATCTGAAGGAAGAAGAAGATCAGGAAGCTAGGAAGGAAGAAGGGGAAGAGCACGAACTATCCTAGCCTCGGCCGAAGCCGCCGTCTGATCCAAGCCGAGTTGCACGAAGCAGCCTCCTCTGTATATGTAGTCTCGTATCCTTCATGGGCTGGATGGTGGATATGGGCCCAGCGAGCCTGTGTCGCCATAATCCCCTCCATAAGAATCGGCTTGCCCTCAAGCCGATACCATGCCAACCTCCGGGGTCCCATTGTACTTGCAATACCTTCAACGAGGTCGATGTAGTCGTCGCCGTGGCGGATGGGGTCCCAATTGAGAAAGGTGTTGAGGTATTAGTCTTGGTCGGCACGGACTTGGTCGAAGTAGAACACGTAGCCAAACCGTCGAAGAAGTGGTCACTAATAACAAGAGTACAACCTCAGATTATAGGAGGAGATCTGAAGGAAGAAGAAGATCAGGAAGCTAGGAAGGAGGAAGGGGAAGAGCACGAACTATCCTAGCCTCGGCCGAAGCCGCCGTCTGATCCAAGCCGAGTTGCACGAAGCAGCCTCCTCTGTATATGTAGTCTCATATCGTTCATGGGCTGGATGGTGGATATGGGCCCAGCAAGCCCAGGTCGCTGACACACCGCGTAGAGGCTGCTTCAGGTCAGATGAGGCACGCCGGAGTCGGGTGGTTGCCGGTACCTAGGCAGACCGTTCAGTCTACAAGGAAATTCATGACTAAAATGCAGCTCAGCCTCGGTATCGCATCGCAGGCAGATGGAGCTGGGGGCCATTTCCTACAAACAGTTTTATCACGGTGATCGATCGATCGACGCAGGACACTGGAGATCCATCCTGTGTGGGTTAATTTTATTTATTAATTTTTTGAATTGAATTGGTGGGTGTCGGTCGACGGCGGTGCTTGGCATGGTAGAAGACCACGTGCGCTATATCGTTTTGTAAGTAGGGCCGGCCTAGCAAGTACATGGAGGGGATAGGAGGTGGGAACCAGAACCCTCTAACTTAGACATCTAAGGAAAGTCACAGTACTATAGTGCTAGTCTAGCCTAAAATGAAGAATGCAAGTTAGGGTATTATAGCTTTTCTAACTTTTCTTCTATATGTTAGAGGATCCAGTTCCAAGGACGTGAACCCGCGTGCGTTTAAATATTATGGAGTTAATTATGCCCTCCGAGGCCTTGATTATGCCCTGCATGCCTAACGCTAAAGAAACAAATATGTGAACTAAGCATAGCTCGGATAACTAGGTTCCTTGTGATAATGGAACCTGGCCATCCAAATTAAGTCCTAGACTTGACATTGATAGTCGTGTTTTTCTTGATTATTTCGGATTTTTCATATGACATGCCCGTCAACTATGAGGCTATCAGACGATTTTGTCAATGTCAAAATCTGCCGACTTTGTATAGGTGCTCATAGGGATAAGGTTTGTGTATGTGTTCATATGAGTGAATGTGCATGTATATAAGAGTTTACCGCGTTTCTCAAAACAAAACTGTTATGAATAAACTAGCACATGTCTAGCATCGATTTCAGATATAAGGGCCATTGGTCAACTACAAGGGGCTTGATTCAAGGATGATGAGATTGGTGAGCTCCGCGAGAAAGCCTAACATCGATTTCAGACAATGTGTTCTGATCGTCGTCCTCGTCCCCCGTTGGAGGAGAGGAGCGCGTCATCCTGGCTATCATCGGAGCCAAGGAGCTCGCCAGCGGCCCAACAGTGGTCCAGCTCATGCGAGTGCTCCCCTCCTCAATGAAGCAACGAGCAATGAGTCGAGTTTCTGCTTCTTCTCTAGCTCGTCGACAAAGCCAGGGATAGATTTACAAGCTGCTAAACTCATTAAGTTCGTGAACGCTAAGGCTTGGTTCATCGAGCTCATGAGCGCTCATGAGTACTCATTGCAGTTGTAAAATAGCACAAAAAGCGCGACATAACATAGTGATTTTTTTAACAAGAGTAGAACTGCAACAACCTTTGTGTAATCTAAAAATTCAATATAGTAGCACCAGATGCAACAATAAGCAATAACATAACATGTAACACAATAAAAAAACAGGTTTATGGCGCGGGACGATGGGCGGTGCGTTGTGAGATGATGCTGCATGACGGACATCCGACGGCTCGCACTCGAAAATGTTGAGGATGAACCTTCAAATGTGTTTAACTCCCACCACGCAGTTGGGTTTTGAGCCCCACAACCTCCAAATGTGGACTATGAACCACTATTTTTTGCAGCGGCTTCGAAAAGTTATGAGGTGCAACAAGCCTGCAAGCGGGCGGTGACGACGAGTATGCTAGAGCGCATTTTCAATGCTACACCTACGTAATGGATTTGGTGGCAGTTTTTTGTTGGAGGAAATCAAGGTAGGGGGGCGGCCCACATGGTTGAATTAGGGGGAGGGGTGGATAGTTTGGTTAAGACAAATTACGTAACAACACGTAGGATGTACGTAGATGTATTTCCTCCGTCCCAAAATTCTTGTCTTACATTTGTTTAGATACGGATGTATCTAACACTAAAATGTAACTAGATACATCCATATTTAAGCAAATTTAAGACAAGAATTTTGGGACGGAGGGAGTAGCATTTTTGGCACATTTTTCACCTCTAACCCAATGTTTTAAATAGCGGGCTATGAAAAATAGCGACGGGCCTTCAAATCAGCTATAGCGAAGGTATAGCAGGCTATAACGGACTATAGCGTGTGAAGGCGATCATTCAGCGACACCTTGCTGAAAAGGCTATAGCCGGCTATTTAAAACTATGCTCTAACCTCTATGGCTCTATATACATCGACGGTGTCACTAGCCCTAACACCACTGTACATAAGCAAGGATGCAGCAGGTACCACTCCCGTCTCCCGACCTGAACCAGTTAGTGGTTGTCCGTGCCTCCACACCATAATTTGAAAAGGCATGCATTCCTATTCTTGGACGATAATCACGTATATCCGCCAGACAATCAACTGGCATAAAACCCGTCCTTGTTCTGACCGCTCTCCGCACCTACCTCCGTATCACGCGGTTGGCGCCGGCCGGGACGCCGATGCGTCCCCACCTCCGGCGGTCACCCATCAGCAAGCACCGCACGGGTCCACAACGACGATCGCCGGCGGGAACCACCGGACGGCTACAGCTTGCATATCCACGCCCACCATGGAACCGAGAGGGAAGAGCGACATGCGCGTCGGCATTGCAGATGGTCGGTCAGTGCACGCGTGCCATACAACAGTTTTTATCTTCCTCCTCGCTCCTTGGTCACTGGGCGTGGAGGCCATCATGCGTCTACTAACACATCCAGCACACGATCGACTGACCACTCTCCCGTACTACCTACGTACCTGCCTGCCTGCCCCCGTGCACCCACGATCGCCAATGCAATTTACGCGAGCCGAGCCGAGAGCGGGGAGGACGGACGGATCCACATCCAGCCCTAATGTATCCGATCACTCTCCTGCACCTACCAATGTACTGTAGCACGCGACAGGCGCTGGGACACCGACGCCTCAGGCGATCCAGATATACATACATCCTCTTCGTCGTCGGTGATCGATCGGCCAGCCGTGCACGGCTCCATGCCGGCCCCGCCGCCAATAATTCAGAGCCAGTCGGGCGCGTGTAAGATAATCCGGTGCAGGGTGATTCCGTGGGGACAACGACGAGCGCACGCGACGTGCTGCGCGCCGAGCCGATCCCGTCCCTTTCTGCCTGGCGATCCAAGCCGCCGCCACATGTGCCAAGGCGGTATCGGCTGCACCTGCGTGCGTGTGCCGCACCACTTGCTTCCTTCCTTCCTTGCACACGTGCGACGCTCGCGGTGAGCCGTAGCATCTCGTCTCGTTGGGCGCACGACTTGGCTGCTCGCCAAAGCCGAGGTCCGCGCCGGATTCGGCGAGGCGGCGTCGGACTCGCGCGCGGAGGACAAGGGCAGCATGGCAGCGCAGAGGAATGGCGCCGGCGCGGATCCACCGTTCTGGCCCGACATGGCGTGGTGGCACGATTGTCTGACCTAGGGCTAGCGGCCGCCTCACGCGGTGACGGCGTGGTTCCTTCGCGGCGAGATGGTCGACGAAAGTCGTGCTTGACGAGATGGGCAGCTGAGGTTGCTGCCAGCCCACCCAAGTTCAAGTCCTGGCTTAGCCGCCTGGTGCTCGCGGAGTTTTCTTCTATAAAAAAATACAAACGAGGGTTAACCCTTGGGTTTGTCTCAGTTTTTTTTAATTTAACAGTCGGTTGTTTTTCAATTCGCTGTCACTCGAATTTTTGTAAAGACGGTAGGAATTCATCGCATAAGTTCGCAATATAAACTTAGCTACTTCTGAAGCAACATAGTGATAAATACGGAATACCAAGTAGGATTAACATAACCGCTGCATATTCGTAGGCCGTCTCGTTGGTTTCGTCAACCTGTAAAAGATCCTGCATAAACATGTAAAATATAATAATTAGTAAATTCAGTTAATTACAAAGTAGTTAATTAAATAATTTTTAATAATACTGTTCATCAACCAGGATGCAGAATAAGTTATTCTTCACTCGAAGTAATCTTACGAACATTTCATAAATAAATTATATTTGGTATATGAATAGTTGCATCCATATTGATTCACTATGTAAATTTTGGCATAAGAAAACAAATATATAGGTCATAAGACCCAAAAAAATTGCATTTCATATATATCTTACGTTATGTTTTTACGTTCGTATTTTTATGTCACACAAAATATTTTTTATGATGCTTTATTATTTTTTGACGTTCTTTTTTTACGTATGAAGTAAGAAAATTTACGGGGCGTAAAAATATGGTGCATTCGGGTTATGAATGAGATGGTGACCCAATGCAACCACTTTGTTTGTTGAACGCCTACCTAATTGCACCAAACGGGTCGGACATCCAATTTGGTGCCCAGACTCATCTGCTCTCGCTCGGAAAAAATCAAAATAAATACTAGAAGAATTCAAAAAATTCCAATTTTTTTTGTGTGATAGATAATTTGCCATGTGATGTCCGTTCCAAATTTCAACTTAGTTGGACATAGCTCTCGGCAAAAAAGACAAATCGGGTTAGAACAGTGCGTGAGCAGTAAACTTTTACAGACCCGATTTTGTCTTTTTTGCTGAGAGCTGCTCACATGTTCAAAGAAGTTGAAATTTGGAGCGAACCTTACGTATCAAATTATGTACCACCTAAAAAATTGGTATTTTTTGAATTTTTCTAGTATTTGTTTTGATTTTTTTTCTGAGCTTGGGAGCAGAAACTCCGCGTCCCAAACGGGTCGCTTTTCGTAATGAAATTTGAGAAAGGTATCATCATTGATTGCCCTGTACGTCCATTGGATGTCTTGCTTTTCTCTCGGCTAGTCTCACTCAAGGCCGCTGCCCTCTTGTGACTATATTGATTAATAATGATAATTATCTTGTCCCTCTCTATTGATGTAGTATCCATTAATCCCCTATCTTGCTAAATGAGGTCAGGAATCTTGTAACGAATTGATTGATGAGTTTTTATTCTTTGTCCGGACCAGCATTTCTATAACGGAGATCTACAAAGGGGGGTTCTGGTTGAATGAAATCAGAGCACACCAGTGAACAATATGCATTGATGCACTTCTGGTTGAATGAAATGACTTGTCTCTCTCTGCATGACATTGGGACCCAACATCTTATCTTGTGAAAGACATTTCCTTGTTTCGCCGGCAAATTGAAACCCGAATGAATTGGTTGAGACATGTCTTTCTGTAGATATCTTTTCTAACCAAAAATCAGGGGGGAAAGTTATTTCACAAAAGAAACTGAAAATGACCCGAAAGCCTTGACTAATTATTAATGGGTGAACAACCTTTTTGTTAATTTTCTGATGACAATGAAGGTGATAAAACCAAAATAGTGTTCCCTTTCGGTGAATAGACACGAGGCAAGTGGGAGAAAGTGAAGGAAACTGATGCTGCCGAGTGGAGAAACTTGATCCATTATATCATCATACACATACCTCATTATAGAAAAGCTGGTCAACCAAGTGTGCCATAGGTCGATCAACTCTATCAGCACTAGGGTTGACTCTTTACAGTTCTCCGTTTAATGCCAAGGGTCGGTATATACGGTCGACAATGAATTGACTTGTGGCGTTTTCAATACAATTCTACGCATGCATCACTTTCATTTTCTTGGGACATTCTTCGACCATTGGATGCACTTGAGATGATATCGTGTTTGCGAGCGATGCTTTGTTGATAAGAGCTTTGGAGATTTGCCGGCTGCTATATTTTTTCTAGCTAGGAGCTCGATACTTCGCTTGTTGACCGACGCCCCTTCACTTATCGGTTCATACTGGGTAACGCCTGATATTTCTCACATATCGCTCTTTCTAGGATAAACTGATCTGGGCCCGTTATCCGGCACTCTGAACCTTGCCATCTCTTGAAGCTGGCACTAGACGGATGTATGCACAATTTAGCTGCTTCCTACAAGGCACATGTAGACATACGGGAAGATTATGGTTGGCTGCAATTTGAAAACTTACCAAACAGCAGCTGAGCTCGGTTTACTTTCGAATTAATTATACATTACTGCTTCCTTACAGTAATTCCTAGCATGTCAGCATTTAGTTTGAGTTCCTTTGGTTATGAGAGACAATGCTGAAAAGCTCATACAATGGCATTGCCTCCATACCATGTTTGGTTTTTTCTAGAAAAGGAGGAAGACCCCCGGCCTCTGCATCTGGGCGATCCATACAGCCATTTTATTAATTATTAACACAAGACCTTACAAAGTCATATAACAATAAGACTAAAGCCACCGTCTAAGCAACATTTGTCGCTACTCCTATCCAGTTGATGAAGGGGCGCTGATAGTCTGGGCCTAATACCAAACATACCTCGCATCCAAACCTAACATCTAAGACCTGAGGTACCAACCAGGACGCCTGTCGGGTATGGGACCCATCAGTCCGGCGTGCTCCTCAACCAGGACACCTGCCGGGTATGAGGCCGCCGCAGCCACCTGCCACCAATCCATCTTCAGAGTTGTAATGTTGCATGCACCTTGCCCGGTCTAGCTGCCGTCGATGCCACCACGACACCAAACAGCGTCGACCTCCTACGCGAGTCCATCATCGCACATCAGACGCCTAATCTCCAGGGCGCCATGACATCGAGATCCGACACCATCAATGTGTATGATGAAGCACCGCTCCTCCTCTTGTCACCTCCAGCCATCACTTGCTCCAAAACAATGCCCCCGTGAGGGAAAGCGATACTAAGAACGTCATCATCGTCCGATCCAGGAGACCCAGATCTAGGGTTTCCCCCGGATGACGCCAACTGCAACGATGATGCCTCGACAAGGAAACGACATCAAAGACGCCGCCATCGTCCGCCATGACCATAGTCGGAGCGATTTTCATCGGCAGTTGCGCCACCGGGCGTACGCCGCACGGCCTCGCTGGTCCCTTCAACCGTAGCAAACTCCAAAATGATGCCCTGAAGAGTGACTACGACGTAAAAGCACCACCATACCGTGTTTGGTACTTTGCGATGGATTTAAGTATTGTGATGTTGGTGTCTAAGGTCACACTGTAGCAATAGGATTTTGCATTTCTTAGGTGTGAATTCTTATGCTATCAGAAAATATAGTTACACATCATTCTTGTCAAAAAAGCTTATGAGTGTTGCCTTTTGTTTCATTATTACAATTGGTGGTTCGTGGCTGGAAGCTTCTGAATTATGCCTGAAATCTTGGGATGACCTTCAAAAGCTATGGTATGTCCTGTTAAAGGAAAAGAACATGCTCATGTCTCAATGCCACATGCTAGCTTCAGAGAACATGCATTTCCCAAACCCAGAGTGCATTTCCAAGGTATATCTACTGCCACAACCTAACGCCATTCCTCAAGCAATTAACTGCTTATTAATGCATATTTTTGTTCTCTGTGAACATAACCATTTCCACATGCAACAAATTTTGATTTCTTCAAATAATTGTATCATACTTTTTGTAGTATGTTTGCAAAGTCCATCGCTGGATGGCAAGTTGTGCCCACTTCAAGTCCAAACGTTGTATTTCATAACCCCTGCTATCTCTAGTTAATCACATACTTCCTCTGGTTCTTTTTATTCTGCATATAAGTTTTGTCCGAAGTCAAAGTATCTCTACTTTGACCAAAATTATAGAAAAAAGTATTAACATTCACAATACCAAATCAACATTGTTTGATTCATTATGAAATATAGTTTCGTAGTATACATATTTGATATTGTAGATGATGATATTTTTTTATATAAATTTGGTCAAACTTTGTAAAGTTTGACTTGACACAAATCTAATATCCAGAGTAAAAAAAGACCGGAGGGAGTATTTATGGTATTTGCACATTTTTGCTAGTTAATAGAACTGCAATTGGCTCTAGTGTCATGATGGATTAAAAGTCAGAGATAACATTGGCTATTCTACTGGTCCTGTAAAGTTACTCCATTGAGTGACCAAAATAAGTTCTGTCTTCTTGAGTCTTCATGTAGTGTCCTTGAATATCCTTGATTCTGACATCCAAACCGTACTTGTGATCAAAGGTACTGTGCAGTGTGGAACACTGCTCAGAAACAATTGCCTTTGTTAGAAATAGAGATAGAACTACCTATTGTAATCTCAACAAACTCTATTCTCTCTCTCTCCCGTAGCTTATCTCCTCCTCTCTGAAACAACCGAATCGTAGATCGATCGGTATTGCCTTGTAAGCCACGACAGGGGCTGTTCCTGTCTCGTATCAATATAAACCAACGCGGCTCCTCATTGAGGAGTAGGAACGCTTCCATCTGACATGGTATATAGAGCCATCCTCTTCCCATCGATCTAGCCAGAAGCTTTCTTCCCGATCACCCTCGCCATCGCCATGTCGTCCTCATCCACCGTCACCCTCAACCTTGGAGCCCTACCATCCGAGAAACTTACCAAAACCAACTACATCCTGTGGAAGGCACAGGTCATGCCGGGCCTGCGAGGAGCGCAGGTCACCAGCCTCCTGGACGGGTCAGATGCCACACCACCGAAGATGGTGCAGCGAGAGCGGACGGACAAAACCGTCACCACGGAGCCCAATCCGCTGTATGCACAGTGGATATCAAAGGATCAGCAGGTTCCGAGTCATCTTCTGAACTCTCTGTCAATGGAAATCCTCGCCCAAGTTGCGAGCAAGGAGACAACCTTTGATCTCTGGACTGCCATCAACACCTTGTTCTCATCGCAGTCCCAATCTCGCATCACCAATCTGCGGATTGCAATCACCAACACGAAGAAGGGTTCCATGTCCAGCAGCGCCTACATCTCCAAGATGAAGAATTTGGGGGACAAGCTCGCAGCGGCAGGACGCCTGTCTCGGATCTAGAGATGGTGGATTATGTCCTCGCCGGCCTTGACAGAGACTATGATCCTGTTGTGGCAGCTATTGGCGCAATCAAGAATCAGATCACAGTTGACGACCTATTCGCTCAGATCGCGGCGTTCGACCAGCGAGTCGAGATGCTTGGCGATGGCCCTGATGGGGGTTTCAAAACCTCTGCAAACTTGGCCTACAGGGGGCGTGGGCGCGGCTACAGCAGGGGCCGCGGGCGCAGCAGCAGCAGGGGATGCGGCCGTGGCAGGCGTCCTTCCCCGAATCCATCTGGTGATCACGACGGCGGCAAAGGTGGCCGCGGTCGCCCACAACAACGGCAGCAGCAGGCACATGACTATCCAAAGTGTCAAATCTGCTACAAGCATCACCCCGGAGGTGCTCGTGATTGCTGGCATAGGTATGATGAAGATGAACCCGAGGAGAAGAGTGCAAACATGGTGACCAACTCCTATGGCGTCGACACGAACTGGTATGCAGATACCGGTGCTTCACATCACATCACAGGCGAGCTGGACAAGTTGACGTTCAAGGAGAAGTACCATGGACATGATCAAGTGCACACCGCAAGCGGTTCTGGTATGAAAGTTGCTCACATTGGTCATTCAATCGTTAAAACCCCTAAAAACATTGCATCTAAACAAAGTTCTTCATGTCCGAGAAGCCTCACAAAATCTTCTCTCTGCCCATCGATTGACTTTAGATAATCGTGTCCTTATTGAATTTTACCCTTATTTCTTTTTGGTAAAGGACTTGGATACGAGGAGAATCCTGCTTAGGGGCAAGTGCGTGGGAGGTCTCTACCCACTTATATCTTCGTCATCATCATCAAATAAACAAGCGTTTGTCGCTGTCAAGCCTTCATCATCCAAGTGGCATAGTAGATTAGGTCATCCTTCATCAGTCATTGTTAAATTTGTTCTTAGCAAGAATAAACTTCCCTTCTCTCATGAGATTGGTGAGTCGGTTTGTGATCCGTGTCAACAGGCTAAAAGCCATCAACTTCCATACCCTGTATCTGTTGGGAACGTTGCAGAAAATTAAAAATTTTCCTACGGCTTCACCAAGATCCATCTATGAGTTCATCTAAGCAACGAGTAACGGCAGAGAGTTTGCATCTACATACCACTTGTAGATCGCGTGCGGAAGCTTGCAAGGTGATGATGGAGTCGTACTCGAACGTGATTCAGATCACCGATGCCCAAGTGCTGAACAGACAGCACCTCCGCGTTCAACACACGTACGGAACGAGCGACGTCTCCTCCTTGATCCAGCAAGGGGGAAGGAGAGGTTGAGGAAGACAGCTCCACCGGCAAAGACGACGGCGTGGTGATGGTGGAGAAGCGATCTCGGCTGAGGCTTCGCCGAGCTCTTACGGAGGAGGAGATGTGTTGGGAGGAGGGCTGCGCCTTGGGAGTTAGTACAGCAGCCCCCTCCCCCCCTTTATATAGGCACCACAGGGGTGGCGGCCCTGAGATCCAATCTCCGGGGCGGCGCCAAGGGGTGGAGTGCCCCAAGCCGGTGGGCGCCCCACCCCTAGGGTTTCAACCCTAGGCGCGGGGTGGGCCCTAGAGGCGCACCAGCCCCTTGTGGGCTGGTTCCTTCCCTTTCAGCCCATGGGGCCCTCCGGATAGGTGGCCCCACCGGTGGACCAGGACCCTTAGGTGGTCCGTGATTTTACCGAAACCCCGAAACTTTCCCGATGGCGAAACACCACTTCCTATATATTATTCTTTACCTCCGGACCCTTCCGAACTCCTCGTGACGTCCGGGATCTCATCCGGACTCGAACAACATTCGGTGGTCACATACTTGACTTCCTACTAACCCTAGCGCCACCGAACCTTAGTGTGTAGACCCTACGGGTTCGGGAGACACGCAGACATGACCAAGACGACTCTCGGGCAATAACCAACAGCGGGTCCGGATACCCATGTTGGCTCCACATGCTCCTCGATGATTTCATCGGTTGAACCACGATGTCGAGGATTTGATCAAACCCTGTATGCAATTCCTTTGTCAATCGGTGCGTTACTTGCCCGAGACTCGATCGTCGGTATCCCAATACCTTGTTCGGTCTCGTTACCGCAAGTCACTTTACTCGCATCGTAATGCATGATCCCGTACAACACCTTGGTCACATTGAGCTCATTATGATGATGCATTACCGAGTGGGCCAGAGATACCTCTCCGTCATACGGAGTGACAAATCCCGCCTCGATCCGTGTCAACCCAACAGATACTTTCGGAGATACCGTAATGCACCTTTATAGTCACCCAGTTACGTTGTGACGTTTGATACACCCAAGGCACTCCTACGGTAACCGGGAGTTACACGATCTCATGGTCGAAGGAAGAGATACTTGACATTGGCAAAGCTTCTAGCAAACGAACTATACGATCTTTTATGCTATGCTTATGATTGGGTCTTGTCCATCACATCATTCTCCCAATGATGTGATCCCGTTATCAACGACATCCAATGTCCATAGTCAGGAAACCATGACTATCTATTGATCACAACGAGCTAGTCAACTAGAGGCTCACTAGGGACATTTGTGGTCTAAGTGTTCACACGTGTATTACGATTTCCGGATAATACAGTTATAGCATGAACAAAAGACAATTATCATGAACATTGAAATATAATAATACTTTTATTATTGCCTCTAGGGCATATTTCCAACAGTCTCCCACTTGCACTAGAGTCACTAATCTAGTTACATTGTGATGAATCGAACACCCATAGAGTTCTGGTGTTGATCATGTTTTGCACGCGAGAGAGGTTTAGTCAACGGATCTGCGACATTCAGATCCGTGTGCACTTTGCAAATCTCTATGTCTCCATCTTGAACATTTTCACGGATGGAGTTGAAGCGACGCTGATGTGCTGGTCTTCTTGTGAAACCTGGGCTCCTTGGCTAGGGCAATAGCTCCAGTGTTGTCACAGAAGAGTTTGATCGGCCCCGACGCATTGGGTATGACTCCTAGGTCGGTGATGAACTCCTTCACCCAAATCGCTTCATGCGCTGCCTCCGAGGCTGCCATGTACTCCGCTTCACACGTAGATCCCGCCACGACGCTCTGCTTGCAGCTGCACCAGCCATCTTGCTCCACCATTCAACATATACACGTATCCGGTTTGTGACTTAGAGTCATCCAGATCTGAGTCGAAGCTAGCGCCGACGTAACCCTTTACGACGAGCTCTTCGTCTCCTCCATAAACGAGAAACATGTCCTTTGTCCTTTTCAGGTACTTCAGGATATTCTTGACCGCTGTCCAGTGTTCCTTGCCGGGATTACTTTGGTATCTTGCAACCAAACTTACGGCAAGGTTTACATCGGTGCAGTACACAGCATGGCATACATAATAGATCCTATGGCTGAAGCATAGGGGATGACACTCATCTCTTCTTTATCTTTTGCCGTGGTCGGTGACTGAGCTGAGCTCAATCTCACACCTTGTAACATAGGCAAGAACCCTTTCTTGGACTGATCCATTTTGAACCTCTTCAAAATCTTATCAAGGTATGTGCTTTGTGAAAGACCTATGAGGCGCCTCGATCTATCCCTATAGATCTTGATGCCTAATATATAAGCAGCTTCTCCAAGGTCCTTCATTGAAAAACACTTGTTCAAGTAGGCCTTAATGCTGTCGAAGTTTTGTATCATTTCCCATCAAGAGTATGTCATCTACATATAATAGGAGAAATGCTACAGAGCTCCCACTCACTTTCTTGTAAACGCAGGCTTCTCCATAAGTCTGCGAAAACCCAAACGCTTTGATCATCTCATCAAAGCGAATGTTCCAACTCCGAGATGCTTGCACCAGTCCATAAATGGATCGCTGGAGCTTGCATACTTTGTTAGCGTTCTGAGGATCGACAAAACCTTCTGGCTGCATCATATACAGCTCTTCCTTAAGATGTCCGTTAAGGAATGCTGTTTTGACGTCCATCTGCCATATCTCATAATCATAGTATGCGGCAATTGCTAACATGATTCGGACGGACTTAAGCTTCGCTACGGGAGAGAATGTCTCGTCGTAGTCAATCCCTTGAACTTGTCGATAACCCTTAGCGACAAGTCGAGCTTTATAGATGGTAACATTACCATCAGCGTCCGTCTTCTTCTTAAAAATCCATTTATTTTCTATCGCTCGCCGATCATCGGGCAAGTCTGTCAAAGTCCATACTTTGTTTTCATACATGGATTCTATCTCGGATTTCATGGCTTCAAGCCATTTGTTGGAATCCGGGCCCGCCATTGCTTCTTCATAGTTCGAAGGTTCATTGTTGTCCAACAACATGATTTCCATGACAGGGTTGCCGTACCACTCTGGTGCGGAACGTGTCCTCGTGGACCTTCGAAGCTCAGTAACTTGATCCGAAGTACCTTGATCATCATCATTGTTTTCCTCTTCGGTTGGTGTGGGCATCACAGGAACGGTTTCCTGCGCTGCACCACTATCCCGTTTGAGAGGTAGTACTTCATCGAGTTCTACTTTCCTCCCACTTACTTCTTTCGAGAGAAACTCTTTTTCCAGAAAGCATCCGTTCTTGGCAACAAAGATCTTGCCTTCGGATCTTAAGTAGAAGGTATACCCGACAGTTTCCTTCGGGTATCCTATGAATACGCATTTTTCCGACTTGGGTTCGAGCTTTTCAGGTTGAAGTTTCTTGACATAAGCATCGCATCCCCAAACTTTTAGAAACGAGAGCTTAGGTTTCTTCCCAAACCATAATTCATACGGTGTCGTCTCAACGGATTTAGACGGTGCCCTATTTAAAGTGAATGTAGCTGTCTCTAGAGCGTATCCCCAAAATGATAACGGTAAATCGGTAAGAGACATCATAGACCGCACCATATCCAATAGAGTGCGATTACGACGTTCGGACACACCGTTTCGCTGAGGTGTTCCAGGCGGCGTGAGTTGTGAAACGATTCCACATTTCCTTAAGTGTGTGCCAAATTCGTGACTTAAATATTCTCCTCCACGATCTGATCGCAAGAATTTTATCTTTCGGTCACGTTGATTCTCTACCTCACTCTGAAATTCCTTGAACTTTTCAAAGGTCTCAGACTTGTGTTTCATTAAGTAGACATACCCATATCTACTTAAGTCATCGGAGAGTGAGAACATAACGATATCCTCCATGAGCCTCAACACTCATTGGACCGCACACATCAAGTATGTATGATTTCCAACAAGTTGGTTGCTCGCTCCATTGTTCCGGAGAACGGAGTCTTGGTCATTTTGCCTAAGAGGCATGGTTCGCATGTGTCAAACGATTCATAATCAAGAGACTCTAAAGTCCATCAGCATGGAGCTTCTTCATGCGCTTGACGCGTAATGTGACCAAGGCGGCAAGTACACAAGTGTGTGGGACTATCGTTATCAACTTTACATCTTTTGGCATCCACACTATGAACATGTGTAATATTACGCCGAGATTCATTAAGAATAAACCATTGACTATCGGAGCATGACCATAAAACATATCTCTCATATAAATCGAACAACCATTATTCTCAGACTTAAATGAGTAGCCATCTCAGATTAAACGAGATCCAGATACAATGTTCATGCTCAAACATGGCACTAAATAACAATTATTAAGGTTCAAAACTAATCCCGTAGGTAAATGTAGAGGCAGCGTGTCGACGGCGATCACATCGACTCGAACCATTCCCGACGCAAGATCGTCACCTCGTCCTTCGCCATCTCCGTTTATTCCACAGCTCTGCTGTGAGTTACAAATATGAGCAACGGCACGGTATCAAATACCGGGAGTTACTACGAGTAATGGTAAGGTACACATCAATTACATGTATATCAAATATACCTTTGGTGTTGCCGGCCTTCTTATCCGCTAAGTATTTGGGGCAGTTCCGCTTCGGTGCCCTTCCCTTGCAATAAAAGCACTCGGTCTCGTGCTTGGGTCCATTCTTTGACTTCTTCCCGGCAATAAAGCTTACGGGCGCGGCAACATCTTTGTCGTCCTTCTTGAAGTTCTTCTTACCCTTGCCCTTCTTGAACTTAGTGGTCTTATTGACCATCAACACTTGATGTTCCTTTTGATTTCGCCTCTGCTGACTTCAGCATCGAGAACACTTCGGGAATGGTTTTACCATCCCCCGCATGTTGTAGTTCATCACGAAGCTCTTGTAGCTTGGTGGGAGCGATCGGAGGATTCTGTCAATGACCGCCTCATCCGGGAGGTTAATGTTCACTGGGTCATACGGTTGTGCAACCCAGACATCTTGAGGATGTGCTCACCTTGTAACTGTTTTCCTCCATCTTACAACTGTAGAACTTGTCGAGACATCATATCTCTCGACCGGGCATGAGCTTGGAAAACTAGTTTCAGCTCTTGAACATCTCATATGCTCCGTGATGCTCAAAACGCTTTTGGAGCCCGGTTCTAAGTGTAAAGCATGCCGCACCGAACGAGGGAGTAATCATCAGCGAGTTTGCCAAGCGTTCATAACGCCTTGGTTCTTCGGGACGGAGCGGCACCTAGCGGTCCTTCTAGGACATATTGCTTCTGGCAGCTATGAGGATGATCCTCGGGTTCGGACCCGATCCGTATAGTTGCTGCCATCATCTTTCAGCTTGGTTTCTCTAGGAACGCGTTGAAGTTCATGTTGACATTAGCGTTGGCCATTGATCTACAAGACATATTTGCAAAGGTTTTAGACTAAGTTCATGATAATAAAGTTCTTAATCAAAATTATGAACTCCCACTTAGATTAGACATCCTCTAGTCATCTAAGTGTTACACGATCCGAGTCGACTAGCCCGTGTCCGATCATCACGTGAGACGGACTAGTCATCATCGGTGAACATCTTCATGTTGATCGTATCTTCCATACGACTCGTGTTCGACCTTTCGGTCTCCGTGTTCGAGGCCATGTCCGCACATGCTAGGCTCGTCAAGTTAACCCTAAGTGTTTTTGCTGTGTAAAACTGTCTTACACCCGTTGTATGTGAGCGTAAGGATCCATCACACCCGATCATCACGTGGTGCTTAGAAACGACGAACTGTAGCAACGGTGCACGTTAGGGAGAACACTTCTTGAAATTTTGTAAGGGATCATCTTATTTACTACCGTCGTCCTAAGTAAACAAGATGCATAAACATAATAAACATCACATGCAATTATATAGTTGTGACATGATATGGCCAATATCATCAAGCTCCATTGATCTCCATCTTCGGGGCTCCATGATCATCTTGTCACCGGCTTGACACCATGATCTCCATCATCATGATCTCCATCATCGTGTCTTCATGAAGTTGTCACGCCAACGACTACTTCTACTTCTATGACTAACGCGTTTAGCAATGAAGTAAAGTAGTTTACATGGCGTTCTTCAATGACACGCAGGTCATACAAAAATAAAGACAACTCCTATGGCTCCTCGCGGTTGTCATACTCATCGACATGCAAGTCGTGAATCCTATTACAAGAACATGATCTCATACATCACAATTCATCATTCATCACAACTTCTGGCCATATCACATCACATGATCAATCGCTGCAAAAACAAGTTAGACGTCCTCTAGTTGTTGTTGCATCTTTTACGTGGCTGTGATTGGGTTCTAGCAAGAACGTTTTCTTACCTACGAATCACCACAACGTGATTTTGTCAACTTCTATTTACCCTTCATAAGGGCCCTGTTCATCGAATCCGCTCCAACTAAAGTGGGAGAGACAGACACCCGCCAGCCACCTTATGCAACTAGTGCATGTCAGTCGGTGGAACCGGTCTCACGTAAGCGTACGTGTAAGGTTGGTCCGGGCCGCTTCATCCCACAATACCGTTGAGCAAGAAACGACTAGTAGAGGCAAGTAAGATGACAAGATCAACGCCCACAACAAATTGTGTTTTACTCGTGCATTAGAGAACTACGCATAGACCTAGCTCATGATGCCACTGTTGGGGAACGTTGCAGAAAATTAAAAAATTTCCTACGGCTTCACCAAGATCCATCTATGAGTTCATCTAAGCAACGAGTAACGGGAGAGAGTTTGCATCTACATACCACTTGTAGATCGCGTGCGGAAGCTTGCAAGGTGATGATGGAGTCGTACTCGAATGTGATTCAGATCACCGATGCCCAAGTGCTGAACGGACAGCACCTCCGCGTTCAACACACGTACGGAACGAGCGACGTCTCCTCCTTCTTGATCCAGCAAGGGGGAAGGAGAGGTTGAGGAATACAGCTCCACCGGTAGCACGACGGCGTGGTGATGATGGAGAAGCAGTACTCCGACAGGGCTTCGCCGAGCTCTTACGGAGGAGGAGATGTGTTGGGGAGGGGAGGGGCTGCGCCTTGGGAGTTAGTACAGCAGCCCCCCTCCCTCCCCCCCTTTATATAGGCACCACAGGGGTGGCGGCCCTGAGATCCAATCTCCGGGGCGGCGCCAGGGGGTGGAGTGCCCCCAAGCCGGTGGGACGCCCCACCCCTAGGGTTTCAACCCTAGGCGCAGGTGGGCCCTAGGGCGCACCAGCCCCTTGTGGGCTGGTTCCTTCCCTTTCAGCCCATGGGGCCCTCCGGATAGGTGGCCCCACCGGTGGACCCAGGACCCTTACGTGGTCCGTGCTTTACCGAAACCCCAAACTTTCCCGATGGCGAAACACCACTTCCTATATATTATTCTTTACCTCCGGACCCTTCCGAACTCCTCGTGACGTCCGGGATCTCATCCGGACTCGAACAACATTCGGTGGTCACATACTTGACTTCCTACTAACCCTAAGCGCCACCGAACCTTAAGTGTGTAGACCCTACGGGTTCGGGAGACACGCAGACATGACCGAGACGACTCTCGGGCAATAACCAACAGCGGGTCTGGATACCCATGTTGGCTCCCACATGCTCCTCGATGATTTCATCGGTTGAACCACGATGTCGAGGATTCGATCAAACCCCGTATGCAATTCCTTTGTCAATCGATGCGTTACTTGCGAGACTCGATCGTCGGTATCCCAATACCTTGTTCGGTCTCGTTATCGCAAGTCACTTTACTCATACCGTAATGCATGATCCGTGGCCAACACCTTGGTCACATTGAGCTCATTATGATGATGCATTACCGAGTGGGCCGAGAGATACCTCTCCGTCATACGGAGTGACAAATCCGATCTCGATCCGTGTCAACCCAACAGATACTTTCGGAGATACCGTAATGCACCTTTATAGTCACCCGATTCGTTGTGACGTTTGATACACCCAAGGCACTCCTACGGTAACCGGAGTTACACGATCTCATGGTCGAAGGAAGAGATACTTGACATTGGCAAAGCTTCTAGCAAACGAACTATACGATCTTTTATGCTATGCTTATGATTGGGTCTTGTCCATCACATCATTCTCCCAATGATGTGATCCCGTTATCAACGACATCCAATGTCCATAGTCAGGAAACCATGACTATCTATTGATCACAACGAGCTAGTCAACTAGAGGCTCACTAGGGACATTTGTGGTCTAAGTGTTCACACGTGTATTACGATTTCCGGATAATACCATTATAGCATGAACAAAAGACAATTATCATGAACATTGAAATATAATAATACTTTTATTATTGCCTCTAGGGCATATTTCCAACAGTATCTACTAGCATATCTACTGCATCCTTACAACTAGTGTTCTCAGATGTTTGGGGGCCAGCTCCTACTTCAGTCGGTAGATACTCATACTATGTAAGCTTTATTGATGATTATAGCAAGTTTACATGAATCTATCTTCTTAAGAAACGGTCTGAAGTGTCTCAAGTTTTCACAAACTTTAAAAATCTTGTTGAAAGAAAACTAGACACTAAGATCATTGCCATGCAAACCGACTGGGGAGGTGAATACAGGAAACTAAATTCCTTCTTCCAGCAACTTGGTATTTCTCATCATGTTGCATGTCCACATGCACACCAACAGAATGGTTCTGCAGAAAGAAAACATCGTCATGTTGTTGAAGTAGGCCTAGCTTTACTCGCAAATGCATCTATGCCACTAAAATTCTGGGATGAAGCATTCTTAACTGCCACATATCTCATCAACTTGCTCCCTAGCAAAGTCATCAAATTTGAGACTCCTATCACACGTCTTTTTGGCACTAGTCCAGACTACAAGTCTTTGCGTGTCTTTGGTTGTGCATGCTGGCCTAACCTACGGCCATACAACTCGCACAAGCTTGCTTTCCGTTCCAAACGATGTGTTTTCTTGGTGTATAGTCCCATTCACAAAGGAGTAAAATGCCTAGATGTCTCTACTGGCAGAGTTTATATATCCCGTGATGTTGTTTTCGATGAGTCCATTTTCCCTTTTGCATCTCTTCATCCTAACGCAGGAGCCATTCTTAAGAAAGAAATCCTCCTTCTTCCCCCAAATCTTCGGAATTTTGAGCAAGGGGGCGACGATTGTACTGACCAATATGACACTTCAACCAGCTCTAGTGGTGCATTTATTCCTGTGCAGGGTCATGGAGAAAATGGTGCTCAAAATGATCAAGATTTGGCACCAAATGGCCCCATATTGCATGTGTTGGAAGAAGAAGAAGCAGACGCAGATTACGAGGTTGATCCGGAGCAACCTGCGACACCGTAGCGTCAGGTGTCCTTGGATCACGCGCAGCGATCAACCCTGGATCGCGCGCCCACCAGAGGCCAGCGCCAGCACGCCACGTCGCCAGGCAGTGGGTCGGCTCAGCGACCCACGTGCGGGTGGCCCACCACGACCGGTCTCCAGCCTAAGACGGTTGGCTCGGGGTCGCACGCGATCGGCTCGGGATTGCGGCTGCCCACGCGTGCGGATCAGGCGACAGTGACACCCACGGGATCTTCTGCATCGCACGGAGCTGCGGCACCAGAGTCCAGCGTGAACACACCAGAGGCTACAGAATCAGGGTTCGGATCAGCTACGCAAAGTGGATCCAGAGAATCTGCATCATCAGGATCTTCTGTGGCGCGGTCATCTGTTCAGCTACAGCCGGTGCCAGCCTCGCGTGTCACAACTCGTCTTCAAAAAGGTATAAAAAATCCAAAAATTAGAACAGATGGTACTATACGCTATGGCATGTTATGTGTTGCAGGAGAGCCAACTAGATTGGAAGATGCACTTGGAGATTCAAGGTGGAAAAATGCAATGGATGAAGAGTACACTGCACTCATGAAAAATAAAACGTGGCACCTTGTACCTGAGCAGCGAGGTAAAAATGTTATTGACTGTAAATGGGTATATAGGATCAAGAAAAAGGCAGATGGCTCGATTGACAGGTACAAGGCACGTCTAGTCGCTAAAGGTTTTAAACAGCGTTATGGGCTGGATTATGAGGACACATTTAGTTCCGTTGTTAAAGCTGCAACCATTAGGCTTGTGTTAGCTATTGCTGTTTCCAGGGGATGGAGCTTGAGACAGCTAGACGTGACGTGCAGAACGTGTTTTTGCATGGTGTTCTGGAAGAGAAGGTTTACATGCGACAACCACCTGGGTATGAAAACAAGAAAACACCCCACTATGTGTGTAAGCTTGATAAGGCTCTTTATGGCCTAAAACAGGCACCAAGAGCGTGGTATTCAAGGCTAAGCTCTCAGCTAAGGTGTCTTGGATTTGTTGCATCTAAAGCTGACACATCACTCTTCATCTACAATAAGGCAACCACAGTCATATTTGTTTTGATATATGTTGATGATATTATAGTTGCCAGTTCTTCATTAAGTGCTACTAATTGTCTACTTCATGATTTAAGTTCAGAGTTTGCCTTGAAAGATCTTGGTGATTTACACTTCTTCCTGGGCATTGAGGTGAAGAAGATTCCAGATGGCATAGTAATGAATCAGGAAAAATATGCTACTGAGCATCTGACTCGCATGAGGATGAAGGATTGTAAGCCTTCACCTACACCATTGTCCTCTTCAGAAAAACTGTCAGCCTTTGAAGGGGAGTCTCTAAAGGAAGAAGAGATCACAAGGTACAGGAGTGCTATTACAGTACTTAACACTGACAAGACCAGATATATCATTTGCTATTAACAAGCTTTGTTAGTATCTACATGCACCTACTGCTGTACATTGGACAGTTGTTACAAGAATTGTACGATATATAAAATACACTGTAAGCCTAGGACTCCAGTTTAAACGTTCCAGCTCCACTCTTGTTAGTGCCTTTTCTCATGCTGACTGGACAGGATGCAGTGATGACAGGAGGTCAACTAGAGGATTTGCAATATTCTTTGGTCCTAATCTTATTTCTTAGAGTGCAAGGAAACAGGCTACAGTGTCAAGATCAAGTACAGAGGCTGAATATAAGTCACTAGCCAATGCAACTCCTGAGATCATTTGGGTGGAATCATTACTTAATGAGTTGGGTGTTAAGCAACACCGCATTTCATGTTTATGGTGTGATAATTTGGGAGCCACTTATCTCTCTGCTAACCCAGTGTTTCATGGAAGAACTAAACACATTGAAGTTGATTTTCATTTTGTAAGAGAAAGGGTTGCAGAAAATAAATTGGACATCAGATTTATTCCCTCCAAAGATCAGGTAGCAGATGGCTTCACCAAGGCATTGTCAATCAAACCATTTGAGGAGTTCAAGAGGAATCTTAATATAGGATAGTTGAGATTAAGGGAGGGTGTTAGAAATAGAGATAGAACTACCTATTGTAATCTCAACAAACTCTATTCTCTCTCTCCCGTAACTTATCTCCTCCTCTCTGTAACAACCGAATCGTAGATCGATCGGTATTGCCTTGTAAGCCACGACAGGGGCTGTTCCTGTCTCGTATCAATATAAACCAACGCGGCTCCTCATTGAGGAGTAGGAACGCTTCTATCTGACAGCCTTCATGATAAACTAAACTAAAGAATAACATTTCTTTGCGGCAAATGAAACATTATTAATTCTCCTGCCTTCGTAAATTAAGCTACATGGACATGGTGCAAAACAATTTCTTTTTAAAGAATTAGAGACTTTCTTTTGAATTCATGGGTGTCTTGGGCACAGTAACAAAAAAAATTCTTTCCCAAAACGATAGTTCATTGGTAGTGTTCATTGTTCAACATTGGTGCAAATTGGTCACGTCTTGAAGTTATTTTGTGTTGACAGAGCGGGCAATAGCGGACCCTGACCCGAGGAGGACCGCGGACATGAAGCGGATGATCAACGCCATCTGATGAACTCACGTCGCGCCGTGCTTCAACTGTCCGTAAGCAGCAGCATTAGCATCTATCTAGTGGAAAGAAAGAAAGAATTTGCTTGCTTCCCTTCTTTTGTTGTATCCCTTCCCCTATAAGATGCATAAGACCAGCGATCCTTGAGACACCCATGGAACGCCATCGCCCCCAAGCGTTCCATGGATGAACGTCAATGGACTTGTGTTTGAATAATCGCAACCGTCCTTTTTACGTGTGCGTGTGTGTGTGTGCGCGCGCGCAACCGATCTCGTATTGAAGTACCATCCAGCTGTTTGTTTGCGCAATGTGATATGCATGTCCATTGGTTTCATTTCTGGCTCTGCTTAGATAGGGCTTCGTTGTCACACTCGGCATCGAGGGTGTACCGCGTGAGAGCGGCTCCTTTCATTCATTTAGTGGTGCAAACGGTTTTATCATGTGAACGCAGGAGGTTTTCGTGGACTATCAGTAGGCGTACTTTGTTCCCTCAAAAAAAAAAGTAGGCGTACTTTGTATTACTGTGCCGTGGTACTATGTATGGAACTATCGATTCTGGTTGGGTGAGAGGTGGAGTTGGTTGGTCGCCGGCGGCAATGGCGGCCGGCAGGTAGCCAGCCGTTGTTCAGAAAACCGTGTGCGTGTGTGTCCAGCTCATATGACTACGGAGGATCAGATGGTCATGGATGAGGTGTATGCGGGACTGGAATCCTATCACTACGGAGGATTGCTTGCTATTGCTCTTGCTCTTGTTGGAGTCCTTGGCTTTTGATGGTTTTTGATCCAAGGATTTTGCTATGCCTGATATTGGAAGTGAGTTTACAACGAAAATCCTATTCCTGCGTACAGATACTACAAAAACTATACGAACTAGTTTGTTCATTTTAGCTGTGTAACCGCCCCCCGGTCTATAAACGTGGTACGTGGCCGCTCAGAATCCACCTGCGTTATATATGATGGAGCAACCAACGAGTGGACCAGATATAATAATAAAAACAAATATTGTGCCTGCATTCCATTTCTCTGGTTGTGTGGATAGACCCTGCAAAAAAAAAAATATGCGATCGCTGTAGCTCACCCTCCCCTACCCTACCTACCTGTAGAAGTGCATCCTCTAGCCAATGCAACCAAAAGACCGATCTGATGGAAGAGACTAGGCAGCACATTATACGTCAACACTCCCCCTCACGTGTGCACATTATACGTCAACACTCCCCCTCACGTGTGGCTCCCTCAGGCCTAAACGTGGACCAAAAGTGGGCTGCAATTTAATTGCGCCAGCCGGGTCTTGAACTCAAGACCTCTTGGCTCCGATACCATGTAGAAGTGCATGCTATAGCCAATGCAACCAAAAGACCGATCTGATGGAAGAAACTAGGCAGCACATTATACGTCAACACTACCTTTGGACATCACACGAATTGATGCCGGGACGTCGCCGATCCACGTATCATTACACCTCTGTCAACTAGGACAATGTACAACCGTGCAGCAGTGACGGAGACAGGCCTGGGGCAGTCAGGCCTATAGTCCCAGGCCTAGAAACAATTTCCCCTGTAATTTTGTTATATAAAATACAGAAAATCATAGAAGTTTATCAATCGACATAGCACAGCCCCAGACGTAACCTGCTTCTAGCTCCGCCACTGACCATGCAGTTGCACCATGCATCAATCCAGGCTGCTCCGTCTACCTACCCTGCCGACGGCACACTGACTGCGGAGCGGCTTCATTCAGATGTACTGTATGTGGCACGGCGGAAGTGAGTCGGGTGGTCGCCGCCGGCGCACCGTCCAGTCCACGAGGGAATCGACTCATGGCGAAACGGAGGCCATTCCGCACAAACAGTTTTATCCTGGGGTCGATCGACGCAGGACACTCCACGAGATCGATCGTGTGCGGGTCAATTCAGTCATTAGGCATGCCGGAGTTGGTTGCTTGGTCGCCGGCAGGCGTCGACGGCGACGCTTTGCTTGCTTGCGCACCTACGCGGCAGAAAACCACGTGCGCTATGTCGCTCACCCCCGCGTGCGTTTAAGCAGATCCATCCATCCATCGCCGTTGGTTTATTTATACACCCCGGCCGGCCGTACGTTTGCAACAAGTGGTCGTCATGTGACCTGTCGCTAGGGCAATTCGTGCTCACGCTGCATTTCTTTCTTTCCTGATGAGATGAGCATCTCCTGCAAGCCTAGTTTTTTTGGTCGATTCTCTCAGAATCTTGAGAATCAACTACGATTGTTAAAAAATATGGGTTCAAAATTTTGGGAAAAGCTTGGTAAAGGTTTGATTCTCAAGATTCTAGGAGAATCGGCCAAAAGAACTGGGCTGGTGGAGTGAAGGCGTTTTGTACTAATCCCTCCGTCCCATAATATAAGACGTTTTTGACACTAGTGTAGTGTCAAAAAACGTCTTACATTATGGGACGGAGGGAGTACTTAATTGCCAGCGGATCCAACAAGTGGCTAATTAACTCCGCGCGTTCAAGGCACCATTAGCCGGTTTCTTTGTCGCTATTCTAGTTGTTATTCTGATCCTTCCACCGTACCTACTACCCACCCAAACAACGACGGATTGAAGTTAAACCAAGTTTATGAAGAAAAAATCAACATTCAGAAAGATCCATTATGAACCTTAGGTAAACACTCGCCTGCCGACATGTTGTAAACCTTTGCTCCATGTGCCATGACTCAGACATGGTCGCCGTCCTACTACTACTCCTCGTGTGCATCCTCGATGTCTCGGCGAGCTCTCAAAGGCGCTTGCGTGCGCCCGCGCAAGCTAGGTATTTCCACATTCTCATCATCGGCAGCTATCGGGTCTTACGCTGCATGGCGGCGGGTGCACGCGGCCGGCGGGGGCCACCTCCCCGTCTCAGCATCATCGTCTGCAGCTTCCTCCCCGAGGCTTTCACCGGCGGGCTGCATTGGGCTCCCCCCACCTAATGGGCCTACGTCGAGGCTCTCCTCATCACATCATTCGGCGGCGGGCATCCTCCACGTCTCCGTGACGCTTCTGGCTTCTGTCGGATGCCATGGGGGTGGGCCTCGGTCGGCCACCAGAAAGCCAACTGAATGCAGGGACACCGGCAAAACGGTGTCCGCACCGGGGAGCCCCATGATCCGAATCTTCGTTGCCCCCACGTCTCACTAAAAAAATTCTCTATACAAAATGGTGCAAGGCTTGGGAGGGGGGCAATTGCCCCCACCCCTACTTAGCCATAGTTTCCCAACTAGATGTGACGGGGCGCGTTGCCGCGCTTGTCATTTTTTATGATAGAATGATAGGAACTCACACAAAATATATAGAGAATTTTGTCGATAGAATGATAGTGATTCACACAAATATATGGACAATTTTGTTGGTAGAATAATAGGAATTCAACAAACATATGTGGATATGCAAGGTGAAACTTCCTCAAAACAAGTTGATTATGTCATTGACCACAAGTACAAAGCAAGGGTTGTTGAATCGATCTGTACTTGAAATCTTGCTGGTATGTACAGATCAAGGCATTGGTAAGGTGGCCAGTCCAATTATAATATCTCAACAACATCAAGTGAGAAATCAGATTTAGGGTGTATGTGCACAGATAAAAAAAACAAGAGAAACAAGGAGAATTCTATGACAGATGCAGCCTAAGAGTTTCTATGTGATTCAGAGCATGTGTTTACAACCTTTCCTGTTCATGAATGGCGTAATTTTTTAGCCACTTGATTAATTGTTTTCTAGGCATCTTGTTGGGCCATTTTTTTTTCCGAAAAGGGGGAAAACCCCGGCCTCTGCATCAGTACGATGCATATGGCCCTCTTATTAGCAAAATAAAGTAGTGCCAACATGGTTCCAAAGGTCGTCATAAGTCATAAAAAAAGCAGAAAAAGCTCACACCGAGCCAAAAGAGGCTAGAAACATCAACTAGCCACATCAAGATGCCACAACCGGCTGGGTAAACTAGATAGGAATACTAAATGCCTATCCTATTACATGACCGCCATCCAAACCGGTTGAAGATATCCCGAGCTACCATCTCCCAAATGGACGGACCCGATAACCAAATGCTCCACGGCCTCCGTCGGGTGAGTAGCGACCACTTAACGGATCAGTGCCGTAGTCCGGAATAAAACCTGCAAAAAATGTATACATGATATTCTGTTAAAGACCAAATCATTTCTGCAATTCCAGATAGTCCACAGCAAAGCACAAACCCCAACCCGAATATGTCTCGCTAAGTTAGGCTCAATCCCATTAAGCCATGTCCCAAATAACGCATTAACAGAATTCGGGGGTTTGATATTGAAAGCAATGTGGACCGTCTGCCAAAGTACCTTGGCCAGCGGGCAATCAAAAAAAAGGTGTTTAATAGTCTTTTGGGTCGAGTTAGATTCTCACCAAAGGACTCTCTGACATCACCTGCTAGATCTTTCTTGATGGCCCGTAGATCATATGTTGGTAGTTTCGTTGCAAGCCAAATTACCTGTGGTGACTATTTAGGTAAATACAAGTGAACACACATGCACAAATAAACCAACGAGGAATTATAGCAGAAGGAATATATAATTTAAAGTTGGAAAATGAAATAAGCTTGTAGTCGTTTGGAAAATATACAATGTATCCCAACAACAATGAGATAACCGTTGAAGCACACAAGATGGCACAATAGTAGTTAAAAATCTGGAGACTGGATTTGAATTTAGAGGGACATGTCCAATAACATGCTTAACTGTTGGCATAAGAGCAAAAAATTTAGTTACACGTAGCCCAGGCCAGAACTGTTGGCATAAGAGCACACGCATCACACCGAACCTCACGCCACAGGTCGCTGGCCCGCCCAAGTTTTCGTTTGTAGCTCCGCCACTGGTTCTTCCAGATCAATATCACTACATGTTCTGCATTATTTCCTAAAATGATGATCTCATAATGAATTATTCTCGCAAAACCTCTCCACAAAATCCTTGATAGCAATTGGTTGTTGTGGACGCGTACTCTCCCAGTACCCGTGTCTACCATTGTGCCGATTAAGATATGGTAAATTCTTTCAGAACGTACCATTATTCACACAAAAAACAGCCTCATCGATAGTGAAAAACAACTTTCTAGCCGAGAAAAAGATTCAAAAGCTACACGTAGCGGCCTTGCAATGATAAGTAATCCAGTCTAAGAATAATTATTGCTTTTTTTTAGAAAAGGAGGAGGACCGCCGGCCTCTGCATCCGGGCGATGCATACGGCCACTTTATTAACTATTCTCACCAGACCTTATAAAGTCATACAACAGTAAGACTAAAACCACCGTCTAAGCAACAACTGTCGCTACTCCTATCCAATTGATGAAGGGGCGCTGATAGTTTGGGCCTAATACCAAACAGACATCGCAGCCAAACCTAAACATCTAAGACCTGAGGTCCCAACCAGGACGCCTGCCGGGTATGGGCACCTACCCTCCTCAACCAGACGCTCTGCGGGTATGAGGCCGCCGCAGCCACCGCCATCAATCCATCTTGATGTTGTCTTCTTTGCACCACCTTGCCCGGCCTCTCTGTCATCGACGCCACCACGACGCCTGATGACGTCACCCTCCTGCGCGAGTCCCTCGCCACACATCGGGCGCCGATTCTCCACTGCGCCATGCCGCCAAGAGACGCCACCATGAATGTCCAGGATGAAACACCGCTCCACCAATTATTCCGTCCACTGGTCCCTCGAGCCTGTGTACACCTCCAAGAATGACGCCACAAGAGGGAAACGACACAATAATACCGCTGTCATCCGATCTACTGATCTAGGATTTCCCCCAGAGGTAGCAGATAGTGGTCTGAAACTTCTCAACAGCGATGCCTGCAAAGAGGGAACGACATCAAATAGTCGCCATCGCTGGCCTCGGCAGCAGCCGCGAGCAGGTCTTCACCCAGATATGTTCCAATGGCCTCCATCAAGCATCTTGCGCACGGATCGTCCACCACCGCGGCCGCCCCGGGAACCAGATCTCGCTGGCCGCCGGAACGAAGCCACCACAGCCACAATTGCAGTCGCAACAGCCGAAGTAGCACCGCAGATCAACGCCATGAGGGAGTAGTACGTATATCCGCCGGACAACGAACTGGTGTAAAATCTGTCCTCGTTCTGATGTGATCACCCTCCCGCACCTACTGCCTCCGGCGCCCGTTTTGTAATAACAAGCCATGGCTTCCTTTTCTTGGCCTGGACGTCGTGTACACATCCATTCCAGCACTCTCCCGCACCTACCTATGTACAGTAGCGCGCGACCGACGCCGGGACGCCGATGCCTCAGGCGATCCGGATATGCGTCCTCGTCGTCGTCGTCGTGGTCGGTGATGGATGGATCGATCGGCCAGCCGTGCACGGCCCCGCCGCGAATAATTCAGAGGCGGGCAGGGTGATCCCGTGGGGACGACGACGCGCGCAACGTGCTGCCTGCGCGTCTCGATCCCGTCCCTTTCTTCTGGCGATCCAAGCCGGCACATGGCAAGGTATCGCCTGCGCTGCGTGCGCGTGCCCCGAGCCGTACGTGCTGGACCGCGCCAGATCCTTCCTTGTTCCTTCCTTCACCTAGTACGTACGGAGATTTCACGGGAGATTTAGGGCGGGCATGGGTGAGGCCTCCAATTGGGCCGGCCCATAAGCGGCGGCAGGGCGCCCCCTATTTGTTTTTACTTTCGTTTTTGTTTTTTCTTATTTAAATAATTCGGGATTTCGAAATAGTTCCAAAAATACAAAAAAAGAATTCTGAAAAGGTTCGTCGAGCCAAAAAAATATCCCTGAATTCGAATAATGTTCACGAATTTGAAAACTGTTCGTGATTTCAATTTTTTATTTCATAAAATTCTAGTGACTTCGGATATTTCTGAACAATTTTAAACATTGTGGTGAACAAATTTTTAATATGAAGAACATTTTTTCAGTTAGACGAACATTTTTTTGAAAAAATATGTATGAACAAATTTAAAAGTTTTTGGAAAGAATTTGAATTTGACAAATCTTTTTTGAAATCTCTGAACAAATTTTGAATTTCATGAACATTTTTTAAAACAATGAATTTTTTTTAATATGATGAACAAATTTGAAATTTGATGAACATTTTTTAAATCTCCATGAACATTTTTTTAATTTGATGAATTTTTTAGTTTGATGGACAAAAAAATGTTCATGGATTTGAAAAGAAAATTCGCAAAAAAAAGGTTAAAAAGTAAAGAAGAATAAACAGAAGGAAAAAGGAAAATAGAAAAGAAATAACAATAAAAAGATAAAGATAAAGAAAAAACAGGAAAATCGGCCGGCCCATACAACACCCGCGCTGCGAGGTGGGTACGCGCTACCTTGATCGCGAGCGTCGTACGCGCCGTATAGGATTCCCCGGGCATGGTGGCAGGCAAGGAGGCACGGTGTCGGCGGCGAGCCGTCGCGGATCCACCGTTCTGGACCAACTTGGTGTGCCACGATGCCGGGTTGCACGATGGTCTGATCTAGGCCATAGCGAACCAGCCACCGCCGTAGGGTGATGGCATGGTTCTGTCTCAGCCAACATGTCGTGAAATGCATTTTTTCGCTGCGGTGAGATGGTCAACGAAAATCATGCTTGGAATTTTTATTTTGGATCAACGATGGTGAGGTCTTTGGGCGTTAGGAGTCGTCGATGCCATTCTCGCCTTCGTCGTTGCCCTATTTTGGGTGGTTGGGGTATCGACATGGAGCGTGGCGACAATCCTTCATTAAAACTAGCATCACAAAGATGGTGGGTGACAATTTGCCAATGATTATCACCACCTTGGCGAGACAATGACAAGTCGTGGTGTACTGCTTGAGGTGCCCATATTTGACACCGGACATGAAAAGCGTGGGATTGTCGAATCATCTCCAAGTTGGAATTTTGGTGTTGTCATCTTCTTCACCATGCGATCAATGGCTCCATTCATCTTCGCGTGACTAACTATTTGCTTGGTGTGTGCATGGTTTTTACTTTGCGCCGATATTACGTTGAGACCATGTACGCTTACAACATTTTCAATAGCTGCAAATGCTCAACTAGGATTAATGCTGGGTTTATTTTTCTTATTTCCTCCACCTAGGCATAGCATTGATCTTATATGTCTGCGATTTGCCGGCACGATCCTTTGTGTGTGCATTGGTATTGGGCGTGAGCATCCTTTTTTTATAGAGCCGGTGGATATTCCATCATGTTTGCATCCTCTTAATGCTTCATTATGAGTTAATTAAAACACAACATTTTATCAGGAAGTGAAATAAAACACAAGGAGTCTTCAGAAAGATCCTTAGGGCATCTCTAACATGGACCTTCAAATAGTCCCTATACGTCATTTGCGAGAGTCCGGACACTTTTTGCCATCCAATGCTATCCCTCAAACGAAAACGTACGGACTGGTCCGGACGTCCACATTCCGTCAAACTAGAAGCAAGTTTGGACGCTTTGGAGTCTTGACATTTGTCTACCCAACCAAAAGCCACCACATAGGACATCCAGCCCCCTCCCCCCCCCCCCCCCACCCAAAAAATTCTTCTACCGCGACGGATTAAACGACATGGTTGGATGGCCAACTACCGCATCAGTGTCCGCGAACTGGTCCGAACCAGTCCACGGACAAATACAGCGTCCGTTTTAGAGGTCGGCTTGGTGATGCCCTTATGTACAAATCAAACAACACAAATGGGTAAAATTTCTAAAGATGCTGAAGTAATCTTTAAATTTTCTTATAAAAGTCCTTGGAATGAAAGAACCCATCAATATTTATTATACACATAAGGAATCAAAATCCGTACTCACCTAAATCTAAATCCTATCCGCATAGAAGGTCAAGTTGATACGGAAATGCAACCGGGTGATTGGCGGACAAAGCTAGCGTGGACGAAGCAACTGGAGATTCTCTTTCCTTGCAAGAATCCACCACCCAAGCTCAGAAAAAGAAAGAAAAAGAATCCACCCCCATACGTACAGAGATTCCTACGATCAAGATACTCTTCCCTCAGACTTCAGAACGGATCAAACTCACTGATGAGTGCTGCCACAAGTTGCCCCTTTTTATTCCTGGCATTAAAAAATAATTAGCACTTTCTTAATTCTGCTCACTAATTAGTCATCTCTGCTCCGACGATTCCAATGATGATAACGTGTTCGATCATGTACCGCTTCGCAGCCGTACCCTCTGTGAAGTTATTATTTTGACCTGTGCCCTTGAATTTGTACACTTCATAACTATACGTGACACGCACCGGTCTCCACTGTTTGGTCAATGAAATAGTTGTGCCGGTAGGTAGGGCATAATGTGATACGAAATGAAATTCATGCTGTCGCAATAAATTATGGTTTCTATTTTCAAAGTCTCCAAGTCGTGTACAGAGATTTGTAGGAAGTGATTTGCCCACTTGTGCACATTCAGAAGCGAGAACAGTAGTACGCTCCACCTTATCTTGTAATGAATCCAATGATAGCGCGGCTGTTCAAGTGTACGAAGCTCACAGAGCCAGTGGATGCTATAGTTCATGACGGACGATGCATTTTATTTTTATATTGATATAATAATATATATTTCTTCTTTGCAAACTGCTCCTGTACGTGTATATCTCCTTTGGTTTCCAACAAATAGTGTATATTTATATGTTATGAATGAATGAGATGGTGACATACAAGCACTATATATGTTTGCGTAACGCCTGCCTACCTAATTACTTGGCCACCAAAGACCAAATAAGTCACTTTTCGTAATGAAATTTGAGAAAGGTATCATCATTGATTGCTCTATGCGTCCATTTGGATGCCTTGCTTTTTCTCTCGGCAAGTCTCACTCAAGGCCGTTCCCCTCTTGTGACTATATTATAGAAATAATAAATCTTGGGTCTCTCTCTTGATGTTGTATCCATTAATTTCCATATATCTTGCTACATGAGCGCCTGAACCTTCTAACAAATTTTTTTGACATTGGTAGTATATATGAAAGGGGCACGTTCTGGTTGTATGAAATCAGATCATGCGAGTGAAGAGTATGTATTGATGCACTTGGGGTTGAATGAAATGGTACTTGTCTTTCTCTGTGCATGGCATTTGGACCCAACATATTATCTTGCGTTTTTCTTCTTCTTATTTTGCGGGAAAATTGAAACCCGATTGAATTGGTTGAGACATGTCACATGTCTTTCAGTACATAAGTTTTCTACAAAAATCAGGAAAAAAGTTATTCCACGAAAGACACTGAAAATGATCGGAAAGCCTTGACTACTTATTAATCAGTAAATAACCTTTTAAAAAAAAACTGATGACAATGTAGGTAATAAAACCAAAATAGTCTTTCCTTTCAATGAATAGACACCAAATACAAGTGGCAGAAAGTGAAGGAAACTGATGCTACCAAGTGGAGAAACTTGATCCACTAGCTAGCTAGATTAGTTGCACCCGTGAGTTAGTGCTAAGTGGGGTTGGCTGATACTTACATCGATCACACTATCATGCATGTACGAATATATCTTGCACGGTCTCATTGGCTGTGGATGATTTCGACACACTGTAATGAGATCTTTTCCATGCCAACTTAGCACCACACAACCAGGTGTGCAATACGTCGACTCTTTTGGCGCGCCAGGGTTGACTCTTCATAGTTCACCGTTTTACACGAAGGGGTGGTATATATGATCTACAATGAATTGACTTGTGGCGTTTTCAGTACAATTTTATGCATGCATCACTTTCACTTCCTCGGGACATTCTTCGACCATAGGAAGCAATCGAGATGATACCGTGTTGGCGCGTGATACTTTGTTGATAAGAGCTTAGGAGATTTGTCGGAGCGTATATTTTTTCCTGGAGATCGACCCTTCACTTCTTGACCGACGTCCCCCTTCGACATGATACTCCCTAGTCACCTATAGCCGACACCCGTCTTGTTCGACCAGACAGTCTCCATGTAGCGGTGGCATGTCGCGCCAAAAATATGCATCACTTCAAAAATAACATTTGTAGGGGGTTATTTCTGAAGCTACCCCTAGGCCTAAGCGGTGGGCATGCAAGTGAATCCACGGAAGTACAGGGGTTAATGTGCAAAAGCGGCCATGCACAACTAATCAATACACTAGTGCCCAGCTGTCTGGCCTGGTATACTGACACCAAGATATCATAACAGTGAGAGAGGAAGAAGGGAAAAGGAATTCTCTCATGGGTCATGATCACACTAAGCCGGAACTAGAAGAGTGAACATATAAAACTATCTAGGCTAGCCGGAAGAGAAATGCACGGGAGATAGACAGAAATCTCAGATATATATGTGGTGGCTTAGTGTTAGGCTCACACGCACCTAGCTAGCTCACCAGATTCAATCTCCTTTGCCAACAACGACCGGGGAAGTCCCGTGAGCTTAGCTCTCCAGCTAGCGACGGGGCGCCGGCCGGCGGGTGCGCGGGCTCGGTACGTAGTGCACGGCGGGCGGCGGCGCGTCGGATTGATCAGCACAGGCATGGGGAACGCGCTGGGGTGCGCCGGGCTGGGCGAGCGGCTGGCGGCGGCGGCAAGGGACGGCGACGCGGCGGAGGTGCGGCGGCTGCTGGCGGCGGACCCGGGCCTCGCGCGCTGCACGGCCACCTTCGGCAACCTCAGCTCGCCGCTCCACCTCGCCGCCACCAAGGGCCACCACGAGGTACGTACGCTCACGTGCCCTCGCGCGCGCGCCGGACGGCGAGATGACCCGACGACCGGCTCGCTCGACGGCTCGTACGCGTGTCGTCCGGCCGGCGTCTCGACGCCGGCCACCGCCGCGGGCGCGCTTGCCTGCCTGCATGCATGCTCGACGCATACGAATTTGTTTCCGTTTTGCATGGACTAGTTCAGCGGGTGCAATTTAAATTCAAAACCATGCAAAGCGCGGGCGTATATAGTTCAGCGTGCCATTTATTTTCTTTTCTTATTACAAGCTCAATACGGCTGGTGTTACGGAAAAAAAATTGCAATAATATTTCTGCATGCTGAGAACAAAAATGCAAATGCAAAACAGGTTGTATCTTGAGTACCGACACGAGCCAACACTACAAATTTCAAATTGCGAGTCTTAGACTGCCAGTTTAAATTCGAGGTTATAGTCGAATAACTAGGCAAGCTCACATCAAGGGGCTCAAAATATATCTGCGCGAAAAGACGAAATAAATTCGACGAAACAAAAAGTAGAAAATCATGTGGCCCTGATCTAATCAATTAGCTAGCTAGTAGTAGATCCCACATATTGATCCTCCTAGTAATGTCTCGAAAGGTACCCACCATATCCGATTTGTTCCCTAAATCAATTATTATCATGGACACCTATCTAGTAGCATAACCACCATATCTTTAACTTAACCACAGACAAAACCGTCAATAAAAATAAGATAAATTCACGCGTGACAAGAAAACCTACCAACTCCACCACATCAGATTTGAATTGGGGTGCATGCGTGCATCCTCCGGCTACGGTGTTCCAAGCAAGCACGACTCATTTTTCCTTGGTAGAAAATGACCCGTTCGTCGTGTGGCCAAAAATTCACGGCAAGGTCGAATCACCATTGCAGCGATGCATTCTTTTGCACGCAAGTTGGCGCCAGTAGTTAATTAGTTGGGATATTTTCGGGCCGGGTTACTGTCACGCTGATGTGTAACAAGGTAGATGGATCAAAAGTTTTTCTTTGACTTGGTGGTTTTCCTCTCACCCTAGTTGATGGTGTATAATGGGAGCCACGTAGCCAGGTAGGTGCGTTCACTGTATTATAGACAGTGACACGCAGATTTTGATGTAAAATTGTAGGGAAATCCAACAAGTTGTCTGTTTTTTTTTGCTAAGTTGATTTTTTAGCCGTCCGTGTCTGTATCCAACCGGCTGTTGTGTTTTCTCCTCTTGCTCCAGCCAACTACTACCTCCGTAACAAAATGTAAGATACTTTTTATGCCTTATAGAAAACCATTTCAGCATAGAGGTTTTGTACTTGGCATTCCTCATGGCCTGCTCGATCCGGTGCTGCCCCAACCGCGTGATGCTGCCACTCGCGGCCAATGACGCCCCTGTGTGTCGGTGTGTGCCTCGCCGGCCTATCGCCCCTACCCACGCGGCCATCTCTCTAGAGTCGATGACCCATCCCGCATGAAAACCGTCAAGCCTCCGACTCCCCTCCACCGACGCCGCCCCTCCCGTGTTATCCCCAGCTCGGCCTCACCTCCCTTCCTTCTCCCAGTAAATTGACTTACACCAATTAATGCGATTTCCAAGCAACTTAGCAAATGCGAAAAATCCAAACATAATGGGACAGTTCTTTCCAGGAATCGGTAAGGCGAAATGTACGCACATGCGTGTGCCTCTAGTGCTCCGTAATAATCAAGAAAGAACCCGTGGAATGCACGGCTAAATTTTCTTTAGGGTTTTTATATGTGAAAACTAACCACCTCGTGCAATTGAAGCACACATGCACAGTAGACTGATTTTTGCCGCACAAGTTGTTGCGTTGCTGTCGACGCATGTGCCAAGTAAATTGTGATCAAGTAGGACAGCTGGTAGACAAGGCTAAATTCCATGTTTTTAAAACCCATCGCGTCAGGACGCCATCACCAAAGTCACAAGCAATTAAACGCGATGTCCGACTGGGTAGCCTTGACGATTTTTGTCGAAAACCATATGCTCAGACAGTGATTACATATGCAGTTGGAGTACATGAGTAGCTAGCGAGCGAGCCAGCCAGCTGGTTAACTGTATCCATCCGCACTCGTACAGTCGTTAGAGATCAGATCAACTCACATGTTCCCCGACCTAGACACCAAACAACGCTATTAGTAGCGCATAGTAGTACTCCTTCCGTCCGAAAATACTTGTCGGGAAAATGGATGTATCTAGACGTATTTTAATTTGACTAATACAGTAGTATAAAGTTTCGGTTTCCCTCTTTTTTTACCTTCACCTGTCCTGGCGATTAAGAAAAGCTTTTGCGTGTTCTTGAAAAAATTCTGAGATTGTGTACGTACGTGCGTGCAGATCGCGGCGCTGCTGCTGGAGAAGGGAGCCGACGCGAACGCGAGGAACGTGTACGGACAGGTATGTAATATCAATGTATGTAATGTGTGTCAGTGACAGAGTGTGAGGTGAACAGTGCCGGCTGGCTTGTGTTATTGCTCATCTCAAGTTCCCAACCAACTCAATGTGTCGGTCTCCGAGGCTGATCTCTCCGGGCAGTTGAGATCTCTGTCCATGGATCCATCGGTCAATCGTCAATGCGACGCTGCTCCCTCCTGTCGCGCGCGTGTTGTTGTTCGTACTACATCTTTTTTTTTTTAGAAACAATGTGTGCTATCATTGGTTGGTTGGTTGCAACGTCCGCAATCGATGAACTTATTGGTCTTTTGTTGTGTCGTGGCTCCAGTTTCCCGCGCAAAAGATACAGCCTGGCCGGCGCAGGAGAATTGACACAAGTCAACAAATAATTAAGGCTGATGGGGGGATAATAATGTCTTTCTTGTTTAAAAAACTTGACTAGTTTCAAGAAAAAACGGGCAAAGGTCAAAGATTTGGACATCAAATGCTAGTTTCATGCGAAACTAAAAGTTCGACGACGGAATCTTTTTTTTTGGCCCTGCATATTTACAACAATAGCTGAAAAAAATAACATTCTAGTTTTTTGAAGTGCCAGGTTTGGAAAACCTCGAATAGTTTACCAGAAAAAAGTTGTAAATATGAGATTTTTTTTATGGTGGTATTTTTTTGAAAATCGATAATAATTTCTAGTGCCACTGAATTCCATGGTTTTCCAGCATGTTTCTATTGGTGTGATGTTGTAACAAAATAGTATAGGTTTGTACTAACCCTAAATGAATATTTTGGTTTTACATATTTTATTAGTTTCATTTCACATAAGGTTTTGTTACAAAAGTTTGCACTACTCCGGGTTGCCTCGTGTGCAAAAAACTTTGTAACACCATCCTATATGATTTACATTGAAGAAATGGACCAGGGCCGAGGGTTGAAAAATGCCTTGTATTGAAACTGATCGACCAAACTTAGACTTTGGATAGTTCATGGATCCAGTATATATTATTTCTTATAAATTTACTTAGTCATAGACGTCAGTGAGCAGTAACAGTAAGAGAGAAAAAAAAGGAACATATATTTGCAGTCTGACCTTAGCCTTTGCATGAATTGCGCGCAAAGCAAAAAATGTTCAGAAACACTAAAAATCCAACGTCGGATTTTTAGGCATGACAAATCTGGCGTTTTTCATGGCAATTTTTATAGGCGTGATGATTGAAAATTTAGATTGGAAGCACGCCAATTTTCTGACAAAAAATGAACTGAAAGAGATTTGCCATGCTCGCAACTAAACTTGCCATCCTTGGAGAACATAATTCTCCTAAAAATCATTCGATTTGCCATGATTAAAAATCCGATGTCAGATTTGTAGTGGGGTCCAAATTGTTTCCTACTCCCTTCGTTTTAGCAATTCAAACGCTCTTATATTAGTTTATAGAGGGAATAGATGGAAAAATATGTGGTCCAGAAATTATTATGTAGAAGCATCACGGGAAATAATCTTTTGCACAATAAAGATTTCATGTTGGAAACTGCATACTTTGATTGATTTATTTATTTTGTCTCTGCTGTAATCCCATCAGCCAATTTTGCAGCTTTTGTTTTGCTCACTAAAATGGAACCTTACCGTGCTTTTGTTTTGCAGACGCCGTTGATGCAGGCGTGCCGCTCAGGGCACTGGGAGGTGGTTCAGACGCTGCTGGCCTTCAGATGCAACGTACGCCACTACTCTAATTGGAGCCAAGATTCAGCTCGCTTGCCTCTGCTCTGTTCCAGCAGATCAATCTAATCTGATCGCGATCTTTGCTTGTGGCTGATGAATCGATCAGGTGTGGAAGGCGGACGGGCTGACCGGGCGCACGGCGCTGCACGCGGCGGCGGCGGGCGGGCACGTGCGGTGCGCGCGGCTGCTGCTGGCGGACGCGGCCGGCGCGGGCGAGGCGCGGCGGCCCGGTACGCGAACCGGGCGGCGGGCGGCGGCGTCACGGCGCTGCACCTGGCGGCGCTGCACGGCCACGTCGACTGCGTGCACCTGCTGGTCGACGAGCGGGCGTCCCTGGACGCGCAGACGCTGCCCTGCGCCGCGGCGCCCATGGCGGCCATCGGCGCCGGGAGCACGCCGCTGCACTACGCGGCGTCCGGCGGCGAGGTCCGCTGCTGCCAGGTGCTCGTGTCCCGCGGCGCCGACCGCATGGCCGCCAACTGCAACGGCTGGCTCGCCGTGGACGTGGCCCGGATGTGGAAGTGCAACTGGCTGGAGCACGTGCTGGCGCCCAAGTCGCAGCTCCCCGTCCCCAAGTTCCCGCCCTCCGCCTACCTCTCCCTCCCGCTCCCCTCCCTCCTCGCCGTCGCCAGGGACTACGCCGCCTCGCCGGAATCCTTCGCCGCCGCCGTCGTCGGCAACGACGACGACGCCTGCTCCGTCTGCCTCGAGAGACCCTGCAACGTCGCCGCCGAAGGTACCATACTATGTTCTTTCCTCACGCGCAAAAAACTAAAATCAATTTTTTGGATGATTTGCTGATCGTTTCCGACTCCATTGATGTGCAGTGTGCGGGCACGAGCTGTGCCTCAAGTGCGCGATGGACCTGTGCACGGTGATGAAGGCGTACGAGGTGCCGGGGCTCGCCGGCACCGTGCCGTGCCCGCTCTGCCGGAGCGGCATCGCCTCCTTCAGGAAGGCCGTCGCCGCGGCCACCGCGCCGCCCGAGGACGACCACCAGGGCATGAGCGGCAGCAGCCTGCCCTGCGCGTGCGCGCGCTGCCAGGACCGGCACGGCAGCCCGGAGGAGGGCGAGGAGGAGAAGAGCACATGCCGGTCTTCCGGCCGCCGGAGCTACGGCGGCGGCGGGTTGGACGGCCCGGAGGCGGCCATAGCTCCCCTGTACTGCGCCCCGTTCACCGGCCCCTCCGCCATCTTGTCCTGAGAACCAACGGCTCGATGCGGCTCCTCGGACGTGCCATTGGCCCACTGACATGTGGACCCTGGCCCACACGTCAGCGGCTCAACGTCAAGGCACCGTACGCCAGAGGATCCCTCTCGCAGGAATTTCATCGTGCACATACAAAAGTTTCACAGGAGTAGTATACATACATACATACAGACATGCATACGTAGACGAAACTGGCATACCATTTGATTTGTTGTGTTCGTGGTGTGAAATGCTGTAGATACGGTGGTGGGGGTGTGGATGTGGTGGACATTCATAGAAATTCTTTCTTGTAAATTATACCACTAGACACTTGATCTTATGAAGTTGCGATTCTTTCCAATCGGGGTGAGGACTACAAAATGCTCCACAAAAAACATTTCAAAAAAGTTGAACAAGCATTTAAAAAATGTTGAACAAGTATTTCAAAAATATTGAAAAAAATAATGTACAAAAACATTTCAAAAATGTTGAACAAGTATTTGGAAAATGTTGAAGAAGTATTTGAAAAATAATGGAAATTGTTTTGAACAAGTATTGGAAAAATGTTAATCAAGAATTCATAAAATGTAGAACAAGTATCTGAAAAATGTTGAAGAAATATTTCAAAAATATTAATCAAGGATCCGGAAAATATTTAACGTTCATAGAAAAGTTGAGAATCATGTGCTAAAAAAGGAAGAATTTTTGATCACCTATAAAAATATATTAATCGATAATTTGAAAAAAAATTGTTTGAACAAGTATCTGAACAATGTTAATCAAGCATTTGGGAAATGAAAATGTGTGTAGAAAATGTTAACAATGTATTAAAAATGATGAATTTTTCTATCATGTATATAAAAATAATAAACTAGCATTTGAAAAATATTGAACAAGTGTTTGAATAATGTTAATCAAGCATTTGGAAAATGTAATGTGTATAGAAAAATACTGACCATGTATTGAAAAATGCCAATATTTTTATTTCAAAACTGTTAATCAAGCATTTGAAAAAGTTGTGAAGTTTGTATTTGAAAAATGTTAGTCAAGGATTTGAAAAATGTTTTAAATGTGTATAAATAATGTTGACCATGTATTGAGAAAATTTTAAAACTGTATTTGAAAAATGTTAAACATGTATAAAAAACTGTTGTTGACATATACAAGAAATGTAGAATGGAAACCAAAGACACAAAAAGGCAAATTAGAACCAAAACAGAAACAAAAAAATCATATAAAAAGAAAATTAAAAAAATGAAGACACGAATGCCAAAAGAATGAAAAAACAAAGAAAATTGATGAAAACCCAGAAAGAAATAAGTAAAAACGGAAGAAAGAAAGAAAAAGACAAATGAAAGCCAAGAAGAGAAAGGGATAAAAAAAAGGAAAAACAAGAAAACCGCTGAAAAATGGGAAGGAAGAAACCGATGACAACCAAAAAAGAACATATAAAAACCAAAGAAAGAAAGAAAAACAAAAAATCATGAAACCCGAGAAAAGAAACAAATAAAAAAAGAATAAACAATAAAGACCAGTGAAAATGGGAAAGAAAGGAAGAAAACCGTTGAAAAAGCAAAGAAAACAAAAAAGGGAAAAATAGTGAAGAAAAAAGAAAGAAAAACATAAAAGGAATGAAAAAAGGAAAAAAGAAAAAACACAATGGGAGCGAACCAGCGAACTCACTCAATCAACGAACCCAATGGAGGAAAAAACAGATGAAATTGGGTTGGCCCAGTTGCTACAGTGCGAGGAAAGCTTTAACGAGATGGAAGAATGCGCTTGCTTAATGCGAGATATACTCCTCGCGAGGTTCCAACTCCGTCTTTACAAGTATTCAACCCATTAAGCCATATTTATGACGTGTGAGAGTCTGCTTTCTATGGATCGTGCGCAGGAAGTAATGTCTCACTTACACTACGACTGCAACACATGGTCAGAAAATTGGTATTTTCTGGCACGGGGTGCTCAAACGACTTAAGAGGAAAGGTGAAACAAACTTTGAATGTACAACTTGAAACTTTATATGAAAAATAGTTGGGCATGCCCACGGATGTTGGTGGAGCTAAAAATGAGGTGTTTAAAAATACCCGAAGGGCAGAGTTTGGAATGGGATACAGGGTTAGATTGACCAGATTTTATCAGTTGGAGCCTTGGAGGTAAACAAGTTGAGGTTAAGTCGATAGCTCAAACCCTCTCCACATATGATATGGGATGCTTCAAGCTTCCGCGAGGATTGCATGAACATATCGATTCTTTACTTCGCAAGTTTTGGTGGGGAGCGAAGGAGGGTAAGAGGAAGACAACTTGGGTTTCGTGAATGACATGTCACAACCAAAGTATCCGGGAGGAATGGGCTTCTTAAAGATGAAAGTATTTAATTTAGTATTATTAACTAAACAAGGATCGACGTTAGTGCAAGAAAAAAATTCCATAAGTGCACATATCTTGAGGGCTTTATATTATCCAGATGGGAGTTGCTCTCGACATCTACTGGGACTCTCCCATTGCAAGAAATTGGTTGTTTGAGCTACAAGATTTTCTGCCAGAACAACAATATGTCAAAGTTATGGTAACAATGTGGGCATTGGGAAGGCAAAGAGAGATGCATGAAGATAAATATGGAAGTCCTTTTGCGACGCGCAAGTTCATTGAAAACTATCTGAGAGAACTGCAGGAGATCGACACACCACCATCAAGATGCCGAGAGGACCATCTACACCATCAAGATGGTGCCGCCACCTGAAGGATTGGCTAAAGGAAATGTCGATGGATCGATCTCTGTGACAAACAAAAGGGGAGTTGCGGCTGCTATATTCAGGTCCAGGATTGGTTTGTTCATGTGGGCTTCAGTTTTGGTGTGTATTGCTGTAACAGACCCAACAAGCATTGAAGCGATGGCCTGCCATGAGGTACTATGCCTAGTTAGAGATCTGAACATGCAAAAGGGAGTAATCGCAATAGACTGTGTGGAAGTGGAACGATCTATTCATGAAGGAAAGCAAAGGATTACATTCCATGATTATCAAAGACATTTCTTGATGAAACTTTTATTACGAGACTTTGTTTTTACATATGAAAGAATGGAAGATAACATGGATGGTCAAAACATCGTGCAAGCTTGGCATTATCACCAGGCCGACATTGTCGGCTTTTGGACTCCTGGGCAATGTAAAACCCTCTATTTCGTATGAATAAATGAGCTCGAGAGGCGGGAGCTAAATCCAGCTAATGCACACCCCTGCTCCCCCCCCCCCCACACGCACAAATTTGGGGCGGCCACGTGTGCGGCGAGGTGCCCCTGTTTATTTTTTGCTTTTTAAAAAAATCATAGGATTTTTAAAAAATCAATTTCAAATATATGTTCATAATTTTTTCAAAGAAATTATAATTTCAAAAAATGTCCATGAATTAGACCAAAATGATCATGAAAACAAATCACGGATTTGAAAAAAATGTTTATAAATTTAAAAATTGTTCATGAATTTGATTTTTTTTCATATTTCAGAAAATGACCACAACTTTAAAAAACCTTTCGAAAAATGTTCCCAGATTTCAGAAAATGTTCATGAATTGGGAAAAATCGCGAGTAGAAAAACTGTTCATGGATTTGGAAAACAAATTCACAAATTTGAAAAAACGTTCTGGGATTTCAAAACCATTTATGAAATTGTAAAAAAAACTCAGATTTCAAAAAGTGTTCACAAATTTTAGTGAAAATCTCGCAAATTCCAAAAATATTCGTGATTTGAAACAATATTATAAATTTTAAAAAAGGTTCACCTATTTTAAAAAAATCCTGGGTTTCAAAAAATGTTTATAAATTTTAAATAAAAGAAAATAAAATAGAATATTTAAATTTAAAAGAAAAAGAAAAAGAGAAAATGGGCACCAAAAAAATATCATGGAAGGTTCTAAAATATTCCCAAGCTCGGGTGAGTCTATTTGAGTTGGTTCATATATGCATGCGCGAGACCGCTCGGGTGAGCATTTGCTCGACAAACATATCGCTAAAAACAAATCTAACCCTAAGCCTAAATTTATACACACACCTCTTTGGCAACCATAGTAGGCGACACAAGCACCCCTGCACCCATTCTTTTCTTGAAAATTGAAGTTCAATTTTTGGGTCCAAAAATCCAGCCGCACTATTTTTGCTGGAATTATTTTTCCAAAATCATGTCACATTCAGTGATCATTTTAGCCGAGGTCTTACCTAAAATAGATATAAGGTTTGATAGAAACTTGATGGTTTAGTATTACTCCCTCCGTCTCATATAATTTTTTACATTAGCTTAGTGTCAAAAATGGTCTTACTATGAGACGAAGGGAGTAGTTTTGAAGAGAGAGAAATGAGATGGTGTCGAGAATATGTGAAAAATATATGTGACATGTCAATGAGACAGGTTCTAAATGGACCCTTATCATTTCGACAAAGTGTAAAGGTACTCGTACCATAAGTCCCACGGGCGTAGGGCACAACCCGGTAAAAGCGGGACGGCAGGTTTGTAGCCATGAAGACAGATCAAAAGCCCGAAAAAGAGGGACGGCAGATCCACCGCCGGTGGTTGTGAGCTCAAATCTATGGATCAAAGGAGAACAACTAATAATCTACAAAAATAATATTGCACTCAAAGTTGTCTAATACTAGTTTGCACTGAAAACTTCACTTTAGCCTTTGTACATATTTACTGAATTTACACTTTGGATGACAGAGATGTGCATGCCCTCACAGCTCACACAATCTATCCGGCACTAGGAACCTTCCCTAGACGATGACGTATATATACACCGGCACGTTCGATCGGCCCTATTCCACACGTCGGGGTCAAGCACCGCCGCCGACGGCCGGCCAGCCGGCAGCGCGTCCAATCAGGTCCCGTCACGCACGTCCGTACGCAGCTGCGAGGAATCCGCCGGGCAGCTGGCTTCGAGTTTTTGACTAATCCGCCGTCGCTTTCGTCTCCCGGTCCGGCGGCTACGTACGTACGTACGTGCTCCGGGCAGCGATTAGTCAAACCCAAGAACCGGTCGCCGCGGGCGCGCGCGCAAGTTCCACCGTTCTTCCACGGCTAGTCATGGGTGATCGATCACCGCGACGTCTGGCTCCACGCCCAGGGCGACGGCGTGCCGACGACGGCGGCGGCGGAGGGGCCGGAGACCGGTATGCCCATGGCGACGCGGCACCAGCCGGGCTGCGCGGGCGGCGCCGGGTCCGGGCGGGCGACGTGGTGGACGTCGCCGAGGACGCGCACGGCGAGGTGGACGACGCCGTGTCCCGGCCCGCCGCGGCGCGGGCAGCGGAGCGAGTAGCTGAGCCTGCGCAGCGCGCGCGGCGGGCGGAGGCCGTCCAGCACGTCGGCGGCGGGCACGCGGCACCACCCGAGCGGCGTGTCGCCCACGAGCCGCGGGCAGCCGGACTCCGAGAGCACCGCCACGCGCACGTCGTCGCGGCCCTCCAGGAAGCCCGCGCCCACGGGCACCACCAGGCGCGCGTCCTCGCCGGCGTCCTCCCACGAGTGCTCCCCCGCGCCGGACGTCGCGGGCGCCACGCCCGTGCTGCAGCCGGCGGAGGAGGAGGAGGAGGAGGAGGACACCGCCACGTAGGGCCGCAGCCGGCGCGGGAGAGGTGAGTAGGTGGGCGGCAGGCGCAGCGACTCGGCCGAGAGCACGGTGACCTCCAGCGCCACGCCGCCGCCCCACTCGCCGTCCTTGGGCAGGAGCCTCGACGACGGCATCGCGTGCTTGCTTGCTCCCTAGCTAGCTAGCTCGCGGCAGACAGAGATATAGTTGATCTCCCTCGATCGGCGGCGTACGGTAGGGTGGCGAACGGCGGGTGGGAATGGGAATGGGAACGGCTTGGTGGATTGCCCGCCGGTTTATACCCATGGGCCATGGGAGGGTTTGAAGGGTTCCTCGATTTGGACGAGGAAGGCAGGAGGAGGCGAGAGGAGGGAGGGGAGGCAGCTTCTGCATGGAGCGCGCGAAGCCGCACAGAAGGTTGGCGCCAACGAACGAAGGCTTTTGCTTTCAGACAGACGTAGCACCCGCACCGGTCACACACACACTCACACAGACACAGGCTTATTTCTTGGCGCCTTCGCGCTGCCCACTTGGAACGAGTCCAGATCAGTTTTCGTTACAAAGTTTGGGATATTTAAATCGAATCGGGAACTCTCGTGGAATTCCTTCGGAAAGGGGTACGTGACTTTACTGGTACTGGTGGACGTGACGGGTCAAAACTAGTTTCTAGGTCTACGTGAGTTCTTGTCTATCGTGGAGGATTTTATCTTGCAGGTCAAGGGAATGTTCCTAGTACTAATCTGGCAAAAGCAGAGGAAGGAGCCCCGGCGAAAACCCTAGCCGTCAAAGGCGGCCGACCGGTCGAGAGGAGGGAGCGGCGCCCTGGCCGTACTCCATCGTCACCGGGATTTCCTCGCCATCGCTGGACGAGAGGGGGGAAGGCCCGAGACATTGTTCCACGTGCGTTCAGCAGTATGTTCTTAGTTAGATCTTCGGTTGTCCACGATTTTCGGCTCCTGCGCTGAGCAAATAGGTTTTCTCGAAATATCTCATCCAAGAGGCGGTTCTCTCGGCTACCGGCGCTGAATCAGGAAAACAATGTTTAAGACGTCTTGGACCCGTCGGATCTGGGCGGGGGCTTGATGCGACGTCGTGTTGGAGTCGAGATAATGATTCTGTTTGTCCTACTATTAGTGGTGGTGGTGTTGCGGACAACCAACACTATTACATAATCGAGCATCACAGGCGGTTTTAGTACATGGGCATGCGGCGGTTTTTCTATTCTGCTTCAAACCTTGGGTTGTTCAAAGTGCATCTAATCACCAAGGTGAACTTTGATAATTCCTGTCAACATATCTCAAATAACTAGTGATGCTTCTAAGTGTATTTTAGAAAAAGTCATTTTAGATACAACATTGGAATGAAAGGTGACGCCTAAAAATGCTTAAAAGACAAGTGTTGGGCATTGCCAAAAAATTCTACATTTTCATTTTAGTGATCCTAGATCACATTGAGTGCATTGCCAAAAAATTCTACATTTTCATTTTAGTGATCCTAGATCACATTGAGTCGTTTGCTCCACGTGTTTAAAGATCAAACTCCATAACTCCTCAAAAACTTTCAAGTTTGCCACCGTATCTACCTAGTTCTATTCCATTCAATGCTGAGAAAGCACTTTCACTCGGAGCCACATCCTCATCTTGTGGTCGTTAAAAGAATTGTGAGATATTTACTTCGTACCCCTAACTCCGACCTTTGGCATCCAAAGGGTTCATCCTTTGACCTTGTAGGTTGCTCAGATTCGGACTATACCGGTGAGAAGGTTGATAGGACTTCAGGTACATGTCAATTCCTTTTGAGATCCCTCTCGTATCTTGGTCCTCCAAGAGACAAAATTTAGTATCTCTATGCACCACCGAAGCCGAATATATCTCAGACGGATCATGTTGTGCTCAACTACTGTGGATGACACAAACACTTAAAGATTATGGCATTCATCTCAAACATGTTCCACTTCTTTTTTGACAACGAAAGTGCCATAAAATTACCCATAATTCCCATCCAACATTCTCGAACTAAACACATCGATGTTAATCATCATTTCATTCGTGACCATCTATCTAGAGGTGACATTGATCTTAGCCATGTTCGAACTGACAAACAACTAGCCAACATATTTACAAAACCTCTTGATGAGAAGACGTTTTGTCGTTTGAGGAGTGAGCTAATATCCTCGATGCTTCTAGCATGCAATGAAATCTCACCCTCATGCATGCACATTATATCCATGTTCTACATTTGATTCTTGATATTTCTCTTATGATGAACTATTATATGTCTTGGATATTTGATTTGCATCTAACCCCTTGTCGTTTGAGGAGTGAGCGAATATCCTCGATGCTTCTAACGTGCGATGAAATCTCACCCTCATGCATGCACATTATATCTATGTTCTACATTTGACCCTTAATATTTCTCTTACGATGGTACGAGGGATATCTTGATCCCTCGTATCAAAGGAACATGGCTATCTTGATCCCTCGTATCTTGTCTTGGATATCTTGTTGGATATTGTGATTTGCACCTAATCCCTCTAGGTTGTTGGATAAATGATGGGTACTTGCTTGGAGTTCTACAAGTGGTATACCACCAATCATCACAAAGCAAGCAATTTTCATAGAGTAAATATAACAAAAAACTACCACATTACTGGTTAAGGTTACATAAAACTATCACATTACACATTAAGGTTACAGAAAACTACAACTTTCTTTAATTTCTCAAAAATCTACCACGTTTTTGGTTGGCTGTTCCAAAAAACACTACTTGCTGAACCTTTTAACTTTTAACCACGATTGCGACATAGCTGGCCTGCCCATCAGCTTTGACCATTTGTTGACTGTTAGTTTTACTGCTACTTACATGTGGGACCCACATGTAAGGTCTCTCTTTCTTCTCTCATCTCCTTCCCTAAACTCTCTCTCTCTCCCGAGCGATATGGGTGACGCCGGCGAGAAATTCGCCGTCCTGCTGCTGCTGTCTGGACCTGGTCGGCTACTTGCAGGCGTACGCCGCCACCGTCCTGAGATGTGTCCCGCAGCTCCAGCCCTCCTCTCTCCTTCCCCTGCTCCTTGGATGAGGGCCATTTAGGGGGAGTCTGGATGAAAAATTGAGCTAAGGCAACTCTAAATGTGAACACATTAATGCTTAACCGATAAAGGTAACCCCTTTTGAGCGTAAAGATGAGTATGACTCATGGGATACAATATCTTCTTAAGACGACGCGGTCCTAGCTCAAGAACCTCATACATATAGACAAGCTTACAATAGTGTGGATATCTATGCTTGGACCGGACATCTCTCTCTCTCTCTCTCTGAACATAGAAATTACATGTAAACTAGAACAGAGGAATTAATTGCTATGATTTTTAATCCAATAAGTTGAGCCAACTCAACAGAAAGGTTCGTACACAGATGTACTTTGTCTGAATCAAACATACCCTACCATAGATTTTGCTACAAACAACCATCTCTAGTTTGTTGCATTCTCTTCTTTTTGTACCCGTGGCTTTGGTAGTATAATGCAATTCAAAGAAACCGAACAAATATCATGTTAGTTTATTTCGGGCTGCGGGTAAGAGGGTGGTTTTTTCGCTACGCACTTCTGTATTGTGGCAACGCCACCCGATTTTTGTAAGTTGCGTGTGACTAAACATAGCGCTGTTTGGCAACTAAACGCATAAACGCAAGGGGGAATTTGAGGATGCTTTGAGGATCTCATAGGTTCGGAGGCTAGTCCAATGTTTGTACACTCAGCCCGTACATCATGGCTAGACTGGACCCTTAGCATGCGTGTCTCGTTTAAGCCGGATTATTCCTCTCGCGGGGACAGAAGATGGTAACTTTATCGGTGTTGATGTTGTACTTGGTGCTTTTCAAATTAGGAAAACAAAGGGCAGTGAAACAAAAGAGGGTTCAAAAGGCTGACCAAGGATATATCGCAAAAAAGCGAAATCACTAGTTGAGGAGTACTCGTTGCAAAGATCACTCCAACTTCCCAGGTTGCGACAAGTGGCACACATGCAGCGCACCATTTGTCGCAACCTGGGAGTTTTCCCTTTTTTCGTAGACCCATTTATTCAAAATGTTTTATCTCTCATACCATGCGTCTAAATCTCAAACCGCTTTCACCGTTGGATTCCTCGCGTCGAGATCTTCAAAACTAGATCCCATATTGATAGATTTTGACAAACTTTTTTTTCACGAAAAAAACCGAGCGAAAAAATCAAACCGGGAGCACGGGCTTTTCTCTTTTCGAAAAAGGCACGCCCGTGTCTCTCACGAAATCACAACCGTGCCTCTCGCGGAAGCAAAACCGTGACTATCGCGGAAGAAGAAAAAAAGAGAACACATTTTTTTTCCGAGGAGGCACGGACGTGACTCTCGCGAAAGGAAAAAAAAAACAGAAAACACGTTTTTTTCCGTTTCCGAGAGGCACAGCCGTGACTCTCTCGAAAGCAAAACCATGACTCTAGCGAAAAGAAAAAAAAATGAAAAAGCGTTTTATCGCGCAAATTTTATTTTTATTTTTTTTGGTCGATAAGCTAAGGAAGACTGGTGCAAAACCAAAACGTTGAAAAAAAAACAGAAAAAAACCCGTTTAAATAGCCGAAAACGCGTGCGAAAAAATAAAAAAAAAATTTAGAGGGAGCGCGCAGAGCGTGACACATAGCAAATGGCTCCCGAAGGCTCCCGAAGGAGTGCTCGTTAACTAGTGGCTCCCGCAAAAAAGGCTGACCAAGGCAACTTTTTTTTAAGGAGGCTAAGAAGCCCGAGGTAAGTGGGCCGTGGATGCGGGGTTCGCACCGCGGCCCGCAGGCCCGCCCATACCCCTCGCCCAGATCCGATCCAGGACACGACGAGCGCGCACGTCACGTGGCAGCCCCCACACCACCACCACCTCCTCTCTCGTCGTCTCCCACCGCGTCTCGTCCTCCTCTCCACCCCCGACCGACCCCGGCGACCAGCCCCGCGATCCGGCGAGCCGCGATGGGGTTCCTGGTGACCTCCGCCATCTTCTTCCTCGCCGGCTTCATCGCCTGCCTCTTCTCGCTCCTCTGCTGCAACCGCGGCGCCTCCACCAACATGTACGTCGACCCCTCTCCCCCCCTCCCTCCTCTGATCCCGCCTCCTCTTCCTACCTGCCCATCCATAAGGGATGTCTCGCCGGGGGCTTCGGATCTGGCGGAGCGGAGTTCCTCCAGTCCTCCCCTTACCGCCGGATCACGGCAATGGAGAGGGAGCTCGATCTAGGGTTAGGCTGGGCGGTTGGGGCAAGTTGGTCTTGCCCTGCTGGGATCCGCGTGCGGATGTTTGTTCGGCGTCGCGTGATCTCCCTATCGCGCTCCTACTAGTGGAGTGGCTGGATCGTTGGGGCGATGCTGTGGGGGCTGTGCTCCGTGGAAGCCCCAGCTTTGCGCTGAAAATCCAGTCCAAAGCTTCGAGTCATTGACGCTATTTGCCTCCGCAAGACGAATTCGGGGCATAGGCTTTCTTCCTCGTTGCACAATTGGGGAAAATAGCAGCTTTTACAATGTTTTGCTGTTTCTGCACATACCGCAAGTTCGCCTGCGTCAGCGTGGGTTCACTGCATCTAAATTGGCACATACTGAGTAGACAGGTTACATATCAACATTTGTCCATGGTTTGTGCCATGTGTCGATGTATTCTTCATCTTACGTTCATTATTCAGCAAAGACGAATTTGTGTGTCCCTGGAGAACCTTTGGACTCTGCCACATTCTTGGATGCGTCTACTTTTGCACTCATTTATATGCATCCATTAGTTTTGTACAACCTGTTAACTAATGGTCTTCGCTCTTGTTATGCAGATTACATTTGACTCTTATAACCTATCAATTAATGTTCTTCACTCTTGCTATGCAGATTCCATTTGACTCTGGTTATTACCGCTACAGTTTGTTGTTGGATGATGTAAGTTCTGATCCATTTTACCAATGTGCATATTTGGTTTCTCCTTTCTTCTCTTATACGTACTTAATAGTAGATAGGTAGATTGCCCCAACAACTGTTGATGTCCCGCTCATATCATATTTTTTAACTGCTCATATCAAAATCTGTGTTGCTAATTTGTGTTTGTCACGTGAAAATTCATGGCTATCAGACTTGCATGCTATTTGACATCATTTGGCATAAATTATCTGTTGGCTTGCTCTAGGTTGCCATTTTGCATTAAGTAAAGGTAATGCTTTAACACCAACATGTCTGCCAGATTTGGGCCAATATAAATGATGACCAATAAATCTTGTATACAAAAAATGGTATTGTTTGTAGCAGTGAAAAAAAGCTCGCCTAGGCATGCGCTTAAGTGTGCCTATGTATTGGGCGACAACTGAATGCGTAGCGGCTAATCATGCTTGGCTTGTGCATACGTGTTCCTGGGCGTGCACGTACGCGAGTTAGGCGCCATGCAGTGGCAAAATAGCGCTTTTCTTCCTTGATTTGTACCACAACTCGTACATAAATCTTTCTCTCAACTTGTTCTTGTAATATCTAATATGCATGCCGTTCAATGTTGTTCACATTTAATACAGGATAAACCAAATATTTCTAGTTCGACACTAAGAGTAAATAATTTGATCAATCGAAAGAGGTCTACCGATTTGTTTTGTTTCCGTAAAAGTCAAATACTCCAGGCATAATACAACAAATTAGATGCTTGGGTTCCAAATAGAATAATTGGCTACCCAGGAATCCGAACACAGTATTTAAGCCTTGTAGATTTGATTTTTATTTGTCAATTAATATATTCTACTAACTAGTTTGACGGTTTTGATTCTAATATTTTCTCTGATCAAAATTAATCATGATAATCCTCTTACCCATGCAACTTGCTTATTAGAGCCGCCGCCGCTGCTATTTTTCTATTTTTGTTACAAAAGCAAGAGTACAATGGTTCTAGGAACCAGAAGAGAAAAGTGACACAAATGTCGAAGATCCATGAACGGACGCTTGCTGTGCCATTCTGTTCTCGCCATGCCAGATTTTCCTGCGTTATCTTAATTGTTCTGTTGCTGTTTCCTTGTATATTGAAAAGAATCGACTGACCTCATCCTGCATTCAGGAGCACCTCTCTTTGGCATGGTTTCACTTCCTGCTTGTCTCAGCTCTCACTTTCTAACAAGCCATTAATCTTTCTCTGCAGGTGGGCAATCGTGTACCTCGCGCAGATGAAGCCTTTGATCAACCCCATCCTGAGCGGCGAGTGAGCCCTGCCCTGCCCCGAAGACAACTTAAGATCCACTGTTGATGTATCATTATTCGGTTGAGAACCTCTATTCATTTTGTTGCCATGACTGAAATAAAGAACCCGCTGTGAGACTTTGCTACTCGTCCGTCCTCCGGAGACACTTCCGAGGAGGCACGCTGTGATTAGTGTATGCAAATTGTATTATATACGCAATAATAATGATGATTCTGGTTATCCATCCCGCCACTCGTCTGCTCTTTGGTTGGATCTCTTGGGCCTTGTACAATGCAAGGTGCTTAGGGGAGGTGCTTAGAGAAATAAATCAGGCTTTTTTTAAGCACCGGTGCTTATTTGTACAGGAGAGACGCTTACTCCTGTAGAAATAGGCGCCGGTGCTTCAGAAAAACTCGATTTATTTTTCTAAGCATCTCCCATTGTACAAGGCATTAAGCGCTTGTCGTGCCACCATATTTGCTCTGATTTGCAAATTTATATGGGATAACGACCTTTTCAGTTGGAACAAAATGTGCTGCCAGAAAGGCGCTTTTGCTGCCTGAAACTGTTTTTGGTTGGGCACCCTGGTTTTACAGAGCGACATTTGATTTTGCATGTAGTGTGTTCTCAAATTCTAGGATGCGAGAATTCGTTCATAAGAATTTCAGGAGCCCATTCCTCAAACACATAAATTTCAAGTTTCCTTTAAAAAATATTTTTTGAGTTTTTATATACACAGTATAAAAAGTTCATCTGTACATGATCTTTTTTGAGAATCTAATTTTCTTTTTGAAAGTAGAGAATCTAATGAAGACACGGTTGGAATGCCCTGCACATGGGCCTCGGCAGCCACCAAACCGAGCCCAGATCTAAGACAGTAGGCCCGGCCCATGTGCTAGCCAGTCCTCCCCTCGTCTACTCCGACACTCCCCGACCCAGATCTCCAATCGGCCGATCGATCCACCCACCCTCCCTCCCAGCTCCGGCCGCCGGCGATGGCCATCTCCGACCTCCTGCCGTTCCCCGTGCCGCCGTACGCCCCGCAAGTCGCCGCATCGCTGGCCATCGCGGCCGCCGCGCACTTCCTCCACGTGCCCTCCCTCCTCCTCTACGCCGTCCACACCTACATCCACCCGGACGCCGTCCCCTCCACGGGGCCGCGCGCCGTCCTCCGCCCGCCCGGCTCCGCCCCTCCCTCCGGAAAGCGCGGCGCCGCCGCGCCCCCGGCCTCTGACGGCTCCGCGCAGCTCTACCGCCTGCGCCTCTCCCACGCCACGCTCGCCTCCCGCCCGCACTTCGCCGGCTTCCACCTCTCCCTGCTCCTCCCGCTCGCGCTCCTGCCCCCCGCGCTCCTCCTCCCGCCGTCCCAGCCGTCCCCGCTCGCGCCGCTCCTCCCGCTCGCCTTCCTCTTCGTCGCGCTCCTCCGCCAGGTCGCGCTCGCCTCGCCGCCGCGCCCGGCGCACCTCGTCGCCTCCCTCGCCGCGCTGCTCGTCGCCACCGTGCTCTCCTCCAGCCCCTTCGCCGGCTCCGTCGCCTCGCTCGCCGCGCTCCCGGCCTGGCGCTTCGCGCGCGCCTTCTGGCTCGGCACCGACCAGCCCCGCACCGGGCTCGCCGTCCTCGCCTCCTCCGCCACCGCGCGCCTCCTCCTCCACCTCGCCGTCCTCGTCTCCTCCGCCGCCTCCATCCTGCAGTGCTGCGGCTTCGTCGACGGCCCTGAGCTGGAGGTCAAGCTGCTGGCGGCCGCCGCGGGGCTCCAGCTGCTCGCCTCCAGGGCCGCCGTGCAGATGTACCTCAACGAAGCCGTCTTCTGCTGGTACCAGCGGCTTCACGCCAACCGCGCGCCCGACACCGAGTACGGCCGCGCCAAGGTGTTCCTGCACAACCATCATCTCTGCGCTGCGGCCACGCAGTTTGTGGCGCCACCATTGCTCGTGCTGTCATTACTCGCACTGTGGTGGGTGCAAGGCAAGGACTTCTTCGAGGGCGTGGAGGGGCTCGACTGGCTTGTCGGGTGGTCCGTCGCCATGAAGGAGGCGGCATTGCTTGCGGCCCGTTGGGTGGTGGCGGTGTGGTCGGTGGTGACTGTGGGCACGCTTGTGGGCTACAAGCGTGGATGGTTGTTCGTCTTGTGACCAATCATGTCTCTTAGTTTGTTTGCTGTGTGATTGGTTCAGATGGACTTGTATTTGATAGAGCCGGATTCCACGCCGGATTGCCGGAGTTTTGGTAGGACGGCGCAAGTCTTTGTCGTGGGAGCAATCTGGGATTGAAACTTTTGATTTCGTTGAGGCCCTTCTTTACTGGAGAAGCAATGTATGATCAGTTTATTTTGTTTACACTGTTGGGCAGAGATATTTGACAATCAGAAACTGACTGGTCAGTCACCCTGTTGTACTCTCACTGTATCCTCTTCCATAGATACCAATGAATCATTTCTTTTCTCAGTTGGAGTTGGAGTGAACATGTAAATTGTATCATCATACAAAATCATCTGAATGGAAGTGGTTCAGTGTGTAAATTTCTGCTTGCAGTTGAAGAAGAGAAATTGCTCTTCCGTGTTAGTCTCAAATGTGTTGCTCTTGAAACATACTACTCCTGTATTTGAGTGGCAGACTGCATGCCAGCATTGAAACATTATTTTCTTCTCTGCTTAGCCTAGAGAAAATTAAGATTGGAATTGCCATCTAGATGTAAATACTTGTAGAGTAAGATAGTTTATCACCAGTCAAATCTTCATATTCTGATGCTTGTGCTCCATAAAATGGGTAGTAACCTATTTTTTGGTTATGTAGGTCGTAACCTATTGACCTGATTACATTTCTGTGTATATGTCTGTTCCAGTTTACTTGTTCCAAATATTGTATCAATTTTAGCTTCTTTCAGTGCATATCTGGGAAAGTAGCAATAGTCATGGCATACAAGGAAACTGGATTGGGCTGCAAAGCTCAGATTTTGTTTGCGATTGCGAATATATGCACCAGTTCTTATAATTTCAAAATTTGAACACACTTCTTGAACTTCCCATGTAATTGGTGGCTGCAGTTCTCCTGATGCTAACACACCTACCCTACAAAAACATTTCTCTTGTTCACACTCCAGTTGCACAATCTAAGCTTTCAAGTTGTCCTGAATGCTGAGTACTTCAATCTGGACTTTCTAACCATCTAATCTATTTTGCAGTGACCAAGCAAGCATCAGAACAAGTGTATTTCTGTCCAGATTAAGCAAGATGCTCACTCTTTCCTGAATGAACATCAAATTTGGTTTCCATCTCAACATTGAGTTGTTTCTTGTTCCCTGTAGTTTAGTGTGCACTATTAAGCCAGTTGAGAAGAGATAATTTGATCTTTATTCTCCTCGGTCTGTATTCATGAACCGGTTTCTAGAAAGGTCTGCCTTATCCAGATACATCGACATGTACAGGAATGGACTCCTGGATCCTTCTTCTCTCTGAATTTGCGTTGAGTTATAAGGAAAGTGGATTGAGCTGCAAAGCTCAGATTTTGTTTGCGATCGCGAATCTACATATGCACCAGCTCTTAAAATTTTGAAAATTCGAACATGCTTCTTGAACTTCCCAAGTAAGGGTCTCTTTGATTCAAAGGATTTTGATAGGATTTTTGAAGGATTAGAATCCTTAGAAATTTTTCCTACGTTGGTCGTTTGATTCGTAGGATTGAATTCCGTAGGATTTTTTCCTAAGGATTCATTTGTACTACATTTTAGAGGAATTCTAACATCCACTCCAACCTCTTGGAAGAAATCCTTTGTTTTTCCCGTGACACAATCAAACAAACTCAAATCCTATAGGGATCCAATTGACATGACATTCCAATCCTCTGTTTTTCCTATTCCTGTGTTTTTGCAATCCTATGAATCAAAGAGGCCCTAACTGATGGTTGTTCTGTATGAGTTATGACTTCAATGTGTTCTGATTATACTAGGAAGTAGTCTGGACTGCAGTTCTCCTCATGCTAACACATCTACCTGTTCACACTCCAGTTCCACAACTGTAAGAATTCAGTTTTCAATGTTAGCTTTTGATTTGTACTGAAAACTGAATACTGAATACTTCATTCGTGGCTTTCTAACCAGCTAACATATTTTACAGTGATGAAGCTGCTTGCTTACGATCACGCTGCATGATCCATAGAACAAGTACTACCTCCATAACTAAATATAAGACGTTTTTTTACAGAGGTAGTATATTTCTATCTAGATTTAGCGATAGATGCCTACTCTGTTTTGAATGGGCAGAAAATTTGGTTTTCCATCTCATTATTGAGTTGTTTCTTGTTCCCTGTAGTTTAGTGTGCACTACTAAGCCAGTTGAGAAAAAAAAAGATCTTTATTCAGTAATTCACAAGTTTGCAGCTTGCTTATTGTCACCCTGCATGATCCATAGAACAAGTGTATTTCTGTCTAGATTAAGCAATAGATACTTACTTTTTCATTTTGAGGTGTTCTTGTTCCATTTAGTTTAGTGTGCACTAATAATCCAGTTGACAAGCAGTTGATCCTTTGTTCTGCTCAGTCTATATTCATGAACCGGTTTCTAAAAATGTGTATCTTATCCAGATACATCGACATGTGGAGCAACGGACTCCTGGATCCTTTCTTCTGTCTGATTTTGCGTTGTGTGGTGTAAACATGTCAAGTCATCAGTTCGCCTTTCAGGAAAGCATATTCGGTTATTCACAAGTTTGCACTGGATGATTTGTGCTTCTATCTTTTTTGTTGAGATTTCATCTTCAGCAACCTGTCATTGGTTTGCTAGGATCACCACACTATCAAGTATCAACTAAACTGATGTTTTTCAGAAACAAATAATTCAAAAAAAAAAATCTGACCCACATCATATTGCTGTGTCTCCTGTTATATACTCTGCTTTTGGAGAAACATTTAAAATACATACTCTCTCCGATCCATATTAATTGTCGCTGATTTAGTACAAGTTGTACTAAATCAGAGTAGTGAGAAAACTTGCATTGCACAAATAGTATGTACCTATCTCCAGTCTCTTTCACACTTGTTAAGACTGATCATGCCTTCACCACCTGTAGTGTCGTGAGTGTTTGCTGATAGCCTAAGATAGCCTCCACTTCACCTCGCGTCCTCCACTTGAAAACAATTCAGCACCACTTTGTATAGTCACTCATCATTGAGGCTTAATCTATGACTTTGCAGTGCAGGGTACTGGAAGGTTGAGCTAGTATGTTACTCAGTGGGTTTGACTCTGCCACTTATCCTATTGCAATCGCCGGAGATTTGAGACGATCCTGCTTCTTGTATGGCAAAGAATGTGCTTTCGGTCAGTGCACGCGCTAAACTCTCTTTTGCATTACATTACACGTACACTTACACCATGCTCTTGATCTTAGCCGGAAAGTCCAGAGAAAGGCGCCCAAGTATTGTATTGCTGTGCCGAGAAAGGAGCAAGTATGGCGCGCGTGTCCTGGGAGTGAGTACATACATGATAGAATGGTCCAAAAGACCAATCCTGCACGCATCACAGCATCAGGGAAGCATCTTGGAGATGGAGGTGAGCATATTATTATTCTGTGAGCGAAACGAAGCTGCTTTGTATTTGGAACTAACTTCATCGGTGCTCGTAGTGGATTGTGGGGCAGGAGTAAGATACAGTTAACGTCACCCGGATCGGCTTCCATTGGTTTGTGTGCTTGTTGGAAGAGCAGGTGACACCAGGAAAGGAAATCTAATGGAATCCCCCATCCTGGGGGATAACATTTTGGCTTTGGAAGTACACTTGTTGTCCACTACTAAACTCATGCACTAGCAGAGGTGATTAGTGTGCTTCTTAATTGAGATTTGCTGATAAGATCAGATTCAGTCCCGAGAGAAGCCAAGGGGAGATGCCTGTTTTCTAGGAACAAGTCTGAAGGATCCTGACCAAAACCAATTTATCTGACGTGTGTTCCGCCTAGATATGGACGCCCACTTTGTTTTCACTCGTTCCTGAATCATGTTTACACTGTAGGATTCCACGTGAGCAAAATATTATGCATCGTTTCCCAGGAAGAAAAAAGAAAAAAAAGCATTATAACTTCTTTTCGCTATTAATTCACTTGTAAATAAGCATACAAAAGAAAAGGTGAGAATAATCGTCGAAATTTGGGACGATCTGGTTAGTCTTGCATCCTACTAGTAATTTTCTCTATCTATCAAGCTAAGAGTAGGTGCTCTGATAGTCAGACTACTTTCTAGTCTCTAGGATAAACAATGAAGAACAAAGTGGGGTTGAACTCTAAACAAGAGGCTAGGACTTGGCAATGATTGCAACAACCATTTGTAGCCAAAATGGGCATCACCTTCACAGGTCATGCAGCCCTATCACCTTGCTGAATTCTTTATCGCCCATTGGGCTCATGACAAAACCTTCTATATTTTTCTTTTCTCCTGGCATTAACCTTGCAGCATGAGAACAAAAGGAAGAACAGAGGTCAAGCGGATTATTGCAGGGAGGGAATCCATCAAGGTGACACCTTACCAGACCTCCCACCCATGGTGTTTCCGTGGAAAAAAGAGAGCAATTTGTGTGTGTACTACTGACCTGATAAATTGTGTCACTACTTGCTGGGGAAAAGAAAACAGCTGGGCAGGAACAGTTCTGCATATAGATCTGACTGATCAGAGTAAGACAGGTATACCTGCCTGGAAAGAACTGATACCGTTGCTTCGTTTCGACTTTCAGCCAATTATTTGCAAAGTTGCTGCTGTGTGCAGTTTTGTTTTCAGGGGAGCCCACAAAAATTAAGCTCCAAACTGGAGAGAGCTTAGAATATATTGCTATTGCAACAATTGGGAGATCTGTCATAGAAAGCATCGCCTATAAAGTGTTTCCAAATTAGTATTTTCTAGAGTCAAGAGGATCCTCATGGGGCCTTCTTCCAGAAAAGAAGCATAGGAATCACAGGAAAAAGGGAAATGGAGGATCTCCTTGCGCAGTGCATTCCATATATATACTTGGTTTGCTGACCTATAAGTTATTAATTTAGTATACAATGCTACTTTCTTTCTTGCGGGAGAGCTACTGGACTGATTGTGCATGCTTACATATACTTAATGATCAAAATAAAAAGAGAAGAAAAATATATAGTATTAAAAGATGATAATTTTATAGAAGCTCTATAATCCTAAAAGGGGTCAGATAACTACCTATTCTTTTCTGAAGTTGTACTTTTATTATTTACTTATTTTTGCAGGGAGGGGTGCATATAACAATCAACATGGCTTAATTTCCTTCAGCTTTCTCTTACAATTTGTTTATTTATTTTGGCACCGAAGGTAATAACATCATCTAGAAGACCAAAGGAAGGAGGAAGAAAATGCATGCACAGAAATTAAAGAAAGCTACATATATATTCAACCCATTTTGGCCATTTGTATGGTGTTGCACACTTACACTCCCTTTTTGTTACTTGTGATGCAGCCATGCACACACCCAAAAACAATGGCCACAAAATCTCTGCGCAGATATGGATTACCACGACTGCAACTACTGTTCCATAATTATTAAGCTTCAGTCTCCATCACCTCCTAATATCCCTCTAATTTTGTTTAGCTTGCTTTTGGCGAATGTGATCTGCTCCTCTTTGCCACCACCCAGCCTTGGAGCTATCTATCTCGCTCCCCACCCACCACCATGGGCCTATTGGAGCTTCTGTTTGACTAACATCAGTACTGACTAACAACAACTTCTAATTTCAGTTTGCAAAATCAAACCTAACTCCCACTGCTAAGTACTACTGACTAGCAACACCTTCTACAACTTCTTTTTGAGTACTTTCAACTTCTAAGATACTGTATCCATAGTTTCATACATCGAATCCACCATGCATGCATTTGCATTTTTACAAATGTTTGTGTTAGTAAGGATCTAGAAAAGGCACGCCCAGAGGCATGGGTTTCAATTTCAGTTTTCAGCACCTATGGGTTTCAATTTCAGTTTTCAGCACCAACCGAAATCCGGACACGTAGCCTTTTATTTAACCAAGGCAAAAGATTTGCCTCATATGTTAATTAAAATCGAGGAGAATAGAGTGCGAGTTACATGCCCCGAGTAGGAGAATAGAGTGTGAGTTACAAGCCCCGAGTTACAAAATGATCACTCTGCTGGCATAATGGTCCCCAATTTTTTTGCACCCGCGGCGATCCAAAAAGGGCCTCTCCTTTGATGTCATTGGGCAAGATTGGATGTGGGGTGCTTTTGTGGTGAAACACCTAGGCATTCATCTCGTTCCATATGGTCCAACTGATGAGCAATGTGAGGGACCCCATGGCCTTGCGATTGGTGGTGTTGATGTCGGAATGATTTGTCCATCAATCCTTGATGAAGCTCTCAAGGTGCCAAGCGGAGGTGTCGATGCTCTCAAGATGAAGCCACTCGTTTGCTAAGTTCCAAAGACGGATGGTGAAGCGACACTTGAAGAAGAGGTGCTCTCTGGATTCTTGCTGCCATTTGCAAAGGGGACAAAGTCCGCAATTTGGCCATCCACGCTTAGCCAATCTATTGGCACCGTTCCTGATGTTGATGATGGTGGATACGTAGAAAAGGCTTTTGAAGAATGCAATACACACCTGCTCCGAGGAGCGGGGCAAAGACTTTGCTTGAAGGAAGATTTGCTCATGCATCGCCTCACGATGGAACCATCTTTCAACGCTGTCAAACACCTAATGACCAATCGAATTCTGACCTGTCCGTCGATATATGAAGACCTCGCATCATCACAACAGAGTAGCATAGTACGTATCTTCCTGCAAGAAAGCCACCACTGGCAAGGGGAAGAAAAATCAGGGAACCATGTCACTATTTCCGCCGTAACCTGTCAAAGTCGCTAACAGCCAAAACTCATGAGCTTGTAGAAACAACAGCCGGTAAGTGACCGGTGTAGACCAGAAGACACCGACAATCACGAGTTGGATAGATAGCCGCCGTGGAGAAGCGGTCACCAAGGAGGGCCATAAGATAATCCCAATTTTAGCCAAACAGAGAAGGGGCGTGGCTAGACGCCAGTCAAATGAAAATTTCTCTTGGGTTCAGTCGATTTTGGGAACGTTGGATGGGAAATCAACGGCCCCAAACTTTCTTCAACCTCCCGCACATCTACTTCCTCCCCGCCGCCGCCTACCACCAGCCCTCGCTGCCTCGCCTTCCCCTGAACCACCCTCACCGCCGGTGGCCATCCCTCTCGCCCCCCGACGTCAAGTTTTTTCTCCGGCGAAGCCCCACCACCGCCCCCACCCTGAACCCTAAGATAGATAATGGGACGATGAAGGCGAGCCCCTTCCTTATGTCCGGCGAGGCCCTTCCTTCTCCTTCCTTCATTCAAAAAGTGAGTGACCTCGAATTCGAAATTGAGCTCACTGATATGTAGCTAAACTGGACGGGTAAATAGTTGCTTAAGTCTAGGAAGGAAGATCAATTTCTCACCAAAAAAAAGGAAAAGGGAGTAAAAGGCAGGTTATTGGTCGCATCGCATGCACTCCCTTGAGCCCTTGAGCTGATTAATTACATGGATGGATGAAGTGTTGGTTCGTGCACGAGATAGCTTTCAACAGTTTCGTTAGGGGTAGCCTAGCTACACGCTCGCTTTCAACCACCGTACGTCGGTGAGTGGCACGAGTTTAGTGAGATTGTTGCGCGTCTCTACTTTCTCCATCCGCCTCCTTCCTTCCTTCCTTCCTTCCTTCCTTGTGGCTACATTTTTTCTTTTTACATGCGCGTGATTTCAAATGCGCATGCATGCACACGATAAAAAAGATGCACATAACCTACATCGCTATAGCTGGCGAGCCAGCAGTAAAATTGGCTCGGCCGCATTGGGAGGTTGTGCGAGGAGCAACCGAACTCTCACCCACCGCTGCCGGCGAATTAATGTCACCGAGGCGGCACATCCGGCGGCGACGGCTATAAGGCGTGGTCGTGGCAACCATCGGCGAGACAACAATGCACAAGTGACCCGAAGGGACGCGGTTGCGTCTCTCCCCCTGGTCTTCTTTTTGTGTGAGCGGTCCTGTAGAATGGAGGGCGACGACTATGACAACAGACATCGGGATGGATGCATCATATATCTAGGGGTGAAAACTCGGGATCTTGCCTTATCAATTGACCGACCGGGCAACGTCAAATGCTCGCACCCTTGTTGACAGTGTTGGTTCGAAAATCCGCTTCGGATTTCATAGCCGCCCTTGGTCTGGCACCAGCCAACATTGACGCGCGAGACTGTTCGACACCTTTGAAGGGTTGCACCCCAAGTGTTAATACGATTCGAGGATGCCGCCGCGAGTCATGTCCTATATAGATTGCCTTAAGTTTTTTTTTTCCTTTCTTCCTTTATAAACACAGATATTTTTGGCGTTTCCAATAAGAGGCCGAGGGTCTTCCTCTACACTGGGGTGGGTAGGGTAGGCATGCGTCTTGCTTGATTTGATGGAGAAAGAAGGAGCGGGAGAAACTGCTGGCCAATTAAGACGATCGCCATCCGTGCGTCCATCTCGCAACACAGTCTCAAGATCGATTTTTCCTTGGGAGGGATCTACTATCGGTGGACCTCAAATAGGCCGCACACGTGCTCCATCGTCCACAGCGCTAGGCAGGCACTAGCGAACAAGCTATATCTATCTAGCCGGAGCACGTACGCACGTACGCAGAATATAAGATGAGGTATCGTTTGACCCACGCACCCACTCGCTTACAGACTCCCGACTCCGGTCGCCCACCGCTCTCCGCCACCTCTCCCCTCTCTTTATTCATGTTCATAGAGAAAAGCTCGATGCCGCCTGTGGGCATGTAGAATGCCTCGAGTTTGACCAAATGGAGTCAGGGAACACAAACCTCACATGGCTGCCTCGACGCGACCGAGGCCTCCGTCGGTTGTCACCAAGACAAACATGCGGAAGGAAGAGTAAGACTGATCTGAAGACACATCATCTGCCACATGACTTCCGGCGGCACAAAGGAGCACCACCGAAACGAGGGCGAGACCGAAAGACCTTATTCCACGCCATCGTCTTGTCCCCGCCCCTCCCATTGCCAGAGAGATAGATAGAGGGGGAGGGGGGGCCGCAGTCTCGCCGCAGAGGCAGGTAGTAGGCCGGCCTCCGCTCCTGCCGCTAAGTCACGGGAGAGGGGGAAGCAAACCACCCCGGTCTAACTATAGATGTACTCCAATGTCCGATATGCCAAAACCAAATCGGTATGAACCCGATATCCAACATTCTAAAACCTTTGTGAAAGATATCTTCTTTATACATAAATTTTGCTGATTCAAAGTCGATTAAAATCTTGTATTATTGCCGTGTCAATCGCTACAAAGGCGTAAACGTTTGATCCTTGGTGGACCGATGGTACAACCACAACATTGACGAACCTTATGAATAATGTTGGCTGACCGGCAAAACTATTCTGAATTAAGACGGCTGCAACCAGTCAATCTCTTTAAACAGTCTTACTAAATCACAGTCGATTAAGACTTCATTATGTCTCAGTCGAAGGAGTCCAGTTCCTTTTACCACGGTACAATCGATGCCGTCCACATACATAAGCATACAATCATCCCTATGAACGCACACACGTACATCCTACCCTATAAGCACCTCCAAGAGACCGAGTCTGACCAAATGGAGTCGGGGAACACAAACCTCACATGGCCGCCTCGACGCGGCCGAGGCCTCCGTCGGTTGTTATCCGCTCCACGGGACAGTGTCACCAAGACAAGCATGCAGAAGGAAGACTACGGCTGATCTGAAGACACATCATCTGCCACACGACTTCCCGCGGCACAAAGGAGCACCACCGAAACAAGGGCGAGACCGGAAGACCTTATTCCACGCCATCATCTCGCCACCGCCCTAGGGTCCCCGCCTCTACCATCGCCAGAGTGGTAGATAGAGGGGGAGGGGGGCCGCAGTCTCGCCTCAGAGGCAGGTAGTAGGCCGGCCTCCGCTCCTGCCGCTAAGTCACAGGAGAGGGGGAAGCAAACCACCCCGGTCTAACTATAGCATACTTTGCTACATCACCCAACCCAATGTCCGATATGCCAAAACCAAATCGATGTGTAGCCGATGTCCAACATTCTAAAACCTCTGTGAAAAATACCTTCTTTATACATGAATTTTACTGATTCAAAGTCGATTACAATCTTGTATTATTTGCGTGTCAATCGCTACGATGAGATAATAAGGCGTAAATGTTTCATCCTTGGTGAACCGATGGTACAACCACAACATTGACTAACCATGTAAACAATGTTGGCTGACCGGCAAAACTAGTCTGAATTAAGACGACTGCAACCAGTCGATCTCTTTAAACAGTTTTATTAGATCTCTCAGTCGACTAAGACTTAGCTATGTTTCAATCGAATGAGTCCAGTTTTTTTTTAACACGGTACAATCAATGTTGCTCACATACACAAGCACACTCTATGAATGAACGCACACGCGCACACCCTACCTATATGAGCACCTCCGAGAGACTGAGCCGGCACATCATTTTGAGATTGATAAAGTCGTCACAGACGCTCTCGTAGTTGACAGGAACGTTTCCTCCCATTGAACGCACATCGTTGAAAGGTCTAGAATAAATTCAGAAAAAATGTGAGCACCGGTGTCAAGTCTGTGAATTTTGAATTCTGATGGACAGGTAACCTTCCAACAACCACAGGTTGGTTCGCCTGGCCAGTACAATTTGATGGTCAATTTATTTTCGAAGACGATCGCCATCCCATCTGTGTACCAAATTAATGAGCAACGGAGAAATGGATCGTTGGTACGTGCAGTCTGCAGTGCATGTCGCTTTCCAGAGCACCTCCTAGTGCAACTCAACGGCGCACCGCGCGTCCGTCTCCGTGCGCGCGCGCGTGTGCACTCGACGGAGGAGTCATCGTCATCATCTCTCCGGCCGGCTATTTATACCCTCGGTCCTCCTCTCCCACCACACTACTCTCCACCCATCTCTCTCCCCCCTCTCTGCTTCCTCCCTCCATGAGCGCCATGCTGAGCTCGCTGAGGTACCTGGCCGGCTCGGCGGGCCCGAGCGGCTACGGCTCGCGCACCACCGCCGACGAGGCCACCCTGCCCGCCGGCGACCTGAGCCACATCACCGCGATCGTCACCGGCGCCACGTCCGGGATCGGCGCCGAGACGGCGCGCGTGCTGGCCCGGCGCGGCGCCAGGCTCGTGCTCCCCGCGCGCAACCTCAAGGCCGCCGAGGAGACCCGCGCCCGCATCCTCGGGGACGCCGGCTCCGGCGGCGACCGCGTCGTGGTGCTCCCGCTCGACCTCTCCTCCCTCGGCTCCGTCCGCCGCTTCGTCGCCCGCTTCCTCGCCCTCCGCCTCCCGCTCAACCTCCTCATGTAATCACTTGCTTCATCCACCACGTTCCTCCTTTCGTCTCCGTCTCCGTCGCCGGCGATCGCCGTGATGATTAGCTTGACTGATCGGGTGCGCGCGTGCGTGCAGAAACAACGCGGGGCAGTACGCGGAGCGGTTCGCGGTGTCGGAGGACGGCGTGGAGATGACCTTCGCCACCAACTACCTGGGCCACTTCCTGCTCACGGAGCTGCTTCTGCCCGCCATGGCGGACACGGCGAGGGCCACCGGCGTGCAGGGCCGCGTCGTGAACGTCTCCTCCACCGTGCACGCCTGGTTCGCCGCCGACGCCGGCGACGACGGGCCCCTCGCCTACCTCCGCCGCGTCACCCGCAAGGCCACGTACGTTCGTCACCCTTCTTAATCACCACCGTACCATGTACAGTATTCATCTATGGTGCTTCGAGATTCACGTGAGCACTCTGCTGGAAACTTGATGGCCCTCTGCAGGCCGTACGATCCGACGCGGGCCTACGCGCTCTCCAAGCTCGCCAACGTCCTCCACACCGCCGCCCTCGCCGGCCGGCTCAGGGAGATGGGCGCCGACGTGACGGCCAACTGCGTCCACCCCGGCATCGTCCGCACCCGCCTCATCCGCGACCGCGCCGGCCTCGTCACCAGTACGTCCTCCTCCTCTTCCCCTCCCTTTTTCGCGAAAATAATCCGAAGTCGGAAAACACCGTCGTCGTCGATGTGAGGCCGGCGCGTGGGCCCAGGCGCCACGTGTCGGCCTCAGACCGCATCGACGACGGGTTTTCCGACTTGAGGAGTCAACAAATAAACGTGCCAAATGGTGATCTTATTGTACCCTGGAACGACTTGGCCACTGCAGACACGGTGTTCTTCCTGGCGTCCAAGCTCCTCAAGACGGTGCCCCAGGTCAGTCACTCTCACTTCACCTCAGGATCTTCAGGCGATCAACGGTTTCCACGTCGGAATCCTGACCCTTGGGTGGGTGCATGTCCAGGCGGCGGCGACGACGTGCTACGCGGCGGTGCACCCGGCGGTGGCGGGGGTGTCGGGGAGGTACTTCGCGGACTGCAACGAGGCGGCGCCGTCGAGGCTGGCGTGCAGCGCCGAGGAGGCCTCCAGGCTGTGGAGCTTCTCCGAGGCCATCACCGCGGAGAAGGAGAAGGAAGAGAGCGCTCTTCCCGTCACCAGCTTCAGGTTCCAGGTCCAGAGCTCCAACGCCGACCGCGGCATGGCCATCGCCTAGCTAGGGATCGGAGCACCGTAAATTTTGATCGATCATCGGCCGGCGATGAACAAACTCCTCCGAGACGACGACGTTGCAGGCCCTGACCGAAACATGGAAGCTACTAGATGTTAGTCTGAGAAACTGTTACAGTAGAATTAGTAGCAGTAGCATATACACATACATATACTATGTACTATGAGAGTATATATAGCTGTAAGCATGTAAATACATATCATATGTATATTGTCAGTGCAGTATAATGCTTCTTGAGCAGCCTCCTCTGAATCTGCATGTCACATGCCGATCTTCCTTCCCTGTCCATCAATCACACGCACTAGATTACAATAGATTAGCTCAAATCTTCAACTCCACTAGCATAGCATGAATAATAATTATCCAGCCCATTGAGCTACATCCTACATAGATAGATACTCTTCTTTTTAGGTTGGCACCCCGCATTAGTGCACTTCATTCACTGTTTGCACGTCAGCTAATCATGCCAGGCATCAAACAAACCGCTTGTCTGTAACTGAAGAGAAAAGGGGCTCAGTCCGCCTGGATTTGGCTCCCAGCCCCAAATGGAGCAGCTTGCAATTTCTTAAAACCTCAGGACGCACGGGCGAAAAAAGCCATCCATAAAAAAGAAGATAGAGAAATTGATTAGCAAGAAAAAACCCTTGTTAATCATCCGCTTTATGTTCCACTACCAGCAAAGCTCCCTTTTTCAGCTAGCCCTAACACATCAGGAGATTGGCAGGATTCAGCTGGATGGCCAATTGCATTGCCAGCAATCATTTCCCCTGCTAATCATAATCATAATCATAAACACAAAGCGGCTTTCGACGAATTAAGCTCGTAACCGAACCTACTGTTTCGTACTTAACCAAGTGCTTGGAATGATGTTAGGATATGATTAGCGCGAGATTGGCCTCATGATTGCCTCAATCAGGTGCAGGTTATAATAATTTAGAAGGCTGAGAAGATTCCTGTGCTGCAATGGGACAACTGATGAATGCCCTGCTTTCACAGAAGTTGCCAAGCCCCAAATGGTTTCGTTCGTTTGATTAGGAGGTCAGGTGAGCTGATGATGCATGAGTAGTAGCTGGGTTAGGATGGCTTGTAATTTAGTGTTGTTTTCGATTCGAGCGGTTTAGTGAAGACAATGATCTCTAGCAACTAAATTTCCAACCCTATCTGATCTGATGCATGGTCCACTTGCATTAAGCTGCACAAGAATGCTATAAAGAATGACTTTCCCGGTCTCTTAACGCATATCGCAAAGCGCAAACTTGATAACCAATGAATATAGGAAAGAAAAAGGAAATTGGTAGGCACATGGTGAACACCATAAAAGCCTGATAAACATTTTCATTATTTTATTTGACAGGAATTGTTAATATACTATTATGTTACCAGATTTCCTTTCTTAAGGAAATTAACTAGCTAAGAGTTAAAGCAGGATCATGATAGAAGCAACATCAGGATATTTGCTTACTACTGTATTAAACAGGTGCAACCATTTTTGGCAACATAACCTAGAAAAAAGCAACCATCAAGCTCTTTTTTTAGAGAGGTTTTGGCCATGGAACCTGAAAAGCATGGCAGAGAACAAAGTCCTTCAGGATCCATGCTGAATTGGTTCTCAGGAACGAAAGGAATACCAGAACTGGTTGGAACCTGGTTTACAATGTAGTAATAAGGAAAAAAAGATCAACATGAGTATCACTAAAACAATAATTATAGGCTTTTCGACACTGCTGAAGCTCAGATATCTCTGCACGAGTATAATTAATAGATAAAACCGCTGATTTTCGACAAGAACATACTGGAGAAGAACTGAACTATAGAACATGGGTGATTGTTTACAACATCCACAACAACAACAACAACATCCGACAATTGAGAATTTGGTTGGTATAACCGGCTAATATCACTCTCACAGTCTACAATTAAAACAATGGTAAGCCTTACAAGCTGATAGGGTTGCTGCCCTTATCTACCGCCCCATTCAGCCGCCTGATTGCTGTTTTGCTGCGGTAACACCACATCTCAAACGCCTCGGTGAGGTCAGGATATCTGAACTGGTCTGCTTTCTGCATCCAGTCCGACAGGATATCCGACTGGTCACCTGAAGGCAATGCTAAAATCAATGAAACAATTGCGCTCTCGATGTTCTGGCACAAGCCCGCGTCCATCTGAGGAAATGCCTCGTCTTTCGCCTTGGCATCAAGGAAGCGCTTTGTCGTCCGGATGTACGGGAGCCATGTCTTCACAAGATGCACTCTGGATGTTGACGGGAGAATCACAGAGCCATAGCCAACAGCATCCAAGGCCTTTCCAGTCACTTCTATAAGCTTTGTCTTCACAGCCCACAGACCAGAGCTATACTTCTCGTCCTGAACCACCGAGACAGCATGGTCTGAGATTTCTAACCAGCCAGAAACAAACTCGTTCATCAGCTCAGTCTTTGTCAAGACAGTGGTTATCCAGTCAATGTCAACTAAGCTGCGCACAATCCTTTGCTCTGCTTGTTCAGGCAATTTATCAAACTCTGATGCCAACAGATCCAGTCCGGTCCGAAGCGTCGACAACAGTTTTGTCAAACCTTCCCTCAAGACAGACCTTACATCTTCATCCATCATAACAATTGCAGGGTCATCACCATCATGGAGCATGAAGTCAATCTGCTCTTGAGCAGCAGTCTTGAGGTCATCGAATAAAGGAGCAGCTGAAGTCTCCATGGACGTAGCAAAGCGCACAGCAGAGATGAAAACAGTCTTCACAGCGTTCGCACTGGGAGCTTGCAAACGGGCCAACAAAGGTGCAGCAGCTTCTGGGGCCAGGGTCTGAGCAAACTGTAAAATCTCTTCCTCCTCCTTTTCTTCCCAGGAAGCAGATTCAAGGTATCCAATGCAGGTTTCGGCAACGAACTCAGATTTGAGAGAGGTCGCTGCTCGAAGAACGCCAAGAGCCGACTTAACGGAGGTGATTGCGTCCTCAATCGAATCTCTCGAAAGATACATAAACTTCAACAACTTGACATAATGGTCATACTCAGCCCTCGGGCACTGGACTTCAATGCAGTTGTTGCTACCACCAGAACGGGCATCGCTTTGTTGACCCAGCAAGTCCGCGAAATACTTGCTCCTGTTGGAGAGGACAGACGAGTGGCAGGGAAACCGTTGTGGCTGCTCGCCGCCACCGCCGCCGGTCCGTCTAAAGCATACACGGACATCGCTGGTAGACTCGTCGGCAAACTTGTATCCATCGACTGCATCGACCATCTCCATATTTGAGCTGTAAAGCATACCCTGGAGATCAGTGGCAGCAATCTTCCACCTTCATCCGCAACAGAAACCCCACAAGCCTGCACAAACATCATGAGAACACGGTCAGTTGTTTCGACCGCGGGTACAAAACAGAAGTGCTGGTTATAAATCCTACGACATTACTACCCAAAGCACATAAATGGAAATAAATAACACACTTCTCGGCGTCTGAATCTGAATCCGATTTAGATTCGGCATCCAGACAGGCGGTTAACTACGCAACCTTGCCTTATTTAGATCGTTTCATCCGCGAGAACCGCTTCAGGGGTGCTAACTAGCCGCACTGGTACACCAGAACACTACCGAGAACACTCACAAATTGATCAGAGCTAACATCTGACATACTGCCCATAGCTGACACACCTGCCTCTGGTCTGCTCCAGAAAAGCAACACCCCATTTCCTCACACTCGGACTGAAAATCGATACGCGGATGTTGTAGATCCGCGGGCATCGTGCGCGCTAGAGCAAAGGGGAAATCCAGGGGGTTCGGCGGAGTATCTACAACCGGTGGTCTCGACTAGAACCCACCCATCCTCCGGCCCAACCGAGCAAAACCGACTCCTAGGCGATCGTCGGGGACCGAAGCCGGCGGCACGAGGACGCTTCACCGGCGCGTCCTCCCTAACCGGCGCTTCTGGCGACGGAACACCGCCCAGATTTGAGCGCGGCCGCGGCGAAATCCGCGACAGGGATGATGTTCGCGGACGGGGTGGATGGATGGATGGATGGATCGGGGGCGCGGTACCTAAGGAAGCCGGCTGATCGGCGCTCCGGCGGAGGGAGGGCGAGGGTGCACGTCGCTCGTCGCCGTCGCCGTCGCCGAGGAGGGGTGAGGGGGAAGCGGTGGCCGGTGGGGGTGGGGTGTGGGCGTTGCAACTTGGGGGCGAGAGTGGTGTGGGGGGATGGGAAAGGGGGGGTGCACGCGGTGGGGGAGCGGATGGCAGGGCTCCATCTGGCCCGTCCGTTTCCGATCGGGCCGCCACCTGGCCAGCGGACCATAGATGGATGGATATCATCTATCCACGGCGCCGACCTCGCTTGCGCCCACAGGTGCACAAAACTGCCGAGCGAAAACTGCCGAGTAAATTTCTCATCATCAAAAGGAAAAAAAAGTTGAGTAAAAGGTATTCAAGGTCATAATTCCTTTTTTCTTTCAAAGTTGTCAAATCGGTTTTTATTATCTGGGAATGTATTTTTCGATCCTGCTAACCCGGCTTCGATTGGGGTGTCGCTTCGGCTACCATAACGTCGACAGGAGGCGCTTTGGCTACCGCCGCGTTAGCAGGGGCTCGTGGTGGGACATATTTGCGTGGGAAGTGTTTGAATTTCTTTTCTTCAAAAAGGCTCCTTTCCCGATCTATCCACGCCGACCTCGCTTGCGCCCACAGGTGCACAGCGCCGACCGAAAACTGCCGAGTAAATCTCTCAAAAGGGGAAAAATTTGAGTAAAAGGCATCCAAGGTCATGATTCCTTTTTTCCTTCCAAAGTTGTCAAATCAGTTCTATTCTTCGGGAATGTATGTCTATGTCTTATAAATCAAGCTCGATAGGCTGTCGCTTCGGCTACCGTCACATCGGCAGGGCGACGCTTGGACTACCGCCACATCGGCAGTAGGGGCTCGTGGCGGGACATATTTGCGTGGGAAGCGTTTGATTTTCTTTTCTTCAAAAAAGGTCCTTTTCCGTTCTCTCCCCTCTCTCTCTCTCTCCCCTGGGTCGCAGTTGCCATGTTTGTGAGCAAAAGCTCGTGATTAAGGAAGCGAGCGAAGAAGAAAGGCTCGCTGTCATCGCCTACACATGCCACGGTACTAGCTCCTCTCCTCTCCACCCCTATAGCAGGAGTTGTTTGTCGCCGAGAAAGTGCTCATGCTGCCAATTCAGGAGGGCCATTTGGCTTGACTCGAAACGAACACTCTCAAACGAGAATGCGTCTTCTACAAATACCCTAATGACCGGTTTAGAATCATGGTGTTTGCAGTTCAAGTTGATTTCATGAAGTCCTCAATCCAAAGAGGCGATCATGTGTCAAGTTCACATCCATAAACCAGTCATTTTTTGCCATCAATTTATGTCTTTTTAGTCAAGTCCTTCAAATTTCCCACCATTAGTTTCTATGGGGATCAACTCCTCATGCGGCGTTATTGGAAAAAGACATAAAAATGTCAAAAAAAAAGCCACATACCCTCAATGAAGAAAACATGTAGATGGTATCGACAAAATTGCAACCAAAACACTAACTTACTATGCCCATGACAAATGTGGGCTAAATTCAAAATATATATCTATACCCCTATATAGTGTGCGAATAACTTTGAAAGTTGGTCGTTGGATGAAGCCAATCCGACGGCACAAAGATGGCAAATCCGAGCACTACTGGCCGTTGGATATCATCTACATTTCACCAGATTCTGCCACATGTACAATCTAGAAGACTCCATGGTTGAACTTAAGCATAATGCACAAACCTCAAAACACAAGCAATTCTCCTTTGTTCTAGAGTCTTCCATATCTTAATTGCCCAAACTATTTTTTTCCTAAATGAACTGTCACTTTTTTGTTTTTACTTTATGCTTTACAATGCACAATTCCATGAATCTTAAAATATTTTTTTAAATAAAACTAATTGATTTTGGATGAGACGAACTATAAGAATTAAACAAACATCTACATCATGCATATATGACTCAAAGCTTACATGCTGTAGTGTGGTATTTATTCATAATTTGGTTACCAAATCTCATGCGTGCAATGCACATGCACCTTACTAGTTCATATTAGGGTATGATTCCAACTTTGAATCATCCACATGAAGCAACAAACACATAATCCGGCTGTCCAAACAACGAAAGCTAGCCGAGGACGGGATTAGAGTTTCTCTTGTCATACTGCAGATTAGGATCGCGGACTCGCTGCACTAGGAGCATCTTCGCAGAGACCGTTGTCGGTTACTCGCTAGACGATGGCCAATTTGTCTCGATGGAGCAACCACCGACTCCCGCCCTTAGTTGTCTCCGGTTCGCCAGAGCGGCAGGGTGATGAAAATGAGACATACCTCAACCGAGAGATAAATACAACCCGGAGTGGGCTTTGTGACTATCCACGTCTTGCAGCTGGTGCCCCCGCCAACATCTCAGGGGTGAAAGATCCATGCCGGCTAGCCAAGGATGTATGTTGCTGCTTAGATGTAGTTCCTATGTTTCCTCCTTGTTGCTACTTCCAGCTTTATTTTGGTATTGTACTGAAGTCTTATGAGTTTGATATTTGGCTAGCTAATCAGAAGAGAGAGTTGCGTCTTCACTCTTATGATTCGTCCCCTTGATCTTTTTGCTTGTTTCCTCTGGTTGTAAGTCTTAGTAGTGTGAACAACTAATGGTTTCTATTAATACAAATAGGGGGAAACCCCTTTTGCTCAGAAAAATTGTACAATCTTAGTTCTTGGATTGGAGCAGGGGCGGATCCAGCTATATGGCAAGGTTTGGCAGCTGCCATACCTAAAATTTGACAAAAATATTGCATATACTATACTGTACTATATATGAAGATATGAGCTGAGTCAATGGATTTCTCATGAGTTTCCTCAATTTGGAGGAGGTGACTCCCAGCTGGGGCAGGCGACTCGGGGCCTGCAATGTATTTCGCCAGATAGTTGTGACGTTAAGTATGTATTTCTTGCTCATTAGAGGCCTAGCTACCGCTAAAGAGAGAATTAAGCAATAGGTGACTTGCATCATATAAGCCCGTGACACACAAGCCCATGTTCTAAGTGAGCGCACCATTGACAGTCGATTGCGAGTCTATTCACACGTACTCCCTCCGTTCCAAATTACTCGTTGCAGAAACTAATGTATGTAGAACTAAAATATATTTAGATACATTCATACCCGTGACAAGTAATTTGGAACAGAGGGAGTAGTTGACTGGAGACATTTTGCTAAAAAGAAAAGTTGATTCGAGACACACAATCAATCTGTTTCCTTGGAGCGCAACGAGTAGGAACGACACATTTATCTTTCGTGAACTATGCCACACCTAGAAAATACTCCTGGCTCCGCCACTGGATTGGAGTGGGGTATATGAATAACTCTACGACCATTCAAAATGTTATACTTAATTTTAGGACAATAGGTAGAAATTCTTTTATGGACGCTCTTCTAGATCAAAGCAAACTTCTACATAAACTGTATACCAACAACCAACTCGAGATTAGTAACCTAGCAACAGACACACACCAACACCTGTGGGGCCAGATTGCATTGACATGCACTAGAAGTTTCTTCATACAGTTGTAGGTATCGTGTATTAATTGTACTACGATGTGACCAAAGGATGAACAACACATGAAGAAACTCATAAGCCTGTCTCCGGAAAACAATGCTCACCACACATATCCAGGGGTGAACACATATAAATAAAGTTGGTTGATGTTGTGAGAATCTGGTAGCAAAATAGTTGTTGATGAAATAAATAACAAAGAAAAGACACCTACTACATGATAAGACAGTATGTAACATCACATTAAAAAGGGTAATATGTAACAAGCCTGCATTTCCATGCCAAATTATTTAGTAAGTTGAGTGAAAAATGCCATGGAAAAATATTTTCTATCTCTAAAATCAAATCACAGACTATGGCGATCACTCATTTTTAGGGAAACTTCGCTTAAACATAACATAAAATATTATATTTGAAATATATAATTTATACTATTTTGAAAATTTAGGCACCTCAACTGTTCAGATATTTTTTTTGGATTTATTTATAATTAAAGGAGATACAACATCAAATAAACAAATTAATATAAGTAGGACTCAAACCTTGTAGTCAATAGCCACACGCTATTGCCAACTGAGTTATTTGAAGAAACGATCTTCAGCTTTGAGTTTTAAGAAACGACGATAGAATGCTTGTCTCCTATGTTGATAAAATACTAACGAACAAGCTGCAATGATTAAAAATAATAAGAAGTCCGAATATTGTAACATTGAAGAATCACATACTTTGGATGCGAATAAAACATGATTATGTGCCTTGTGTGCCCATTGTGCAACGAGACATACACTCTCTACAATATAAGTGTGCGACCAAAATCGTCGTGTTGGGTCCCTTTCGTGTGACGATCACAAGTGCGCCAAATCGCACAACCGCGGGCCGTGACGCGCCACAATTTATTTTTATTATGAGCACGAGTTCCAAAATCCTCGCTACTAAACCTCCTCCCACGCGTTCTTCATCCACAAGCAAAAAAATGCCTCCCCCACTTCCTCCACATCTTCTTGATTTAAGCAAAGAACCCCCACCCAACGAAAGATCAGGAGACTGGCATCCACCCGTCCGCACCAACATTGCATGTTAGGCCTAGGTTATCTCTGCCCTGCCCCGCCCCCATCCCTATCCAACTAATTATAAGAGAAAACAATGGTCAGCTAGGAATTGCCAAGGGAGAACAAGAAATTTTTCCATACCTTGGCATAATTCACCATAATACGAAGAGAAAAAACTATGCAAGTTTACAAAAGGTGGCACGAATCCTCATTTGAAGTTGCCTCAAGATGTTTTGGAGATTACCACCCCTGCCCCCTGCCCTTCTGGCCTTTCCTTACTTCGCCAAGCAAAACTCAGAAAGTGGCATGTTCTGAATGGGGGGGGGGGGGTTGACTGTTTTAAGTGATGCCATGAAAGCCGTGTTAACGACATCTGCAAGGGCATTTTGCCCCATGCGTCTGCTCGGACAGTCTAGACATGTTCGGACACAAAAACAACCACCCAACGGGCTACCCCAAACCTAGCCCATAAGTTTGGATCTTTCAGACTCCCCCAAATCCAGCCCATGTGTGGGGGGCCGAGTCTTACAAGACTATCCGTCACGTCGGCCCAACAACATGCCCCCACCCCTTTTATACCCAATGCACTCCCCCCCTCTCCGCCACCTAATCTTTAGCCGACAAGCGCCTACCAAATTGTAGTCATAACTAACTTGGTACTTCTAAAAAAGAATAAGGATTTTCTTGTCGTACTGCAGATTGAGTTTTTATCATTTATGCCACTAGTTGTGTCCCACTACTCGGTTTTACCATTAGAAGTTACAACTGCTCAAAAATGCCATCGATCCTTGAGATGCTTGCTCAAAAATGCCATTAGATATTTCAAAAATGCCATCGTTCCGTTAGATGTTTGCTCAAAAATACCATTAGACATTGTTATTTTCACGTCAAAACCGTTGACCATGTTATATGACAAAAATAAGCCTAGACCCACATGTCAGCTCTCTCTACCTCACAATGATAAGTGTGGCCCCACTTGTCAGGAGTAACCAAGCGAATAATTTTACAGGAAAATAAGAATGCTGTTGGGATCAAGTGGGCCCCACACTTTATTGTAGTGAGATAGAGGGAGACCTGGCATGTTGGTTCATTGGTATTTATGTCATTATAACATGGCAAACGAGATTTGAGATCACAGTAATGATGTCCAGTGGCATATTTTAGCATGTGTCTAACGAAGCGATGGCATTTTTGAGCAGTTGAAATTCGACACATTGGTGCTTTGCATTTTGAAAGAGTTATAGATCCATGGAACTGATGCAAGCTACCTCTTTGATCCGATTTACCAGAACATGGAAAGACTTAGGATTGTAATGACATGTCATCATCTTGGATCCAATCTGATTTAGAATTTTGGTATGGATCGCAGTCATGATAATCAAACAACCAACACATGTATCTTTCTAAGAGCATCTCCAATAGATGGTCCAAATGTAAAAATACCTAACTTTTGGACCGTCTGGGGCAAAAAACGCTGCTCCAACAGACGGTTCATATGCAAAAAAATTGGACCGCGGCCTCCTCGTGATGTAAAATACAACACCTCGCGATGCAAATTTACATCACGAGGTGCATCTGGTCCAAAACCAGCCGCCGCCCCCGAACGCCCAACCGCCACTTCATTTCCTTTCCCGCCCGCCCGCGCCCGTCCGCCCGCCCGCGAACCTCCTGCCGCCGCTGTTTCACCGTCCGGCGCCGCCATGGCCGATGGCGGCGACCCGCCGCCTTCTCCGCCGCCGCGCAGCCGGTGGGCTGACCCACGTGGCCACCGCCGCTGCCATCTCTTTGCAATCGCTGCCATGCCCGCCGCCCCGCCCGCCGGCCCGGATTGGTGCCGTCCCGGCCGGTGGCCACCGCGCCGGTGGCGAAGCCGGCGAAGGGACGAGGAGGCAGCGTAAAATGGCCGGCCAACCGCAGCCGCAACCCGACCGATAGTACGCGGCCGGCGAAGGTCTCTAAGGCGGCCGCGGCGGCTCGGGGTGACGACTCACAGACGGTGCGGCCGACGGCCTCCTCTAGTAGCCACACATCTATTCCTCAACCTCCCCCGCCGCCACCGCCTGCCGTGGAGGAAGATGTGGCCACGCTGACGGTCACTGCCTCCAACATGTTCGACGAAATGTCGCAAAGGTATAAATTTTCCGGTTGTGCTCTCGTTTGTGTTGGGGAACGTAGTAATTTCAAAAAATTTCCTACGCACACGCAAGATCATGGTGATGATATAGCAACGAGGGGAGAGTGTTGTCTACGTACCCTCGTAGACCGAAGCGGAAGCATTGACGCAACGTAGAGGAAGAAGTCGTACGTCCTCCCGGTCCAACCGATCCAAGCACCGTTACTCCGGCACCTCCGAGTTCTTGACACACGTACAGCTCGATGACGCACCCTCGATCTCCGATCCAGCAGAGGCGCCGAGGGGAGTTCGTCAAGACGACGGCGTGGTGACGATCTTGATGTCTCTCTGTCGCAGGCTTCGCCTAAGCACCGCTACAATATGACCGAGGTGTAATATCATGGAGGGGGCACCGCACACGGCTAAGGAACGATCAATGATCAACTTGTGTGTCCTAGGGTGCCCCCTACCCCGTATATAAAGGAGGAGGGAGGAGGTGGCGGCCCAAGGGGGCGCGCCATAGGAGGAGGAAACCTACTCCAAGTAGGTTCCCCTCTTTCCTAATCCAAGTTGGAGGGAAGGAAGGAGTACTAGTAGTAGGAAGGAAGAGGGGAAGGAGAAAGGAAAGGGGGGGCCCCTCCCTGGTCGGATTGGGCTTGGGGGCCCCCCCTGCTCCTTCTCCTTCCTTCCACTTGGGCCCAATAAGGCCCATATATACTTACGGGGGGTTCCAGTAACCTCCGGTGCTCGTATATTCCCAAACTCTCCCGGAACCTTTCCGGTGTCCAAATATATCCGTCCAATATATCAATCTTTATGTCTCGACCATTTCGAGACTCTGTTGGGGAACGTTGCAGAAAATTAAAATTTTTCCTACGGCTTCACCAAGATCCATCTATGAGTTCATCTAAGCAACGAGTAACGGGAGAGAGTTTGCATCTACATACCACTTGTAGATCGCGTGCGCGAAGCTTGCAAGGTGATGATGGAGTCGTACTCGAACGTGATTCAGATCACCGATGTCCAAGTGCTGAACGGACAGCACCTCGCGCTCAACACACGTGACGGGACGAGCGACGTCTCCTCCGCCTTGATCCAGCAAGGAGGAAGGAGAGGTTGAGGAAGACAGCTCCACCGCAGACGACGACGGCGTGATGGTGGAGAAGCAAGATTCGGCTGTGGCTTCGCGAGCGCCTACGGAGGAGGAGATGTGTTGGGAGGGAGGGCTGCGCCTTGAAGATGGGTACCGCAGCCCCCTCCCTCCCCCTTTATATAGGCCCCTCAGGTGGCGGCCTCGAGATCCAATCTCCGGGGGGCGCCAAGGGGGTGGAGTGCCCCCAAGCCAGTGGGCGCCCACCCCTAGGGTTTCAACCCTAGGTGCAGGGGTGGGCCTGAGGCGCACCAGCCCACTATGGGCTGGTTCCTCCCACTTCAGCCCATGGGGCCCTCCGGATAGGTGGCCCCACCGGTGGACCCGGGACCCTTCCGGTGGTCCCGTACTTTTAGGAGACCCCAAACTTTCCCGATGGTCAAACACCACTTCCTATATATTATTCTTTACCTCCGGACCCTTCCGAACTCCTCGTGACGTCCGGATCTCATCAGGGACTCGAACAACATTCGTAGTCACATACTTGACTTCCTACTAACCCTAGCGCCACCGAACCTTAAGTGTGTAGACCCTACGGGTTCGGGAGACACGCAGACATGACCGAGACGACTCTCGGGCAATAACCAACAGCGGGTCTGATACCCATGTTGGCTCCCACATGCTCCTCGATGATTTCATCGGTTGAACCACGATGTCGAGGATTCGATCAAATCCTCGTATGCAATTCCTTTGTCAATCGATGCGTTACTTGCCCGAGACTCGATCGTCGGTATCCCAATACCTTGTTCGGTCTCGTTACACGCAAGTCACTTTACTCGCACTGTAATTCATGATCCCGTACAACACCTTGGTCAACTTGAGCTCATTATGATGATGCATTACCAAGTGGGCCCAGAGATACCTCTCCGTCATACGGAGTGACAAATCCCGCCTCGATCCGTGTCAACCCAATGATACTTTCGGAGATACCGTAATGCACCTTTATAGTCACCCGATTACGTTGTGACGTTTGATACACCCAAGGCACTCCTACGGTAACCGGAGTTACACGATCTCATGGTCGAAGGAAGAGATACTTGGCATTGGCAAAGCCCTAGCAAACGAACTACACGATCTTTTATGCTATGCTTAGGATTGGGTCTTGTCCATCACATCATTCTCCTAATGATGTGATCCCGTTATCAACGACATCCAATGTCCATAGTCGAAACCATGACTATCTATTGATCACAACGAGCTAGTCAACTAGAGGCTCACTAGGGACATTTGTGGTCTTCGTGTTCACACGTGTATTACGATTTCCGGATAATACGCTTATAGCATGAACAAAAGACAATTATCATGAACATTGAAATATAATAATACTTTTATTATTGCCTCTAGGGCATATTTCCAACAGTCTCCCACTTGCACTAGAGTCACCAATCTAGTTACATTGTGATGAATCGAACACCCATAGAGTTCTGGTGTTGATCATGTTTTGCACGCGAGAGAGGTTTAGTCAACGGATCTGCGACATTCAGATCCGTGTGCACTTTGCAAATCTCTATGTCTCCATCTTGAACATTTTCACGGATGGAGTTGAAACGACGCTTGATGTGCCAGGTCTTCTTGTGAAACCTGGGCTCCTTGGCAAGGGCAATAGCTCCAGTGTTGTCACAGAAGAGTTTGATCGGCCCCGACGCATTGGGTATGACTCCTAGGTCGGTGATGAACTCCTTCACCCAAATCGCTTCATGCGCTGCCTCCGAGGCTGCCATGTACTCCGCTTCACACGTAGATCCCGCCACGACGCTCGCTTGCAGCTGCACCAGCCATCGCTCCACCATTCAACATATACACGTATCCGGTTTGTGACTTAGAGTCATCAGATCTGAGTCGGCTTAGCGCCGACGTAACCCTTTACGATTTGAGCTCTTCGTCTCCTCCATAAACGAGAAACATGTCCTTTGTCCTTTTCGGTACTTCAGATATTCTTGACCGCTGTCTAGTGTTCCTTGCGGGATTACTTTGGTATCTTGCAACCAAACTTACGGCAAGGTTTACATCAGTCAGTACACAAGATGGCATACATAATAGATCCTATGGCTGAAGCATAGGGATGACACTCATCTCTTCTTTATCTTTTGCCGTGGTGGGTGATCGAGCCGAGCTCAATCTCACACCTTGTAACATAGGCAAGAACCCCTTCTTGGACTGATCCATTTTGAACCTCTTCAAAATCTTATCAAGGTATGTGCTTTGTGAAAGACCTATGAGGCGTCTCGATCTATCTCTATAGATTTTGATGCCTAATATATAAGCAGTTTCTCCAAGGTCCTTCATTGAAAAACACTTGTTCAAGTAGGCCTTAATGCTGTCCAGAAATTTCGCATCATTTCCCATCAATAGTATGTCATCTACATATAATAGGAGAAATGCTACAGAGCTCCCACTCACTTTCTTGTAAACGCAGGCTTCTCCATAAGTCAAGATAACCCAAACGCTTTGATCATCTCATCAAAGCGAATGTTCCAACTCCGAGATGCTTGCACCAGTCCATAAATGGATCGCTGGAGCTTGCATACTTTGTTAGCGTTCGAGGATCGACAAAACCTTCCGCTGCATCATATACAGCTCTTCCTTAAGATGTCCGTTAAGGAATGCCGTTTTGACGCCCATCGCCATATCTCATAATCATAGTATGCGGCAATTGCTAACATGATTCGGACGGACTTTAGCTTCGCCACGGAGAGAATGTCTCGTCAGTAGTCAATCCCTTGAACTTGTCGATAACCCTTAGCGACAAGTCGAGCCTTATAGATGGTAACATTACCATCCGCGTCCGTCTTCTTCTTAAAAATCCATTTATTTTCTATCGCTTTCGCCGATCATCGGGCAAGTCTGTCAAAGTCCATACTTTGTTTTCATACATGGATTCTATCTCGGATTTCATGGCCTCAAGCCATTTGTTGGAATCCGGCCCGCCATCGCTTCTTCATAGTTCAAGGTTCATTGTTGTCTAACAACATGATTTCCATGACAGGTTGCCGCACCACTCAGTGCGGAACGTGTCCTCGTGGACCTTCAAGTTCAAGAGTAACTTGATCCAAGTACCTTGATCATCATCATTGTTTTCCTCTTCATTTGGTGTGGGCATCACAGAACGGTCTCTGCGCTGCACCACCTTCCCGCTCGAGAGGTAGCACTTCATCGAAGTTCTACTTTCCTCCCACTTACTTCTTTCGAGAGAAACTCTTTCTCCGAAAGCATCCGTTCTTGGCAACAAAGATCTTGCCTTCGATCTTAAGTAGAAGGTATACCCGACAGTTTCCTTAGGGTATCCTATGAATACGCATTTTTCCGACTTGGGTTCGAGCTTTTCAGGTTGAAGTTTCTTGACATAAGCATCGCATCCCCAAACTTTTAGAAACGACAGCTTAGGTTTCTTCCCAAACCATAATTCATACGGTGTCGTCTCAACGGATTTAGACGGTGCCCTATTTAAAGTGAATGTAGCTGTCTCTAGAGCGTATCCCCAAAATGATAGCGGTAAATCGGTAAGAGACATCATAGACCGCACCATATCCAACAGAGTGCGATTATGACGTTCGGACACACCGTTTCGCTAAGGTGTTCCAGGCGGCGTGAGTTGTGAAACGATTCCACATTTCCTTAAGTGTGTGCCAAATTCGTGACTTAAATATTCTCCTCCACGATCTGATCGTAAGAATTTTATCTTTCGGTCACGTTGATTCTCTACCTCACTCTGAAATTCCTTGAACTTTTCAAAGGTCTCAGACTTGTGTTTCATTAAGTAGACATACCCATATCTACTTAAGTCATCAGTGAGAGTGAGAACATAACGATATCCTCCATGAGCCTCAACGCCATTGGACCGCACACATCGGTATGTATGATTTCCAACAAGTTGGTTGCTCGCCCATTGTTCCGGAGAACGGAGTCTTGGTCATTTTGCCCAAGAGGCATGGTTCGCATGTGTCAAACGATTCATAATCAAGAGACTCTAAAAGTCCATCAGCATGGAGCTTCTTCATGCGCTTGACACCAATGTGACCAAGGCGGCAAAGTGCCACAAGTATGTGGGACTATCGTTATCAACTTTACATCTTTTGGCATCCACACTATGAACATGTGTAATATTACGCCGAGATTCATTAAGAATAAACCATTGACCATTGGAGCATGACCATAAAACATATCTCTCATATAAATCGAACAACCATTATTCTCAGACTTAAATGAGTAGCCATCTCAGATCAAACGAGATCCGGATACAATGTTCATGCTCAAACTTGGCACTAAATAACAATTATTAAGGTTCAAAACTAATCCCGTAGGTAAATGTAGAGGCAGCGTGTCGGCGGCGATGACATCGACTCGGAACCATTCCCGACACGCATCGTCACCTCGCCCTTCGCCAGTCTCCGTTTATTCCGCAGCTCCCTGCTGTGAGTTACAAATATGAGCAACGGCACCGTATCAAATACCGGGAGTTACTACGAGTAATCGGTAAGGTACACATCAATTACATGTATATCAAATATACCTTTGGTGTTGCCGGCCTTCTTATCCGCTAAGTATTTGGGGCAGTTCCGCTTCAAAGGACCCTTCCCTTGCAATAAAAGCACTCGGTCTCGTGCTTGGGTCCATTCTTTGACTTCTTCTCGCAGCAGGCTTACGGGCGCAAAGCAACATCTTTGCCGTCCTTCTTGAAGTTCTTCTTACCCTTGCCCTTCTTGAACTTAGTGGTCTTATTGACCATCAACACTTGATGTTCTTTCTTGATTTCAGCCTCACTGACTTCAGATCGAGAACACTTCAGAATGGTCTTTTCCATCCCTCGCATGTTGTAGTTCATCACAAAGCTCTTGTAGCTTGGTGGGAGCGATGGAGGATTCTGTCAATGACCGCCTCATCCGGGAGGTTAATGTTCAACTGGGTCATACGATTGTGCAACCTGACATCTTGAGGATGTGCTCACCTTGTAACTGTTTTCCTCCATCTTACAAGCTGAGAACTTGTCGGAGACATCATATCTCTCGACCGGGCATGAGCTTGGAAAACCAGTTTCAGCTCTTCGAACATCTCATATGCTCCGTGATGCTCAAAACGCTTTTGGAGCCCCGGTTCTAAGCTGTAGAGCATGCCGCACTGAACGAGGGAGTAATCATCAGCACGAGATTGCCAAGCGCTCATAACGCCTTGGTTCTTCGGGACGGAGCGTCACCTAGTGGTTCTTCTAGGACATATTGCTTCTGGCAGCTATGAGGATGATCTCGTGTTAGGACCCGATCCGTATAGTTGCTGCCATCATCTTTCAGCTTGGTTTTCTAGGAAGCGTTGAAGTTCATGTTGACATTAGCGTTGGCCATTGATCTACAAGACATATTTGCAAAGGTTTTAGACTAAGTTCATGATAATAAAGTTCTAATCAAGTTATGAACTCCCACTTAGATTAGACATCCTCTAGTCATCTAAGTGTTACACGATCCGAGTCGACTAGCCCGTGTCCGATCATCACGTGAGACGGACTAGTCATCGTCGGTGAACATCTTCATGTTGATCGTATCTTCCATACGACTCGTGTTCGACCTTTCGGTCTCCGTGTTCCGAGGCCATGTCTGCACATGCTAGGCTCGTCAAGTTAACCCTAAGTGTTTTCGCTGTGTAAAACTGTCTTACACCCGTTGTATGTGAACGTAAGAATCCATCACACCCGATCATCACGTGGTGCTTAGAAGCGACTTAACTGTAGCAATGGTGCACGCTTAGGGAGAACACTTCTTGAAATTTTGTAAGGGATCATCTTATTTACTACCGTCGTCCTAAGTAAACAAGATGCATAAACATAATAAACATCACATGCAATTATATAGTTGTGACATGATATGGCCAATATCATAAAAGCTCCATTGATCTCCATCTTCGGGCTCCATGATCATCTTGTCACCGGCTTGACACCATGATCTCCATCATCATGATCTCCATCATCGTGTCTTCATGAAGTTGTCACGCCTAACGACTACTTCTACTTCTATGACTAACGCGTTTAGCAATGAAGTAAAGTAGTTTACATGGCGTTCTTCAATGACACGCAGGTCATACAAAAAATAAAGACAACTCCTATGGCTCCGCCGTTGTCATACTCATCGACATGCAAGTCGTGAATCCTATTACAAGAACATGATCTCATACATCACAATTCATCATTCATCACAACTTTTGGCCATATCACATCACATGATCAATCGCTGCAAAAACAAGTTAGACGTCCTCTAATTGTTGTTGCATCTTTACGTGGCTGCGATTGGGTTCTAGCAAGAACGTTTTCTTACCTACGAATCACCACAACGTGATTTTGTCAACTTCTATTTACCCTTCATAAGGACCTTGTTCATCGAATCCGCTCCAACTAAAGTGGGAGAGACAGACACCCGCCAGCCACCTTATGCAACTAGTGCATGTCAGTCGGTGGAACCGGTCTCACGTAAGCGTACGTGTAAGGTTGGTCCGGGCCGCTTCATCCCACAATACCGTTGAGCAAGAAAAGACTAGTAGAGGCAAGTAAGATGACAATATCAACGCCCACAACAAATTGTGTTCTACTCGTGCATTAGAGAACTACGATAGACCTAGCTCGATACCATTGTTGGGGAACGTTGCGTAAAATTAAAATTTTTCCTACGGCTTCACCAAGATCCATCTATGAGTTCATCTAAGCAACGAGTAACGGGAGAGAGTTTGCATCTACATACCACTTGTAGATCGCGTGCGGAAGCTTGCAAGGTGATGATGGAGTCGTACTCGAACGTGATTCAGATCACCGATGTCCAAGTGCTGAACGGACAGCACCTCCGCGTTCAACACACGTACGGGACGAGCGACATCTCCTCCGTCTTGATCCAGCAAGGAGGAAGGAGAGGTTGAGGAAGACAGCTCCACCGGCAGCACGACGGCGTGGTGATGGTGGAGAAGCAAGATCTCAAGCGAGGCTTCACGAGCGCCACGGAGGAGGAGAAGTGTTGGGAGGGAGGGCTGCGCCTTGGAGATGGGTACCACAGCCCCCTCCTCCCCCTTTATATAGGCCCCCTGGGGGGGTGGCCGGACCCTGGAGATCCAATCTCCAGGGGGGGCGGCGGCCAAGGGGGTGGAGTGCCCCCCAAGCCAGTGGGCGCCACCCCTAGGGTTTCAACCCTAGGCGCAGGGGTGGGCCTGGGGTGCACCAGCCCACTATGGGCTGGTTCCTCCCACTCAGCCCATGGGGCCCTCCGGATAGGTGGCCCCACCGGTGGACCCGGGACCCTTCCGGTGGTCCCAGATTTTACCGGAGACCCCAAACTTTCCCGATGGTCAAACACCACTTCCTATATATTATTCTTTACCTCCGGACCCTTCCGAACTCCTCGTGACGTCCGGATCTCATCCGGACTCAACAACATTCGGTAGTCACATACTTGACTTCCTACTAACCCTAGCGCCACCGAACCTTAAGTGTGTAGACCCTACGGGTTCGGGAGACACGCAGACATGACCGAGACGACTCTCGGGCAATAACCAACAGCGGGTCTGGATACCCATGTTGGCTCCTACATGCTCCTCGATGATTTCATCGGTTGAACCACGATGTCGAGGATTCGATCAAACCTGTATGCAATTCCCTTTGTCAATCGATGCGTTACTTGCCCGAGACTCGATCGCGGTATCCCAATACCTTGTTCGGTCTCGCATCGCAAGTCACTTTACTCGCATCAGAATGCATGATCCCGTGGCCAACACCTTGGTTGGAAGTTTGGGTTCCCCTTTCAGAAGGAATTAGACCCTTTTAAAAAAGGGGTTTGTTCCCTACCCGAAATTAAAACTTAGGGGGTGAAATTTCCCCGGGCGTCCCGCCTTTGGGAAAACCCACCGGGCCCTTGGGGTTTTGAATTTCCCCAAAAAAAATTTTTTAAAAGCAATTTTAATTTGGAAAAGGGGTAGGGGAAAGGGATTTCCGCCCGACAAAGGCAAATTTGCCCCTTTGCTTTTGGGAGGGATTTTGGGCCCCCTTTAGGGGGGCCCCTGGGGTTTCCCCCCCCCTTCCCGAAAGTGGGTTTTGAAAGGGGGCTTTTGGCCCAAAAATTTTGAAACCCCGGCGGTTGGGGGAAAGGCCCTGCCCGGGAAAGGCCCGGGGTTCCCCCGCCGGAGGGTTTGGGGCCCCCTTTCCCGCCCGCCCTTCCCCTTCGGCCCCCCGGCCCTTTTTTCCCGTCCCCCAAAAATTACAAAATTTTGAGGCACCAGGGACCTTTCGCAACAAGTCGAGCTTTATAGACGATAACATTACCATCAGCGTCGGTCTTCTTCTTAAAGATCCATTTATTCTCAATGGCTTGCCGATCATTGGGCAAGTCAACCAAAGTCCACACTTTGTTTTCATACATGGATCCTATCTCGATTTCATGGCCTCTAGCCATTTAGCGGAATCTGGGCTCATCATCGCTTCCTCATAGTTCGTAGGTTCATCATGGTCAAGTAACATGACTTCCGAATAGGATTACCGTACCACTCAGTGCGGATCTTATTCGTAGACCTACGAGGTTTAGCGAAACTTGTTACAAGTTTCATGATCAATATCATTAGCTTCCTCACTAATTGGTGTGGTTGTCACGGAACCGGTTCTCGTGATGAACTACCTTCAATAAGGGAGTAGATACGATTATCTCATCAAGTTCTACTTTCCTCCCACTCACTTCTTTCGAGAGAAACTCCTTCTCGAAAGGATCCATTCTTAGCAACGAATGTTTTGCCTTCGGATCTGTGATAGAAGGTGTACCCAATGATCTCTTTTGGGTATCCTATGAAGACACATTTCTCCGATTTGGGTTCGAGCTTATCCGGTTGAAGTTTCTTCACATAAGCTTCGAGCCCCAAACTTTAAGAAACGACAACTTTGGTTTCTTGCCAAACCACAGTTCATAAGGCGTCGTCTCAACGGATTTTGATGGTGCCCTATTTAACGTGAATGCGGCCGTCTCTAAAGCATAACCCCAAAATGATAGCGGTAAATTGGTAAGAGACATCATAGATCGCACCATATCAAGTAAAGTACGATTACGACATTCAGACACACCATTTCGTTGTGGTGTTCGGTGGCGTGAGTTGCTGAAACTATTCGCATTGTTTCAAATGTAAACCAAACTCGTAACTCAAATATTCTCCTCCACGATCAGATCGCAGAAATTTTATTTTCTTGTTACGATGATTTTCTACTTCACTCTGAAATTCTTTGAACTTTTCAAATGTTTCAGACTTGTGTTTCATTAAGTAGATATACCCATATCTGCTCAAATCATCTGTGAAGGTGAGAAAATAACGATATCCGCCACGAGCCTCAACATTCATCGGGCCACATACATCAGTATGTATGATTTCCAACAAATCTGTTGCTCTCTCCATAGTTCCGGAGAAGCGGTGTTTTAGTCATCTTGCCCATGAGGCACGGTTCGCAAGTACCAAGTGATTCATAATCAAGTGATTCCAGAAGTCCATCAGTATGGAGTTTCTTCATGCGTTTTACACCGATATGACCTAAACGGCAGTGCCACAAATAAGTTGCACTATCATTATTAACTCTGCATCTTTTGGCTTCAACATTATGAATATGTGTATCACTACTATCGAGATTCAATAAAAATAGACCATTCTTCAAGGGTGCATGACCATAAGAGATATTACTCATATAAATAGAACGACCATTATTCTCTGATTTAAATGAATAACCGTCTCGCATCAAACAAGATCCAGATATAATGTTCATGCTCAACGCAGGCACCAAATAACAATTATTTAGGTCTAAAACTAATCCCGATGGTAGATGTAGAGGTAGCGTGCCGACGGCGATCACATCGACTTTGGAACCGTTTCCCACGCGCATCGTCACCTCGTCCTTGGCGGCTGCTCGCTTATTCCATAGTCCTGTTTGAGTTGCAAATATTAGCAAGTAACCAATATCAAATACCAGTGCTACTACGAGCTCTAGTTAGGTACACATCAATAACATGTATATCATATATACCTTTGTTCACTTTGCCATCCTTCTTATCCGCCAAATACTTGGGGCAGTTCCGCTTCAAATGACCAGTCGCTTGCAGTAGAAGCACTCGATTTGTGCTTAGGTCCAGATTTGGGTTTCTTCTCTTGAGCAGCAACTTGCTTGCTGTTCTTTTGAAGTTCCTTCTTCTTCCTTTGCCCTTCTTCTTGAAACTAGTGGTCTTGTTGACCATCAACACTTGATGCTCCTTCTTGATTTCTACCTCCGCTGCTTTCAAGATCGCGAAGAGCTCGGGAATAGTCTTGTTCATCCCTTGCATATTATAGTTCATCATAAAGCTCTTGTAGCTTGGTGGTAGTGATTGAAGAATTCATCAATGACACTATCATCGGAAGATTAACTCCCGGTTGAATCAAGTGATTGTTATACCCGGACATTTCGAGTATATGTTCACCGTGTAACTATTCTCCTCCATCTTGCAGCTATAAAACTTATTGGAGATTTCATATCTCTCAATCCGGGCATTTGCTTGAAATATTAACTTCAACTCCTGGAACATCTCATATGCTCCATGACGTTCAAAACACCGTTGAAGACCCGGTTCTAAGCCGTAAAGCATGGCACACTGAACTATAGAGTAGTCATCAGCTTTGCTCGCCAGACGTTCTTAACGTCGTCGGTTACATCAAGAGAGTTCGGCACCTAGCGGTGCTTCCGGGGCGTAACTCTTCGTGCAGCAATGAGGATAATCCTCGAGTTACGGACCCAATCCGTGTAATTGCTACCATCATCTTTCAACTTTGCTTTCTCAAGGAACGCATTAAAATTCAACGGAACAACAAAGACGAGCCATCTATCTACAAACAAACATATATAAGCAAGATACTATCAGGTACTAAGTTCATGATAAATTTAAGTTCAATTAATCATATTACTTAAGAACTCCCACTTAGACAGACATCTCTCTAGTCATCTAAGTGATCACGTGATCCAAATCAACTAAACCATAACCGATCATCACGTGAGATGGAGTAGTTTTCAATGGTGAACATCATTATGTTGATCATATCTACTATATGATTCACGCTCGACCTTCGGTCTCCGTGTTCCGAGGCCATATCTGCATATGCTAGGCTTGTCAAGTTTAACCTGAGTATTTTGCATGTGCAAAACTGGCTTGCACCCGTTGTAGATGGACGTAGAGCTTATAACACCCGATCATCACGTGGTGTCTCAGCACGACGAACTTTGGCAACGGTGCATACTCAGGGAGAACACTTCTTGATAATTTTAGTGAGAGATCATCTTAAAATGCTACCGTCAATCAAAGCAAGATAAGATGCATAAAGGATAAACATCACATGCAATCAATATAAGTGATATGATATGGCCATCATCATCTTGTGCTTGTGATCTCCATCTCTGAAGCACCATCATGATCACCATCGTCACCGGCGCGACACCTTGATATCCATCGTAGCATCGATGTCGTTTACGCCATCTATTGCTTCTACGACTATCGCTACCGCTTAGTGATAAAGTAAAGCAATTACAGTATGCGTTGCATTTCATACAATAAGCGACAACCATATGGCTCTGCCATTGCCGATAACCGGTTACAAAACATGATCATCTCATACAATAAAATATAGCATCACGTCTTGGCCATATCACATCACAACATGCCCTGCAAAAACAAGTTAGGCGTCCTCTACTTTGTTGTTGCAAATTTTACGTGGCTGCTACGGGCTTAGCAAGAACCGTTCTTACCTACGCATCAAAACCACAACGATAGTTTGTCAAATAGACTCGTTTAACCTTCTCAAGGACCGGCGTAGCCACACTCAGTTCAACTAAAGTTGGAGAAAGCAGACACCGCTAGTCACTTGTGTGCAAAGCACGGCGGTAAAACCAGTCTCGCGAAGCGTCTGGCGTAATGTCGGTCCGGCCGCTTCATCCAACAATACCGCTGAACCAAAGTATGACATGCTGGTAGGCAGATGACTTATATCGTCCACAACTCACTTGTGTTCTACTCGTGCATATAACATCAACGCATAAAACCTAGGCTCGGATGCCATTGTTGGGGAGCGTAGTAATTTCAAAAATTTCCTACGCACACGCAAGATCATGGTGATGATATAGCAACGAGGGAGAGTGTTGTCTACGCACCCTCGTAGACCAAAGCGGAAGCGTTGACGCAGCGTAGAGGAAGTAGTCGACGTCCTCCGGTCCAACCGATCCAAGCACCGTTACTCGGCACCTCCGAGTTCTTGACACACGACAGCTCGATGGCGCACCCTCGATCTCCGATCTAGCAGAGGCGCCGAGGGGAGTTCCGTCAAGACGACGGCATGGTGACGATCTTGATGTTCTCTGTCGCGCAGGCTTCGCCTAAGCACCGCTACAATATGACCGAGGTGTAATATCGTGGAGGGGGGCACCGCACACTGCTAAGGAACGATCAATGATGAACTTGTGTGTCCTAGGGTGCCCCCCTACCCCCGTATATAAAGGAGGGAGGGAGGAGGTGGCCGGCCCAAGGGGAGGGGGGCGCCATAGGAGGAGGAAACCTACTCCAAGTAGGTTTCCCCTCTTTTTCCTAATCCAAGTTGGAGGGGGAAGGAAGGGGTACTAGTAGTAGGAAGGAAGAGGGGGAAGGAGAAAGGAAAGGGGGGGCTGGCCCCCCTCCTCAATTCGGATTGGGCTTGGGGGGCGCCCCCCTCCCTTGCTCCTTCTCCCTTCCTTCCACTTGGGCCCAATAAGGCCCATATACTTTAGGGGGTTCGGTAACCTCCGGTGCTCCGGTATATTCCCAAACTCTCCCGGAACCTTTCCGGTGTCCAAATATATCCGTCCAATATATCAATCTTTATGTCTCAACCATTTTGAGACTCCTCGTCATGTCCGTGATCACATCCGGACTCAACAACCTTCGTACATCAAAATACATAAACTCATAATATAACCGCCATCGAAACCTTAAGCGTGCGGACCCTACGGTTCGAGAACAATGTAGACATGACCGAGACACATCTCTGGTCAATAACCAATAGCGGGACCTGGATGCCCATATTGGTTCCTACATATTCTACGAAGATCTTTATCGGTCAAACCGCATAACAACATACTTTGTTCCCTTTGTCATCGGTATGTTACTTGCCCGAGATTTGATCGTCGGTATCCAATACCTAGTTCAATCTCGTTACCGCCAAGTCTCTTTACTCGTTCTGTAATATGTCATCTCATAACTAACTCATTAGTTACATGCTTGCAAGGCTTAAGTGATGAGTATTACCGAGAGGGCCCAGAGATACCTCTCCGACAATCGGAGTGACAAATCCTAATCTCGAATTATGCCAACTCAACATGAACCTTCGGAAACACCTGTAGAGCACCTTTATAATCACCCAGTTACGTTGTGACGTTTGGTAGCACATAAAGTGTTCTTCCGGTAAACGGGAGTTGCACAATCTCATAGTTGCAGGAACTTTGTATAAGTCATGAAGAAAGCAATAGCAGTATACTAAACGATCAAGTGCTAGGCTAACAGAATGGGTCATGTCAATCACATCATTCTTCTAATGATGTGATCCTACTAATCAAATGACAACACATGTCTATGGTCAGGAAACATAACCATCTTTGATTAATGAGCTAGTCAAGTAGAGGCATACTAGTGACCATAGTTTTGTCTATGTATTCACACATGTATTATGTTTCCGGTTAATACAATTCTAGCATGAATAATAAACATTTATCATGATATGAGGAAATAAATAATAACTTTATTATTGCCTCTAGGGCATATTTCCTTCAGTCTGTTGTTTCAAATTTTTTGTGTTCTTGATTGTTTGTGCGTCCAATTGTAGTGTTGATGATGAAGCTTTCATGCATGCAACAAATGTGGCAAATGATGATTACATATATGAGTCACAAGAATATGAAACCTAATATGATGATGGCAAATGTGGCAACATGATGGGTGGCTTGGGAGGTGGCTATGGCGGCAACATGAGTGGCGTTGGAGGTGGATATAGCGGCAACATGGGACGCAATGAAGATGCTTCCGGTGGTGCTCATGGCAACGAGAGTTCACCGCTTGTTGAGAATGTCGACAAAGACGGTGGTGGAGATGATGATCGTACCACGGTTCACAACACCGGTGGTGTTGATGACCCGCATGAGTAATATTCATGTGCATTTCAATTTCTAGGGTGAAAAACTTTGATTGAGACGATCCTATTTTGGTAGACGAATTTGATACTATGATGGTGATGCACTTTTGATTGAAACTATGATGATGATGCACTTTATTTTCAAATTTTAGTAGCTATTTCAATGCAAAACCGCGGCTGAACAGTGGCTGGCAACAGCCGCGCGGCCGTTTTCATATTTTTACATCTTCATTTTGGACCATCTATTGGAGTTGCTCTTTTGGACCATCAATTCGGATCATCTGTTGGAGTTGAGCTTTTTTCCGAGTTTCAAAACACACTTTTTGGCGGTCCAAATTTTACATCTTCGGTTTTGGACCGCCAAATTTTGGACCATCTATTGGAGATGCTCTAAGAATTATAAAAATCCTCATAATGCCAGAACAAATAGGCTTAGCTCTAAGAATAATAAAAGTCCTCGCTTTATATATTCCATTGAATCAAATAGGCTAAGGCAACGTACAACGTTTTTATTCTTCGCTGTAGACGATGCTGGCCGAATTGATAATGGCACATCATTTTTTGTTGTTGCCAAATTTGAAAGTTTCATGTATCAAATCTTTTCCTTCATCCCATGGTCTTCAAATGGAACCAAACACACAGCTTCAACCGTTTAAACCCAAACTCACTTCCTCTACATGTCATCAAACAAGTCATTTGACTTGGATACAATTCTCGGGGATCATAACCGCTCGCGTCACACTCGGGGGGCGGCTCGGGCGGAAACCAAAGCCGCCGCCACGGCCCCCGTCCTCTCCATCTGCTCACCCGCCGCTGCCGGAGGACGCCAGCAGGCAAAGCCTGCTTGGCCGACGACAGTGGCGGGGATGTCTTCTCGTGCTGAGATCCCTCGCGCGTTGAGCGCTCCGGCCGGCACGACGCGGCGGCCCCGGACGAGGCGTCTAGGCGGCGGAGCTTGGGAGCCGGGGCGGCGGTCCCGGGTGCTGGTGGTGGTGCTGCCGAGGTGGCCGTGTGGGCGGCGCTGGGCAGACCTGCGGCGGCGGCAAGTTTCTGCGATGGCGGATGGTGGCGACGGGGCAGATCGATCCCCTAGCTTGCTGTGCGCGCCCCTGACCTCCTCCCCAAGATGGCGTCGTGGTCTGCGGCGGTTGGTGTCGGATGGAGTCGCGGACTGGCAGTGGCCATGGTGGCGGCGGGCTGTTTCCTCATGAGCTGCACTTGACGTCTTCCAAGATCCAACCTAGCCGCGGCCAGTCGCAAATATGCCTCATGCATGGCGGCCCTCGTCTCTGGCAGCGCCCACCTCCCTCGATCTGTGGTGGTGGCTCCGGCGTGGCGGTCCTTGAGGCAACGGTGGTCTTGGCATTGCTCCGGCAACGCGGTCTCTGGATTGTTGGGTCTGCGGTGATGTGCTGGATGGTGGAGGTGATTTAGATCCGATTGGCCGGATGGTGGCGTATGTAGATTGTTCTGCAGCGACTTCATATGGATCCACGACAGCATCAAAAGACTTCGGGAGGTTTTATCTCCTAGTCCAGTGGATGACTTCAGTGGTGGGTTACAAATTATGGACAATGACTTGACGCAGAGGATTGTTTGTGGAGTAGCGGTGATCCAATTATAGCTGCTCGGATAGCGGAAAAGCGGTGGAGACAACACATGTGAGATTTGGATGGTGGTGCTATGTGCACCCAGTCTCGAGCTCCGGGGCGAAAGTCTAGGACAGACCCAAGTGGTTATCCTGGCAATGGCGATGTTTTTCACATCGTTACCTTGTTGGAGGCATTGCTCGGATATGTTCGGACTGATTCTTCAGGGTGAAAACTTTGATACCGGCCTTTGTGGTTGGTTCCGGTGACGGCGTCGCTTGAGTGTCGCTTCCTTCCTGAAGGCGTTGCTGTTGAAGATCCTTGTCATCCATGTGATGTCGATGGTTGGTACGGATATGGTCTCAGTTGTAGTTTGTCGATCATTCATCTAATCGTTTTGGGGCTTATTTCTTGTTTCTTTTTCTTTTTTCCACACCTGCGCATAGCTTTTGGTCTTATGACTTCGCTAGTTGCCAGTGTGTTTCTGTGTGTGTGTTGGATTGGCTGTGTGCATCTTAGTTATGCAAGGCCGGGTGTGTATTCAGTGTGATGTATCATCTTGATGCTCCATTTGAGCCAATAAAATTCACCCTTTGTCGAAAAAAAACCTAAATAGGACAATCTTTACAGAGGCAAAACAATTTATTTTTGGATAAACTTACACAAGCAGCAAACTTAAGAATCGCTTTGCACAAAAAGAGAAAGGCAAAAGGTTTCTCGATGAGCGGCAAAATGGAGGATGCAAGGCTACATACACCCTTTTCTCCGGGAAAGAATGAAGCATGCAACTGAGACCGGCGACATGGCATTCATTGCCAGGAACACACTGGTGCGGTTTTCCTAGTAGGGCTCCAGGGATTCAACAACTCTCCTCGCTTGTATTTGCAGGGCCATCTGCCTCTGCTCCGCGTCGAGGGTGGATCCAAACCGGCTCGCTGCCCATATGAGTGACGCACACTACTCCTTGAGTAGGTTCCTCATCTGCTCCACCGCACGACCCCAAACGGACGTTCGTTTTATCTGGATTTTATCCGTTTGAGATGGCAAGCATGGCACCTGAGAAATGATTTAATCTTTGGAAAAGGGCAAGAATCCATTGCCGCTTCTGCAATTTTTGTGGTAAACTATTGGTCTTCTTTTACGTCCTGTCACGACACTGTCGAGGTTGTTCCTAGTAACAAAGGTAATGGAAAAATGGAAGGTGCTACACCAGTTTTCGCAACATCACAACAACAGGTGGGATGGAAACCTCCACCAGAAGATTATATCAAGATCAATGTCGATGCCAGCTATGTGGAGAGTATTAATGCGGCCAGTGTGGGGGTGGTTGTTAGGAACTCATCTGCCGAAGTTATTATATCTTCGTGAGACTTTCTGGGTCAGTGCTACAGCGTGAATGAAGCTGAGCTGCGTGCTTGCCTGGCAGGCCTTTATATAGGTATTGCTCTTCATCAGTCCATTATTTTGGAGACTGTTGTGCTTTTGTCCGTTCTTTCCTTGCAAATGAGAATCATGACAGGTCCTCGCTCGTTGATCTGAAGAAAGAAGCCTTGAGTACATCGAAGATGCTTAAAAATTTTAAAATTGCAAAAATTAATCGGAATGCCAATAAGATGGCTCATGAAATTGTGAAGTTTAGCTTTATAAGTAAATCTGATGGGATTCTTCTTAATAGCGTTCCGCCCTGTGTGGCGAATTTTGTAATGAACGATTGTAATAACATTATTTATTAATTAATGTATGGGGGTTTTCAAAAAAACGGACATGTGTGTCCGGCATTTGTTGGAGGCGCCCAGCGCTGCAGACGACCTAAAATTGTCCGTCTGTACAACGCTCGCCACGCCCCAGCGCCCGTCCACGTGCTTGCCGCCCCAGAGCCTGCACCGCCTCGCCGCTCGCTGTTGCAGCAGCCCGCCGACGCGGTCGGCGCGCCAGCGTGTTCGTCCCCACGTGCCTCCTGCCGCGCGCGCTTGCGCTGCCCAAGACTCCCACGCTCCCGCTGCGCTGCTCACGGCCGCGGCGGCGGGGCCTCAACGATTGCGAGGCGAGGCCAGCTGGCTGGAGCGCCGCGTGCTCCTCGGCGCCCGCAGCTGTTTCTGCCTCGTGGTGATGTCTGTGCGTGGTAGGCTAGAGAGAAAAGGAGGAGAGAGAAAGGGGTGGGTGGGTGTGTGTGGGCCAATGACAGGCGGGCCAGGGTCACATGCAAAAGGACACAAAGTCAGCCCAACTTTGCTCCCAGGATGGGGCGAAGCGGACCAAAAACGGACATTTTTTGAGGATAGGTCGTGCGCTGGGTCGTCTGGTATGTCTGTTTTACCTCAAACGGACACAACTGGACATGATGGGGTCACGCACTGGAGTTGGCCTAAACATGCCAGATGAGCAACAGTAAAAATTCCCCGCATTTCAACCTGCATTAAAGTGTTAAACGGACAAGAAAATTCAGTCAATCGAACAACAACTAAACAAACTGGAGAAACAAATATGCAGTTGATACTGTTTCTAGTTGAGAGGAGCTGCAGAGGCCAGAGCTTTGTAATGGAAATTCAAAACTAGGAAGGCATAATATTCAGCTGCTTATCTCAACCGTTCACTGTGTACACGCCTAGCCACCCAAAACAATATAACAATAATGAACACGTCGAGGTCAACAACTGATGCATTTCAAAGATAGCGTTGTAGTGGACATTTCTGTAACTAAGGCAGACTGCGACACGTACATCTTGCTTGTTCATAGTTCTTCAATTTACGGATGAGATGTGTTGAATCATGGATGGGCTTTAGGCATATGAACAATGATTCCTAATTAATCTTGAGGCCCATGTATGGTATGGCAGGTGGTGGGAAGTTTAGTCCCACCTTGCTAGTTGAGGAGAGTTGAGACCTCTTTATAAGGGGTGCTCTACCACTTGCCATTGGGAGCTTGGGAAGAGGAGTGGTACACGCGCTCCTCCTCCTCCTCCGCCGCCCGCCTCGGCACGACGCGCGCGCCGTGGCCAGAGCTTATTTTTGCTGCTCCGAGACGTTAGATTGTGTCGCTTGCCGGGGAGTGCGTCGACTCGGTCGTGGGCCTCCGCCCAGGCCCACGACTTCCTGTCCGACGGCCATAAGGTTTTTGGGGAGCGTCTCGGCGCGACTGCTCCCAATCCATCCTCTGCTTCCACTACTTCCCCTGCATCAACACCATGGCCGCCGCCGCTAAGAACAAGGCCACAGACGAAGCCGAGGCTGCTGCTGTCGCCGCCGCGTTGGCCTGGCCAACCAGAGGGTATGATCTGTTCATTCCTTATTTACTCGTGTTTGTGCTAGCCGTATATGTGCTGCTCATAGATGGTTTGCTTCTATGTTCTGTACCTGCTAGTATGCTTAGGAATCGGTATGAGGTGCATACCGTATTTGCCATGCTTTCTGTTTACTCGTGGATTAGTCTAATTGGAAAAGTGCTAATATTTCCAACAATCCAAAAACCTTATTCTAGGCACTTTTCGATTCAAGGCTTTGCTGCGACATTGAAACCGGAAAAGTTTACTGGGACGCATTTTAAGCATTGGCAGACAAGGACCACCTTGTGGCTCACAGCAATGAACATGTTCTGGGTTGGTGCCGTGTCTCCCACAGAAACGATTGTTCCTGAATAGGAAAAGGCGTTTAGGGAGGCAACCACCATCTTTGTGGGAGCCGTTCTTACTGTGATTGGAGACAAGTTGGTTAACGCATATCTCCATATGCGTGTCGCCAAAAACTTGTGGGAAGCGCTCGAAGCTAAGTTCGTCACAACCGATGCTGGGAGCGAACTGTATGCGATGGAGCAGTTCCATGATTACAGGATGGTTGATAACCGTTTTGTATTGGACCAGGCTCATGAGATACAATGCATCGCTAAGGAGCTGGAGCTCCTCAAGTGTGAGTTACCGGACAAATTTGTCGCGGGTTGCATTATTGCAAAACTCCCTCCTGAATGGAGGAACTTTGCTACTTCTCTCAAGCACTTGAGACGTGAATTCTTTGTTGAGGATGTCATCGGTCATCTCAGTGTTGAGCAGAACTCGAGAGCAAAGGACTCATACGTGAAAGGGGCAGAGGGTTCTTCTAGCGCCAATGTGGTGCAGAAGAACTTCCACAAGTTCAAAGGGAAAGAACTCTGTCCAGCAGAATACTACCTTTAAGAATAAGGGTAAGAAGAAAGACAAAAAGAGAGATGGATGCTTTACTTGTGGTTCTGAGGAACACTGGGCAAACAAGTGCCCAAACAAGTACAAGAAGTCAAGACAGGACTCTAAGTCTGTCAATGTCACTCTGAGCAACAATGATGCGGCATCTGGGTATGGTAATCTGTTTACCATACTTTTAGTTTGTCAGTCCACTGATTGGTGGATTGACACTGGGGCCAATATTCATGTGTGTGTGCTGATGTGTCTTTGTTTTCTTCTTACCAGGTCGCACGAGATTGTTCCGTCCTGATGGGGAATGGCTCGCATGCTTCTGTTCATGGTGTTGGCACGATCGGTCTGAAGTTTACTTCGGAAAAGATCATGCAACTGAAGAACGTGCATCATGTCCCCGCCATCAAGAAGAATCTCGTTAGTGGCTCCCTTCTATGTAAAGAAGGGTTTAAGTTAGTATTTGAGTCTAACAACGTAATCGTATCTCGGTATGGACTATTTGTTGGAAAAGGATATGAGTGTGGTGGTTTGTTCCGCCTTTCCCTGGAGGATTTCTGTAATAAAGTCGTGAACCAAATTCATTCTAATGTTAACGAATCTGAGGTTTGGTGTTCATGTCTTTGTCACATAAATTTTGGTTGTATGACGCGGTTAGCTAAGATGGATTTAATCCCGAGTTTCACTTTAGCCAAAGGCTCTAAGTGCCATGCGCGTGTGTAAGCTAAGCAACCTCGTAAGCCTCATAAGCTTGAGAAGGGGAGACACCTGGCACCGTTAGAGCTCATACATTCAGATCTCTGTGAGATGAATGGTGTGTTGACTAAAGGTGGAAAGAGATACTTCATGACTCTCATTGATGATTCCACTAGATTCTGCTATGTGTATTTGTTAAATACTAAGGATGAGGCTCTACACTACTTTAAAGTCTATAAGGCTGAAGTTGAGAACCAACTTGAGAAGAAAATAAAACGAGTCCGGTCTGATCGTGGTGGAGAGTACTTTTCTAATGAGTTTGATTTATTCTGTGTGAAACATGGTATTATTCATGAGAGGACGCCTCCCTATTCACCCCAGTCAAACGGGGTTGCCAAACGGAAAAACCGTACTCTAACTGATTTGATTAACGCCATGTTAGATACATCGGGTTTATCCAAGGCATGGTGGGGGGAGGCTGTATTGACATCATGTCATGTCCTGAATAAAGTTTCCACAAAAGATAATGAAACTACTCCCTATGAGCAATGGGAAAAGAAAAGAACTACACTCTCTTACTTGCGCACTTGGGGCTGTTTGGCGAAAGTCAACGTGCCGATAACCAAAAAGCGCAAGTTGGGACCAAAGATTGTGGATTGCGTTTTTCTTGGCTATGCCAAGCATAGCGTTGGCTATAGATTTCTAGTGGTGAAATCTGATGTACACGACGTGAAGGTCGGTATGATCATGGAGTCTAGGGATGCTACATTCTTTGAGGATATTTTTCCCATGAGAGATATGCAAAGCACTTCTAGACTGGAACCTGATGAGACTCCTGAACCTGCCATTCCGATGGAATATTATGAACATAAAAGTGATGAGAGTTCCACGGAGGATGACGAGGAAGCTCATGTTAGGAGCAAGAGACAAAGGACTGCAAAGTCCTTTGGTGATGATTTTCTCGTGTACCTCGTGGATGATGATACTCACAGTTCCATTTCAGAAGCTTATGCATCTCCGGATGCTGACTACTGGAATGATGCGGTCCGTAGTGAGATGGATTCCATCTTGGCTAACGGGACATGGGAGATCACTGATCGTCCCTATGGTTGTCGACCATTAGGATGTAAGTGGGTGTTTAAGAAAAAGCTTAGGCCCGATGGTACTGTTGAGAAGTACAAGGCTAGGCTTGTGGCCAAGGGTTATACCCAGAAAGAAGAAGAGGACTTCTTCGACACTTACTCACCTGTGGCTAGACTGACAGCCATTCGAGTGTTACTCGCTTTGGCTGCCTCACATGGTCTTCTCGTTCGCCAGATGGACGTTAAGACGACTTTCCTTAATGGAGAGCTAGACGAGGAAATTTACATGCAACAGCCAGATGGCTTTGTAGTAAATGGTCAGGAAAGAAAGGTGTGCAAGCTTGTGAAATCCTTGTATGGCTTGAAACAAGCGCCTAAGCAATGGCATGAGAAGTTCAACACTACTCTGATATCTGCTGGCTTTGTTGTTAATGAAGCTGACAAATGTGTATACTATCGCTATGGTGGGGGCAAAGGAGTTATACTCTGTCTGTATGTCGATGACATACTAATATTTGGGACTCACCTCAAAGTCATTAAGGAGGTCAAGGATTTTCTATCTCATAACTTTGAGATGAAAGACCTGGGCGTGGCTGATGTTATCTTGAACATCAAGCTACTAAGAAATTCTCAAGGTGGAATTACACTTTTGCAATCCCACTATGTTGAGAAGATTTTGAGCCATTTTGAATATTCGGACTGCAAACCTTCTGCAACACCATATGATCCGAGCATGCGGATTCGAAAGTTCAAAGTCACGGCTGTAGATCAATTGAGATTCTCAAGTGGTTGGTTCACTGATGTACTTATCATGTGCTACTCGTCCTGACATCCCATTTGCTGTGTGCAAACTGAGCCGGTTTGTTTCTAATCCGGGAGATGTTCATTGGCATGCTGTTGAGCGAGTGATGCGTTACTTGCAAGGTACGTCGAACTATGGAATTCACTATTCTGGGTAC